>CM062820.1:572675070-573875070 GCA_031772625.1 Pinus tabuliformis
GTGGAACTTAATGACGGGATTAACTTAGGTTTCCCGAGATTTGGTAAATTAAGTGGATTTTGACAGGATGTGGGGTAAATATAGTTTATATTAAAACTAAGGGTGGGAATATTTATATAGGGGATTTAATTAATATACGGGAAACTATATTTTGGGATTGATATAATTTAGTTAAAAATTAATATGAAAAGTGATGAGCGGAGTGACTATATCCTTAGCATAATGTAAAACATGCGCATTTTATTTCATACATTTGGCACTTAGGATAAATTACTTTTTGTGGGTTTTTGGAAAGAAAAGGGATTTAACATGGAATTATTTTTACTTTTCCTAGGCAAAAGAGTTTTGACCTTAGGAAAAGGGGTTTTATTAGGGAAATGAGGGGGGAATGGATTTTATGAAGGGGATTCTAGCACTTGATGTCCTTAAGTCATTAAGCCGAGGGTCTGGTCCCACCAAAAGTCAGAGAAATGCTCTGAGCCTCTTTAACTTGAAGGATTTAAAGTGGTAGTGCTTACTTGTGGATAGGAAATTAGTAATCAAGGGGAAAAATGAATGAGGGGGAGTTAATCACATTAACTTGAAAACCTTTGTGTTTGCTTCCATAATTGACCATACATATTGAAATATGAGCCTAAGCATGATGCATGTATTTTGATCCAATTAACTTTATACTTCAACAACCTTTCTTCTACTTACCCATTTACCTATTCTAACATTTTTTCTTCATTTATTTGGGTGCATTTAGGCTAGAAAACCCTTACTCTATCTTTTCTTTAATAAACCAAACTATCTATTTCTAACCTTATATCATCCAAGGGCTCAGACTAAACTGATGAGCTCCTTTTATTTTCTCTACCTATCAAATAATCTGCTAAGATTAAGCTGTTTGGTTAGATTTTATTCTCTAACTATAAACATAAAATTCAAAGCATGATATAATCAAGATTAAACAATTTGATTACCATGGATTGTGGCATGAAAAACAAGTTGCACACAATCATTATTATGCATAAAAGTAAATAGTAGTGGCATTTAGACTTGCTCACTTTCATGGTCTCTTTTTGTTTTTTGGGGTTCATATATTTTCATTTTTTGACCTTTTCTCATTCTTTTTGTCCTTTGATTTTTCTTTTAGGACATACCCTCTTTACATTTTTTAATTTTTTAATATGGAAAAAATTTGCAGAAAGCAAAGGTATGTACAATATTACAAGGCTTAACCTTAGTCATTCAAAATTATGACTCCTATTGGTATAGGAACCTAACATATCTCTCCCTCTCAACTAGGGAAGATTTACCCATTCCTATAAAGGAATGTACCTAAGTTCCCTCTTATCCAAGGACTTGTCCATGCTCCCTCTTAACCATGGACTTGGTTCCAAGCTCCCTCTTAACTAGGGACTTGATTCCAAATATCTGCTTTTTGGTGGCGATCATGGCATCTTCCATTACTTGTTGTGCTCCTCTCTTCTATGTCATGAATTTCATCCTTGTCATTACGGAGCCTTCATTTTGTAGGGCATCGACCATCCATCACTTTCCTTCGTGAATCACATCATTCATGTCTTCCTTCTTCATTGAAAAGTGATCTACTAGTCCACATATTACTTTTATTCATACATCAACCTCTTCCAAATCATGTTTTCTTTCAAGATCATTCATCCAATCACATGAGTGCTAGTTGTAGGTGACATATACAACTGTCTTTTGGTATCCCTATATTAACCCATCCAGATGTTGTTCAAAGATCATCAAATCAATGTCACCTTTTGTGATGGCATTTCATCATGACATCTTCTTCTTACAACATCCTGCATAAACACATCTCCAAGAATTTTAATGACAAGGGTCTTCTTCCTTTACAAACCTTATCAGGGTCTTTATACATTCTTTATGGAGATTTCACAAACAATTATTCTAGTCATTGGATGTTGATTTCTTTCTTTATGTGACCATAGTTGCACTTTTCATGATATCCACTTTCTTTCTTTACATATTTCTCCCCAGGAACTTCCATCCATAGTTCCTTCATCTTTATAAAATACCTAATATTCCATATGAGGACATATTATGTTGATTTCATCTTGTCAATATGCGAATCATGTCTACATTCATCTTTCCAATGGAATATATTCCTTTTCTTTCAATCATGGTCATGAGATAGAGCATTCACCCATGATATCTACAACTATAAGATGACATGACTTGATATATCAATTATATACATACCTCTTTTCTCCTTTTTGGTCATCTAGACTTTCTTTGGCAGCTTTCTTTCCTTGTTTGAAAGTACTTCAACCATGTTGCACTCTTATGTCATCATACCATCATCGTTTTAAACAAAGGATCCCACTCAAGGTGGAATGTAAACCATCAATGAGACACTTGTTGATGAACCTTTTAATTAATATTGGAAGGATCTGAATTGGATCCTTAAACTCTCTTAAAGCTACTCAAACTATGTAAAAAATCATATTGAAGTTTAAAGTCTTATGGATGTCGAAGTCTATCAGAAATAACCTTTAAACAACGAAAATTTGTGGTCAGCACGGAGCAACGAGGACCCTTGGTTAAATTGCCTAGACCATTGGCCCATAGTAACCGCGCACTGGCGCAAAATTGGCAAACGGGAGGCCCAATCCCGAAACAGAGGCAGTTTCTGATATGCGATTAGCGCTGGCACAAAATTGGCAAATGGGAGGCCCAATCCCGAAACAGAGGCAGTTTCTAATCGCGCATCGCTGGGAAAAACCCCTTGAAGAGGAAAAGCCTCGAGCGCTCAGTCACAAGGGAAACCAGAAAACCATGGGAAAGTGATCAACCGACAAGGCGGGTCCTGCACTCAAAACCAATAGAATATTAGGGACATTTCAAGCGGTAAGCGTGTTTGGCCGAGGACCAAGCGATTCCATACACCGAGTGACGCGTGTCCGACGGATGAGAGAGAAAAACCGCTTACATCACGGAGTAATGGTAGAGCAAATCAACCGTGTGAAATGAGCGAAGATCGTATGATCTGGGGGCTCCAGATCAACGACAAAGGTTTAACCCGATGGATGACCAGACCTGAGGGAGAAATAAACTGCGACACATAAGATTTGAAGTTCGATTTGACCGATGAGTTGACAGAAGGATCCATTTCGCAGGCATCTGGGAAATAATGGAAATAACGACTATTCAAAGAGAACTGACACTCAGTTCATGAGGAAACAGGTGGCCACCTCTCTGTGAAGCGTTACAGTGATGATGACACAGAGCAGGGGATTCCAACGGATAGAGGCAGGAGATCCAGGGAGCTGGGAAGTGGAAACAAATAGTCGGGGAGCGGATTGGTTTTAAGCCACGAATAGACAAAGAGTAAAGGGGCAGAAAGAGAGAGCAGCCTAGGAAGCAGTAAGCAGACTTGGAAGCAGAGAAACCAGAGCCGAGCTCACTGTAATAGGTAGAGACACCAGAGGTTGGAGGCAGATTCGTAGAGCCAGAGAGCTCCAATAGACTTATAAGAGCCATGAGGCTACAGTGAAGTTACAACACAATAGGAGATTGAATGATCGAGCTGTGGCTGGTTGTCTGAGGTGTGTCAAAGACAGGATAAGGAGTTCTAGAGACAAATACAGAATTATGAGGGATTTGGAGAAGCTAGAAGCTCAAGAAGCTCAGAGCACTAATAGAAGGAGTCCAGTCTAGAGAAGCCTAGACCTGTCTGCAGAACAAGGAAAACTAGGGGTAAGATGGCATTCTAAGCCCATTGGTTTAGCTTTAAACCAATGGAGTTAAGTGTAGCACTTGTAAAAGAATTGAATCCATAATCCCAGAGAGTCTAATCGAGTTGGATTCATCTGAATGTATACAAGTGAGATGATCTTCTATGAGAGGGTTGCCATCAAGTACAACACATGCATCATAATGCCAACAATCTCCCCCTTTGGACTTGATGGCAACAACACCAAATCACTCTCCCCCTTTGACATCAAGGGCAAAGGGTTATGCTCCCCCTAAGAACATGCTCCCCCTGACGATAAACCAGATCTGCTGAAATTTCTGAATGAGCTCCCCCTTTGTATATGCCATGGTGCACCAATCTGATAATGCTCTTTCTGAGAACAAGCTAAAATGTCTGCTCTGCTATATAGTGCTGTTCATGCTCAAGCTCCCCCTGACTGTAAGCAAGGTCTGCAAAAAGATGTTCTACAAGAAGAACGCAACTCTATATATCATAAAAGACCTTCCTATCACCAAAGATAAACATCAGCAACAACACTGTATGATCTGCTCCATAGTATCTGTCAACAGCAACTAGATCAACAACTTGCATTAGTGCATGAATCATCAAGGTATGTCTGCATCAACTCATTCATAGCCATTATGAACCAAGTATCATCAATCTGCATTAATCATCATATGTATGAAACAATCCTATCATCATAAGAGCTCGCAACTTTGAATAATCATCCCTGTATCCAGCCAACAATCCTCATCCATTCATGCATCATAACTGTAATATATGATCTTTATGCATATGTCAACAGCAGCATATGAGTGACTCATAAGAAGATGTGAATTCGAGCTAAGTGCTTCTCCTTATCCTCATGAAAGTTACCATGTAAGCACCATTAGAGAATCAACCACAAATCTGATCCAAGAACCATGTGAACAACTCATAGCAAGATGAATCATTTATCTATGTAAGCATCATCACCAAGGATTATTACCCATAATGCCAACAATGCATTAAAAACATATGCTCCCCCTAAACTGGTGCCATCTGTCAGATCTTATCAACAAGGAAAGTCAGCCAATAAATGCCTTAAGACAGATACGCAGTTTCTCATTATACGACCTGCGTGGCTCTGCACTTCGTCTTTCGCTCCTCTGCGTATCCCCGCACCTGACCTTCTGTGTTTCTGCATATCCACGTAGACAACCTTCTACTACAGTGCATACCCACGCACCTGTGCCATCAGTTGCGCCGCGTACCTCACGCATCCTTTGCTTCTATCGCGCCGCGTACTTCTATGTACCTCCGCAGGTTATCCTTCTATCGCGCCGCGTACCTTCGATCTTGCTACGCACCTCTTCTTCTGTCTCGCCGCGTCCGTCCGCATGTGCTCTTTTGTTACGCCGCGTACTTATACTGTACCTTCGCAGCTCGACCTCCTATGTCGCCGCGTACCTACGCACCAGGACCATTGCTGCGCTGCGTACCCTCGCACGTTCACTGTGTATCACTTGCGTACCTCTGATTAGAACCCAACAGTCCTTCTCTGTGCCACTGACAATCAGATTCTTAGATCTGATCTTGTGCTCGAGAAATCATACTTCATAGATTCACTTCCAACTTTACTTTCCCTACTGCCTTTCTTCAAACAATCATATACGCGATTGTGCAGTATCCAACCTGCGTATATACGCGACTTCCCTTTATGGAGTTTGTATATGAGATTCAGGACACTGAAGTTTTGTACTTTCAGCTCCCTCTGATTCTGGCATGTCTGTACGTTGTGCTGTACCGCCTTTTTCTGACTGTACTTCCTTTTTCCTCCATATCTTCAAGCGTGATGATGCTTTCTTCTTTTGGTGTGATGTCTGTGCTTTGTTCCTGCATTCCTTTGCTATATGTCCAAGCTTGTTACATGCATAACATCTTACATGTTTCATATTCCTTTTGTAGCAATTAGCAGCTTTGTGACCATACATATTGCAAGCAAAGCAATATCCATTAAAGTACCTTGAATGAGATGATCTTTCTGCATAATAGTCTTGAACCCTTCTTCTTCTACATCTAGCTGCAACATGTCCAAGATTATGACATACATAACATTCAACATTATTCATAGGAGGAGTAAAGGATTTTCTTTGAGGAATCTCTTTCCTTGGTTGATGATGAGATTGATCTTTCATTTCTTCATTGATCCCTTTAGATTTCTCTTTAGAATTCCTTGCCTCACCTTGTGAACTAGATTCACCTTCAACAGATTCATGGAAACCAAGACCAGTCTTTATAGCAGGAGACCTTTGACTACTAAGAATATCATCCAAGACTTTAGAACTATCTTGAAATCGTAAAAGCTTATCCTTTTCTTCTAATTTACCTTTCAAGATATTTACCTCAACCTGAAGCTGTTCTTCCTTTCCAAGAGATTGCCTTTTCAAATCTTCTTCAGCTTTCCTTCTTTCTTCCATTTGTTCCCTTAGTTTGAGAATCTCCTTTTCTTGTTCTTCATTCAGATCCTGCTACATTTGACGAACTCTGAAGGCACTTTCCAGCTGGGATTTTAAGCTGATGACTTCGTTGTCTTGTTTTTCAATTGCTTGGTGTAGATCTTCATTCTGCTTCTTTGATTCTTCAAGATCTTCCTTTAGTGAGAGGATCGTGGCTTCAAGTTTTTCATAATAACTGGATCGATCTCTGAGCTCCTTGATTGTTGTGTTCTTTTCAATGACTTCATTTCTTAGTGATGTTACTTCATCCAACAACTTTTGATATTTGTCCTTAAATAGCTTCCTTACCTTGCTTCCTCTCTCTTGATGAGCTTTTAGATCGGCAGTTACCCTTTCAAAAGCACAGTTCCTTTTGTCCAACAGATCTTGCTGAGTTCTAATTTTGTCTGTAAGACTTTTAAATTCTGCCTCAATTTGATATCTTTCTTGCTCACCCATAAGAGCAAATTCAGTAGTCTCACTATCACTTTCATCTTTTCCAAAAGGAAAGATAGCTGGAACATCGGAGGATAGCAAATTCATACCTGATAGTTCATCTTCATTCTGAAATGATTCTGAATTTGATTCTGAATCTGAAGAGCTTCTTATACCTAATCCCCAATTGATTCTCCCACTGTCATAATTCTTCTGAGATGTCTTCTTCTTCTTAGTTGCTTTCTTCTTAAGCTTCTTTCCCATTGTTCCACAGATCTCCTTCAAGCGATCAAGCTTCTACCAAAGGACCTGCTCTGATACCAATTGTTGGAAATAATACTGAGAGGGGGGGGGGGGTGAATCAGTATTATCACATTAATAAAACTTTTTCATTTTCAAACTCTGATTCATATATGCTACTTCCACAACTTCTTATGATTAAGTTAATTGATCTTCAATGAGTGCATTAGAACCTTATCAACCATATTATCAGTTAACAGATGCAGTAACATAGAATAGATCATCACACATAAGGCACACACATGAACACCATGATATAAGGTGGAAACCCAATGCGGGAGAAAACCACCTGCTGCAAGTCATCTCAATCTTCTTCTTAATAAGAAAATCCTTTTACAATATTTGTACTGGTGCAGTCTTATACTAGTACGGGAGCTACAACCCCCTTTGCTCTTGTACTAGCCGATCCATTTACTAGTACGCAGGCTACTACCTACTACAATGCTCCAAAGATTTCCTTTAGCTCTTGTACTAGCTTAGATACTAGTACATAGGTGCTGACCTACAATCTTCTCTCCTCCAGGTACCACGTTTCATCAATTTTCAGACTGGATACACTGAAGCACAACACATAATCTAAAAGGCCACATTTCATCCAATTTTCATACTGGGCCCAACAACATTGAAGCTCATAATCAAACAACCTTCTGAATTACCCAAGCACTAGATCAATACATATACAAGTGAGTCATCAATCAGATCTAGTCCATCAGATCACATAAAATGAGTCAATAAGAACTTGATCCATTCATCCATCAATGTATAAACATTTAATCAATCACTGCTGTTATCAGAACTTAATACCAGAAACCAGACATCACTTCAAAACCTAGAACACAACAATAAACAGGGGCAGCTAAATAGATTTCATGAGAAGTACACAACTTCACCCATATAACGCCTGCGTAGAGGTACACACTGTTTCCAACTGCGTTCCTGCATACCCACGCATTGTGCCTCACAGACTTCCTGCGTACCTGCGCTCTGTGTCCAATGAACTGCCTGCGTACCTCCGCATCTGTAGCACTTCTGGGCCTGCGTATCTGCGCACCTGTAGCACTTCTACGCCTGCGTATCACCGCACTTTTCTTTTACTGTACTTGCATACCTGCGGGTAAAGATAATTTCAAGACTTCAAGAATAACCCAGTCTGTCAGATCCACAGATATGAACATGCGCCAAGGAGATATCAACCCATTAGTAGATCCGACTTGTAATTCTCATGTTTCTCCTTAATATTGATTCAACTCTCTTTCATAAACTGATTACAAGAATTTCAGATCTAGCTTCTCTTAAGATCTTCTAATTTCACAAGTGTCTAGCCAAATGATCTCCTTTGCTTTATATAGGCAAGATCTTCCTAAAATCATGGATCAATACCATAGATAACCAAAACATGGGGCTCAATAATAATAATAATAATATAAAACAATACCACGGGCCGAAACCATAGAATCAAGAACGGCGGGCTAAATACCATGGGCCAAACATAAGAAACCCCACGTGAACGCGCTTCTCTACCTTGAAGTAAGTGAACTGGGGGTACGCACCTCATGAACGGGATAACTGCGGGTATGTACGCACTTTATGTAAGACAGGCCTGTGTGTACGCACCTTCTGAATGGTGAACCTGCATACCCCTTATTTTCTTTAATATTTGAGAGCTGATCATCAATCTCTGCTACTGACCTGAAGTACTGTGATCTATCACCTGTATGGGTTGCCATCAAGGAAAATACTTTAGCCATAATGCCAACAATCTCCCCCTTTGGACTTGATGGCAAAGCTTACTTGTGAATTGTCATCTGATCCCTTTGAACTGTCCTACATCCATGTATTCTATCATATCTGATATCTCTTCTGTGGATTCATCTGAATGTATACAAGTGAGATGATCTTCTATGAGAGGGTTGCCATCAAGTACAACACATGCATCATAATGCCAACATCCCAAAGGACCTCAGGGCAATCCTTGAAGCACAAAAGGTTGTTGCAATAGGTTACTGGATAAGCTCTTTAATAATCTTGTTTGAAGTTCTTTTGTGTATTTTGAAAATGACAACTTCTACAAGTGAGTTCTCAAATTATTCTTGGTCCCCAAGTTCCTTTGATGGAGACATGAAGCAAGACTTGTCCACCATGATGGATATGGTGAGAGAAATGTATGAGGATGGAAGGAAGAGCATCATACTTAGAGAATAGTTGAATTCTGTGGAGGAAGAGAAGCAGATGATTTCTGGCAAATTGCAGGAAATGGAGAGGCAACTTCATATTGCAAGTATGAACCTGAAAAGGATGCATGAGTTGGAGTCACAACTCTTTGTTGCAAAAGAAGCCTTGGCCAAGTATCAGCTTGAAGAAGAGGTAAACCATTCCTGTTTGTCTTCAAATTATTCTAAGAATGCTTATATTGGTTCTTTTGAAAAACATACCAGAGGCATAGGTTCCAAGCTAATGTCCAAGATGGGCTATGAAGGAAAAGGATTGGGCAAACATGCACAAGGTATTGTTGAGCCAATAATGGTTGAGGAAAGGCCTAAGTATTTGGGTCTTGGCTATGGACAGTCTTATGGAGAGAGTTCCAAAGCTGCCATGAAGTCCATTGAAACAGTTCCCAAAAGGAGTTTCATTGTAGGTCCTCTACCTCAGAAGTGTGTTATGAAACTAGCTAAAAAAAAAGATAGAAAAGATAGATCAGCGCCTTAGAATTCCGCCTCTTCGAGGGGGCAACCTCCTTTACATTACATAAATGAAAAATTCTTGGATGATTCAAATGACAAAACCTCCTTTCTATATATAGGAGTCTAAGGAGTCACAATATAACCTAGCCGACCTAACAATAATAATATAAAGCCACAAAAATAACAATAGAGGGATTCTATGGGGCACAATAATAACAATATGGGGACAATAGGGGAACAAAAATATTAATAAGGGATACAACTACAATAGTAATGGGGTAATCACTAGTATTATAGGGACCCAACATGCCCCTCTCCTTCAAAAAAGTGTTGTCCTCAACACTTGAGTAGTTCTGGATGCTTCTATATAAAATTCTCATCCTCCCATGTGGAATCTTCAGCAGATAAGTTCTTCCACTTGATAAGATACTCTGAAATTGATCAATTTCGTAGCTGTCGAGTTCTTGTTTTCGTGACTGCTTCTGGTTCCAATATGATTTTTCCTTCCTCGTCAAGTTCTGGAAATATTGTTTGAATTGGGAGCTTGTTGCCTATAACCTTCTTTAAACATGAAACATGGAAAACTGGGTGCAATCGAGAAGCTACAGGAAGCTCCAATTTGTATGCCATAGTACCAACTTTTGCAACACCTTGTACATACCATAATACTTTGGTGATAATTTATTATCCTTATTAGTGTGCTTGAGGGACATTTGCTTATATGGTTTTAGCCGTAGGAATACCCAATCACCTACATCAAAACTTCTTTCGATGCTATGTTGATTTGCTTGTTGTTTCATTCTATTCTGTGCCAACACGAGGTTATCCTTTAAGAGTTGGAGGACTTGTTGTTGATGTTCGATGTGATGTTCCACTGCTTGAACCTTAGAATATTCTCTTAAATATGATGTGATGGATGGTGGCTGATATCCATAAAGTGCCATAAATGGGGTCATTTTTGTTGTTGTATGGAAGGAAGTGTTATACCATCATTCAGACAGAGGCAACCATTTGACCCATTGTGTCTATTTATCAGATACAAAGCAACGAAGATATCCTTCCAAACATTTGTTTGCTATCTCAGTTTGCCCATCAGATTGAGGATGATAAGATCAGCTATGAGCTAACTAAGTACCATGACAAGAAAATAATTCTGTCCAAAAATTTCCAGTGAAAATGGGATCTCTGTCACTTACAATAATCTTTGGGTTTCCATGTAGCTTTTGAATTGTTTCCATAAATGCAGTAGAAATTGTATTGGCTTTAAATGGATGTGATAATGCACAAAAGTGTGAATACTTGGTAAGTCTGTCAACTACCACCATGATGACACTCTTTCCCTCAGACTTGGGTAAACCTGCGATGAAATCCATTGAAACCTCCTCCCAACATTGGCTTGGAATGGATAAAGGTTGTATGTTATGAAACCAGCTCAAGAAAAGATAGAAAAGATAGATCAACGCCTTAGAATTCAGCCTCTTCGAGGGGGCAACCTCCTTTCCATTACATAAATGAACAATTCTTAGATGATACAAATGAAAAGACCTCCTTTCTATATATAGGAGTCTAAGGGGTCATAACATAATCAGAGCCGACATAACAATAATAATGTAAGGGAACAACAATAACAATAGTGGGCTTCTATGGGGAACAATAGTAACAATATGGGCACTACATGGGTACATCAATATAATAAGTGGGTTGTACTAATAACAATAAGGGGTTACACTAGTAGTATAGGGGCCTAACATGCCCCTCTCCTTCAAAAAGCGTTGTCCTCAACGCTTGAGTAGTTCTTGATGCTTTTGTATAAAATTCTTGTCCTCCCATGTGGAATCTTCAGCGGGTAAATTCTTCCACTTGATGAGATACTCTGAAATTGATCAATTTCGTAGCTGTCGGGTTCTTGTTTTTGTGACTGCTCCAGGTTCCAATATGATTTTTCCTTCCTCTTCAACTTCTGGCAATATTGTTTGAATTGGGATCTTTTGCAACTTTTGAATAAGTGGCCATACTTCTTCGTCCTTCTTCCATTCATCCCTTACTTCGTTTATCCAATCTGGTTGGATAATAGAAATAGCACAAAACAATGCTTCCACATCCTCATCCTTGAAGAGTCTTCCCATTCGGTAAGGTCACCATTTTTTAAGTGCGTGTAGTATTGCCAACAATTCCTTCTCATAAATAGCTTGCTTGAGATGTAGCAGTAAAAATACCCAATCACCTACATCAAAACATTTTTCACTACGATGTTGATCTACTTGTTGTTTCGTTTGATTTTGCACCGAAGTGGCATTTTCCTTTCAAAGTTGGAGAACTTGTTGTTGATGCTCGATGTGATCTTTCATTGCTTGAACCTTTTTCTTCTTGATATGTCCTTTTATCTCTAGAGTTTGAGGAGTGGTAATTTCTTCCAATCCTTTACAAGATATGGTCGGATTCATTTCTTGATGCTTAATGTGATCTTTCACTTCTTGAACATTTTTCTTCTTGATATGTCGTTCTATCTTGATAGTTTGAGGAGTGGTAATTTCGACCAATGAATTACAAGATATGGTTGGATTCATTTCTTCTTTCTTGATTTGATCTTTCACTTCTTGCACCTTTTTCTTCTTGATATGTCCTTCTATCTTGAGAGTTTGAGGAGTGGTAATTCTTGCCAATGCTTTACAAGATATGGTTTGATTCATTTCTTCTTTCTCTGGGGTGGGGTCCTGGCTTATATCTTCTTCTTTTGACGTTTCTTGATCTTTTTCTTCCTCCTCTTCATATTCCATGTAAAATAATTTCTTCTCAACACACTTATGACCTTTAGTGCATTTGCTATCACAATTGTAACAAAGCCCTTTTTCTCTTTTTTCTTCCAATTGTTGTGGTGTAACCCTTGTAGGTTGTGGAAGGCTAGGAGAAACAACACTTCCATCTTTATAGTTGTGAGTGGTATGCTTCCTGGCTGCCATAATTTTGCTTTCCATTTTTCTTGCTAACCTGAATGCCTTTTCTAATGAATCAGGTTCCCAAAGGCGAACATCATGTTGGATATTATCCTTTAAAGACCCTATGAACACATCAATCCTATGCTCCTCTGGAATATTTTTTACCCTTATGTTCAATTTTTGGAACTCCTCAATGTGCTCCATTATTGAACCCTTTTGTTTGAGGCTTATCAATTGGCTAAAAAAAGTGTTGCTTTTTGTATCCTCATAATGTGCTATCAATTCTTCCGTAAAAATTGCCCAAGTGATAAATTGTTTACGAGAGAAAAGCCATTGATACCATACAAACTGATTTGGTTCCAAATATAAAGTTTCCATACGTACCTTTTGTGTGTTTTGCACATTATTGAGATCGAAGAATTGCTCCATCTGTAATATCCATGTTGCGGGATCCTTGCCATCAAACTTCCTCATATCGATTTTTGGAATATGGTGGGTCTTCGATCCAACATTAGAGTCTATGGAATCATGATTAACATTTCTTTTGTTCTCATCATGAGTTTCCTTTACTACCCTTTTACCATTAGTGACCCTTTCTTGTAGCAACTTCTTCAATTCTTCCATGTCTGTCTTCAAATCTATCTTCAAATTGTCCATCTTAGCTTCTATGCCTTTCTTTAAACCATCCATCTTAGCTTCTACATCTTTCTTTGTTCTAAAAAATATTTAAGGCTATCATGATCCATTTTTACCTTGAAGTGGTACCAAATGTTATGAAACCAGCTCAAGAAAAGATAGGTGGCTTCTACATCTTTCTTTAAACCATCCATCTTAGATTCTGTTCCTTTTTGTGCAAGTGACACTTGTTGCACTTGGTCTCATAATTTTTCTATATCATGTTGCATTTCTTCCTCTTCTTCATAAGTCATGCTAGAGCTTTCAGGTTGCTTACTAGGTGTTTGCATTTTCTTTCCTCGGGGCATCAATTACCGATAATAATACTTTACTATGTCCTTTGAATTCCTTCAAACCAAGCTTACGCAAAAATTTAAAAAAAACTACGCACCTTTTTTCACTTTGTAGAAGCCTGATATTGAATCTGATGTATCTCTGTAATTTCGAATCATCCAGTTCTAAAATTGTGATCTGTAGTAGACTTTTGTGTCCTCTTTCCAATGCCACTAGTCTGATCCAAATTGGATTCTCCAAGAAAGAGGTATGCACAATCTCCCACAGTGACCTGATTGTAGACTAGTTTAGTAGAGCGAACTTGTATGACGTGCCACGTGTCACTGTTTCGACCTTTGACTCTGAAAAATATATACAATAAAACTAAAATCCGTCCTCTTTCTGTACCTTCTGGTGAAATTTCAATCCGATGCTCAGAAAGAAAGTTATGAATATTTCCCCAGGTCACCTGTTTGGAATGTAATTTAGGAGTCTGCAAAAAGACCAACTTCCTTAGATCATATCTCCGCAAATATAGTGCAAAAAGCTCTGAAATTCGGACTCTAGGTTCAGCGCGATTTCTTCTCAAATGGGTTTTTTTTGAAACTTCTGAAACATCGCAGAAAAAAGTTATAGCAAAAATGCCATGATGACCTGTTTGGAGTAGCGAAACCCTAGAATCCAAAGCTCTGATACCAAATGTTATGAAACCAGCTTAAGAAAAGATAGAAAAGATAGATCAACGCCTTAGAATTTAGCCTCTTCTAGGGGGAAACCTCCTTTACATTACATAAATGAACAATTCTTGGATGATACAAATGAAAAGACCTCCTTTCTATATATAGGAGTCTAAGGGGTCATAACATAATCAGAGCCGACATAACAATAATAATGTAAGGGCACAACAATAACAATAGTGGGCTTCTATGGGGAACAATAGTAACAATATGGGCACTACATGGGTACATAAATATAATAAGTGGGTTGTACTAATAGCAATAAGGGGTTACACTAGTAGTATAGGGGCCTAACATTGTAATAGACCCGGTGTCTTAATTGTTTCAACTTTATTTTGTTGGCAAACCAAACATTCCGCCACAAACTTTTGAATATCCGATTTAAGGCCATCCCAAAAAAGTTCCTTCTTAACCCTGTGGTAAGTTTTTAAAAATCCTGAGTGCCTTGCTAAGGGAGAAGTGTGCAATTCCATAAGAATATTTTGTTTTAGTTGGGAATTCTTACAGAGGTATAAGCGATCTTTGTACCATAACGAATCATTTTGCCAGCTAAATGTATCAGACGTACTGGAATCTTGTTGTAAATTTTGAATAAGTGCCCACACTTCTTCATCATTCTTCCATTCCTCCCTTGCTTTGTTTATCCAATCTGGTTGGATAATAGAAATGGCGCACAACAATGCTTCCACATCCTCATCCTTTCTTGAGAGTGCATCTGCCACCACATTTTGCTTCCCTTTTTTGTAGATGATTTCAAAGTCATAACCCAACATATTTGTGACCCACTTTTGTTGCTCTTTAGAGGATAATCATTGTTCTAAAAAGTATTTAAGGCTATCATGATCTTTTTTTACCTTTTGAAGTGTCTTCCCATTAGGTAGGGTCGCCATTTCTTAAGTGCATGGAGTATTGCCAACATTTCCTTCTCATAAATAGCTTTGTGTAAAAACTTTCCCTTTATTGGACGACTTTCAAAAGCAATGGGTCTTTCATCTTGCATTAAAACAACACCAATTCCATTTCCTGAAGCATCACATTCCACAATAAAGGTTTTTGTGAAGTCCGGTGTAGCTAAGATCGGTGCTTGGCACATTGCCTCTTTAAGATGTTCGAAGGCCTTTGTTGCCTCTGGAGTCCATGAAAATGCATCTTTCTTCAATAATGTTGTTAGAGGTCCTGTTATTCTCCCATAATCCTTAACAAACTTGCAATAATACCTTGTCAACCCAAGAAATCCTGGCATATGCTTTATGGATGTGGGGATTTTCCATTCCTCAATGGCTTTAATTTTGCTAGGGTCTACCTTAACTCCTTCATGAGATACAATATGACCTAAATATTCCACCCCTTGTACTCCAAAGAAAAATTTTGATCTTTTTGCATATAATTGTTTCTCCTCCAATAATTGTATCACCTTGTCAACATGTTCAACATGATCCTTCCAAGACTTGCTGTAGATTAGTATATCATTAAAAAATACTAACACAATTTTTCTAAGAAATGGTTTGAAAATGGAATTCATCAAACCTTGAAATGTTGAAGGTGCATTGGTAAGGCCAAAAGGCATGACCAAAAATTCATAATGACCCTCATGAGTTCTAAATGCTGTTTTCAGAATGTCTTCAGTCCTCATTCTGATTTGATGATATCCTGAACGAAGATCCAATTTGGTGAAGTAAATTGATCCATGCAATTCATCAATGACAGGAATGAGAAACTTATCTTTAATAATGAGCTTGTTGAGCTCCCTATAATCTGGACACATGTGCCATGATCCATCCTTCTTGTGCACCAATACTACTAGAGTAGAGAAAGAACTTTGACTCGGTTGAATTATAGCAGCCTCTAGCATTTCTGCAACCATATGTTCAATTTCACTCTTTTGGGCATAGGGATATATGTACGACTTGATGTTTGGAGGAACACTTCCTGGAGTCAGATGAATAGCATGATCATGATCATGAATAGGTGAGAGACCTTTGGGAGTCTCAAATACCTTGGAATGATTGTCCAAGAATTTTTGGAGATCTGGAGAAATAGATGATTCCAATGTGGAAACATCTAGCGAACATAATTGTGCAATTACACCTCTTTGTTCCCTTTTTAGAAGCTTTGTCATACCGTTAGAGCTGATTATATTTCCTGGTTTCCCTGCAATACCCCTTAATTCAACCTCCTTTCCTTCCACAGAAAATTTCATGAAAAGTTCTTGAAAATTAAAATCTATTGTACCCAAGGATTGTAGCCATTGGACTCTTAGTACAACATCAAAACCTCCCATTGGAATGGAAAACATTGGGCTAGTCAATACATATTCTCCCATGGTTAGCTTGGTATTATGGCACTTTCCAGAGCAATTTATTGTTCCTCCATTTGCAACCATCACTTGAAACTCTGGTTCTGGATATAAGAAGCAATTCAATTCTTTTGCTACCTTACAATGAATAAAATTGAGGGTACTTCCTGAATCAATCAACACTATTACCTTTTTTTTCTTGAGTTGTCCTTCTATCTTGATGGTTTGAGGAGTGGTAATTCCTGCCAATGCATTACAAGATATGGTCAAATTCATTTCTTCTTTATCTAGGATTTGTTCCTGGAGTATATCCTCTTCTTTTGACCTTTCTTGCTCCTTTTCTTCTTCCTCTTCACAATCTATGTAGAATAATTTCTTCTCAGCACACTTATGACCTTTAGTATATTTGCTATCACAACTATAACAAAGCCATTTTGCTCTTTTTTCTTCCAATTTTTGTGGTGTCAACCTTATAGGTTGTGGAAGACTAGGGGCAACAACAATTCCATGTTTATAGTTGTGAGTGGTATGCTTCCTGGTTGCCATAATTTTGCTTTCCATTTTTCTTGCTAACCTGAATGCCTTCTCTAATGAATCAGGTTCCCAAAGGCGAACATCATGTTGGATATTATCCTTTAAAGTCCCTATGAACACATCAATCCTATGCTCCTTTGGAATATTTTTTACCCTTATGTTCAATTTTTGGAACTCCTCAATGTGCTCCATTATTGAACCCTTTTGTTTGAGACTTATCAATTGGCTAAAAAAAGTGTTGCTTTTTGTATCCTCATAATGTGCTGTCAATTCTTCCATAAAAATTGCCCAAGTGATAATTTTTTTATGAGAGAAAAGCCATTGATACCATACAAACTGATTTGGTTTCAAATATAAAGTTGCAATACGTACCTTTTGTGTGTTTTGCACATTATTGAGATCGAAAAATTGCTCCATCTGTAATATTCATGTCGCAGGATCCTTGCCATCAAACTTTCTCATATCACTTTTTGGAATATGGTGGGTCTTCGATCCCACATTAGAGTCTATGAAATCATGATAAACATTTCTTTTGTTCACATCATGAGTTTCCTTTACTACCTTTTCACCATTAGTAAGTATTTCTTGTAGAAAATTTGTCAAATCTGTCTTCAAATCTACCATGTCTCTCTTCAAATCTGTCTTCAAATCTTCCATGTCTCTCTTCAAATCTGTCTTCAAATCTATCTTCAAATCATCCATATTAGCTTCCACGCCCTTTATCTTAGATTCCACACCATTTATCTTAGCTTCTGTTAACTTTTGTGAGAGTGACATTTGTTGCACTTTGTCTTGTAATTTTGATATATCATGTAGCATTTTTTCCTCTTCTTCATGAGTCATGCTAGAGCTTTTAGGTTGCTTACTAGGTGTTTGCATTTTCTTTCCTTGGGGCATCATTTACCGATAATAATTATCTACTATGCCATTTGAATTCCTTCAAAATAAATTTTCAAACCAAGCTTAAGCAAAAATTTAAAAAATTCTACACACCTTTTTTCACTTTATAGGAGCTCGATATTGCCTCTGATGTATCTCTGTACTTTCTGATCATCCAGTTCTGAAATTGCGATATGTAGTAGCCCTCTATGTCCTCTTTCCAATGCCACCAGTGTGATCCAAATTGGATTCTCCAAGGAAGAGTTATGCGAAATCTCCCACAGTGACCTGATTATGGACTAGTTCAGTAGAGCGAACTTGTATGACGTGCCACCAGTCACTGTTTCAACCTTGGGCTCTGAAAAATATATATAAAAAACTACAGTCTATCCTCTTTCTGTACCTTCTTATGAAATTTCAATCTGATGCTCAGAGAGAAAGTTATGACGATTTTCCCCAAGTCACCTGTTTGGAATGTAATTCAGGAGTCTGCAAAAAGACCAACTTCCTCAAATCATATCTCCACAAATATAGCGTGAAAAGTTCTGAAATTTGGACCCGAGGTTCAGCGCGATTTCTTCTCAAATGGGTTTTTTTTTTAGCTTCTGAAACATCGCAGAAAAACATTTATAGTGAAAATGCCACGATGACCTACTTGGAGCAGCGAAACCCTAAAATCCAAAGCCTTGATACCAAATGTTATGAAACTAGCTCAAAAAAAGAGAGAAAAGATAGATCAACGCCTTAGAATTCAGCCTCTTTGGAGGGGAAACCTTCTTTACATTACATAAATGAACAATTATTGGATGATTCAAATGAAAAAACCTCCTTTCTATATATAGGAGTCTAAGGAGTCACAATATAACCCAGCGGACCTAACAATAATAATATAAAGCCACAAAAATAACAATAGAGGGATTCTATGGGGCATAGTAATAACAATATGGGGACTATAGGGGCACAACAATATTAATAAGGGATACAACTAAAATAGTAATGGGGTAATCACTAGTATTATAGGGACCCAACAAAGTGTGAGGATTGTATTCAAGAGGAATGCAATAGCTCGAAACATCATTCGCATGATGCAGGTGTTCAAAAGCACATACTTGAACCAGAGGGTTGTGGAAACTCTGACAGCCTTGAAGAAAGTGATAGTGTTCCAAAGGGAGCTACTTCTTCATTTGTCTCACCTCCTCATGAAGGCAATAAAGGTGAAAGAGGCAGGTATAAATCTGGTTCTAAACACATTCCTTTTGATTTTGTAAAGCATGGAAAAAGAATTGCATGTTCCTTTTGTGGTTTGGATAACCATTATGTTTCTAGATGTTGGAAGAGGATGGCCACATACAGGAAAATTTTGAAGGAAAAGAAGCAAGCAGCCAAAGGTCCACAGGACAAGGAAAATCATGTTGTCAAAAGGATGCACATGTGTTGCACTTACTGCCATAAGCAAGGGCATCTTACTAAAAGGTGTTGGACTTTGAATCCAACACTGCTTCCACCAAAGCTGAAGGAGAAGGTGGAAAAAGAAAATGGCAGGGATGGAAATAAAGATTCCATGATTTATGTGGCTCAGGATGATTCACATATTAATGTTGATGTGCAAACAAAGGAGGGAACTTTGAAATGGATTGGTAAGAAATGGTTAGAATTCTTATCCAATTAAGGCTGCATGTCTAGTGATGCATCTGTTTGCATTTCTTTGTGGAATAAATGCAAGTTGCAGGATCTTACCAAAATGGTAAATAGAAAGAAGTTGAGTAGGAAACTCACTTTATTGCTACAACAGTATGTTCATTTCAATGTCGAAAGTACAATGTACTTAAGCGAAAGTTGAAAGATGGAATGCATGCATGAGCATGAGATGCATGTGATGCTGGCTTGGGAGAAGTTAACTTGGTTTCTAAAATGGAGATAAGGATGAAGTGTTTCATCTTTTGGAAAAGAGTCCTAAAGGTCTTTTTCCTACATGCTTGACTTGAAGGGTCATTTGTTGTAAAGGCATGTTTTATTGGCTTGTTATCTAGTTAATCATTTGTATGCAGATATAAGACATGGAAGGGTTCACAAGATGTGAAATCTATTTCTTTGTTGAAGCAGGAGTTAGCCCATGCAATTGTTGTCTATATGATTGCTATTGTTAATAGTTGTTGTTGGCAGCTTTTCAAATAGGTACAAATGAAAGTTTTGTGGAGCAGATGTAGCTCACATTTGTTTGAGCCACCTTGGATCAAGGATCAAGGAAAAGAAGTTCAAACTACCTTCTGTAAACTTCACAGCAAAAGTTCTGCATGAAGTTAAGGAGGAAAACAGTTCTTCCTAAGACGACCAACCCATCCAAGAAGGGAAGTGGTCAGATATTTTGGTTCAGAGGCACTATGCAAAGGCAAGTGTAGGGAGGCTGAAAGAAGAGGTTGTTGTTACTCTCATTCACTGCTTGGATCAATATATCAGTCTTTTGGTGGACCAAAAGTTCTTTTAGTGGGAAGGTGTGATCCAAATTGGATCCTTAAACTCTCTTAAAGCTAGCCGAACTCTGTAAAAACTCATACCAAAGTTTAAAGTCTTGTGGATGTCGAAGCCTATTAGAAATAACCTCTGAACAACGACAATCGGTGGTGAGCACAGAGCAACAAGGACCCTCGGTCAAAGCGCGTAGAATGTTGGCCCATGGTAATCACGCGCTGGCGCAAAATTGGCAAATGGGAGGCCCAATACCAAAACAGAGGTAGTCACTGGGCAAAACCCCTTGAAGAGGAAAAGCCCTGAGCGCTCGGTGATAAGGGAAACTGGAAAAACATGGGAAAGCGCTACAATCGACAAGGCGAGTCCTACACTCAAAACTAGCAGAATATCGGGGAATTTCGAGTGGTATGCATGTTTGGTTGAGGACCAAGCGATTCTATACATCGAGTGACGTGTGTCCAACGGATGATAAAGAAAAACAGCTTACATCATGAAGTAATGGTTGAGAAACTTAATTGTGCGATATGAGCGAAGACCGTAGGATCTGGGGGCTCCAGATCAATGGTGGAGGTTTAACCCGATGGATGACCGGACCCGAGGGAAAAATAACCTGTGGTGCATAAGATTTGAAGTCCGATTTGACAGATGAGTCGACAAAAGGATCTGTTTCATAGGCATTTGGGAAATAATGGAAATAACGACCATTCAAAGAGAACTGACACTCAGTTAGTGAGGAAATAGGTGGCCACCTCTCTATGAAGCGTTACAGTGATGATGACGTAGAGCAAGGATTCCAATGGATAGAGGCAAGAGATCCAAGGCGTTGGGAAGTGGAAACAAACAGTCAAGGAGTGGATTGGTTTTAAGCCATGAACAGATAGAGAGTAAAGGGGCAGAAAGAGAGAGCAACCTAGGAAGTAGTAAGCAGACCTGGAAGTAGAGAAACCAGAGCTGAGCTCACTGTAATAGGCAGAGCCACCAGAGGTTGGAGGCAGAGCCACAGAGCTAGAGAGCTCTAATAGACTTCTAAGAGCCACGAGGCTGCAGTGAAGTTACAACACAGCAGGAGATCGAATGATCGAGCTGTGGCTGGTTGTCTGAGGTGTGTCAAAGACAGGAGAAGGAGTTCCAGAGACAAAGGCAGAATTCTGAGGGAGTCAGAGAAGCCAAAAGCTCGAGAAGCTCAGAGCACTGATAGAAGGAGTCTAGTCCAGAGAAGCCTAGACCTGTCTGCAGAACAAGGACAACCAGGGGTAAGATGGCATTCTAAGCCCATTGGTTCAGCTGTAAACCAATGGAGTTAAGTGTAGCACTTGTAAAAGAATTGAAGCCATAATCCCAGAGAGCCTAATCGAGTTGATTAGAGCTCAAGGAGACGTAGCCCAAGATATTAGGGTGAACTCCATATTATATTGTTGTCTTATGTGTTTGTTTTTACTGCTGCTTTAACTACTGTTATATGCATTTATATATCAGTTTAAGTACCTTCCCATATCAGCACAAACAACAAATTTTAAAGTAAATAATCAGTTGAAAACAAATACAAGCATACACCCATATTTTCAAGCATTTCTTATTTCCGCATTGGTTGATCAAATAGACTTGGGAAAATTTAAAGCTTTGGAAGTGGGAGAGGTTCTTGTAAGTTAGACAAGAAGCCTAAGAGCCCCATTTTCAGATCATTTGGTCATCTAGACTTTCTTTGGCAGCTTCCTTTCCTTGTTTGAAAGTACTTCAACCATGTTGCACTCTTATGTCATCATAACATCATCATTTTAAACAAAGGATCCCACTCAAGGTGGAATGTAAACCATCAATGAGACACTTGTTGGTGAACCTTTTTATTAATATTTTAGTAGAGTATCTCAATGATCCTCATCCTACAAATGCTCCTTTCTAATGATGATGATGTATGATGATTTATATTTTTATCATGCTAGATGACATTCTTCCAACCATATATGCTACTTCTTTGGTTGCCTTATCATGCCTTTAATGAGGATATCATGAGCTACTTTATTTCTATCATAATTACTGCTACAACCATGTAGGATTTTACTTCAGCTATCTTTTAAGATTATATAATGATGTCATGATCTCTTTTATGATTCAATCACATGCTTCTCATATGATGCCATCTTCTTAATATGATACATTGAAATGCTTGACTACAATATTTTAACGATATAAGAGGTATTTTCACCTTCTACTTCTCCCTACTATGCACTAGACATCCAAAGTTCCATAGTTATATCATGAATGTCAGAGTGCATGCAGATCCAAGGGTGCATATAGTTCCCTCCCATCATGCTTCTCAAAATGGAGGATCAACCCATCCACCTACCTTTAATTCCTGTACCTGCAACATTCACTGACAAGTATCCCCAAGAAAAGTATATAATAACAAGAGCATGATATCTATCTAACAATATAAGGTTACCATGAGACTTAAAGGTTGTACTTCTAGGGTTTTAGGTGCCAACCCTAGACCAAGGGTTCCAACCTTATTCATGCTAATGAGTACTAGATTTATTATTAACCCTAAAAGGCCTAGGGTTTGGTTTAATATGAGGGAACAAGATTAATGTTTTTATATGAGTATGGTTTCACTAATTTCAACAAACCCTTACAATCAATTAACCCTACTATATTCTATGTTAGACCCTTAACAAATATATGTCATACATACCTTATGGTGAGAGAAAGTCAAGGTACAGTGGAAGCACTATGGGCCATACAAAGCCACGTGGGAAATGGTTGATGCCATGAAATTCAATTATCCTTTCTTGTTTTTTGGTTAAAATAAGCATGTACAATTTTAAATATTGTATAGAGTTGTGTATATAAAGCTCCACAAATAATATATGCTGCATTTTGATTTTGTGACTGTATATGGAAAATTGAACATTGAGGTTTCTTCACTCTCCATCAAAGGTAGGAGGTTTGGCTTTCTTGAATTCATATGGAAAGTACTACTCCTCACTCCTCTCGTAAGGATGATAGCGATGATGACCATGATGTATCTTTGGTCCAAAACTAGAATATAACCCATAATGACTACCTCTCCTGTCAGGTGTTTCCATCCATCTTGCACCTCTAACTATGTCATCCATTTCTGACCTATGCGCTCTATTTGGTCAATTTAGTGATGTCTAAATTGCAACTTTTAAATGTCAACCCGGGGCTCGTAAGCTGATGAAGTGAGGTGTACTATATGTACTTAGGTAACCGTTTTCTTAGTCTTTTGTCGTTTTTAGCTTTTTTTAAGTTTGTTTTCGAATGTATCTTTCCTACTGTGATGTGATGGAAATGTAATAAAGCAAGTGAAATGTGGATGATTGTGGTGATATCTAAGTGATTTCTCAAAACTTAAAAAGTATTCTACAAGAAAGCTTGAACAACAACTGCAATAAAATCAAATCTTAAAGGAAAATAAAGACATCAAATAAAGGACTAATGACATCGGCCCAGTATCTCTGCTGCTCAATGAAAATGAAAATGAAATCTATATTAAATCCAACTAAAAGTAAGAACAACTATCTCACACTATGTCAACTCTTCAACTTAATCTTCTCTATGAAAAGATATCATGAAATGTTAAGCAATGTGAAATCTAAGTGAAACTACATAAAAGAGACTAGTCACAATACTTTAACTTCCTCTTAACCTTTTGCCTTTTAGCTGAATTTATCATGTAAGAAACAGTTATGAATAAGTCAAGTAATGTGAGTTCTAAAGCAAACTAAATCAAGCTATACTAAGTGATATTTTGGCTCCCAATAAAGTTATTTGATTATGGAAAAGGAACCATCAATAGATGAACAACTTGATATCTAAGAGCAGAAAGTAAATATGCAAGTTAAAGAAATGACAGTAAGGAAAATCAAAACTGCAAAACAATGAAGGTCAGCAACATAGACAAGATGATCACGCATGCCACTAGTTATGAAAAGAAAAGAAGGAAAACTGTCCCGGGCTTGGCTAAGAAACCTGCATAACACACTGATTAGTGATGAACATAAAAGTGCAGAAATGTAAATCAACAGAAATCAAAGTTTATGTACAGCTAATATACATGTTGAAAAGAAATAAAAACGCAGCAATTTAAAAGACATCTGTATAGCTAATATACATGAAACAAGAAAAAGAAATGCAGGAAATTAAAGGTTACTGTACAGAGCTTCAACAAATAGGGGCCCTCTGCCTACTTCAGCCGGTTCAAGGAGCAGTTATACGCTTAAATGAAAAACAGTCTTCTCATGTATTGAACATCAAATGTAAAGTACAGTGGGGAGCTCAAAATTACATACAAAACGATTACAAAAAAAACGATTAACTCTACAGCGTTCAAGGACGCTTTATTTATAAGGAGAAAGCAAACTACTTTAACGAGATCTATGCTATTCAACCAGCTGTTTAAAAACACGTGAATCCTTTGCGTCCCCAGATCTAGGTAACTGTCATCGTGTTCATTCAATCTGGAGAGTATGGCTGTTGGATTCGTGCTTCTAGATTGTCTCCATGGCTGAGGATGATGCCACCTAGCTTCACGTGCCCAAAAACAGAGCAACGCAGAGCCGTGCCACCGCTGAACACTTATGTTGACCGGTATTTGCCTCCTCGTTGACCGCGGGCTTTTATGGCTGTTCTGGGTGATCTGGAGGGACACGTCCCATGTCCTTGACTCCTGGAACTTGCCCATGTGGCTCATCTTCTCGGAGGACACCTGTAACATATCATTTAATAAAATAGCTGCGGAATCCTGTGCTGGCTGCAGAAACTTGGATCAGCTGCGGAAACTTGTGTTGGCTGCGGAAATGCAGCACTCTGAACCAAAATTCTAAACCAAACAAAGTCATCAGCGTAGTTAGAAAACCATGTAAAAAGTCCTAAAATACAATGATTTAATAAACTTGGTGGATGAAATGAGTGGGAAAAGGAGGCTGAGAGGTGTATGGGAAGGTACAGGTTCAAGGCTCTACACCCTCCATGATACATGCTACCATATGCCCCATTTGTCCTTTCCTCTTGTCCATAACTAGTACGCGGTTGTCCCTATCTCTGCAAATATGAAAAAATCTGAAGGATCACTGCGTTGACCTCTGCTTGCTTTTCTTATGCCCTGATAAGCCTTTCTTGTGTCTAAATTATCCTATCATTATCTGCTTTGCAACTCCTAATTTTTGCCTTTAAACTTCTCATGGCATTTGTTATGTCATGAGAGTACTCATCTCATTGTTTCTCATCTGATCTATAAGGAGAGTCACGTGAACAATATTCTACCATCTTGCTTGCCATCTCTGATCTTCCTCTTCTTGCAAACATACCAAGTTAGCCAAACCAAATATAAACATAATCAAGCATACCTTATTGAAATTCATGGGAGGCTATCTCATCTACACAAATCAATCCAGATTAACACGATATATATACATAATATCAGCATATTAATCATCTCAACATACCAACATCATTGACCTCTACATCACAACACAACTACAACAATGACCATCACGAGAAATAACAAACATGCATGCATGATAAAAACATAGATAATCAAACATGCATAAATAACAACCACATCTACCTCGAGGTCCAGTGGTGCAACCCCGCTCTGATACCAATATGTGACAACCTTTCCCACATTTATCCAAATTCACAAGCTCGTCAGGGTAAACATGAGATGAGTGTCACTACGACCTGAACCAACCTCCTAGTTCCAGTTAAGGAAGTGGTGCCTACAAATTGAACACATATAGACATCCTATAGGGACTATAGGTCACTGAGAGGTTGAACACCCACCCCAGGTGACAAATCCTTGAGTCAAGACCCCTTTTCTCTAACCTAGGCCTATAATCGCACCCTTGAGACTCCTTGCATGTAGTTGTGAGCCTCCAAATGCACTCATAAGCCTTGCTCATGTGGTTATGACCCAAATATCAAGTTTTGAGCATGTAGTCCTGGGATCTGTGCCATATTTTCAAGAAAACATGTAAGCTATAGGACATGAATGCATATCTTATCATAAGAGTCTAATATTTATCTGAGAATCACTAAGAAGGCTCTATGCACTCTCCACATAGCTGCAATGACACTTGTTAGTCCATATATTCACCAACCATTCGATAACTAAACAAATCATGACCAGAGCCATAGATAATGTACATTATGTAACCAACAAATAACCAACATAGATATCATGGAAACTTAGCCATAATATCACCAACATAATCACTACAAGTATACATGAATCATAGTAGAAGAATAACTCTTATTAATATATGAAAATACCAACCAAGTCAGGGACTTCCACATACCACCTGATCATAGATTGGGCTCAACCAAATCTCTCTTTAAGCCAATAACCCTCATGCCATATTCCATGTATGAATATCATTAAATAAGCCAAAACAAAACCATCCAGGGCTTCCAAAGGCCAAACCACCTCAACCCTCAACCACATTGATTCCACCTCTCTAGTCCTGAAATCATTAACATCAACCAGATCAGTCTCTACCTAAGATTTCCAGGGCTCGAGGAACTAGTAACTCAACCTACAACCTTCTAGGGCTCCAGACCATTTGTCCAACATGGCTCCAAGGACTAGTAACTCAACTCACTAAGGGATCTAGAGTGCTTTTCCCAACCTAGGCTCCAAGGCTAGTAACTCAACCCAAGTTGTTTCAGGGCTTCTAGAGCATTTGTTCCAACCCACAGCCATAGGGAGCTTGAGAACCAATAAGAAAAAAAACAAGTGGAAAAACTCATAACACCATGGCTATCCTAGAAATGATAAGGCGAGGCTAACACCCTTTTCACTTTAGGAAAATATCCATGTCAATGACAACACATAACTAGAGAATCACACGCATATACCATGCATCCAGAAATAAATAAGGAAATCACGCATGAAACCTGTTACCTATGAAGCAATCCAACTATGGTTGTTGATCCAACTGTTCCCTTGCACTTTCTTTCTTTCATTTTCCTTCTTTCTCCAAATCCAAATGAATACAAGAGTGCTCCAAGCATGCTCCAAGAATCCTCTAAGTGTGCAAGAGTATGAGATAATGAGAGAATGAAATGAGAGCTCCAAAACTAGATTGGCAAACGCTCAACTGAAAAAAGCTGTGAACTAATCCTCATAAGATTTTTATCATTGAGGCCTTTGTTTTCTTCATTTTCATTCACTTTTCCTATATTTTCCCTACATGCAAATCTGTGTCTCTTCACCTTCATTTTCTCCTATTTTCCTTTATTTTCATAATTAAAATCTCAATTATTGCCACTTTTCCTTTGCCAATTTACATAGCTATTAATTAACCACAAGTAATACCCATCACTATGTTTTTCCCAACATTCATCTTGGAATATGTGTCCCATGACCTTGGTATTATTTTATTTACATGGAAAAGCAACCAAGGGATGTTACATTGCATAAACTATAAAAACATTGCATCACTCTTGAACTAAGTGACTATCAACACATGTTGAATAATCATTTAACATCCAACACATACGTTAACTTCTAATTATGTGAGATAATCTTGATTGTGGAAATGATCCACTCAATTCATAAATATATTATATGGCTAGAAAACACCTATAATAACAAGTCCACAGAGAGGCCTCATATAGCCAAACATAATCATATAATGACCTTGTAGTTTGTTATCACAAAACCAGTACTAGGGACTGCAACCAAGCAAAGTCTCATGTAACTGTTTCAGACCAAACTTTAGATTAGGAATTAGCCTTCCTAATCAGAGAGGGCTCTCTCACAACTCTTAATAAAATCCTTCAAACACTAGATGGCTAACTCTTTATTCACTTATGAAAGCATAACTGGTTGGAAACACATCAAACTAGCTCTCATTGGGCTATGGAGTCTATAATATCAAGTAAACAAGGAAAACACAGTGACCTCATGGAAATCAAGGATCTTAGCATTACATGTCAAACATATTCCACCAACACATAGCTTGCTGTATACACAGGAAGTCAGAGCATATAATTATGAATTCTGAGTGATTGCATACAACAAAACCATAAAATAATATAAAGTATAACACATCATCACTACATTTGATCATGACAATCCTTCGAGAATCTTGAGAAGAGAATAACTCTGTTTTACTATTACTGTCAAAAAAGGTCTTACAATGGCCCAAAACAACACTGTTTTTCTATTAAGTATCCAACCTTTTTTACATAAAAGTTATTCCTATATATAGCCTATCAAAACACTACTGCACGAGACTCCTCAACAAGCATGAAGGGAGCTCGGAATTTTGACATTAATGACCTTAACTATATCATAAACAAACTGATTGATTACAAGAGATATGGTGCTATGAAAACAGAGGATTCCATCATATTGGCACTTTAAGTCTTTCTCCTCGTATACTTTGCTGCATTCTTGGAGCTTGCCACCTGTAGCATTACAATAATAACCACACCCAAACTGAAAGCAGATTCAATGTATGAACAGATCCGGATACCTGATGCATAGATGATTCAACAACCAATAAGAAAATGAAGCCTATATTCTCGGTTGCTGCCTCCCATCGGTGTTCATATATTAATGATCCATCTTCAAGCCATTTAATCCTTGGATAGTCCCGTGTGACTGAAGAAAACTCATGATCTGGCTATCCCATAACTAGACAAGTGTATCACTTAACACCTCAGCAGCTCTATCAAAACCCTAAAAATTCGGAGATAAAGTGACTTTCAACAAAAGACAAAACTTTACCTTTACCTCGAATATTTACACCTGGCCTCCTTTTTTAAATATCTGACTGATCTTCCATAACCTCCATGCTGGCATTAAATCATCTCTTTAAATATTTGCTGACCTCAGCATTCCAACTCAAGTTTTCAACATAACCAGTCATCTACAGCAGTTTCGTAGCGCGCTACGAAACTGCTGTAGGTCATCAAAATTAAATACATGAACCTTGAAACAACAATAACTCAAGTCTGTGATTTCTTCAGTCATTCTATACAGGTGTGAATACATCAAAAAGTCTCAAAAAGCTTTTTAAAAAGACGGTGGCCCCAAAATATATCAAAATTTGAAAAAACACATTCCTCTTTGAATCATTTAGCTAGCTTGTCTAGCTTCTCTTTCAGGCTGATGACTTCTTCCTTCAACTTCTTGTTCTCGGCTCTTAGACCTGCATTCATTTGTTTCATAACCTTTGCCTGTTTCAGAGCAGGCACTGTCCATACATAAGCATCTGATACTGAACTAGCTTGACTGATCAAACTTGTTTTACCTTTCATTACAACTTTCTTATAGCTTGTGTATCTTACTGCCTTTTCTTTAAAAACATTTTGAACCTGAGGTATTTCCTTGCTTGCTCCAGCTTGTTTCTTAATGGCAATCACATTTCCACTTTGACCAATAACCACCTTATTGTCCTTGTTCTTGTTTTTAGCTGCTTGAACTATTTCAGAGAAAATTTCAAGTGCCTCTGTCCTAGGCATCTCTGAAGGTACTTTCTCTTTTTGAGCCTTTTCTACTTCTTTCATTTGCCTTCTAGTCATTGGCCTGCGAGGTTTAAAGGCATACTCTTCACCTGGTTCTTCAAACTTTAACCTTTTAGAAGCCTTTGACTTCTTAGAACTTTCAGGTGAAGATTGTGTTAGATCAATATGCATTGGTGATACCAATTGATCTTGCTCAATTTCAAGTGGTTCAATTTGAATTGGATGCTCTTGTTCTAATTCAATGGCTTCCAACAAGTCATTTAAACTACCCTTAGAAACAGGACTCTCTTCCACAGGGGCTGACTTTCCTTTTTCTCTGCTTAGCTGGCCTCTAGTTCTCACCCTTGAAACCCTTTCAACTTCACTAGACTTAATTTCATCTTTTCCTTTGTGAGTCTTCTGTTTTGATGATTGAGGTGTTTCTTTAGGAGATGACTTAGAAGTTTCCTTTTCAGATACTCTAGATGATTTTGAAGTTTTGTCTACTGATGCTTCAGGTGTTTCTTTAGCTGCTGACTTAGGAGTTTTCTTCATTGATGCTTCAGGTGTTTCTTTGACTGTTACAGACCTCTCTGGCTTCTTTGTTTTAGCTTTGGGCTTCTTATGGTCTGTTACTTCCTTCCTAATCTCAGCCAAAGTAGTTTCCTCACTCCTATCTTCTCTTTCTCTTACAGGTAACGGAGTGAGGCCCGTTTTACTAGGGAAACCGGCCATGAACACAAACGAATCCCAGTCCTTACCAATTTTATGTAGGCTATCCAACACCAGTAATTTAACCAGACCATGATGAAAAAGAGATGTTTCATAAGCTTCCTTCTTCAACTGAATCTTATCACACATCTTACTAATACTCCTGAATAAGTAAAAAGGTATGTCTATTGAGCTCTTACCAGTGAAGTGTAGCAGCAGCTTGAAATGGTATGAGTAGACTTTGTTGTACCGACCTTCACATGTCAAGTACTTCTGGATACATGTCAATAGCATAGCATAATTCTCCTTTAGATAGCTCCTTGGGACAGCTTTAGTGAGATCTTCGTCTACATATGGTGCCTTTAAGAACTCCTTACACGGACCCATGTCAAACTTGAAATTCTTGAACCACTCTTGGCCACCCCTCGGGATTTCTGTGACAGTAGAGATGACTTCAGGGGATACCGGAAACTCCAACATGGCCACCTTCGAATTGAGTCCAGTGAAGTTCAATGCAAATGCCTTGGTCACTTCTGCATGTCCACCCTTTAGTTTTTCACAAAACCGCCAACAACCAGCACTTCTAAACGCCTTTGCTACCTCCTCATTCCCGAGGGTTACATCTAATCCCTCCGGCTCTGTTCTCACACATTTACCCGAACGGTGTTCCTTTCTTTCCATGCTTCTTTGCGCAATTCTACACAAGGGAATGACGGTGGTTTGCAGCGAGAAAACACTCTTTAGCTGTAGAGATCAGGCTCGCTTGCAGTAGTCTGTTTAGAATAAAGCTCAAGCTTTTCATAGAGCAAAAACATTCATATGTTATGAAGAACACATTATGGAATGACCATCTTCTATAACGTCCTCCAAACTGACACCTAACTCTATGACTTCGGACCTGATGGCAAAGTAATGGCTAATCATGACATAGAAATGGTGTGAAGAAACAATCATGACCGGATTCGTGACTCACTAATTCTCGGATTAGACATTCAGGGAAAAACGCTGCACAAAAGCCTGAAACCCCGATTTCGTAGCGCGGGCAGTTCAAATTTAAGGGAATGCGCTACGAAATCGCTGACAAACGGGGCGCTACGAAAACACGCAAACATTATTTTGCAGCAGAACTGACCAATCACATTCGCGCTGCGAAACTGCGCAAGTACCTAAGACATCATACCCGCGCTGCGAAACTGCGCAAGTACCAATGACATGACATGACATAACTAACAATGATGGAGGATGACTAATACCCTTGCCTTTACACGAATTTCATCCATAACTCTTGAATTTCAAATTTTGAAATTGACATAAGCTAACAAACCTATTTACAAGACCTCAAGACTTTATAAAAACTTATGGACAATTAACATATACATGAACTATAGATTCTAGTGATAACATAGTTCATGAAAATAATAACCATCATATAGTGCCAGAAGTTCAACATATACATATAAATATATTGGACAACTCATTCACCATGAACATGCAATGAATTCAACAACCATCCATGAGTAATGTCGAACCATAATTTTTCCAATAGTATATCAGATATTTCATTACCCATAGCTCATTCATGCATAAGCCATTATACTTATTTGAGTAGCTTGAAATGGATGAAAACTGAAGAAGGGACTTCAACTCTCCACCCAACCATAGGCCATCTACACTGCAATATTTCATATATTTGACGACCTCTAAGTTGGATACAAAGTCTAACATAATTCCTGATAAGGGAATTCACCCAAGGCTCAGTTAGGGTGTTTCTTAGTACTAATAGTTTGAATCCACTATCTAGGTGGTTTACCAGTTGTATTTTCAAAGCAAGCACTACATGAATTTGTAGCCCAATGTTTAGGTGGTTTATCATCCTCATTACAAGCACCAAAATTGCTCAATTCACCTACAGGCTACCTAGTGTTTATCAATTTTATATCAAGCACTCGAGTTGTTTATCAACCCATTTAATAAGAACTAAGTGGTTTCTTAGATTTCTCAGTGAGCACTTAGTGGTTTATCAACTCACTCAACAAGCACTCGTGGTTCAATCCTCCTCTGAGCTTCCCACTAGCCAGTCTGGCTTAGACACACATAGTCCAATGGCCCCAACACATCAATACAAGGGAAGACACCCCAATTCCAGAGCATATTGTTTGGTTGTTATTAGAACAATGATCATGTGCTACATGTCCATTGTTGTACTATTAGTTTCTCTGTTATGATATCTTCTCTACTCATTTTTCCTTCCTGCTTCTTGTTTTTCCTTGAGGCCATTCATATCCTGCAAGACTACTAACTTCACCTTCCCTCACATCATGGGACAAAATGTTCATATTTTCCTCCATCCAATCATGTCTTTTCCATGTGTCAGGTGGTAGCTCAGTATTTTATGCCACCTCCTCTATATTTTATGTTAAGGATGTCATCTTGCCTCTCTGCTCTCCCTTAAACTTGGATTTGTGTGTCCCTCTCTTCAGGCATGCATTTCATGTTTTCATTATTTTCAAAAAAATTTAATACTTGAATCGTTTACAAGATTTTTCTTAGCCAATCATGGATGCCACGTTGTCCTTTACAATTATGACGACATTTACAAAAACAAGGGGTAGAAAGGTGGGATTGTTACAATAGGTACTTCCAAAAGAGGCGAGGATTGAAAACATGGAAGACATTATTTAGCTATGTTATGACTAGTTAGGAATCAAGGAACATGCCCAGGTGATGAATGTGTGACTTGATGGCATTAGCTAACAAATCAATGATGAAAATATATTTGGTTTGATTATTCATGGCAAGCCCAATACATATTCCACTATAGTGGAGAAAAATATAAACAAGTGAATAAATGACTCAAGTTGTTGATGCTATATTTTGATTCCATTGACTAGCACCATTAGAAAAACCAATGTGTTATGTTGGTGTATGATCCATATAGAAAGCAAAGAGAAGACAAGAATTAAAAAAATGATTAATACTATAATTTGTCAAAAAAAGTAGAAAGAGTATGATGAGTCCCATCAATAGGTATATTTTGAAGATTAATATGCCATCCTCCAACCTTAAAACTATCATTATCTTACATTAATTCACTCTTTTGTTATATTATGCTTAGTAAGAGAAGTAAAAGGTGTTTGTCATAGTATGTGGCCTAATATGGTTTAATTGGAGGAAACTGGAGCATTTTTTAGGATATTACTATGTAGGGGCTTGATGGAGACAATTAGGAAAGAATATAGGGGGTTTTCCACCTCCTTAACTCCCTAAACTCAACTTGGGATCATAATATCCTCTCTCACTAGTTCAAGTTCATTGGTAGCTAAGTGACTCCTAGTCCAAGTGAAGATCAAGAGGGACAAGATCCACCATTTTTGAGATCAAGGAGGGAACCAATCCTACTTTCAAGGGAGATTATTCAAATTCCATTTTGTATAAATCAAATAGAAGAAGAGCTCATTAGGATTCAAAGTTTTTGTTCAGATAGGTGTAACTATTGAGCTTCAAGCTTGACATTGTTATTTTAAGATTTTATGTGATGTATTAGACTTGCACTTTTTGATAATGAGAAGTTGGATTTTAAGCTTCATCTGAGTTAGTTTCAGAGGGCTGAGACCCCTGGGTTTGGGACCAACCCAGAGGCTTTGGTCCCTCTTCTTGTACTTATGTTTATTCTTGATTCCAAGTAGTTCATAGTTTCTTGCATTTCAGTAGAGATTAACCTATAAAATCCTGTGGTTGCAACCTCTACATCACCTCTCTTATGGGAGAATGAGTGGAAGGATTCACAACCACAACCCAAAAATATTGTGTTTATGATTTCTTGGAAATAGATTAGTGTTAGTTGTCCTATTTTACATTTTCTTTCTGTAGCTTAGAAGTCAGTTTAGTGATTAGATTAGTGGTATTGCATGAATTAGATGTTATTTAAATTCAACTCATATTTTCCATCATAAGTTATTTCATTTTGTTAATGATAAATGGATACATGCATGTGATTGATTGTAGGGCTGGTTGACCTGCAGGGAAGGGAACCTTCACCACTTCCATCTTAAGCTCCTTCATCTTCTCCTTCCACTTCCAAACTCTATCCCAAAACCTTGTTTTATAAGCCATTCTGCCTAGTACACCGAGAACACTCATCCTAGTGCAAGACATGACTCCGAGAAGTCCTAAGCTTGGATAGGGGCTTAAACCAACCTCCCTCCATTTGATTAAACTCCCATCCACCTCTCCATAACCTCAAGACAACTTTTCCACCTTCAAAAACCACTCGGATGCCCTCCTGTAGCATTACAGGCCTCTTGTAGCAATCACCTATAGCAAACCTGTAGCAACATTTTCCTTCATTCGTTTTGATCCCCACTGCAACTTTGACTTAGCATAGATGCATAATGACCCCAAACTATGATTTTATGATCAGGGAAGGCTCCTAAGACACTCCAACCCTTCCTTTTATTCAATGCAAAAACATAATAGAGTTAGTTTCTTTATCATGCAAGTAGGTTACTGATTTATAAAGAGGTGTGAACTAGGTAGATGGTACATGTAATGCTGATTGGTAGTTTGATGAATTATGAAAGATAAATTAGCTTCCTTTTTGTAAGTATATGAGGAAATTTGATGCATTCTACAATATAACTTATCTTTCTTTCTGCAAGAAGATTAGCCTTTGTCCTTTCATGAATTGATTAGTTAGCATTTACAAGTTGAGTCAATGGCATTTCCATTTTCATAGCTACAAGAAATTTCCAATTATACCTTTATCAACAAGATTTCATTCTAATTCAGTAGAAGGAAGGGTCTCTGAGAACTTTTTGATCTAATGTCATTGCTGAGGGTGGCATGAGTGGAATCCTATCTGCTGTGCATATAGCACTGTCACATCAAAGTTTGTACGAACCCCAGGTTGATAATTTGAGTTGAGGAGCCCTTGGGAGTTGTAACATTCTTGGTGAAATATAAGGGCTCACTAGAGTAAATTCAAAAGAAAAAGAGGGTATGGAATGTCTCAAGGTTAGCATATTTTTGACATGGTCCTTAATATAAGTTCCATCTTGGTGAGCCAAGATGGTGAGGTAGTGTTGGACAATGTAGGTCCCCTTCCATAAAGTGTCAAACTTTCCTAGACCGAAAGAATCATTTATAACATCTTAACACAAGGAAAGGTCACCCTCGATAAAGAAACAATAGGTGATGGTGCAGTCATAAATGGATTTGAATCTCTTCTTGGTGGCATCATTATGCTACAGAGAAGATCACCAATCTTCATTGACATTTTTGAGAGTAATGAGGCATTGTTTGATGAAATTTGTATCAATAAAAAGTTTGACCATTGTGAATAAGGTCAATATCTAACATTGAATGGAGAGTACTAGTTCAACCCCATTAATGCAATGAAAAGGTGTGAAACTGATGGAGGTCTTGACAAGTGTGATATTCCTAGAGGGTAGAGAATAACATTCGATGATGGTTGGTTTTAATTGTGTTTGCCATGCATTGAAACATGAGGGTGAGGTGAACTCATGAGTTAATACTAGTAAGGATGAGAGTTTCTAAAATAATTAATTATCAAAATTCTTTCCATAGTTGAAGACATGTTCTTTAGGGATGCCAAAGTGTGTAAAGACACGATTGAAGAAAAACCAAGTTGTAGTTTCAATAACATTGTTGAATGTGGGAATTTCTTCAGCCCATTTAGTGAAGTATTCAATGGTGACTATGATCGATTTTTGTTTTTTGTTGGACGGTAGATTGAATGTCATGAAGTCAATGCCCCATTTTCAAAAGGATCCATTTGTAATGAGAGGACACAAAGGAGTAGGAGGATATTGAGTTTTATATGTAAATATTTGGCATTTTGTACATCTTTTAATAGCCTAAATGTAATTGGAAAAGAGTGTGGACCAAAAATAACCAACATAAAGAACTTTTTGAGTAGTTGAAATCCCTAAGTGCCTCCCCCACAAGCTTAATTTCAGAAATCATTTAAGATCTGCTCAACTTCTTCTAAACTAAGGCATCAATGCAAGATGGTGTCCACTATCCATTGATATAAAATATCTCTAATGAGGAGGTATCATGGGGCTTGGTGGAAAATACGTAAGTGATCATCCTATGAAAAGAGAGGACTAAATTTTTGGGTGTGTAGATAGATGAGAATATCACCATAACTAGGATAATCAATAAATATTTGTCCATGAAACAATCATCGATTGGGAAATCATTGGTTTCTGCCAACAAGCATACGATGAATTCGACAAGTATAAGTTCCTTTTTAATCTCGGGCGAGGTGAAATCAATATTAAATTTATAAAGTATGATTATTCATCAAGAAAATTGTCATTCATCATTTTTTGGCATAACAAGTAATGCATGGGGTTAGAATTGGCCAATGGCCACTACCTTAGTAGTGTGTAATAAGTTATAATGTTATAGTTTTTGGACTAAATGTACCAAAGCAAGGGTAATAATCTAATCTTGATCATTGTTGGCATTATGATTCAAGTGTTGTCCTTGATGGCAACTCACTCAGAGGATGGTACAGGTGCTCAGAGGTTGGTACAGGTGATGGCAACTTAATCAAAAGACAGATCTCAGTACAGCATGCCAAGGAAGCTCATACACGCCGTTTCGTTAAGCCCAAGTCGCGTGTACACGCTAGTTAGATTCATAAAAAGCGCGTGTATGTGGAAAGGTTCCTTTGGTCCATGGTGGTTAGTCCTTGGAAGTTGTGCCTATGATTTCGGACCATTGTGTCTCGACGGGCGTGTCGATCCCTAGTTTTGAAGTTGATGGTATTGTGTTACTATGGTTTTGGCTCTTGGTATTGAGCTAGGCCTAAGACTATATAAGGAGAAGAAGATCATTAGGCAAAATCATCTTTCGACAAGGCTTGAATATCTAAGAGAGAAAGAGATCTGATATGCAGGTTCTGGGTTGCTTGATCTAAGCCAAGGAGAGATCACATCGGTTGATGGAAGACTAGATCTAAGGATAGATCGGGATCTAATGGTTTGAAATGCACTATCATGATATGGTTGATTATGCGTATTTCTAGATCTGCATATTGTCGCAATGTTACGTTTTGGATCTAACTAATGTCTGGTACAGCTGCAAATTGAGAAAGGTTATTTTTAGATCTGTACGCAGGTTGGCTTCGGTAAAAGCGCGTGTATACGCGGGTTTTGCTCATTGAAGTAGCGTATATATTTTGAAGCTTGATTTTGGGTTTACAGTGGGGTCTGACTGTTATTGCAGAGTTCTGCAGTCTGCTCTGTGTTCTGGTAACTGGTGATTGACAGGGTTCAGTGGTTCAGTGATTCAAAGTTTGGTTGTTTTATGCTTCAATGATCTGTTGTGGAAATTGAATGATTTGTGGTCTTCAGATTGTAATGTTGTGCTTCAGGAATATCCAAGTCTGAAAATGTATGAAAAGTGATATCTGAAAGAAGGAAGATTGTAGGTCAGCACCTACGTACTAGTATCTTGGCTAGTACAAGAGCAAAGGGGGTTGGAGCTCCCTTCCAAGGAAGTTTGGAGAACGAGAGAAGGTTGTAGCCTTCTGCAGGTTGTAGCCTGCGTACTGGTATAAGGCTGCACCAGTACAAAAGATTGTAAACTGAAGTTTCATATTAAAGAAAGATAGAGACAACTTGCAGCAGGTGGTTTTCACCCACATTGGGTTTCCACCTTATATCTTGGTGTTCATGTGTGTGGCTTTTTATCTGTTCTGTTATACTGCACATGTTTACTGTTAATGTGGTGAATAATGTCCTGATGCACTTAATTGAAGAATAAGCTAACTAAATTGTGAGTTTTCTTCTTATACGCTGTTTTACTTCGTCACAGTAGCGTGTACACGCTGGTTCACTTAACTGAAGTAGCGTATATGTTTCTGAGCATTTAAAAAGTTTGATTAATCTAATAATACTGATTCACCCCCCCTCTCAGTATTATTTCCAACAATTGGTATCAGAGCAGGTCCTTCAGAGAAGCTTGATCGCTTGAAGGAAGATCATTCATCATGAGCAACTACGAGAAAGAAGCATCAATCAGGCCACCGGTTTTTGATGGAACAAATTTCAATTATTGGAAGGTAAGAGTTACTGCATATCTTCAATCTCTTGGTACAGAAGTTTGGGACATTGTAGAAACAGGCTATGTTTTTCCTTCAGCTACTCCTACAGATCCAGCTGAGAAAAAGGCATATGAAACAAATGCAAAAGCAGTCAGTACTCTATTAGGAAGTATATCTCAAACAGAATTCATGAAGGTCATGCACTTCAAATCAGCAAAAGAGATATGGGACAAAATGATCACTAGCTATGAAGGAGATGAACAGGTAAAGCAAGCTAAACTTCAAACTCTCAGGATTCAATATGAGACCCTCAAGATGTATAATGATGAAAGTGTGGCTAATTATTTTCTTCGGGTAGATGAGATTGTTAATTGTATGAAAAATTTGGGTGAAGAAATAAAAGAGACTATAGTAGTTCAAAAGATTCTAAGATCATTATCCCCCAAGTTTGAATCTAAAGTATCTGCAATAGAAGAAAAGGAAAATCTCAAAGTTCTCACTATGTCTCAGCTACATGGAATTCTAACTGCTTATGAAATGAGAAAGGGAGGTCCATCAGACAGAAGGGAAGCTGCTTTTAAGGCATCAAGAAAAGAAGATTACTATGAAGCAAGCCATGTTCCAGAAGAAGAGGAAGAAGAATCAAATTTTGTCAGAAATCTTCAAAGGGGTGCTGGAAGGTTCAGAGGTAAGCTACCTTTCAAATGCTTTGCTTGTGGAAGAGTAGGTCATTATGCTGCAAAATGTCCTAATAAGGATAAAGGAAAAGAACCTGCTAGATGGAATAAGAAACAAAGTGCAAATAAGAAAAGCTACTACACCCATGAAGATAGTGATGGCTTATCAAACAGTGATGAAGATGAACAAGGTAATAAATATAAGCTATTAATGGCATTTGAAGATGATGATTATGAGGATGCTGTAGATGTGGATAATCTCTATAATGAAATTACTAGACTCAAGAGATGCATAGAAGAAAAGAGTGTGATCATTGATACTTTGCAATTTCAAATTGATGAAAAGGAAAAACATCTTGAAAAACTAGAAGGTGAAATTGTTGGTCTCAGAAAAGAAATTGAGAAAACAAAAGCTATTAATCTTAAGTTTGTCAAAGGATCTGAAACTTTGGATGAGATTATCAATGTGCAGCGGTCTCCTCTAAACAAGACAGGTTTGGGCTATAATGGAGAAACCTCTCAAGCATCCACCTCAAAGAGTTATCTTGATGCAGCAAGAAGAAATGAGCAGAAGAACAATGAAGATAATCAGGTAAAGCAGGGACGAATTACAAACAGAAACTATCAGGGACAATCCTTCTTAAGGGTGAACAAAAGCTACAACCAACCACAGGTAAAATCTTCTCAGTTTGGCACAAGAATAGATGAAAATAGAAATTACAATCAGTTGGCTGGTAGATTCAATAACCGCAGAAGCTTCTTCAATGGACAATGCTTTTCTTGCCATAACTTTGGTCACAAAGCAGCTCAATGTGTTGCATATAAAACAATCATGACTAGGGAAGCTCAAAAACAAAGAAGTATGACAGGGATTACAAAGAGGACCTATAACAACTTTTCGGTTCTTGAAAATGAAGTTGAATGTTCTATTTGCAATAATTTTGGTCATAAAGAATCTGAATGCAGGAGCAGGTTTCAGGAGAAAAAGGAACAAGCCACGAGCACCAAAAAATGGAGAATAAAAGAACCTCAGACAGAAAGATGTGGGATAGCGTTTTATGCAGAAGGACAGGAAAATCTATGGTACATTGACAGTGGATGTTCGAAACATATGACAGGTGATAAAGAAAAACTTGAATCTTATTCTACTTTAGAAAAAGGAAAGAAAGTTTCTTTTGGAAATGATACTCCTGCAACTATAAAAGGAAAAGGTATTGCTCCTTTGAAAGAAAAGGTCAAGGCTGGAAATGTTTTGTATGTTGATGGATTGAAGCATAATCTTCTAAGTGTCAGTCAGATGTGTGATCAAAAAACCGAGGTTATTTTCAGATCGAATGGATGTCTTGTTCGTGATCTTGATACAGGTAAAACAGTTCTCAAAGGCAAAAGAACTCCAAATAATCTGTACATATTTGAAGAAGGACAACAACAATGCTATCTTAGCAAGGATGAAGAGCACTGGTTATGGCATCGAAGGTTGGGACATCTAAGCTTCTCACAAATAAGAAAAGCATGCAAATATCAGGCAGTTCGCGATCTTCCAGATATCAAAATTCCAGACAACACCATATGCAAATCTTGTCAGTTTGGAAAGCAAACCAGAACTAACTTTCCAGAAAAGGAAGGATCAGCTAGCTTGCCTCTTGAGCTAGTCCATACAGATGTATGTGGTCCATTTAGGAAAAGGACACCTCGAGGAGAAGAATATCTGATATTATTCATTGATGATTTCTCAAGGTTTGTTTGGTTAGGGCTTATGAAGCACAAAGATGAAGCATTCGAAAAATTCAAATCCTTCAAAGCATTGGCTGAAAATGAATCAGGACACAAAATTAAGTGCCTCAGATCTGACAGAGGTGGGGAGTTCACATCAAATGAATTTTTCGATTTCTGCGATGAACATGGGATAAGAAGAGAATTCTCTACAGCTAGAACTCCTCAGCAAAATGGGGTTGTGGAAAGAATGAACAGAACTATCCAACAAATGGCTCGTGCTATGCTCGATGAATCAGGTACTCCTGCAACCTTCTGGGGTGAAGCTGCACATGCTGCTGTTATCATTCTTAACAAAACAAATGTCCGAGTAAACAGCACTCAAACACCTCATGAGCTTTGGAGTGGTAAAACTCCTTCCGTGAAGCATTTCAAAATCTTTGGGAGCAAATGTTATATTAAGAATACTGATGAGCAACTTGGCAAACTTGAACCTAGAGCAGATGAGGGCATTCTTCTTGGTTATTCTCCACATAGCAAAGCATACAAGTGCTACAATAAAAGACTTGGCAGAATTGTTGACAGTATTGATATAGTGGTTGATGAGAAGGGATATATTCCTAGGCAAGTTCATCATGAAGACATTGAAGAAGATGAAGGTTACTCTCAAAGGCGAAATGATGAAGAAGAAGAACCTCAAGAAGAAGAAGAATCTCAAGAAGAACCAGAGGAGCAGACAAGAATAGAAGAGAAGACTCCATCCAGATATGTCCAAAAGAATCATCCAGAAACTCAGATTGTGGGGCAGAAAGAAGCAGGAGTACAAACAAGAAGGACACTTGCAGAAGCTTCAAGCTACTTGGCTCTACTCTCCTCCATTGAACCACAAAATGTGAAAGAAGCATGCAAAGATGAATGTTGGGTCAAAGCAATGGATGAAGAACTTGAGCAAATCGAAAGGAACAACACTTGGGAATTAGTTCCTAGACCAAAAGATAAGAATGTAATAGGAACAAAATGGGTCTTCAAGAATAAGTTAAATGAAAATGGAGAAGTAATTAGAAACAAGGCCAGACTTGTTTGTAAAGGGTATGCACAGCAAGAAGGAATAGATTTTGAAGAGACCTTTGCTCCTGTGGCAAGACTAGAGGCCATCCGAATGTTCCTTGCTCTCTCAAGCTTTCAAAACTTCAAGGTATTTCAAATGGACGTGAAATCAGCCTTCCTGAATGGAGACTTAGAAGAAGAAGTATATATTGAGCAGCCAGATGGGTTCATTCTTGGAAATGATCCAAACCTTGTATGCAGATTGAAAAAGGCACTCTATGGGCTCAAACAAGCTCCAAGGGCTTGGTACTATCGGTTGGACAAATATCTTCACCAACAAGGCTTTTCAAAAGGATCAGCAGATAGCAATCTCTATATAAAAGTTGAAAATAACAAATTGCTAATTCTTGTTGTTTATGTAGATGATATTATTTTTGGCAGCAATGAAGAGACCATGAGTCAAAACTTTGCCTTGGTTATGCAGAAAGAATTCGAAATGTCACTTCTTGGAGAATTGACATATTTTCTTGGATTGCAAATCCAACAAAATGAAGGAGGTATCTTCTTGTCTCAAACCAAATACCTCAAGCAGATCTTGAAGAAGTATGGCATGGAAGAGTCAAAGCCAGTATGTACACCCATGGTTACAGGATGCAGCCTCAGTGCAAATGATGAATCAGCAGCAGTTCACCAACCCACTTATAGATCCATGATTGGGAGTTTGCTTTATTTGACAGGTACTCGACCAGATATTACACATGCAGTAGGAATGGTTGGAAGATTTCAAGCCAACCCAAAGGAAACTCATCTTCAGGCAGTCAAAAGAATCTTCAAATATCTTCAAGGGACCCAAAACTATGGCTTATGGTATCCTAGAAATACTGATCTCACTCTTCATGCTTACACAGATGCAGATTGGGCTGGAAGTGTGGATGATAGGAAAAGCACAAGTGGAGGTGCTTTCTTCATGGGTTCCAGATTAGTATCTTGGTTCAGCAAGAAACAAAGTTCGATTGCCTTATCTACAGCTGAAGCAGAATATGTGGCTGCAGCATCTTGTTGCACACAACTTCTTTGGATGATGCAGACCTTGCAGGACTTTCAAATCACTTGCACTCCACCTGTCTCTATCTTATGTGATAATACAAGTGCAATCAGCATTTCAAAGAATCCTGTCATGCACTCAAAGACCAAGCACATACCAATCAAGTACCATTTTCTTCGGGAACAAGTGCTTGAGCAGAAGGTCAAGTTGGAGTATGTTCCTTCTAAGGAGCAAGTTGCTGATATTCTCACAAAACCACTGCCCAGGGAAACTTTTGAATATCTCAGACAAAAGCTGGGAGTAGTTGATGCTTCATCCTGTTGTTGAAGTTTGTTTGTTCTACAGAAAAGTTGGTATACGCAGGTTACGGAAGGGATATGAGCGTATACACGCGGATTCATGGTGGGTAAGTCGCGTGTATGCTGGACGCTTGTTGCAGAAAGAATATCCGCGTACATACGCTGTTTTATACAGGATAAAACGCGTATATAAAGTTCTGAACAGCAAGGGAAAACTCTGAAGTTCTGAACAGCAATAGGAATGTCAGAATTCTTCAGGCACAGTTTCAGGGAGTGCAACAGGCACAGGTTCAGGGGGAGCAGCTCAAAAGTCTCATAAAGCATTGTTGGCATTCAGATGTTTTGGTTGTTGGTTTCAGGAGAAGGAGCTCAGAAAGAAATTCTGGTTGCTGATCTAACAAGATGTTTATCAGATGCTGCTGGTGTCTTTCCTAAGTCTTGGTCTAGATCTGTTGTCTCTATGTCATGTATCTCTCTTGTCATATCTCTTTTATGGTGTCAAGGTCATGTAACGGCCTATGTTGGTTTCCCCACTATGCCTGGGATGAATGCTGTAATATAATTGGTTGTTTCTGATATGTCCCCTCTTGGTAGGGAGTATGGATGTATGTATTGAGTCTTTTGGTGATAGGAAGGTCCCTTATGGTGTATAAGTCTTGGTTCTTGTTGAAGAACATCTTTTTCAGATCTGGCCTACTGTCAGGGGGAGCACGAGTCAGCACAGCCAAGCAGAGGTATCAGCATGTCCTCAGGGGGAGCACAGCCCTTTGCCCTTGATGTCAAAGGGGGAGAGTGACTTGGTGTGGTGGTTGCCATCAAGTCCAAAGGGGGAGATTGTTGGCATTATGATTCAAGTGTTGTCCTTGATGGCAACTCACTCAGAGGATGGTACAGGTGCTCAGAGGTTGGTACAGGTGATGGCAACTTAATCAGAAGACAGATCTCAGTACAGCATGCCAAGGAAGCTCATACACGCCATTTCGTTAAGCCCAAGTTGCGTGTACACGCTAGTTAGATTCATAAAAAGCGCGTGTATGTGGAAAGGTTCCTTTGGTCCATGGTGGTTAGTCCTTGGAAGTTGTGCCTATGATTTCGGACCATTGTGTCTCGACGGGCGTGTCGATCCCTAGTTTTGAAGTTGATGGTATTGTGTTACTATGGTTTTGGCTCTTGGTATTGAGCTAGGCCTAAGACTATATAAGGAGAAGAAGATCATTAGGCAAAATCATCTTTCGACAAGGCTTGAATATCTAAGAGAGAAAGAGATCTGATATGCAGGTTCTGGGTTGCTTGATCTAAGCCAAGGAGAGATCACATCGGTTGATGGAAGACTAGATCTAAGGATAGATCGGGATCTAATGGTTTGAAATGCACTATCATGATATGGTTGATTATGCGTATTTCTAGATCTGCATATTGTCGCAATGTTACGTTTTGGATCTAACTAATGTCTGGTACAGCTGCAAATTGAGAAAGGTTATTTTTAGATCTGTACGCAGGTTGGCTTCGGTAAAAGCGCGTGTATACGCGGGTTTTGCTCATTGAAGTAGCGTATATATTTTGAAGCTTGATTTTGGGTTTACAGTGGGGTCTGACTGTTATTGCAGAGTTCTGCAGTCTGCTCTGTGTTCTGGTAACTGGTGATTGACAGGGTTCAGTGGTTCAGTGATTCAAAGTTTGGTTGTTTTATGCTTCAATGATCTGTTGTGGAAATTGAATGATTTGTGGTCTTCAGATTGTAATGTTGTGCTTCAGGAATATCCAAGTCTGAAAATGTATGAAAAGTGATATCTGAAAGAAGGAAGATTGTAGGTCAGCACCTACGTACTAGTATCTTGGCTAGTACAAGAGCAAAGGGGGTTGGAGCTCCCTTCCAAGGAAGTTTGGAGAACGAGAGAAGGTTGTAGCCTTCTGCAGGTTGTAGCCTGCGTACTGGTATAAGGCTGCACCAGTACAAAAGATTGTAAACTGAAGTTTCATATTAAAGAAAGATAGAGACAACTTGCAGCAGGTGGTTTTCACCCACATTGGGTTTCCACCTTATATCTTGGTGTTCATGTGTGTGGCTTTTTATCTGTTCTGTTATACTGCACATGTTTACTGTTAATGTGGTGAATAATGTCCTGATGCACTTATTTGAAGAATAAGCTAACTAAATTGTGAGTTTTCTTCTTATACGCTGTTTTACTTCGTCACAGTAGCGTGTACACGCTGGTTCACTTAACTGAAGTAGCGTATATGTTTCTGAGCATTTAAAAAGTTTGATTAATCTGATAATACTGATTCACCCCCCCTCTCAGTATTATTTCCAACAGTCTAGGGCTGGCCCTAACATATTTTTTCTCACATGGTAAATTACATGTTCCATACCACCATCTCCTTCTTAAACTAGCACCCCAGCAATGGCTATTGCAGATGTAAATAAGTATAGGGTGTGATCCTTTTTGAAATCACGAGGACTAATGAGGGTAGATTTTTGATAATTCATCTTTTAAGGTATAAAACAATTTTTGGTCTTGTTCATTCCATTAGAAAGGGATGTCTTGACATGAAAAACCAATAGGCACAAGTGGCATAGCTAGGAATGAAGCATTGAAGAAAATTGGCTTTTGCTTGTAAATTCTGCAATTAGCGAAGAGTTTTGAGTGGGGGGATATAATGAACAAATTAGACCTTGAGAGGGTTGACCATAATGCCTTTATTGGATATAATGAATCCAAGAAAATGTCAAATAAAGGCACAAAACACACACTTTAGGGGGTTCAAGTGGACCTTGTATTTTCCGTAGCGTTAGAAAATCATATGAAGATCCTTAAGATGTTGAGATCTCTATTTAGAATGAGTAATGAGAGATATAAGTAAGAAAGGATGAGGTGAGAAAGATCATGAAATATGTAGTTAAATTCTCATTGGAAGGTGGATTAAGCACTTTTTAGTCCCAAGGGAAACATGCAATAATTGAAAGTTCCCCATGCCATGGTAAAATTTGTTTTGTACTAATCCACGTGGAAAATTTGGATTTTATTGTATCTAGAGAAGTCATCCACAAAGGAGTGAGCCTCATGAACTAATGAAGCATCAATCAATTTATCGATTAAAGGTGTTGTTAAGCACTATATAAGCCCCAAGTTAACCATACAACCCATTATGATGCCCTAGATATTAAGTTATTACATTTATATTATTATATTTTTATGTGGGATAAAACCTTTCATGGTCACATTTTATTATAATTGTACCCTTTGTCTCCTATATACGTACAACGTATATATATATATATATATATCGAGAGAGAGAGAGAGAGAGAGTCTTAGGATCATAAAATCTTGTCTTTAACATTATATTCATTGTTAAATGATGTTTCCCACTCAAAGATTACTATAATTATTCATTTCTTACCATTTTAAGGTGCAAGGTTCACAACATTTGGTATCAGAGCTTATGATCCTAGGGTTTTACTGCTTCAAATGAGTTATCCTGAAATTTTTTATATAACCTTTTTTCTAGGATTCTATAGATGGTGAAATTATGAACATATTGAGGGGAAACGTTAAGGAACGTTTGGCTAAAATTTAGATCTTGTTTCTCTACACTTTTGGAGATACACTCTAATGAAGTTTAGGTTCCTAAATTCTCCTGAAATCAATTTCAAACATGTTAGTTTGGAATTTTTGCTATAATTTTTTTCGAGGATTTTTCAAACTGTGGAGTTTTGAGGGGATAGAGGAAAAATAAATAGGTAGGCTATGGTAATAATTTTAGAATTTAATTTCTATACTGTTGGATATATGATTTGAGGAAGTTAGGGTTCCTAAATGATCCTAAAATCAATTTTAAATAGGTTAGTTTGGCATTTTCACTATAACTTATTTTAAGGGATGTTTCAAATTGTGAAATTTTGAGGAGATAGAGAAGATATATCTAGGTACATATTGTAAAAATTTAAGACTTCGGTTCATTATGATTTCAAGGATATACCCTATTGAAGTGACGGTTTTTGAATGGTCCTGAAATCAGTGTCAAATATGTCAACTTGGTAAGTTTACTATAACTTATTTTCTAGGACTTTTTAGACTGTGGATTTTTCAAATATATTAGGAGACATACATAATTAACTAAGCTAAATATTTCATAATTATTTTTGAGTAATTGAAAATGTGGTACACTATACAATTCTGATCATGGGAAGAGGCAAAAAATCAACAAGTTTTGGGAAACAACCATAACTTTCACTTGGCACATCAAATTTTGATCAAACTTTATGGAATTCTAGAGAAAAATATGCATTAGAGTATTACAAACCAAAATTTTAGATTCAAAAGGGCTCAAGTCTCATGGACATATTAATAAAAAGGAAATTCATTAATATATTCTCTAAATTAAGGCTTTAAAGGTATGCATCTTACAAGTACAATAACTTTCGATGATAAGATCCATTTTTTTAGTTGAATGGAAATTGCGATGAAGAGGAGTATTATTATTATTATTGTCTCACATGGACCCATAGAAATATCCAAAATATATTGCATCAATTAAACCTATTGAAGGCTCATTCAGGACATATTAATAAAGTGAAGACTTGGAATTAATGTTCTCTAAATTAGAGAAGAAAGTTAATGAACTAGATGGTTGTATTTTGAAAAAGGTGGATTTATTAGGTCTCACGAAAACCTTAAAATATAAATTATGGATGAAATGGAAAAAAATATGAATGTGTATAAGGAAGAAATGAATATTGTTAAGGAACACATACAAAAATCCATTAGAGAAGAAATAAATGAATTACAAACCATTCTATTAAAAGATCTCCCTAAAGTAGATTTGGAGATCCAAGGAAGACGTGAACATAAGGAGAACCATGGTGTTCAGATTCAATCACATTTTGGGAGTATGTTATCATAGTTGAGAGAAAAAATATTGAATCACATAACCATAACCATGAATTTTAAATTCAATATTTACATCATCAGGCTTCAATTCAGGACCAAGGAACTACTAGATTCTAAAGGTCAACATGAATAAGTTTTATGGTAATGATTGATGAGCCTCATCATTGGGTAATTATATGGGCCTTAATTCACCTCCTAGCTTAGTCAAACCAACTCTTCTCACAACTTATTACATATTTTGATTATATTTTGTTTAATGAGATGAGTTAAAGTGAGATATTATGCCTAGTGGACTAATATGCATTGAATGTAGGTTTGGAAGAGAAAATCAAGGAATTTTGGCAAGACTAAGGTTTGAAAATCGAATGGGACAAGGGAGAGAGATTGTAGGATGTAAATCCTCCTCATTTACTCCTCCCTTATTCGAATATTCCTCCATTAATCCCACCATCTCGGAGTGTAAGCAACCAAGTCATGAAGATTAGAAGGTAGCCGAGCAAGTGATAGAAAAAGAGTTAGTTCATCTAAGGTTTGGGAGCCGAGCCTCCCTAAATTTAAGGAATTCATTGGAGACTTTAGTTGTATAAGTAGAGAGGCCTAGAGCCTCATTAGAATTAGATTTTTTATTGCAAAAACACTAGTTATTTTCGAGCTCCAAACTTGTGGAAGACTTTTGATGTAATTTCCTGTTTTGGTAATAAGAATGAGATTTTTCTTGATCCAGTACTGAGTTAACTTAGAGGGCTGAAGCTCTTGGGTTAGGGCCCAACCCTAGCATCAGAGGCTCCTCTTCTTGTATATGTATGCTTATCTTAGTTTCATATATTCATGATTACACTGTCTTTAGAAGTATTTCATTGCAAGTAGTGTGGATTTTTTTAATTGTTTATTAGTTTGCTTCCACTTGTGCCTTACTTCAGTAGTACATTAGAAGAGATAAAAGAAGCATCAAAAAGCTGTCAGTAGGTGTCTCGGCCTCACTTCTTCCTTCTGGGATCATGATTTGAGGAAAAGACCCTTATGTAGCCCCAAAAAGACATATTTCTATTTCTTTCATAGGATTTAGAGTTTGTTGTACTTAAACTAGCATTTGATCATTTTTGCAAGTGTAGGATTTTATTGCCATATCTTCTATATTCATTATTGCAATAGATCTCATCCATGATTCCATTTTATTTAGCAATTTCCTCATGCATAAGGTAGACAATTAGTTCATTAAATTATGCTTTTCTAGCTCATGAGAATTCTTCTTGTTTACATGACTTTTTTGGAAATTACACATGTTTGATGTAGAGCAGGTGCTTCAGAATAAGAAATATCATAGCCATCAACCACCTTTCAATTTCATCCACCCATAGGCATTCCTTGTTTTCATCAAAACCTTCACCAATTTCATCATTTTACATAGAAATTTCCCCAAGCATTTTGAGCGAATCCAACCATCTCCTAAACTTAGTTTTGGGTTTTGAGTGATCCTAGGCCTCTTCTCACTCCATTCCACCCATCAACCACCTTCCTTAAGCCTTCCATCACCTCAAACACCCATCGTTTTTCTCACAGTTGTATCCTGTAGAAATACAGGGAATCCTGTAGGTTTCTAGTACATTGTGTAGGTTTTCCTGTAGTGGGCTGTTTTGAGGCTGAATTGAGGGAAAACGTCTAGGAAGCCTCCCAAGGTCACCCAAGGGTATCCCAAACCTTCCAACCATCTCCTGCGACTTCCAGACATCCACCAACATCCCTAAGCCACCTGCCACATCACCAAAAGAGGTTAGCTTGCACATTTGATTTTTCATGAAAAGCATAAAAAGACAAAACAAATTTATTATAGTCCTTTACATGCATAATAGTGATGTTTGATGTTTTTAACTTCCATTCTTAGGAAAGTAGCATTTTGTTCATGTTAATTTAGCATTATTGCAAAGCATAGCTCTTAGCAGTTAATTAGGAAATGGTGTTCCTTAGCGTTGAATTTCATTCTTTTTCATTATTGCAGTAGACCAACTCTCTCTTAGAGTAGATTTATATTTCTTTCATCAAGGAACCAAGCTTCTTCTGAATCCATAGAATTTTGTCTTGCAAACCCTAGTGGTCTCTTGCCAGCTAAACATTGACAAAAGGCAGAACTATCACTTTTACTTGTGTATACAACATTGTCACCTCCAAGTTTGTACGAACCCTGGGTTGATAAAGTAAAGCTGGTAGCCCAAGAGTTGTAGAATTCTTGTTTCAATATTGGTGCTCATCACTTTTTAGCGTTGTTGTCGAGGAGGTGTCTGAATAATATGTGATTACTGCTTTCTTTCTTCTATTTCTTGTTTCTAATATTCTACCATTAGTTTCATTTCTACAAAGATAATTTAGTTTGCTTCCTTTTCATTCTGCATTCTTTGCTTTCCTTTCCATTCTACAAGTTAGATTTTAGGCAAGTAGTTAATCTTTTCATTTAGTTAGTAGTTCTCATTCAGTCTGCAATTTTAATTCTGCAAGTTAGATTTCATTTCAGCAATTAGTTTTTCATTCAGTCAGTATTTTCATTCAATCTACAATTTCAGTTCTGCAAAGCACTTTCAAAGTTTGAAAAAATCAGAAAACCAAACCAAAAAAATCCTTTCATGCCTTGTAGGAATAGGGATAACTTAGGGAAATTTTTGCCAAATACCCCCACTGCATCAAACAACCAACCTTCCCTCTTCTTCGGTGGTTGTGAACTGGAGGAACCCTTAGGTGAGCAACCAGACATATTTGAGCAACCTACAGGGGAAGAAGAAGAAGAAGACCCCATTCCTATTGAGCCAATGGGTGAAAACAAAAATGATGGAGGGAATAGAGATAGAGTTGAGGATGCCTTCCCCATCAGGGAAACCAATGGGGACACTAAGATGAAAAATATAAGCCCTCTGCCCTTCCTCATTTCCATGGCCTGACCACAGAAGATCCTGACACTTTCTGATTTGAGTTTGCTGTTATATGCCAAACCTATGACTACACAAATGATGAGCAGAAGTTGAAACTATTTCCACCTACCCTTAAGGATGCAGCTTTGTGCTGGTTCATGGGTTTACCCGGGGATAGCGTCACAACTTGGGCTTAGATGAAGTAAGCCTTCAACAACAAGTATCAAGACTACTATAGGTCTAAGGATACTAAGGAAGAAATTTTTAGGATGACCTTAGGTAATGATGAATCCCTAGAGGATTATGAAGAAAGATTCCAACTTAGTTACAAAAGGGCCAGGTGCACACTTGACCCTGAGTCACTGAAGCTGGTCCTGCTTAGAGGAGTAAGGGAAGACCTTTTGGATACCCTACACTTGTTAGCAGGAGGAGATATATACCAGTTACCCTATGAGGTTATCAAGATTGTCTTTAGAAACCATTCTAGGGCAGCTAGGTAAAAGGGTAGGGGAAGTCAACTTATGGTCAGTACATCCTCTTCCAATTCATCCATCAAGGGTGAAAATGGAAACATTCTGGAATATTTCAAGAGTGAGATGTTGCAAACCCTTGCCTTACAGATGGACACTATGCACATTAGGAGAAAGTAGGAGGAAGCAGAGAGAGCCTTGGCCATTTTCTGTCCTAGATGCACCAGGAGACACCTAGGAATGAATGTCCATTGAATTCTATTGAAATTTGCTCAGTTTATGAAGAAAACCACTCCAAAGACAAGTTACCTTCTTTGCTTGGACTCAAAGCTGTATATCAAGGAGCTGAAGGGGTCATTGAGCAGCTCTGCTACATAAACCAAAAGAGACCTCATGGGCCTAGGCCATACTAGCAGGGTATGCAAGGGTCATCCCATGCATATTACAACCCCAACCAGACCACATCCATACCTTCTTGGGGACCCCTTGCTCATCCTTCCTGGTCTACACCTCCTCCTTGGTCCTTTGCATCTCAGTATCATTCCCAGCCAGCCAACCAGTCATTTCAACCATATGCTCCGCCACAACCTCAGTGGAATGCACCGCCCTAGGGGTGGAGGCCCCAATACAACAATGTTACTGCTTTATTTCCTTCACTACTTTCCCAACCATATCTATTACACTCTGCTCCACCAAAACAACCCCAGATCCTTGCCCAGCCAAATCCAAACCCGAACAACAGATAGGCACAACAAGTATACAGTGGAGAGACATCATATCCAACTTATGCTATGGAGATCCAGGAAATTAACCTGAGATCTGGGAGAGTTCTCCCAGATAACCAACCTCCACCTCCACCTAGGGAGGTTGAAGAAGAAAGAGAGGAAAGCATTCTTAAAGTAAATCCACCCTTTCCTGAGAGATTAACTCAACCACTCTAGCCTACCCCAAAAGAGACTGAACTTCTGGGAGAATTGAAAAACCTATGTGTCAAGATTCCACTTCTCCAAGCCATCAAGGATGTACCTATTTACAACAATTTGATTAAGGAGAAGTGTTTCAAGCATCCAAGGAGGCGAAAAAGAGATGCCCCTACCATTAATGTCATTGGACAACTGTCTGACTTAATGCTGGGGTAGGTAATCTGTCCAAAGTATTTGGACCCTAGAAGCCCTGTAGTAGATGTCCACATCAATGGCACCATTGTCCCACACAATTTGATCTATCTTGGGGCTGCCATTAATGTGATGACCAAGGACACCATGCTCAACCTCAACCTCCAAGGTTCATTGAGAAAGACCACAACAATCCTGCAACTTGCAGACCACTCCACAGTGACCCTTGAGGGGATTGTGGAGGATGTGATGGTCTCCATTGACTCTTGGGAGTACCCTGTAGATTTCCTAGTTCTCCAGCCTAAGGCTAAGCTTACTGGTTACCATCTCATCCTTGGGAGGCCCTGGTTGGCCACTGCGAATGCTTACAAAAGATGCAGAGTTGGGAATATGACCATCAAGAATGGGCATATGTCCAAGAAATTAGTCCTATACCCTCCTACTCAACCATCTCTAGAACATGATTTACCTTTATGGCTGGAAGAGGAGGAAGAAGATGAAGTTTATACTACCCAACTGTATACCTTAGAAACAACCATGGGAGGAGGAAAACAAGATGAAGATGATGTGATTGAACACCTACTCCAAAGTCCAACTCCCAGTACATTGTCACTAGAAGAAGTAGTAAAGGAAACCCAGAACAACCATCCAATTGATCTGTACTTGGCCGATTCCAACCCTCTTAGTGTCAAAACCATAAAATTCGGTCTTGAGAGAACTTTGAAAATCAATCCCTCTTTATGTTCTCCAAGAGGAGAAGTTGTGCAACATGCTGAAGGAACACTTGGATGCCTTCACTTGGAGTTACAAAGGAATGAAGGGAGTATAACCCTTAGTGTGTACTCACCACATTTACATAAAAGAAGGTTGCAAGCCAGTCTGACAAACCCAAAGGAGGATGAATCCAACTCTTAACGATATAGTCAAAGAAGAACTGGAAAAATTGCTAGATGCAGGATTCATTTATCCTATCTCCGACAGTGAATGGGTCACTTCGTTGGTGTTAGTTCCCAAGAAAAATGTTAAGTGGAGGATTTGTGTTGATTACAGGGAGTTGAAAAAAGCCACAAAGAAGGACCATTTCCCTTTACCTTTCATTGACCAAGTGCTAGATGGCCCGGCAGGGAAAAAGTTTTTCTCTTTCCTAGATCGATTCAGCGGGTACAATCAAATCTATATTAGCCTAGAACACTAGGATAAAACCACTTTCACTTGTCCTTGGGGTACTTTTGCCTATAGGGTCCTTCCTTTTGGCCTATGCAATGTTCCTGCCACTTTCCAGAGAGCAGTCCTGAGTATCTTTACTCAGTTAGTCCATGATACGGTAGAAATCTATATGGATGATTTCACACCTTATGGGGGTGATTTTGAGGAGGCTTTGTCCAACTTAGGTAAGGTACTGCACAAATGCATTGAAATTAACCTATCTCTCAGTCCTGAAAAATGTGAATTCTTGATCACTGCAGGGACCTTGCTGGGTCATTCAATATCTCAGCAAGAACTGCAGGCGGACCCCAATAAAATAGCTATCATCCAAAGGGTCCCACCTTCTCAAAAGAAGATAGATGTTAGAAGTTTCCTAGAATTAGCTAGATACTACCGAAGGTTCATTAAGGACTTTAGTAAGTTGGTATCTCCTTTATTTGGGTTGTTGGCCAAAGAATCTGAGTTTATATGGTCAAAAAGTTGTCAAGAGGCCTTGGAGATCCTGAAGAACAAGTTAACCACTACTCTGATCCTCCAAGGCCCAAATTGGGCCCTTCCTTTTCACATTCATGCTGATGCCTCACACAAAGCCATAGGAGCTGCCCTAGGTCAGATAGATGAAAAATTTCCTTATGCCATTTACTTTATCAGTAATAATCTTTCAAAGGCCAAACTAAACTACACAGTGGCTGAAAAGGAGCTCCTGGCTGTTGTGCATTCATTGAACAAATTTAGGCATTATATTATAGGCTATCAAACATTCATCCATACTAACCATTCTGCAATCAAATATTTAATGAATAAACTCAATGTGAATGCTTGTATTATAAGATGGTTGCTTTTATTACAACAGTTTGATCTAACTATTTTTGATAAGCCTGGTAAGGAAAATTTTGTTGCAGAAATTTTGTCCAGATTAACTTTGCCTGTAGGTGAAGAGGGAATGGTTGATGATCAGTTATTGGATGAGCACTTGTTCGCCATTTCAGTTCTCTCTCCATGGTTTGATGACATAGCAAACTATTTGGTATCTACACAGTTCCCACCAAACTTGTCCTCTAAAGAGAAAGGCGAGATTATAAGGAAGAGCACCCCATTCACTTGGATTGGGGGAAATCTCTTCAAACTTGGCCCAGATAAAATCTTGAGAAGGTGTGTCAGGGAGGAGGAAGTCTTTGACATCCTTCTGACCTGTCATGGTGGGCCTTGTGGGGGTCACTTTGCAACAGAGAGGACAATATTCAAAGTGTTACAAGCAGGCTATTATTGGCCCACTCTTCATCAGGATGTGAAAATATACACTACTCATTGTGATTGGTGCCAAAGGATGGGAAAGCCTACTCCAAGGGATGAAATGCCTCTGTAGCCTCAAGTGACTTTCGAGCCATTTGACAAGTGGGGCATGGACTTCATTAGACCTATTGACCCTCCTTCCAAGCAAAAACAATACATCATTGTGTGCACTGACTATCTGACTAAGTGGGCTGAAACCAAGGCAATTAAGGCAGCAACAGAGGAGAAGGTGGCTGAGTTCTTAAGGGAGAATGCATTTTACAAATTTGGGTACCCTAGAGAGCTGGTCACTGATCAAGGTAGCTAGTTTACCTCCAACATGATTGAAGACTTGCTCAGCTAGCACAAGATCAAACATAGGACCTCCACTCCCTATCACCCACAAGCTAATGGGCAAGTGGAGGTGACCAACAGAGCGTTGGAGGGCATCTTGACCAAAGTGGTTAACAACAGCAGGAAAGATTGGGCAGATAGACTAGTTGAGGCCACCTGGGCCTATAATACCACTTGGAAGACCACCACTGGATTCACACCCTATGATCCGGTCTATGCGAAAAAGGCCCTACTATCCATTTATTTTGAATATAACACATCAAGGATGGTAGCCTAACTAGATCTAGCTCTCAGCAATGCATAAAAAGAGAGATTGCTTCAGTTAAATGGTTTAGATGAGTTCAGAATGCAGGCCCTTCTACACACAGAGGTAACTCAACTTCAGAGGAAGATATGGCACGATAAGAACATCAAGGATAAGCAATTTCAAGAAGGTGATTGGGCCTTGCTATATGATTCTAAATATAATGACTTTAAGGGCAAGTTAAGGACAAGATGGATAGGACCTTATGTTATAGAAAGATGTCATGATAATGGTTCAGTGCAGATCATAACCATAGATGAAGAGGCCATTCCTTTACTTGTTAATGGACACTAATTGAAAGTTTATAAAAGACCATTGTCAAAGCAAGAGTTCATTGATGGTATCAATAAAATAGTGATGGTGGTGGAGTAAGTTTCAACTCCTGCCTCATCAAATCATTGAGAAAAAAAAAGAAAAATAAGGACTCAGGTGAAAACCTCCATGAGGTGCCTGAGTCCCACTATTGGGTTGAAAATCTCTTGGGGCGGCCCAATGGTGTCAAAAAAAAAATAAAAATAAAAAGGGAAATAAAAAGATCCCTGGGTGAAAACCTCTCTTGAGGTGCCCAGGGCAAATAGCTAGGATGAAAACCTCTTAGAGGTAGACTAGTTGTTTTCAAAAAAAAAAAAAGGAGAGAAAAAAATCATGAAAATTTCTATTTGCAGGTTAGCAAGGAGGACGATCAGAGAACAAAGGAGGATAAAAAAGGGACCTATTTCACTCACATTTTTATTTTTCCACTCATTGTCATTCATCACTCCACCATTTCTTTCATTTTTTTCACTCCTTTGCTTCAGTTTACAAGGGGACTATGTTTTCTACGGGATGCCTTGTAAACCTACAGGATCCCTTGAAAACCTACAAGATGATCCTGTAGGAATTACAGTGGTTCGGGAATCCTACAGGAAGTGAACCTAGGGCAAGAAAATGACCTGCCATGTCAAAATAATGACATCCCTACATCACAACTTCATTACCATACCTATCTTCACTTTCATCATCCCTGCATTCACCATAAAAAAAATCAATTTCAAAAAAATATATATTTTTCATAGTCTTCAAGAGAAAACATAGAGAGAAAAAAATGAAACAAAGAGAAGAAGGGGGCAACACCTGAGTATTTCTCATTCCCCATACTCCTAGTATTCTTCTCAATCCATGTCACCATCCTAAAAATCCCAGCAGAGTGTGTGATTAAAAGTTCAGAGGGAGAAGTAGCTACAGGACATCTTGTAGTAACCTATCCCACAGAATAAAAATCATGAGTAGAAAAAATCTTCCAGCATGAAGATCCAAGGGCAGACGGAGCTCCAAAGCAGCAGCAACACCATCATCTTCAACACCAGGTACCTGCACATCAAAGGAATCATCAGAGAGTAATAAAAAAAGGAAGGAGAAATAACATGCAACCAACACACAACAAGCACCTTAGGTCTTCAACAATTGCAGCAAGGTATTAGCACCACAGGTAAGTATCTCGCTTCACTCTCTCATTTGCATAATGTAGTCAAAATATGTAAAGGTTACGAGTAAGTTGGTTTATAAGCAAAAGGTGGCCAGTTAACTTGGCCACCTTCGTTCAGTCGATGAAGACAAAACAGTTGGTCCTCCCACACGTGGCAGTAGTCAAGTCAAAAAAAGAGAAGAGAAGGACAAAAACAGTTAAGTCTATGGAGGCATGAACTGGGAGTTGATTACGAGGAGAGGGGAATGATGAGGTGGTAGTGGGGACCAACGGTCCAAAAATAGAAAACATACCTCCGCTGCTAGCACACCACCTCACATAACTCGGCCATAAGAGGAAATACTCATTGATCCCCATGCACTCATGCATTCATTTCCTTGAGGCTCACTCTAGCAAAGTCACTCTCATACCCAGGAAACCTACAGAAGAGGAAAATTCCATCTGTCTCCTACGCAGGACTTCCTACAGGATTACACAGGAAATCCTACAGGATCGGACAAGAATCCTACAGGATATAGACAGACATTCTATGGGATTGGTCGAGAGGATTTTTAGAGGGGAAAACACAGGGGTTGGCTACAACAAACACTATGAAGAGGTAGGCTCTATAATTACTTCCCATTTTCAAAGTGAATTGAACATAAAATCCCCTAGTAGTGAGTGAATTTGGCAGCTGTGTAAGGGAATTGTCTCCACAGTTCTTTCAGTTATTTACTTCTGCATTCAAAAAATTGTGTCAACCATCTCAGCTCCTCCAAATTCACCAACAAAATGATAGGGGGTTTAATAGAAGGGAGCCCATTAATACTGTGAGAATCCACCAACACCCTCAGGTGTTATAAATCTTCACAAGGCATAATTGGATGGGGTATTTTGAAAAATTAAGAGGGTATGATGATGAAGTGGCCCAAGATTTTTCTCTCTCCCTCATTCCACTAACCATAATTCATGCCACTGTTGTGGTGAGAGGCCTCTCCATAGAGCTCACCCCTGAACTCATAAGTAGAATTACCACACTTCCCCTAGGAGTGCCTTGGAGAAAGGAAGACAAGGGAGATAGCCAAATTTCCAAGAAGAAGTTATTTTTAGAGGGAGAAGAGCCCATTGAGGACAAAAATGGAGTAAGGAGAGCAAGCCTACCATACCCCTGGAATGAGGTGAGATACCACCTTATCAAATACATATCATGTGAGGGTAGGTATAGTGTGGTTTATGGGTATCACTTTAGGATTCTTGAAGAATTGAGGTTTGGAGCAGAAACACCTCCTCACTACAGGCTCAACACATCATACTTCCTTCTGCAATCACTAATAGACACAAGCATAAAGGTGCATGAGGGAAACCACCAACATTTAGACCACCATGGGTTAATTGGAATCATCATAGAAGATGCCCTCCACAACCTTAGAATTCTTATCCAATGGGAAATTTTTAGAGACATGCAGACAAAGGAGGATATCAAAGCCCTCACATATGACATTAGTCCTACTGTCAGTGAAAAGGATGAGGAAGAAACTAAAACATATGGAGAAGAAGCAGAGAGGGATGAAGATGAGATAGATGAGGAGGAAGAAGAGGAGAAAGAGAAGGAAGGTGATGAGGAAACAGAGGAAGATGTCAAGGAGGAGACTGATAAACAAGATGAGGATCTAGAAGGAGGAGAAGAGGGGAAAAACATAGAGGAAAAGGGCAATGGAAAAGAGGAGGCAGAAGACAAGGAGGAGTCACCTAGGGTGTCTCCAGAACCCATTGAGAGAGAAGCAACAACTACCCTCACTGCTCTTAGCACCCCTATCAAATAGAAAGGCAAAAGACAGAGGCAAACCCCCTTATATTTCAGGACAAGGAAAAGCACAAGGATAAGGTAGGGGAAACCCCAAACTCCAACCAAAATTCCCATTGTAATTGAGGACTCACCTAAACAGTAGGAGAAAATGCCTCCTCCTAAGTCTCCTATCACCTATGTGAGAAGTCCTATAACTAGATCCACCTCATCCAAAGGAAAAGAAATCCTACAGGATACACAGTAGGACCTATAGGAAGCAGAAGTAGTCCTATAGGAGACCCTGCTAAATGTATAGGAGACTCAAAAATTGGATAAGGAGGGAAGCCTACAGCAAGAAACTAAAGAAAAAAACCCATAGCTAAGGGAACCTAGCCCCAAACCTAACCTTGACTCCTACTATAGATTTATTGAAGGGGGCAGGTCATTCCACAAAAAATTTCTATTCCATTATTATTTGAGCTTGAGAAGGAGAGAGCCAGAACTCATAGATGGATGCAGATTTCCAAGTCCAAGGGGGTGGATGACATTGGTCACATCGAGGAGAAGCTCAAGGAGATGGCCAGAGAACTAAGTAGCTTGAGGGACAGAGAGGCCATAGTGAGAAATTAGTTATAGATAGAAAATGCATGGTTGAAAGGACAACTGCAAGAAAGAGGGAACCAATTGGCATGTATGGCCAATCTCTCTTTGGAAGCAATCCAATGTAGGATGCCAGCTAAATCCTATGCCCTATACCTTAAGGAACAATGGTTGTAGTTCCAAATCAAGACCCTAGCATAGAGAGGCACTATGCCATTTCAAGATTATGGACAATTCATTGATCTTTGTGATCAAAGTACATTGGAAGACAGGGCCAAGATGTTTGAGTTTTATTTTCATAACATGGCCTTAATAGACATGAATGTATGGGACCCTAATGCCAAGCTAGGAGATTTACAGTTGATGGCTTTGGCATCATGGATGAACCATGAGGAAGCAAGGGCTACAGAAATGAAGAAGATATTGGCAAGAGAACAAACATAGCCTCTTATGATCAGAGCTGAGCAGTCCAATTTGATGGCCCTCATCAGTACACATAATTTAATTGCACATGATCCTCAGCTTTCACCTAGGTATCTTGCTACCCAAGAGAAAGCAATTTCACATTTTGAGGACATGTTCAGGTTGTTAGGGGATGACAGCATGCAAGCTTGCCTAAGGAGATGGAACACATTTCCATATAGTTTAAAGATAAGAGAGTACCACTCTCCTCAAAGAATGAGAGAAGCACTAAACAGGACACCCATGTACAAGCAATCTATGCAAAGGCTCAAAGTCAATTGGATTGGCTTGAGACTCAGTCCACCACTGCTCTTAGGAATGCTAGAAGGAAGGAAGGAAGAAGAAGAAAGGAGGCAGTGGGAGGAGGTAGAAAAGAAAGCAGGTTTCTATGAACAAGAAGAGGAAACCACAATAGAGGCATGGGATGTTAGGGAGGCCACTAGAGCTATGAAAGACATGGATATTGATTGAGTTGCTCAGAGGATGAGAAACACTTTCAGTAGGGGGTGATGATGAGCCTCATCATTGGGTAATTATATGGGCCTTAATTCACCTCCTAGCTTAGTAAAACCAACTCTTCTCACAACTTATTACATGTTTTGATTATATTTTGTTTAATGAGATGAGTTAAAGTGAGATATTGTGCCTAGTGGACTAATATGCATTGAATGCAGGTTTGGAAGAAAAAATTAAGGAATTTTGACAAGACTAAGGTTTGAAACTCGAATGGGACAAGGGAGAGATATTCTAGGATGTAAATCCTCCTCATTTACTCCTCCCCCATTCGAATATTCCTCCATTAATCCCACCAGCTTGGAGTGCAAGCAGCCAAGTCATGAATATTAGAAGGCAGCCGAGCAAGTGATAGACAAAGAGTTAGTTCATCTTGAGTTTGGGAGCTAAGCCTCCCTAAATTTAAGGAAGTCATTGGAGACTTTAGTTGTATAAGTAGAGAGGCCTAGAGCCTCATTAGGATTCAAATTTTTATTGCAAAAACACTAGTTATTTTCGAGCTCCAGACTTGTGGAAGACTTTTGATGTAATTTCCTATTTTGGTAATAAGAATGAGATTTTTCTTGATCCAGTACTGAGTTAAATCAGAGGGCTGAAGCTCTTGGGTTAGGGCCCAACCCTAGTAGCAAAGACTCCTCTTCTTGTATCTTTATGCTTAACTTAGTTTCATAGATTCATGATTAAACTGTCTTTAGAAGTATTTCATTACAGGTATTGTGGATTTGTTTAATTGTTTATTAGTTTGCTTCCATTTGTGCCTTACTTCAGTAGTAGGTTAAAAGGGATAAAATAAGCATCACAAAGATGTCAGTAGGTGTCCTGGCCTCACTTCTTCCTTCTGGCATCATGATTTGAGGAAAAGACCCTTATGCAACCCCAAAAAGACATATTTCCATTTCTTTCATAAGATTTAGAGTTTGCTGTACTTAAACTAGCATTTGATCATTTTTGCAAGTGTATGATTTTATTGCCATCTCTTCTATCTTCATTCTTGCAGTAGATCTCATCCATGATTCCATTTTATTTAGTAATTTTCTCATGCATAAGGTAGACAATTAGTTCATTAAATTCTACTTTTCTAGCTCATGAGAATTCTTCTTGTTTACATGACTTTTTTGGAAATTACACATGTTTGATGCAGAGCAGGTGCTTTAGAAGTAGAAAGAAATCTCATAGCCAACAACCACCTTCCAATTTCATCCACCCATAGGCATTCCTTGTTTTCATCAAAACCTTCACCAATTTCATCATTTTACATAGAAATCTCCCCAAGCATTTTGAGTGAATCCAACAATCTCCTAAACTTGGTTTTGGGTTCTGAGTGAGCCTAGGCCTTTTCTCACTCCATTCCACCCATAAAACACCTTCCCTAAGCCTTCCATCACCTCCAACACCCATCGGTTTTCTCACAGTTGTATCCTATAGAAATACAAGGAATCCTGTAGGTTTCTAGTACATCCTGTAGGTTTTCTTGTAGTGGGCTGTTTTGAGGCCGAATTGAGGGAAAACCTCTAGGAAGCCTCCCAAGGTCACCCAAGGGTATCCCAAACCTTCCAACCATCTCCTGAACCTTCCATCCATCCACCAACATCCCTAAGCCACCTGCCACATCACCAAAAGAGGTTAGCTTGCACACTTGATTTTTCATGAAAAGCATAAAAAGACAAAATAGATTTATTACAGTTCTTTACATGCATAATAGTGATGTTTGATGTTTTTAACTTCCATTCTTAGGACAGTAGCATCTTGTTCATGTTAATTTAGCATTATTACAAAGCATAACACAATAGTTAATTAGGAAATGGTGTGCCTTAGCATTGAATTTCATTCTTTTTCATTATTGCAGTAGACCAGCTCTCTCTTAGAGTAGATTTATATTTATTTCATCAAGGAACCAAGCTTCTTCTAAATCCATAGAAGTCTGGCTTACAAACCCTAGTGGTCTCTCGCCAGTTGAACAGTGACAAAAGGCAAAACCATCACTTTTACTTATGTGTACAACACTGTGACCTCCAATTTTGTACGAACCCGAGGTTGATAAAGTAAAGCTGGAAGCCCAAGAGTTGCAACATTCTTGCTGCAATATTGGTGCTCATCAATGATCCTATAACATGAATATTCTAGATAGATAAATTCCTTGATCAACACCAAGTGGCTTTCTTACAAAAGGTAAATATTGCATCCATATTTTTAGAATAAGACCAACATGTATAGTATTAATGACTTTTTTAAAGGAAAAAGGATTTTATTATATCCTAGTCCATTTTTATAGAGGAATTGACAGCACATTATGAAGATATTAATAACAATGCATTCTTTATTCAATTAGTAAATATTTGACAAAAGGGTCCAGTTATAGAGCACATTCAACAATTCCAAAAGTTGAGTTTTAGGGTAAAAAAAAATTCAAATGATAATCTGTTAGACCTATTTAGCCAATCACCCCTGCGCCGTATTCCAAGCATGAATGTTCGATCATAAGGGTTAAACCAAAATAAAAACAACCAGGGTTTTAAGAGCCCAAACCACCTCAACCCTCAAGCACAATGATGCAACCTATACAATCCATAAATCCATAACATCAACCAGATCGGTCTCTACCCAAGCTATCTAGGGCTCTAGTAACTAGTAACTCAACCCACGACTAATAAGGGTTCCATAGCATTTGTTCTAACCCACAGCTCTAGGGACTAGTAACTCAATCCACAAGGCTCCAGAGTGCTTGTCCCAACCTGTAGGCTCCAGGAACTAGTAACTCAACCCAATTTGTTTTAGGGCTCCATAGTGTTTGTTCCAACCCACAACCATAGGGAACCTGAGAACCAATAAAAAAAGGTGGGAAACCCACAACACCATGGATATCCAGGAAATAGCAAGGCAAGGATTAAATCACAGTCAATACAGGAAAATATCCATTCCAATGAAACCACATAACCAAAGAATCACATGCATATATTGTGCATCCAAAAACCAACATGTTAGATCTCACATGCACACAATTACCTACAATCCACAACTGATTTCTGTCCTTACTTGCCACTATCCAAGATTTCTCTTACGCACCCTTTCTTTCCTTGCTGGATTGGCCAAGTGCTTTCTCCTTCTCCTTTGCTGATCCTAATCAAAAGATGAGAAAAATATGTCAACTAGTTCTTATGTGCCTTTCTATCATTAATGTCTCCTTTTTCTTCATTTTCCTTCATTTTTCCTCTAATTTCCCTTGCATGCAAGTTTGTGTCTCTTCACATTCCTTCTCTCCTATTTTCCTTTATTTTCATAATTAAATGCCAATTATTGCCTTTTTGCCTTTCACAATGCTTTTTTCAATTTCCATAGCCATTATTAAACCACAAGTTATGTCCACTATAGTGTTTTCCCAACATTCAACTTGGAATACATGTTCCATGACCTTGGTGTTATTTTATATTTACATGGAAAATTTACCAGGGGCTATTACAAACCCCTCCCCCTTAGGGGAACATCATCCTTGGTGTTCAATGATGATTATGGCCAACAAAATATACTTCCTATGGAGATTTATAACATAGCTCATTGCAGTATTTACAATATACCCAACTGCTGAAACATGATAAACATACTATTTATGGAGCTTTATAAAACCAACTCGAAGAGGAACTTACAATGATAAAAACATGTACTTCAACCAATGAATAATCATACTTTCTATGGAGATTTATAAACACAACTTGATACAATATTTACAATAATATACACCTATATACATATCAACACATTTTCTCTAAACAAAAAATAAAAGGATACAATACCTGCATCAACAACAAGGGAATCCATAGGTTCACACTTCCACCCTCAAAGTAGTACCAGGATTCACCTGCTTCTCAGGAAGTCCAAAATCTACTAAGAAAACCAAAGTCCACATCCCATACCTAGTGCTACAACCCTTCCGCTACTTGTTCTCTCAGTGAACAATTACCGACTCATTGTTTCAGGGCACACTCCCAATGTGTTTCTAATTCCATATGGCAATGCTAATGACCAAAACAAATGTATTCCATGAATTTCCCTTCTTTTCTACATAGTCCCTCGGGAAATATGGTCACCCCCTTCTGTGGAGACACACACCTTCCACATTCCATTGGCATCCCCTTCTTGGGTGATCCATCCCTTGGAAATGTTTCCTTGCATTGGAAGGCCCAAAAGCCAAGGCATATCCATGCCTCAAAACCACCATACTAGTCATAACATGCTCATGTAACTCAATGGAAACTATTGGGTACCAGTGTCCCGCAATGGCCCTACTCCTGAATTCTTTACCAACATACTATTGCATGTTCCAATTCCTTTTACTACTCCTGCTAACACTCTTGTAGCTATTTACAACCACCCAATCAAGCATTCCATGCTTTCCTATACCAAGCACATAATTTCCATTAGACTCGAAAGGAATTGTAATAAATTCAAATCATACCTTATTGGTAGCTCGTCAATAAGGTACACTTGCAATTTTGTTTACTTCCTGTCACAACAAGTCAAATTAACTTTTGATAAAATCATCATATATATTAACATATCACATTCGGTTAACTCAAAACTCAACCATCATAAATAAGAATCATAGATTATGTGCATAATTTAAAACTGAAATAAAACATTGAGACTTATCTTTAAAATGTTCTTTTCTTTTGCCTTGTTCTTTGTCCTTTTTGTACACACACTAAATCGGTTGCTAGTCCTAGCAAGTACCCAGTGCCTTCTCTTCTCTTGACCACACACACACTGGATCGGTTGCCAAACTTGACAAGAACCCAATGCCCTCTCTTCTCTTTAGTATCAACAACAAGGGAATCCAGAGACTATACTGCCTCTACTCTCAATATCAAGAAATCAAGATTGGTCTCATCCCAATTTTTCAAGGGCTCCAGGGACTACTATCCCAAACCACATCCTCCAAGGCACCCAAGCTGTTACAAGAATCCAGAGCGTTTTCCCCAAACCGTAAGATCCAAGGGACAAGTAACTCAATCCATAGCTTCTGTGGAACCCAAGCTATTACATGGTTCTATCCCACTGCTTCCAGGGATTTTGAGAACAAATCCCCAACATGTACATGTACACACAGTGTATGTCACAACACACACACCCACACACGGTGTACCACACAACAAATATACTGAAACATAGTAAAACACAATGAATACACATGTCACAATACAATTACTACACAATACACATGACACAGTACCACATGTATACAACACAATGGGTACAACATGTACACAACAACAATACTGCATATCTAGAGACCAAACTGTCTCTACCAGGGAATCTTACCTCTAGTGTCTTTCCACACCTTACCACGTGCATCCACAACCCAAGTCCCGAGTTTATGCCTCTTTCCACTATCCATTCTTATCCAAGTATGCTGTAGATCATACTTCTTTCATTCTGTTGATGTATCCTTCAACATTTCTTGTCCATAACATAAACATAGGCACAATTATAAGCACATAAGATCAACATCATATCTGCATGATACTAACCTCATAGACCTTTTAGGGCTACCCTGCCCACTTGATTCCTCATAAATCAAGAACCTTTTCATGCCATTCACCTGTTTGAAACAATCATTCTTCCACAAGAATGATCCCTGAAGACCCTGTCAGACAATGGAATTCATATCTCTCTCTCTCTCTCTATATATATATATCTATATATCTATCTATCTATCTATCTATATATATATATATATATATATATATATATATATATATAGATATATATAGATATATATTAGCATAATCATGATCTCAACACAATTATGAATGTTCATAAGGTCAAGGTTAAGTGAACTTCCTTTATCCATGCAAAACATGTACAACATTGATAACAACAATTCCCAACATAGCCAAGGCATATGAGGCCTCAAATCCATTTACTTTACCTTTCCTGCTACCTTTCTTATGACTATCCTACCACTGTCCATTTACCCCAAAGGACCTAACTAGCCCAACTAATGATCATATTCTTTCCTTCAACTTCCCTTTATTCATGCATCAAGCTTCATCTGAGTCTTATATTACCTGTTGGGTTTCATTCATCTCTCCCCGAGCTTCATCAAGTTACTTTCCTCTCTCCCAATCAATTCCCAAGACCCTTAAAACATAAAAGGCAAGAACAAGAAGGAAAGATAAAGAAAATAAGTAAAACAAAAACACAATAAAAAACCACAAACAAAGTGGCATGCCATGCACCCAAACACAATCAAAATTGTAGAACGAGCACAAATGAATCACAAAAGACTTAAACCACAAGACTCTTAATAGACACCACAAATCAACCCCCATGGTTCCTAGTGCTTCCAAAATAATGCTCAACCCGAGCCTTCTTCAAGATTTCGTGACAGTCTCTTTTTCCACGCAATTCCATACATTATACTGCCATAAACACACAACCGTCATTGCGTAAATAAATATAAAAATATACCAGTTTCCTTACCCTGTTGTACTGAACACGCCACCCTGCAACTAAACACCTACACATATCATCTCTAAAGGGACTCCAATTCCCTTGATGGATCCAACTATAACTAGAAACGAAATGTTATGCTTGCATTTGATCAACCATCTTCCATGTAGCTTCCTCGACCCCAAAGTGCTTCCACACACTTTAACTTGCTCTATTACTTAGTCCTAGAGCATGAGCTTACTCCACTACAAGATGCATTGAGGATATTCCTTGAACTCTCCCCTGGTTTCACTTCCACCTCAATGATGGATACCTGGTGACCTACCTACATTTTATCCACTGCTACTTAGATCTAGAGAATTATTTGACCTACATCCCCAACTATTTGTGCCTCCTACACACCATAGATGTGAGGTATGTCATGATACCATTGCACCACTCTAGTACAAAGGGAAATCCTTCCTGTAATGATCTCCACCATAGGTTCTACACCACAATGGTTCTTTGCCATTGGTTTTACTCTGCTACTCCCACATTCCCCTTGTCACCTACATGCCGAGATCATAAAAATCCTTGGCCCTTCTATCATAACACCCCTCAGATAGATACTTCTTCTCGAAAAGTCTCTCAAACTCATCCTAAACAACTGCTCATCCCTGATGCCTCCAACTTGCTTCACATCTCTCCACCAAATATCTTCTTTCCCTTTAAGATTCAAGGTATCTATCTTGGCTTTCATGTTCTATGAATACTCATGCAATCTAAATAACTTCTTCATCCCAAGTAGCCATGCTTATGCATCTTCTGATTTATTCATCTCCCCATCAAATCTAGGAGGTTTGGCTTTCTTGAACTCCTCTTTAAAATCCTAATTCTCACTCCACCTATAAGGATGTTGGCAATAATGACAATGGTGTCTCTTAGAACCAAAACTAGAATAGAATCCATGAGTGTTATCCCGCTTGTCAGGTGTATCCAAAGATATTCCACTTCTGATTATGTCATCCCTATCCAACCTGTAACCTAATTGAGACCTCCTACCATATGCCCCATTAGTCCTTTCCTCTTGTTCATGACTAATCCTTAGTTGTCCTTGCTTTTGCAAATTTGAAAGGTTTGAAGGATTATTGCATCAAATTCTACTTACATTTCTTGAGCTCTGGAAATTCTTTCCTATTCCTCAACCAACCTACTATTATCTACCTTACAACTTCTTATTTTTTCCTTAAAACTTCCTAGTGTATCAACTATATTAGGAGAGTACACTGATCTCCTTGCTACTCAACTGATTTGTAAGGAGAGTCATATGAATTGTAATCCACCATTATGCTCATCATTTCTAATCTTTTATCTCCTAAAAACATGTCACGTTAGATAAACCAAATATAGACATAATCAAAATCATACCTCAGTGTCTCTTAGGGGAGGCTACCATATCTGCACAAGTCAGTGCAGATTAGCATGATACATAATAATATCAAGAACTTATCCGTAATGAAAATAATCATCATGCATATGACCAAAATGCATATAAAAACAAGTTAGATATCATGCATGACTAACTGATGCACGTGCATATGAATGAACTAATCAATTAGAATCTAGCATGCATGTAACCATAGCAAAAATAAAATGTTAGGAATACATATAACCATGATGCATATAAAAACCATTAACTATCATGCGTGCATGTCAAACATATAAACCTATATGACAATATTATTTTATCCCAAGGTCCAGTGCTGCAATATCGCTTTGATACCAATGTGTAACCACCCCTCCCACATTTACCCACTTTTACGAGCTCTCTAGTGTAAACATGAACTATGTATCACTATGATATGACCCGACCTCCAAGTTTTAGTTATGGAAGTGGAGTCGATGAATAAAAAACAAACTATCATCCCTAAGGAAGTACAAACCACTCAAGAGCTGGTAAACCACCCTAGGTGTACAATCCCTGAGTTGGAACTCTTTTTCACACAATTTACCCCCCCAATCGCACACTTGACACTCTGTGCATGCAGTTGGAAGATATAAATGCATGTACAAGTATGACTTCCAACAATTATGACCTAAAAACTCCAGTTCTATGCTAGAAGTTTCGATATTTAAGCCACTTTTCTAGGTTATCCTCTAGACCATTGCCCATAACCGTCTGTAACTTTTGAGAAATGTAAAAAAGATGATGGAAAGGCCCACTAATCAAAAATAAAGAAATAACTTGACCTAGACATTTTGTCAAACATATGGTAAACGTGTGAGCTACAGGCCATGAATGCATATCTGATCATAGGAGTCTGCACTTCAACTGAGAATCACCAAGAAGGACTAATGCCCTCTCAAGATAACTGCAATAACACATGTTAAACCATGCATTCATCAACCATTCAATAACTTATCAAAAAATGTCAAGATCCATAGATAATATGCATCATATAACCATCATATAAACAAAATGGAAACCATTGCATATCAACCATAAAATCACCTACATAATCACTAAAAATGCTCATAGATAACAATAGAAAAATATGTCATATTAACATATGAAAATACCAACCAAGTCACGGACTTCCACATACCACCCGACCAAAGATTGCGATGAACCAAATCTCTCTTTCAACCAATCACCCTCGGACCATATTCCAATCAAGAATGTGGGATAATAAGGGTTAAACCAAAATAAAACCAATTGGGGCTTCCAAAGGCCAAACCACCTCAATGATCAAGCACATTTGTCTCACTTATATGGTCTAGAAATCACTAACATCAACTAGATTGGTCTCTACCCAAGTTGTCTAGTGCTCTAGGAACTAGTATCTCAACCCACAACTAATCAATGCTCTAGAGTGTTTGTTCCAACCCCTGGCTCTAGGGACTAGTAACTCAACCCACAAGGCTTGAGAGCGTTTGTCTCAACCTGCAAACTCCAGGAACTAGTAACTCAACCCAACCTATTTTAGGGATCCAGAGCATTTGTTCCAACTCACATCCATAGGGAATCCGAGAACCAATCAAAAAAGTAACTAGGAAACCCCCAACAACATGGTTATCTAGGAAATGGAATGATAAGGTTGAAACCACTGTCAATCCAAAAAAATCTCCATGCCAATGATAACACATAACTAGAGAATCACATGTATATACCATGCATCCAAAAACCAACATGATAGATCTCACATGTACATTGTTACATGCAATCCACAACTAATTTATGTCCTTACTTGCCACTATCCAAGCTTTCTCTTGTGCACCCTTGCTTTCCTTGTTGGATTGTCCAAGTACTTTCTCCTTGTGCTTTCCTAATCCTGATCAAAATATGAGAAAAAGTTGTCAACTAATTATTAGGTTCCTCTTTATCATTGATGTCTCATTTTTCTTTATTTTCCTTCATTTTCCCTTTAATTTCCCTTGCATGCAAATCTGTGTCTCTTCACCTTCCTTTTCTCCTATTTTCCTTTATTTTCATAATTAAATTCCAATTATTTCCTCTTTTCTTTTGGCATCTCCCTAGTCATTATTAAACCAGAAGGGATGCCCACTATAGTGTTTGCCCAACATTCAACTTGGTATACGTGTCCCATGACCTTGGTCTTCTTTTATATTTACATGGAAAATCAACCAGGGATTATTAAAAACCCCTCCCCCTTGGGGTACCACTGTCATTGGAGTTCAATGATGCTTACGACCAACAAAACTTACTACTTATGGAGCTTTATAACACAACTTCTTGCAATATTTACAATATACTCGACTACTGAAACATGATAAACATACCTCTTATGGAGCTTTATAAACCCAACTCGATGCAATATTTACAATGATAAACACATGTAATCATGCACATTTGCTTCAACCAACAAATAATCATACTGTCTATGCAGATTTATAAACAAAACATGATCCAATATTTATAATAACATACACATATGTACATATGCACATTTTCTATAACCAAAAATAAAAGAATATGATACCTGCATCAACAACATGGGAATCTAGAGGCTCACACCTCCACCCTCCAAGTAGTACTAGAATTCACATCCTTCCTAAGAAGTCCAGAATCCACTACCAAAAGAAAAGTCTGCATTCCATGCCCACCACTACAATCCTTGCACTACTTATTCTCTTAGTGAACAATTACCAACTCATTGTTCTAGGGCACACTCCCAATGTGTTTTTGATTCCATCTGGAAATGCTAATGATAAAAACAAATGTATTCCACAAAATTCCCTTCTTTGCTACATAGTCCCTCAAGAAATCTAGCCATCCCCTTCCATGCAGTCACACACCTTCCAAGTTCCATTGACATCCCCTTCTCGGGTGATCCATCCCCTGGCAAGGTTTCCTCACATCATAAGGTCCAAACCAAGGCATATCCCTGCCTCAAAACCATCATACCAATCATAGCATGCTCATGGAAATCAATGGACACTATTGGGTACCAGTGTCCCATAATGGTGTTGTTGCTTAATACTTTACCAACATCTGTTGCATGTTCCAATTCCTTTTATTGCTACTACTAACACTCTTGCAAGCAATTCTAACCACCCAACTAGGCATTCCATGATTTCTTGTACCAAGCACATAATTTCCATTAGACTCAAAAGGAATTGTAATAAATTCAAATCATACCTCATTGGTAGCTCGTCAATAAGGTACACTGGAAATTATGTTTAATTCTTGTCACAACAAGTCAAACTAAATTTTGATTAAATCATCATATATATCATATTCTTGGATGGGTCTATTGGGGTAAATGGAAAGTGGTAGGACCTTCACAAGAAAGGTAGGACCACTTTCCATTTTATCAAAGGATAGGGGATTAATCAATTCTATAAAAAGGGATCAGTTAACCAGATTATGGGAATATTAACTGAGTTTTAGGGAGTAACTCAACAACCTCTAGATTCTGAGGTAAAAGATCAACATGCAGATTAAGGCAGATTTGTGACAAAAAATGGGCAATGAGTTTCAAGAATAAAGACAATCAATCAACAATCAGTGAGCCAATTTCCAGATTTGAGGGAACAAAATTAGTAGTCAAGCAATCATTTCCAAATTTATAGGGAAAAATCTTAAACAACTTCAAATTTCTTAGCAAAAGAATAAAAAACTAAAGGATCACTCCCAGATTTAAAGGTAAAAGACTTTTTGCCATTTCTAGATTTTCTACAACATATTGTATTTTTAGTTTATTTGATAGGATTTGTTTCCTATAGACTAGTGATAGTTTGAGGAAGATGTTTTCCTATATATTGTTTCATTTTCATTGTAAAAGGGTTGGCTTTTGATGCCAAAACCCTGCCATTTTTGTAAAGACTTTTATTACTGGAATTTTAATTGAAGTATTTTGGCTTTAGTTTCATGACAAAAAATGTTTCTCATGTACGTCTTTCCCTTTTATTCCATAATATATTTCTGCATATGTTCAAGGTAAGATAGGAGTTAGGGTAAGGCTAGGTTTGAGTATCAACCTCCCTAACAACCTGCTGCAAACTTATCATCTACACTGAGATTAGCTAATTTGTTAGGTCCCTATACTACTAGTGTAACTCCTTATTGTTATTAGTACAACCCCCTTATTATATTGTTGTGCCCATGTAGTCTCCATATTGTTATTATTGTGCCCTTATATTATCATTGTTATGTTGGATCTGATTATATTATGACCCCTTAAACTCATATATATAGAAAGGAGGTCTTGTCATTTGTATCATCCAAGAATTGTTCATTTGTGTAATGTAAAGGAGGTTGCCCCCTTGAAGAGGCTGGTTTCTAAGGTGTTGATCTATCTTTTCTATCTTTTTGTGAGCTAGTTTCATAACATTTGGTATCAGAGCTTCAGATTCTAGGGTTTCGCTACTCCAAAAAGGTCATCGTGGAATTTTTACTATAACTTTTTCTCTACAACTTTTAAAATGCTAAAAAGAAAACCCATTTCAGCCGAAATTGTTCTGAACCTTGGGTCGGAATTTCAGATCTTGTCTCACTATATTTTCGGAGATATGATCTGAGGAAGTTAGGGTTTTTTCAGACTCTCGAATTATATTCCAAACAAGTGACCTTGGGAAAATTGTCATAACTTTTTCTCTGAGCATCAAATTGAAATTTAGTAAGAAGTTACAGAAAGAGTACAACCCGTAGTTTTCTACGTATCAATTGTAGGTCTGAAGGTCGAAACAATGATATGTGTCACTTCGTACAAGTTCGCTCTACTGAAAAAGTATATAATTAGGTCATCTTGGGAGATTGGACATAACTCTTTCTTGGAGAATCCAATTTCAATCAAACTGATGACATTGGAAAGAGGACATAGAGGGCTACCGCATATCACAATTTCAAACCTTGGAGATCTGAAATTTCAGAGATACAACATATTCAAGAGCGAGCTCCTAAAATAAAGAAAAAGAGATATGAGGAAGTTTGATGGAAATGATCCGGTAAATTGGATACTACAGATGGAGCAATATTTTGATCTACATGGTGTACAAATGTTACAAAAGGTACATATTACATCTTTATATTTAGAACCGAATCAATTTTTATGGTATAAAGGGCTTTGTTCTCGTAAAACACTTGTCACTTGGTCAATTTTCACGGAAGAAATGATAGCACATTATGAGGATACAAAGAGTAACACTTTCTTTAGCCAATTGATAAATCTCAAACAAAAGGGTTTAATGGAAGAGTACATTGAGGACTTCCAAAAATTGAATATAAGGGTAAATGAAATTCCAGAGAAGCAAAGGATTGATGTCTTCATAGGGACTTTAAAGGATAACATTCAACATGAAGTTCGTCTTTGGGAACTTGATTCTTTGGAGAAGGCATTCAGGTTGGCAAGAAAAATTGAAAGCGAAATTATGGAAACAAGGAATCCCACCACTCACGACTATAATTATGGAAGTGTTTTTTCTCCTAGCTTTCCACAACCTACAAGGTTTACACCAAAACAATTGGAAGAAAAGAGAGAAAAAGGGCTTTGTTACAATTGTGATAGCAAATACACTAAAGGTCATAAGTGTGCTGAGAAGAAATTATTTTACATAGATTATGAAGAGGAGGAAGAAAAGGATCAAGAAACATAAAAAGAAGAGGATATACACCAGGAACCAACCCTGAAGAAAGAAGAAATCAATCCGACCATATCTTGTAATGCATTGGCCAGAATTACCACTCCTCAAGCTATCAAGATAGAAGGACATATCAAGAAGACGACCATATCTTGTAATGCATTGGCTGGAATTACCACTCCTCAAGCTATCAAGATAGAAGGACATATCAAGAAGAAAAATGTTCAATAAGTGAAAGATCACATCGAGCATCAAGAAATGAATCTGACCATATCTTGTAATGCATTGGAATAAATTACCACTCCTCAAAGTCTCAAGATAGAAGGACATATCAAGAAGAAAAATGTTCAAGAAGTGAAAGATCACATCAAGCATCAAGAAATGAATCTGACCATATATTTTAATGCATTGGAAGAAATTATCACTCCTCAAACTCTCAAGATAGAAGGACATATCAAGAAGAAAAAGATTCAAGCAGTGAAATATCACATCGAGCATCAACAAAAAGTTCTCCAACTTTTAAAGGATAATGCTACTTTGGTGTAGAATTGAATGAAACAACAGGCATATCAACATCGCAGTGAAAGAAGTTTTGATGTAGGCGATTGGGTATTTTGACGGCTAAATCTCAAGAAAGCTATTTATGAGAAGTAAATGTTGGCAATACTACATGCACTTAAGAAACGTCGACCTTAACTAATGAGAAGACACTTCAAGGTAAAAATGGATCATGATAGTCTTAAATACTTTTTAGAACAAAGATTATCTTTAGAAGAATGGAAAAAATGGGTCACAAATATGTTGGGTTATGACTTTGAAATCATCTACAAAAAAGGGAAGAAAAATGTTGTTGCAGATGCACTCTCAAGAAAGGATGAGGATGTGGAAGCATTTTTTTGTGCTATTTCTATTATCCAACCAGATTGGATAAACAAAGCAAGGGATGAATGGAAGAAGGACGAAGAAGTGTGGCCACTCATTCAAAAGTTGTAGAAGATCCCAGTTCAAACAATATTGCCAGAACTTGACGAGGAAGGAAAAATCATATTGGAACCTAGAGCAGTCACAGAAACAAGAACTTGACAACTACAAAATCGATCAATTTTAGAGTATCTCATCAAGTGGAAGAACTTACCCGTCGAAGATTCCACATGGGAGGACAAGAATTTTATATAGAAGCATCAAGAACTACTCAAGCATTGAGGACAACATTTTTTAAAGGAGAGGGGCATGTTAGGTCCCTATACTACTAGTGTAACCCCTTATTGTTATTAGTACAACCCCCTTATTATATTTTTGTGCCCATGTAGTCCCCATATTGTTATTATTGTTCCCCATAGAAGCCCACTATTGTTATTATTGTGCCCTTACATTATTATTGTTATGTCACCTCTGATTATATTATGACCCCTTAGACTCCTATATATAGAAAGGAGGTATTTTCATTTGTATCATCCAAGAATTGTTCATTTGTGTAATGTAAAGGAAGTTACCCCCTCAAAGAGGCTGGTTTCTAAGGTGTTGATCTATCTTTTCTATCATTTTGTGAACTGGTTTCATAACATAATTAAACAGTCTGTTTAAATTAGCTCCTCTGCATCATTTAATTGTTGCCTTCTGCCATCTCTTGAATTTATAATTATTTTACATGCATATAGTATATTTGATTGATTAAGTATTCAATATGAATTCTTAGTTATTTGATTTCTCTTATTTTCCTACACCAAACTCTTTAAGCTATGTTTTTCTGTCGGAACTAGACATTGGCACTTTGATCAAGTTTCAGCAAGAGAGGGATTTATTTCTGAGCAGAGATTGGATATTCATCAACAACCACCTACAACAAATAATAGATTTGACAATTTTTCTTCAAAGGTTGCTATCTAGTTACAGTGAATAACGTTAAAAAAATCCTCGTAACACTTGAGGGATCACCCTCTGTTTCGAGGGCCAAATTGAACCTAAAGTTTGGTCAAGTTGGTTTCTTGGCGTAGTTTCACAGCCAAAAACTACCTTTGAGAAATAAATACAACACATCCCAAATCAACTCCTAATCTTTGATGCCTCTAACATGCTTCATATATTCCCTCCAGATATCTGTTTTCCCTTTGAGACTAAAGGAATCTCTCTTGGATTTCATGTTCTCTGAATACTCATGCAATATGAAGAAATTCTTCATCCCAAGAAACCATGCTTTTGAATCTTCTGATTTCTTCATCTCCCCATCAAATGTAGGAGGCTTATATTTCTTGAAATCCTCTAGAAAATACTTCTTATCACTCCTTCTATAAGGATGGCAGCTGTAATAAAGATGATGTCTCTCATAACCGAAACTAGAATAGAATCCATGAGTGCTAGCCCACCTGTCCAGTGTATCCAAAGATATTACACCTTTGATTGTGTCATCCTTGTCCAACCTGTAACCTGATCGAGACTTGCTACCATATGCTCCAAAGTCCTTTCCTCCTATCCATGAATGATCCTCAACTATCCCTGCTTGTACAAATATGAAAGGCTCTAAAGGATGATTTCATTAACTTGTTCTTTCTTTTCCTAAGTTCTGGAAATTAATTCCCATGCCTCAACCAAATTTCTATTATCTATCTTACAACTTCTCTATTGTTTGGTACTGGAGCATGAGCTTACTCTGCCGCAAGATGCGTTGAGGCTCTTCTTGGAACTCTCCCCCTAGTTCCACTTCCACCTCAATGATGTATACCTAGTGATTTGCCTGTCTATTATCCACTTCTGCATAGATCCAGAGAATGCTTTGACCTACATCTCCAACTGTTTGCGCCTCCTATGCACTATAGATCTAAGGCCTGTCACGATCCTACTACACCACTCTGATACAAAGGGAAATCCTTCCTATGATTATCTCCACCATAGGTTCTACACCACAATTGTTCCCTACCATTTCTTTTACACTTATGCTCCACAGGCTGAGACCCATATCCTTTGTTAGCTGCATTGAAATTTTATGAGGTCCCACATTCTCCTTGTCACCTATATCTTGAGATTATAGAAATCCTTGTCCCTTCTGCCATAATACCCCCCAGATAGATACTTCTTCTTGAAGAGTCTCTTAGACTCATCCCAAATTAACTCCTCATCTATGATGCCTCTGACATGCTTCATATCTTCCCACCAGATATCTTCTTTCCTTTTGAGACTAAAGGTAACTATCTTGGCTTTCATGTTCTCTAAATACTCATGTAATCTAAAGAACTTCTTCATCCTAAGAAACCATGCTTTTTAATCTTATAATTTCTTCATCTCTCCATCAAATGTAGGAGGCTTGGATTTCTTAAAATCCTCTGGAAAAGATTGCTTCTCACTCCTATATGGATGCTGGCAGTAATAAAGATGATGTATCTCATAACCAGAACTAGAATAGAATCCACGAGTGCTATCCCACCTATCTAGTGTATCCAAAGTTCTACCACCTCTGACTGTGTCATCCCTGTCCAACCTGTAACATGATTGAGACTTGCTACCATATTCTCCATTATTCCTTTCATCCTGTCCATGATTGATCCTCAACTATCCTTGCTTATGAAAATATGGAAGGTTCTAAAGAATGATTGCATTAACTTCTTCTTTATTTTCCGGAGCCCTATAAAGTATTTCCCATGCCTCAACTAACTTGTTATTATCTATCTTACAAATTCTGATTTATGCCTTCAAACTTCACAATGTATCTTATATTTAAGGAGAATACTCATCTCCTTGCTACTCAACTGATCTATAAGGAGAGTCATGCGAAATGTAATCCACTATTCTACTCGTCATCTCTGATTTTATGTCTCTTGCAAACATGTAATGTTAGATAAAGAAAATATAGACATAATCAAAATCATACCTTAATGTATCTCAGGGAAGGGTATAATATCTGCACAAGTCAGTCCTGATTAGCTTGATACATAATAATATCAAGACCTTAACCATAATGACAATAATCATCATGTATATGACTGAAAAACATATAACAAGAAGTTAGATATCATGCATGACTAATTGATGCACGCACATATGATCACACAAATCAACTAACATCTAGCATGCATGTGGACATATCAGTAATAAAATGACAAGCATGCATATAACTGTGATGCATATAACAACCCTTAATAATCATGTCTGCATATCAAACATACAAACCTATATGACGATTTGATTTTACCCCAAGGTCCAGTGTTGCAAACTTGTTCTGATACCAATCCGTAACCACCCCTCCCACTTTTACCCACTTTTATAAGCTCTCTAGAGTAAACATGAGTTGAATGTCACTATGATATGATCCGACTCCAAGTTCCAGTTATGGAAGTGGGGCTGACGAATTGACAACAAACTGTCTCCATTAAGAACTACAAATCACTTAGGCGCTTTCAACCCACCCTAGGTGTACAATCCCTAAGATATAACTATTTTTCACATATTTTACCCACCAACCACACCTTTGACACTTTGTGCATGTGGTTGGAAGGCTATAACCACATGCACAAGCCTCACTGGCAGCGGTTATGACCCAAAAACTCTAGTTTTGTGCTAGTGGTTTCGAGATTTGAGCCACTTTTCTAGGCTATCCTCCAAACCACTACCCATAACTTCCTGTAATTTTCTAGAAACATAAACAAGATGATAACAAGGCCCACCAATCAAAACTCAAGCAAGAACTTGACCTAGACATGCCTAATCCATGATAGACATTTAATCAAACATATGGTAAACATGTGAGCTACAAGTCATGAATGAATATATGAACATATGAGTCTTCACTTAATCTGAGACTCACAAAGAAGCTCTAATTCCCTCTTAAGGTAGTTGCAATAACTTATTAAAACATGTCAAGAGCCATATAAGGAATACATCATATAACCAACATATAAACAAAATGGAAACCATGGTTAATTGACCATAAAATCACTAGCATAATCACTACAAATGGTCATAGATCACAATAGGAAAATATCTCATATTAACATATGAAAATTCCAACAAAGTCAGGGACTTCTATGTACCACTTGACCATTAATTGAGCTAAACCAAATCTCTCTTTCAGCTAATCACTCCCATGCCATATTCAAAGCATGAATGTGGAAGAGTTAAACCAAAATAAAACCAACCGGGGCTTCCAGAGGTGAAATCACCTCAACCCTCAAGCATAATGATCTCACCTATATGGTCAAGAAATCAATAACATCAATCGGGTTAGTATCTACCCAAGCTATATAAAGATCCAAGAACTAGTAACTCGACCCACAACTAATCAGGGCTCTAGAGCGTTTGTTCCAACCCGTGGATCTAGGTACTAGTAACTCAACCACAAGGCTCAAAAGTGTTTGTCCCAACCTGCAGGCTCCAGGAACTAGTAAATCAACCCAATCTATTTCAGGGCTTTAGAGATTTTGTTCCAACCCATAGCCATGAGGAACTTGAGAACCAAGAAAAATAAGTGGGAAAGCCACTACATCATGGTTATCCAGAAAATGGAAAGGCAAGCTTGAAACCAATATCAATTTAGGAAAATTTCCATGCCAATGACAACATATAAACAAAGAATCACATGCATATACCATGCATCCAAGAACCAACATGCTATATCTCACATGTACATGGTTTCCTCCGATACAAAACTAATTTCTATCCTTACTTGCCATTTTCCAAGCTTTCTCTTGTACACCCTTGCTTTCCTTGTTGTCTTGTCCAAGTGATTTCTCCTTCTCCTTTTTTGATCCCGATCAAAAGATGAGAAAAATTTATCAACTAATTCTTAGGTTCCTTTTTATCATTGATGTCTCATTTTTCTTCATTTTCCCTTAATTTCCCTTGCATGAAAATTTGTGTCTCTTCACCTTCCTTCTCTCCTATTTTCCTTTATTTTCATAATTAAATGCCAATTATTTCCTCTTTTCCCATGCCAATGCCTTTGCCAATTTCCATAGCCATTATTAAACCACAAGTGATGCCCACTATAGTGTTTTCCCAACATTCAACTTGGAATATGTGTCCCATGACCTTTGTCTTATTTTATTTACATGGAAAATCAACCAGGGGCTATTACAAACCGCTCCCCCTTGGGGGAACAATATCCTCGATGTTTAATGACACTTATGAATAGAAAAACATACTTCCTATGGAGCTTTAAAACAAAACTTGTTACAGTATCTACAATGATAAACACATTTACTCATGCACATTTTATTCAACCAACAAATAATCATACTGTCTATTGTCCATGGAGATTTATAAACACAACTTGATATAATATTTACAATAATATACACATATATACATATGCACATTTTCTCTAAACAACAAATAAAATGATACGATACCTGCATTAACAACAAGGAAATCCAGAGGCTCACACCTCCATCCTCAAAGTAGTACCAGGATTCAAATCCTTCCTAGGAATTCCAAAATCCACTACCAAAACCAAAGTCTGCATCCCATGTCCAACACTACAATTCTTGCGCTACTTGTTCTGTTAGTGAACAATTACCAACTCATTCTTCTAGGGTACACTTCCAATGTACTTCTGATTCCATCTGGAAATGCTAATGTATAAAATTTTTTTATTCTCTGACCTTCCCTTCTCTGCTACACAATCCCTCAAGAAATATAGTCACCCCCTTTCGTGTAGTCACACACCTTCCAAGTTCCACTCGCATCCCCTTCTCGGGCAATCCATCCCTTGGCAAAGTTTCATCGCATAATAATTTCCAAAAACCAAGGCATATCCCTACCTTAAAACCATCACACCGTTCACATGATGCTCATGAAAACACATGTACACTATTAGGTATCCTTTTACTACTACTGCTAACACTCTTGTAGCCAGTTCCAACTACCCAACTGGGCATTCCATGCTTTCCTATACCACACCCATAATTTCCATTAGGATCTAAATGAATTGTTATAAATTCAAATATTACCTCATTGGTAGCTCAACAATAAAGTACACTTGCAATTCGGTTTACTTCCTATCACAACAATTCAAAGTAGCTTTTAATCAAATCATCATATATATAAACATATCACATCTAGTTAGCTCAAAGCTCAACCATCATAAATCAAAATCATATATTATGTGCATAGTTAAAAATTGAAATAGAATACTGATACTTATCTTTAAATTGTTCTTTGCTTTTTCCTTGTTCTTTTTCCTTTACGTACACACACTGAATCAATTGCCAATATCAATAAGCGTTTAGTGCCTTCTGTTCTCTTGACCATGTACACACTTTGGATTAGTTTCCAAACTCAACAAGCACCCAATTCCTTCTCTTCTCTTTAGTATAAACAACAAGGGAATCCATATACTATACCGACTCTACCCTCAATACCAACAACTCAATATTGGTCTCATCCTAAGCTGTCTAGGGCTCCAGGGACTACTATCCCAACCCACAACCTCCAGGGCACCTAAGCTCTTATAGGGCTCCAAAGAATTTGTCCCAACTCGTAGGCTCCAAGGACTAGTAACTCAACCCACAACTTCTAGGGAACCCAAACTATTACAGGTCTCTAGCCCACAAATTCCAGTGATATTGAGAACCAATCCCCAACATATACACATAAAAATAGTATACATCACAACACATAGACCCACACATGATGTACCACACAACACATATACATACACATAGTACAATACAACAAATAGAAATTTCACGATATAATGACTACACAATACACATGAAACAATACCAAATGTACACAACACAACATGTACGACATGTACACAACAAAATGTGTACAAAATGTACACAGTACGACACATACAACATGTACACAACAAAACATGTACAACATGTACACAATAGTAGTATTGCATGTCCAAAGACCACACTGTCTCTACTAGACAACATTGCCTCTAGTGTCTTTCCACACCTTAATGCATGCATCCACAACCCAAGTCCTGGGTCAGTGGCTCTTTCCACTATCCATGCTTATCCCAATATCTCACAGATCACAATGCATTCATTCCACTGATGTATCCTTCAACATTTTCTATCCATAACATACACATAGACATAGTTATAAGCACATAATATCAAAATTATATCCACATAATCCTAACCTCATAGCCCTTTCATTGCTACCCTTCCCACTAGATTCCTCATAAACCAAGAACATTTTCATGCCATTCACCTACATGAAACTATCATTCTTCCACAAGAATGGTTCTTGATGATCCTATTAGACAATGGCACACACACACACAAAAATTAGCATAATCATGATCATAACACAATTACCAATGTTGATAAGATCAATGTTAAGATAACTTCCTTTATCTGTGCACAACATGAACAACATTGAGAACAAAAATTATAAACATAGCCAAGGCATATGATGCCTCAAATCCATTTACTTTACCTTTCCTACTACCTTTCTCTTGACTGTACTGCCACTATCCATTTACACTAATGGATCCAATCAACCCAAAAGACTGCCATATTATTACCTCCAACTACTCTTTATTCATACACTGGGCTTCATCTGAGTCTTATATTACTTGTTGGGTTTCATTCATCTCTCCTTGAGATCCATCAAATTTCCTTTCTCCCAACCAATTCCCAAGACTCTTAAAATATAAAAGGCAAGAACAAGAAGGAAAGATAAAGAAAACAAGGAAAACCAAACAATAATACAATAACATAAACAAAGTGGCATGGCCATGCACCCAAACACAATCAAAATCACAAATCAATCACAAATCAATAACAAAACACTAAAAGAACAAGACTCTCAATAGACACCATGACTCAACCCCCATGGTTCCCATTGCTTCCAAAAGAAAGCTCAACCTGAGCCTTCTTCAAGATTTCATGGCAATCTCTTTTTCCATGCAATTCCCTGCATCATATTGCCATAAACACACAAATGTAAGTGCATAAATAAATATAACAATGTACTAGTTTCCTTAACTTGTTGTACCCAACACGTTGCCCTACAAGTAAATACTTGCACATAGCATCTCTCAATGGACTCCATATCCCTTAATGAATCTAGCTGTAACTGGAAATCAACTGTTATGCCTACATCTGATCAACTGTCTTCCACGTAGCTTCCTCGACCTGAAAGTGATTCCACAAAATTTAACTTTCTCTATTTCTCGTTCCCAAAGCATAAGCTTACTTTGCTACAAGATGCATTGAGGATTTTCCTAGATCTCTCCCCCTGGTTCCACTTCCACCTCAATGATGGATATCTCGTGACCTACCTGCCTGTTATCCACCACTGCATAGATTCGAAAAATGCTCTGACATACATCCCTAATTGTTTTCACCTCCTACGCACTATATATATGACGATTTTCACGATCCTAATGTGACACTATGATACAAAGGGAAATCCTTCCTATGGTGATCTCCACCATAGGTTCTTCACCACAATGGTTCTCTACCATTGCTTTTACTCTACTGCTCCAGAGGCTGAGACCCATGTCCTTTGTTAGCTGCATTGAACTTATTATAAGGTTCCATATTATACTTATCACCTACATCCTGATATCATAGAACTCCTTGGCCCTTCTTCAATAATACCCCTCAAATAGATACTTCTTCTAGAAGAGTCTCTAAGACTCATCCCAAATCAAATCCTCATCTCTGATGCCTCTGGCATGCTTCATATCTTCCCACCAAATATCTACTTCCCCTTTGAGACTGAAGGTAGCTATCTTGGCTTTCATGTTCTCTTACTACTCATGCAATCTAAAGAAATTTTTCATCCCAAGCATCCATGCTTCTGCATCTTTTGATTTCTTCATCTTCCCATCAAATGTAGGAGTCTTGGATTTCTTGAACTCCTCTAGAAAATACTGCTTCTCACTCTTTCTATAAGGATGTTGGTGGTAATGATGATGATGTCTCTCAGAACCAGAATTAGAATAGAATCCATGAGTGATAGCCTGCTTTTCAGGTGTATCCAAAGATCTACCACCTCTAATTGTGTCATCCTTATCTAACCTGTAACCTGATCGAGACCTGCTACCGTATGCCCCATTAGTCCTTTCGTCCTATCCATGACTGATCCTTAGCTGTCCCTGCTTATACAAATCTGAAAGGATTTGAAGGATGATTGCATTAACTTTTGATTTGTTTTCCTGATCTCTTGTAAGTCTTTCTAGTGCCTCAACCAACTTGCTATTATCTTCCTTACAACTTCTGATTTCTGCCTTCAAACCTCTCTGTGTATCTGCTATATCCAGAGAGTACTCATCTCCTTTATTCTCAACTAATCTATAAGGAGAGTCACATGAAATGTAATCCACCATTTTACTCATCATCTTTAATATTGTATCCCCTACAAACATGTCATGTTAGATAAACCAAATATAGGCATAATCAAAATCATACCTTAGTGTATCTCAAGTGAGGTTATCATATCTGCATAAGTCAGTCCAGATTAACATGATACATAATAATAGCAAGAACTTAACAGTAATGACAATAATCATCATGCATATGACTACAATTCATATAACAAGTTAGCTATCATGCATGACTAATCAATGCATGTGCATATGATCACACTAATCAACTAGCATCTAGCATGCATCTAACCATATCAACAATAAAATAACATGCATGCATATAACCGAGATGCATATAACAACCATTAAACATCATGCCTACATGTCAAACATACAAAACCTATAGGACAATATGCTTTTACCCCAAGGTCCAGTGTTGAAACCTCACTTTGATACCAATATGTAGCCACACCTCCCACATTTACACACTTTTAAAAGATCTCTATGGTAAAAATGAGCTGAGTGTCACTATGATATGACCCGAAATCCAAGTTCCATTTATGGAAATGGGGTCGATGAATTGAAAACAAACTATCATCCCTCAAGAACTACATACCACTCAGAAGCTTACAAACCACCATAGGTGTACAATCCCTGAGATAGAACTCCTTTTACACATATTTTAGCCCCTAACCACACCCTTTACGTACAAAATCCTATATGCCAATGATTATGACCCTAAAACTCTAGTTTTGTTCCAACGGTTCTAAGATCTGAGCCTTTTTTCCATGCTATCCTCTAGACCACTGCCTAGAACTTCTTGTAACTTTCCGCAAGCATAAACAAGATAATGACAAGGCCCAACAATCAAAACTCAAGCAAGAACTTGACCTAAAAATGCCTAATCCATGATAAAAATTTCATCAAACTTATGGTAAACATGTGAGATATAGAACATGAATGCATATCTGATCATAGGAGTCTACACTTCATCTAAGAATAACCAATAAGGTCTAATGCTCTATTGAGACAACTGCAATAACACTTGTTAGACCATGCATTCATCAACCATTCAATAACTTATCAAAACATGTCAATATCCATAGATAGAATACATCATATAACCAACATATAAACATAATGGAAACCATGGAAAATCAACCATAAAATCACCAACATAATCACTACAAATGGTCATAGATCACAATAGGAAAATATCTCATATTAACATATGAAAATGCCAACCAAGTTAAGGACTTCCACATACCAATTGACCATAGCTTGGGCTGAACCAAATACCTCTTTTAGCCAATCACCCCTACACCATATTCCAATCATGAGTGTGGGATCATAAGGGTTAAACCAAAATAAAACCAACCAGGGCTTCTATATGCCAAAACACCTCAACCATGAAGCACAATGATATCACTTATATGGTCCAAAAATCACTAACATCAACCATACTAGTCTCTACCCAAGCTGTCCAGGGATCCAGGAACTAGTAACTCAACCCACAACTAATCAGGGCTCTAGAGTTTTTGTTCCAATCCACGGCTCCAGGGACTAGTATCTCAACCCACAAGGCTCCAAAGTGTTTGTCTGAACCTGTAGGCTTTAGGAACTAGTAACTCAACCTAAGTTTTTTCAGGGCTCCAGAGAATTTGTTCCAACCCATAACCATAGGGAACTTGAGAACCAATGAGAAAAACAAGTGGGAAACCCACAACACCATGGCTATCTAGGAAATGGAAAGGCAAAGTTGAAACCATTTCCAATCCAGGAAAATCTCCATGCCAATGATAATACATAACCAGAGAATCACATGCATATACCATCCATCCAAAAACCAACATGCTAGATCTCACATGCACACTGTTACCTGCAATCCACAACTATTTTTTGTCCTTACTTGCCACTATCCAAGCTTTCTCTTGGGCACCCTTTCTTTCCTTGTTGGCTTGTCCAAATGCATTCTCCTTCTCCTTTGCTGTTTGTAATCAAAAGATGAGAAAATTATGCCAATTGATTCTCATGTGCCTTTTTATCATTAATGTCTCCTTTTTCTTCATTTTCCCTCTAATTTCCCTTGCATGCAAATTTGTGTCTCTTCACCTTCCATTTCTATTATTTTCCTTTATTTTTGTAATTAAATTCCAATTATTGCCTCTTTGTCTTTTACAATGCCCTTTCCAAATTCCATAACCATTATTAAACCACAAGTGATGCACGCTATGGTGTTTTCCCAACATTCAACTTGGAGTACGTGTCCCATGACCTTGGTTTTATTTTATATTTACATGGAAAATCAACCAGGGGCTGTTACACAAAACACTTTAGAAAGATGACCCTATTGGAGGCAACAACTACACCATTAAATCTTAACCTGAAGGATGTAAATGGAATAATAGAAATTGATATTAGTAAATGAGTAAGGAAGAAAAGTTCCAAGTTTTACAATATATAAATTAGTATTTCAAATCTAAAGGTTTTTTTTTGTGTGTTAGTTGGGGTATATTAAACCAATGATGTAGACTCTATCCATATCCTGATTATTTTTCAAATATGATTGACCTCCTCCTATAGTGTGGTGCACATAATACTTTCAATAGTTTATTTCACGCATGGGTAATTTTAATTCAATGTTGGAGCAATAGAAAAACACAATCTCATATTTTTTTCATATGCACATGAATTGGATTAGTTGAATTTACTCTAGTTGCACATTTGTCTACCACAATGTACAACACTCAAAACCTCACACCTATAGGCATCAGATCCAAACTTTATCCATCACATTAGATATATATAATAAAAAAAGTTCATACACACTTCTATCATGCACTCCTTCAAACTTGTGCTAAAACATAATAGACAGACAAATAAGAATTTAATAAAAGTTCAATCATGTCCATGCTATTTGATCTAGATTGATCCACAAAGAAATTATTCTTCAAAATGCTCAAATCAATCACCCTAAAGTGCACACCAACTTGTCTAATAACCTTACGTATTTAACAAAGTTGACTTATTGAATACCATGGGAAAATACCTTAGATTTTTTAATGGATTTTGTTGACAAGTCAAATAGATGTTGAGCCCCTTCAATCACATGATTTACCTTGGAAATTCAGTGGTTTGGATCATGGTTTTTATTTTTCTTCACCTACAAGCATCATCATTGGGACAAAACTATCACCTAGGGATGATCATCACAAGGATAGAGTGGGCACCCAGGGAGGTCAATGAATCCTTGCTCTGTGCCAGTTATCCTCCTAATGAAGTTGCTCTAACTTAAGGAAAATCATACTTGCTCTACCCAAAAATCTACCACAATTCTACATCACCTTGCTAGGAACATCTAGAACTTGTCCAACCTCCACATACTCCTACAAATATGCTACAACACCTCATAACACCTATAAACCTCTGACCTAAGCATCATCACAAGCTCTAGAACCTATACAAGTCTCAACAACCTCTGCAACCACCTGATCATCGTGTACAATCTCATCAACCTGTTGACATCAATGCCAACCTGAATGGCACCATAATACCAATAATCACTCTGATTATATAACATTTGAACTCTCCATATGAGTTCTCAAACCTTCTTACTACCATTCCATTGGCCACTTGCATACAGAAGAGAGAGTTAGCATATTTCAGCGGAAGGGGCACAAAGACCCCTCCCATAGAGGAGGTTCTTACAGGCCCAAGTCAGTAACTCTCCCTCTCTATGTGAAATTTATATTTTTAATAATAAAAACAAATTACTTTTCCATTTGGTTCATGGTTGTAATGCTAAAAATTTTGTTTTAAGTTTATGATATATGTTTGCAGGTTTTTCTAACTATTTTTGGTGTAGATATAGACAATTTTGTTTACATTACATCCTATGGTTTCATTCACTTTTTATGTTATTAGGTTATTTAGGTCATTGATAGTAAAAGTGGAATTTTTACTCACTTGCTCAAATTTCACCACTAACACAGGTACAAGAGACACTCCAGAAGTCATAGGAAAAATACAAGGCCAAGAATGATCAACACATAATAGAGAGGTTGTTCAAGGTGGGAGACAAAGTATGGTTACAGTTGAACAAGGAGAAGCTACGAGGTCCTAATAAGAAAATCAAGGCTCTGCAATGGTGGGAGATAATTTCTATTGTTGGCTTGTATGGGCCTGACCTAGGTTCAGAGGTGATTTAGCCAAGCAAATCCTGGTACTACTGGCCCTTTCGGCAATAGTTTGCGAAGTGCGGACTGAGGTCTCACGCGAAGTAGTATGGTAGGGTGCTAGAACCAAGTTTCCTCACCCTAGGGATGTCTAATGGGCTTCTAGAGGTCCGCGGTTCGACCTATCGCTACACACACTTGCGATTCCTTTGCAACCTATGGTGTGGCTTCTGCATAGCCCTATTCGGGGCAAGACCCGTATAATACCCAAGTTCCTTGCTAATTAACCGATTACTTAACTTTCGTGTGTAATATTTATGGTTATAACAACATACTCAGCAATCATATCAGTGCACGCAATACATAAACGAATACAAATATAAAGTAGATAATGCACAACAACTACACAGAAATAGGAATCAACTTCTCTTTTATTAATATTCAACCTTGCTTACAAACTCGACACTGCCCTGCACACTCAACTGCAGGGGTCCGCACACTCAACTGCGGACTCTACTAGGCCTCTGCACACTCAGCTACAGATCCTCTTCCTACTACTATAACCCAAGACACTTAGAATTCTACTCTAAGCTTGAACCATTCCTTTGCTACTCATTCTATCATCTACTATCTTTACAACTTAGAGCCTCACTCTATTTATACAATCCCATGGTCTGCGGACCATGGGCAGGCCAACATGACTTTACATTACATACATTACCTTAGGGTGGACAACCCTATGACTTAACCTCTACTTCATGCTCCGCGCCCGCAATTCATGGAGTCCTACAAAACCTTTGACCAAAAATTGGGCTTTGAGCCCCAAAACCTGTTGTGGGGGGATTCCATGCCCAATAGGCCCCCAACACAATCATTGTGACTTGTCCTGAGTCACTTTGCTGGTGCAGTGATCTTGGCACGGAGCCCCTCCAACTGTTCCTGCGCTGCGCAGAGGTCTGCAATGCACTGTTCTACTGTTTGTTGGACCTACTGTATGCGCTCTTCTGTTGCTTCTGAATCATCTGCATCTGAATCGTGTCTTTTCTCTGGTATCGACTTCTAGTGCTAGTGTTTATAGTCTCGTGTCCTTGTCCAGCTCCTCAGGTCGTGAAGACTATGCTTCAGCCGGTTAATCAGAGAGTTGGCCCACTAGTGTAGGGTTTTAAGCAGCTACCGTTGACTTTGCCTGGGAAGGGTTCTCCATTGAGTTTGACTAGCTAGACTGTGCCTCCGTCTATGACCTCCTTTACCACATATGGTCCCAGCCAGTGCATTCTGAATTTTCTCAGATTTTTCAAACTTGCTGTCATATAGTAGCATTAAGTCGTTTACTTTGAAGGTGCGCAACTTGATATGGTGGTCGTGCCAAGCCTTTTCCCACTGCTTTTGTACCTGCTAGTGGAATTTAGCCAGAAACTGTTCTTCCTCGAGTTCTTCTAATTGCGCAAGGCTTACTTCCAGAGTTTCGTGGTCTGTCATGCCTGTGAGCACTGCTATTCGAAGACTAGGTACGATGTATTCCATTGGCATGACTGCTTCCATACCATAGACCAACCGGGAGGGTGTCTATCCTGTCAGTTTCTTGCACGTTGTCCTGTATGCCTATAACATAGCTGGTACGCACAGGTCCCAGTCGTTCCGCTACGCGTTACATACTTTTGTCAGTGCATTCTCTAGTGTTTTATTGAATGCCTCTACTATCCCAATGACTCGTGGGTGGTATGGTGTACTTTTCTGATGATACACTTGGAACTCGTCTGTGAGCACGCTGATGATTTCATTCAGGAAATGTGTTCCGTGATCACTCATTAAGATTTTCGAACAGCCAAATCGTGTTAACACATTTTCAAACAAAATTTTTGTAGATGTAGCGGCTGTGCAGTTCTTGACTGGCGGGGCTTCCACCCATCATGTTAGGTACTCCATTGTGGTGATGATGTAGCGTGCACCCATCTTTCCCTGAGGTTTGATTGGGCCCACAAAGTCAATTGCCCATTTCTCAAACGATTGCAGTGTCATTTGGGGATTTAGTGGTATCTCATCCCTTCGTGATGGTTTTCCCGTCCTTTGACATATATTGTAGGCCTTACGGTGCGCTTTCGAATCCTAGTGAAGGGTCAGCCACCATAACCCTTCGTGAAGAATCTTTTGTGTGGTCACGTGTCCTGCATAGTGTCCTCCTATAGTGCCCCCATGTGCTTCCACGAGGATCTAACCTCGTTCAAATTCGGGTATGTATCTTCGCAATATCTCATCGTTGCCCATTTTGTATAGGCGCCCCACAATGACAGAAAAGTCTGTTGCACACACCACCAATTCCCTCTTCTATTGGATTGAGTAATCCTTCGGCGCAGTCCTTGTTGTTAGAAAATGGATTATATCTTCGAAGTGTCCGTCCACGACGCGCACTGCAAAGAGCTATGCATCAGGTAGTTCCTCCTCCAAATTTGTTGGTTCCTCGCCCATCTCAATTCATGACAAGTTTTTTGGTCCTGCGTTTAAACATCCTAGATTGACTATGACCTCAAAATCATATTCTTGAAACAGTAACAACCATATGCATATGCGCCCCCACAATACAGGCTTGTTCACTAGGTATTTCAACACGGAATGGTCAATATACATATTGAAATGTCCTCCCAGTAAATAGTGTCAGTATTTTTGGAGCACGTACACCATTGCCAACCCCTCGCGTTCGGTGGTAGGGTAGTTCTTTTCTGCTTTGGACAATCTTTGACTCGCAAATGCGATCAGGTGGTCCACACCCTTTGTGCCCTCCTGTGTGAGTACGACTCCCAACATGATACACGACACATCAACATGTACATGAAATTCCACGTCCCATTTCGGGAAGACTAGGATTGGAGCAGAGGCTAGTTTCCCCTTCAGGACATCCAAATTGTTCATGCAATCATCATTCCAACAATATGTAACATCTTTTTTCAATAGCTTTTCCATCAGTGTAGTTATTTGGCATAACTTTTGATGAACTTTCTATAGTATCCAGTGTGTCCCAAGGTAGCGCGTAGTTATTTAACACTTCGCGGTGCTTCCAAATTTAGGATAACGACAATCTTCACAGGGTCCATCATCAGTCCTTGTTTGCAGACCACATGTCCCTACAGGTTTTCAAAGGGAATGAGGAATGTGCACTTTTTCAGGTTTAGTGCAATCTGATGTCGGTGGCAAGTATCCAACATCAAGCATAGGCTCGCTACATGGTGCTTAACTAATCCAAAAATAGTCCAATCATCCAGATAGACCTCCAAAAACGTTTGGATGTATTATTTGAATGCAGCTACCATGATGTGCGAAAATATAGTTGGTGCATTCTTTAGTCCAAATGACATCACGGTGTATTGAAAGCATCCCCATTCTGTTGCGATGGTCGTCTTGACCCTATCTTCTGGCGCAATCTTGATCTAATGGTACCTTGAGAACCCATCCGTGAACAAGTACTCTTCTTGACCGCCAACATTCTCTAGTACTTCATCTGTGAATGGTGTTGGGAATGGATCATGTACACAAGCATCATTCAACTTTATGAGGTCTACACATATTCTTATTTCACCCTTCTGTTTTTTCTCCTATACTACCATAGGACTCACCCAGTCGGATTCTTCCACTGGTTCAATAATTCTGGCTACGAGCATTTTGTCTAATTCGTCGCGGACCTTTTATTTATACTTTGGATTCATGCAGTAAGACTGCTGCTTAACTGGCTTCGTGTTTGGTTTCAGGGTGATCTTCATCGTCCCTAAATTGCCAATGATCCCTTTTAAGTACGCAATTTTGGTCAGTAACAAGTCTTGGTATTTGCAGATTAACTCAGCGACCTTATTGACTGTGGCATCATCCCAATAGTTCCCAAGCGTTGCATATTTTGGTTCTGCCTCCATTCCAATGTTGACCTGCTTCGTCTTTAGTGGTGTGGTGATGTCGGGATCTTCAAGTGATGGTCTACAAATCTTGCGAGAGTCTTCTATTTCTGAAACGTTAATGTTCCGTGGGTCCTCATCATCCTCCTCCACATTCATGTTATAACACTCTAGTGCACTGCTTAACTGTGTCGCCCATTCTGGCCAAAGTACTCCCATTGGCTCCTGTGGTATTTTGAAGATCGCGACTTTTACTGCTTGTAGCGTATCGTCAACAATATCCAACCAACGATCTTCAAATGTGAATGATAATAAAAATCCCTCGTGCAAGACATCCTATCGCCCATACCATGGTGTAGTTCCATCTTAGTATACCAATTCATAGGTATGACATCTAGGGTATGGTAGAATAAATGCACCCATTCAGGCTATGGCTCTTCCCCATAGACCTTGGTCCATTTCGTGAGGTGTGTGCGTGGATTATCTCATCCATCGTATTTGTCTACTAGTCATAATTGTGGTTTTCCAAAATGCAGGCACATCATCCTTCTGCATCCGTGCTAGTCTTCAAACGTTCCTTGATGCATACCCCACAATCGTGCGGGTTTTGCACGTAGTGCCCACTTTAGCGCATCGAACCGCTGCTGCTCTGGTATTGCACTTTCAAATTTGCTCAGAAATTCATCCACCACTGTTAATACATCATATGTTGGCAACTCCCTTGCCTCTGTTTCATGCAACGCAATGATCTAATCATCATGTTGCAGTTCAGTGTTGTTACTTTGTGCAGTCGATTCTGCCATCGCTCTATCTCTTCATTTGAATTCGAAGTGTAGGGGCTTTCGCACTCCCACGAAATCCTTTCATCTGTAGTCCGATTCACCCAATCCTCGCCTTGTGTAGTTATCTTATAGATACAGTCGAGATCATCATCACTATCGTCGTCGCGCACCAATTCAGTGTATCGTGCTCCTTCGGGTGGATCCAGCTGTACTACTACGTGTAGTGACTTTTTCTCAAAGATCATTTTGCGCTTCTTCATATTTATGACTCTGTTCATATTGGTAGCCCAGTCTATTCCTAGTAGTGTGGGATAGGGATTGTTGTCATTGACGATCTCTATCACTTCAAAATCCGCCTTCGTGCTCACGCCTTCAATATCGACCGTCACCCCTTGTAGTCTTCCCATGGGAAAAATCTTCTGTTTTTTTGCCATTCGTAACTGAATAAGGGATCACTGTAACGCTGGTCTGCCCATGCGTTCCCATGTTTGCTTTGGTAGTACATTCACGTCCGAACCCCGATCCAGGATTACCTGATCCATTTCATACTCACCTATTTGCACCGTCAACCTCATTTCCCTTCTTGTGTGTAATGCATTCTTTCCAAGTTTCCGGAACACGTGCGGTTCTCTTGACCCCACACACCTAGTGATAAGTTCCTATAGCCCTTTGACTGCCTTGTTGTTACACAACAGTTTCATGCATGTCTCCAGAAAGGTAGTGAGCATTGAAGGATCCATCGTTGGTTCTAGTTGATCCTTACTACTTGAAGTGGAGGTCTCCGTGAAGATCTTCTTAGCTTCCATGAATGTATCCTTTACACGTTCTAAGTCAAACTCAGGTTCCTTTGTAGGAGCCTTGTGAACCCATGCACTGTCTTCTGGCTGCTTCCCTTTATCATCTCCCGTGGTCGTACCACTCTTGAGCATCATGTTTACATTTGGGTCTTCTTTGCGTGGTTCAGACCTCATCATTTGTAAATTCTGGGTCGAAGGGGGATGGAGTACCCCCTTTTCGTGCATATTCGCTATCATCGAAGGGCAATCTTCTACCTCATGATCAAACTAATTATAGTACCAACATGATATCCTAGTCGGATTCATACAATCGCGGGCATAATGCCCTGGCCCTTCGCAATTGTAACAAATTATCTGTCTGCGACCCCTTCTTGGTCCCATTCCACCTCGACCCTGACTACGCCCCTGAAACCCAGCATGCGCCATCCCTGCATTTGGGTCGAGGGCTCACATTTTGGTTTGCACCCTGTAGGTAGGAGTCCGATCCATCATTAGTTCATAGCTTCGGCAGGTGCATTTGTCATGGCCTACCGACCTGAAGAAATTACAAAACAATTGCTGGGATGTCTGTGTGTACTTTTGCAACAGATGACAATTATATGTGCTATGTTTTCCTCCTATCTGGAAGATCACGCATCATAATGCAGAATTCGCACTCGTCCCCACCTGCACCTCCAGTCTTAATGGCATTGGTCCTCCCCCTACCAAGTAGTTCGCGAACACTAGACAGTGGTCTTTGTCGTGCCCTTGGCCTTTGCATTTTATGCACCATACTTCCTCGCACACCTCCGACTGAGTTGTACTGTCTTGTTTCAAACTTTGCATCTCTAAACGTAGATTCTATAGTTGCACATGGATTTGTTGGACTCCCAACCCAGGGTCTTGTATAGGGGTCTCATGCAATCTCATTTCCATCTCCAATTCTTCGGCCTGGGTGAAATTTTTTTGCTGTGACAGCTCCGTCCTTAAGTGTGGTGTAAGTGAGGCCACAAACCATGCATGATGCTATCCATCTGTCAATGTCATGTTGGCTTCACGAATCATACCCTTCAGCCTCTGGTCCAAATCCCAGGGGTCTCACCCGGAAGCATTGCAATCTCCTTAAACCTGATGATTGATTATGTTTCTGACTTTGGCCTACTAAACTCCCTGCTCAACGTGGTCTGGATCTATGCAATTCCTGCGTTTGGGTGGTAATTAGAATGCTTGATATACCACGTTAATGCACGATCCTGCAGTGCACTCACCAGCGTAGCCTTTTTAATATTATCATCCATGACGTCCTGTGCTTCCCATATTTCTCTTACCATGAACTAGAATTGGTCTGGATCTTCATTTCCTACTCCTTTGATTGCACTCGCCATGTTGAACTGCGGTGGTGGTGGAGGTGGAGTGGGTGGAAATAGAGGTGAGGGGGGGTGAAACGGGTGGTGGTGGCGGTGGAGGTGGTAAACACAGACTTCTCTGCCTTATCAAACTGACCACACTTCTCAGAGAAAAATTTGCTAGCTCCTCCTCGCTTTCCCGTGAGGGTGAAATTAAAGGACTATTTTCCAACTCCTCACTACTTTTTCTTCTGTAGATCTTTCCACTTCCCATAGTCCCAAACATTAATTTATTCACATAACCCAATTTTCACATAATAGCATCTTAATCCAAGTGTTCAAAGATTTAATATACGTAGCTCACGGTCCTTTGAGAAAACGTCACTCTGCCTCACTATAGCTAACGGTCGTGTCTACCGCGAACTCAGTGATAAATCCTCCTATTATTCGGTTGAGCTAGTGGTCCACAACTCGTACTATCTTCTCTTCCGAGGCTTCTAGTCTGCGCACTAGTTCCGGAGTCCACACTATTGGTTTGTCGAGCCTACACCTTCCCTGGCTGTCTGCTAACTTTGCGATCCACTCATATAGCTCAAACAGAAAAGATGCAAAGAAAATTTCGTGGATTTCAGTGTACAAGTAGTGATCCAACCACTGTTCCTTAGATACTTGTGGATTTCTATTTTCCTGCGCCACAAACTCGTGAATCTTATTGTCCAACCACTCTTCAATTTCTTTCTTTGTAGGGTTCTAGTGGCATGACATGAGACATCCTTTATGCAAATCCTGGTCTCGGCAACGGAACCATTTGTTGGCTTGTATGGGCTTGACCTAGGTTCAAAGGTGATTTAGCAAAGCAAATACTGGTACTACTAGCCATTTTGGCAACAGACCATGGAGCATGGACTGAGGTCTTACCCGAAGTAGTATGGGTGGGAGCTAGAACCAAGTTTCCGCACCCTAGGGATGTCTGATGGGCTTTTGGAGGTCCGCGGTCTGACCTATCGCTACACGCCCTTGCGATCCCTTCGCACCCTGTGGTGTGGCTCACGCGCAGCCCTATTCGAGGCGTGACCCATATAATACCCAGTTCCTTGCCAATTAACTGATTACTTAACTTGTGTGTGTAAGGTTTATGGTTATTACAGCATACTCAACAATAATATCAGTGCACACAATACATCAACAAATACAAACATAAAGCAGATAATGCACAACAATTACATAGAAATAGGAATCAACTTCTCTTTTATTAATCTTCAACCTTGCTTACAAACTTGACATTGCCCTATGCACTCAGCTGCAGGGGTCCGCGCACTCAGCTGCAAACTCTACTAGGCCTCTGTGCACTCAGCTACAGAGCCTCTTCCTACTACTACAACCCAAGACACTTAGAATTCTACTCTAAGCTTGAACCATTCCTTCGCTACTCATTCTATCATCTATTATTTTTACAACTTAGAGCCTCGCTCTATTTATACAATCCCATGGTCCGCGGACCATGGGTAGGCCGAAATGACTTTACATTACATACATTACTTTAGGGCGGACATCCCTATGACTTAACCTCTACTTCGCACTCCATGCCTGCAATTCGCGGAGTCTTACAAAACCTTTGACCAAAACTTGGTCTTTGAGCCCCAAAACCTGTTGTGGGGGGATTCCATACCCAACATCTATAGACACAGTCTACCCCCATATATGTGCATCTACTCAGTGGTGAATGTATAGAATATGAAACTCTATGAGCCTTCTATGCTAGATCAAGAAGAGGAACAAATGTTAGAGAAATTTTTAGGTCTAAAATGGGCCTCCTAAGGAATATTATAAAATAATAGTGTAAAATAATATTAGATTACATCATCAAATTTGAGAGGGAAAAAAGAAAAAAACCACTTTTCAACTCATATTTTCAACTTATTTCCCACTCGTTGGATGGAGAATTTAATTTCTCACCCATGAAGTAACCATGTTGCATACATTCAATTGACCATGCTACATGAAAAATGAGAAATACATGAGAAATGTGATTGTAGTAGGGTCCATCGAATGTATGCAACATGGGTACTCCTTGGATGAGTAATTAAATTCCACATCCAATGAGTTCTCTCACTAGAAATTTGAGTAAAACCATAAGGATAGAAGTTAAAAATACTAGTTGAAAAAGTAGTTTTTTTATTTTTTAATCTTTTTACTTTCTTTTATTGTTGGCATTAATGTTGTGATGATTTGTTTGGTTGGAATTGATGTCAACCTAGTAGCATGGTGTTGGAGGCTGCATTGATGTTGTTTTGTTGTAGTGGATGTTAGTTGGAATTAATGTCAACATAGTAGCATAAGTTGCTGGTATCATGTGAGTTAGAGGCACCTAGTTTGTGCATTGGTTGCAAACTTGACTTTTGCAGTGGATGCAGCTGATAGTTATGTAGGTGTTGGAGAAAATGAGGAGCAGTTTGATGTTTTATGTACTAGTGCAATTGATTGATGACATTCAATTCAATCTAGTTTGATTTGTGTTGATGATGGAGATGGATTAGTGGTTTGTTGAAATGTTACAGTGGCTACATTGAGTCCCTGAGGTCCTGCAGAAGGCTGACATGCAGTGGAACAAGTTTGGGCAAGTTCTTAGCTGAAGAAAGTTGACTTTGACCATCCTCTGCCATAGTCGCATGATTGATGGGTCAAGGGAGCAGTTTTAGGCTCAATTCATTGGAAGGAAAGGTCAAAGAGAGATGTTATATCTCTAGTCACTTGCAGGGAAGTATTAAGGGAGCGACTAGGCCCATAAGTGAAAATTTCCTTCGGATTCCTTGTGCTTCTCAGCTATTTCACAATTTTATTTTATGGAAATTAATTGGAATTTTATGGAGAAGCTTCTATTGACTAAATCAACTGGAGAATCAAGTGTTTGAGGTGTGAATACATTAATCAAGTGAGTAGTGGAGAATACAGAGAAGTTGTTTAAATAAAGGAGCACCTCTACCATTTGTGAGGTTACTTAGTGCTCATATTGTAGAGCTAAAGTGTGTGTAGAGTGATGAGCCCCAGAGATGGGTGACTATATGGGCTTATTCTGCCTATTATTTTCATTTAATCTGCCATTCTCAACAGTTTTGTGCATGTTTTTGAATATATTTATGTCAATAGAGTGAATGGGGATAGTCACTTTGCCACATAGTCTAATGAGTGTTTATTGCATATTTTTGGACAAGGACCAGGCATTTATGAGCAAATTGGTAGCCAAAATCGAGGAAACAGGGCTGAGGACTTATATGAAGGGTGTTTCCTTCATTAATGACCCCTTCCTCGAGTTCTCCATCAGCATCTTGGAGTACAAAGGCCCACAATGATGATTCCAAGGGGCAGCCGAGCAAGTCTAGTAGAGCTACTGTTATCTTCAGTTTTAGGCAGCCAAGTTCCTTAAGTTTAGGAGCACTGTTGGGAGTCTCCACTTGTATAAATAAGAAGGCTTCAAGCCTCAGTAGGTTATCCATTTCATATTATATTTTTTCACTTTTGTGCAGCTTTGTACTCAGCTCATTTTCGAGCTCTTTTTGAAGACAGTTTTATGATGTGACTGCTATTTTTTTTATAAATGAAGAAGAACCAAGTTTTGAACTAGCACTGATCTTTTCTAGAGGGTTGAAGCTCTTGGGTTAGGGCTCAACCCAAGCTACCCAGAACCTCCTTTGTGTATTTATATTCTTTTACTTTCATCATGAAATAATTTATGTTGTTTAGGTTCATTCTGCTTCATTAGATTAGTTTGCTTTTGATGGTTAGAATAGTTGATTTTGCTTCAAGTTGTTTGAGTCAGTTGCTGCAGTGACAGAAAAATCCAAAAAGGCTACCAGTAGGTCTTGATCTCCTCTCTCCCTCCGGATTGATAAAAGTAAAGTAGGGAGACCCAAGAGTTGTAGCATTATTGCTGCAATACTGGAGCTCACCATCTTTTTGGCGCCATTTCCGGGGAAGCGTCAGAGTAATTTGTGATTACTGCTTTTCTTCTATTTTCTACTACAACATTCTGCTAAGTAGTTTATTTTAACACAAGTAGAGTAGTTGTTTCATTTCAATTCTGCAATTTCATTTCAGCAAGCGTAGATTAGTCATTTCCTGCTTTCATTTCAATTCTACAATTTCATTTCAGCGAGTGTAGATTAGTCATTTCCTACTTTCATTTCAATTCTGCAATTTCATTTCAACAAGCGTAAATTAGGCATTTCCTGTTTTCGTTTCAATTCTGCAATTTCCATTCCAGCAAGTAGATTAGTTATTTCCTACTTTCATTTCAATTCTACAATTTCCATTTTAGCAAGGTTCATTTTAGTTAGTTACTATTTGTTGTTCAATCCATTTTAGTTTTACAGGTACAAGCAGAAAAAAAAAAACAAAAATCACCCAAAAAAGAGATTTCCTTTCATGCCTCGTAGGAACAGAGACAATTCAGGAAAATTCCTACCCAACACCCCCACCACATCACTAAGTCACCCTTCTCTCTTCTTTGGTGGCAGTGATCCAAAAGAACCTATTGGTGAACCTCTAGAGATATATGAAGATCCTATAATAGAAGAAGAGCAAGAAACCATTTCTCCTGAGACCATGGCCGAAAACATAAATGTTAGAGGAAATGGGGAAAGAATAGAAGGTGCCTTTCCTATTCGAGAGACCAATGGGGACACAAAGATGAAAAACATAAGTCCCTCAGCCTTACCTCACTTCCATGGATTGACTACCGAAGACCCTGATACCTTCTTGTTTGAGTTTTCTGTTCTCTGTCGAACCTATGACTATGCAGAAGATGAGCAAAAGATGAAACTCTTTCCCTCTACCCTCAAGGATGCAGCATTATGATAGTTCATGGGGTTACCTGGAAACAGTATCACAACTTGGGTTCAGATGCAACAAGCCTTTAACAACAAATATCGGGACTACTGTAGGTTAAAGGATACCAAGGAATAAATCTTCCGAATGACCATGGGAAGTGATGAATCTTTAGAAGACTATGAAGAGAGGTTTCAAATCAGTTATAAAAGGGCCAGCTGCACACTTGACCCCAAATCTCTGAAGTTGGTTCTGCTCAGAGGAGTCCCTGAAGACCTTCTAGATACCCTCCATTTGCTGGCTGGGGGAGACATCTACCAACTACCTTATGATGACATAAAGACTGTGTTTAGAAACCATTCTAGGGCAACCAAAAAGAGAGGTAGGGGAAGTCAACCTTTAGCTAGTACCCCCTTATCCAGTTCATCCCTTAAAAATGAACTTGAGAATCAGCTGGAAGATTTCAAGAGCGAGATGAGGCAGACTCTTGCCATGCAAATGGATACCTTGCGGATCCAAAGGAAGCAAGAGGAAGCCGAGAGGGCTTTGGCCATCTTTTGTCCCAGGTGCACTAGAAAGCATCCTAGGAACGAATGTCCATTGCACTCCATAGAAGTGTGTTTTGTCTATGAAGAAGACCATCCTACAAATCAGTGCCCTTACCTGGATTTAAAGCTATGTACCAAGGGGTTGAAGGAGCCACTGAACCACTCTATTTCATGAACCAAAGGAGGCCACATGGACCCAGACCTTACCAACAGGGGATGCAAGGGACATCCCAGACTTATTACAACCTGTTGAGGCCTCGAAGATCGCTGCCACAACAAAGGGGAAACCACCCGGTCCGGACCTTAGTGCAGCTCCTTTTCCGTTTGGAATAGTGGTTCCGACTGGGGATAATGGGACCAGTTTCCCAAGAACTATAAGTGAATGGGATGGATGAATGACTTATGACATAAGATGGTAATAAGCGGACAGCTAAACTACAAACCAAAATGTAATAACTATAATTGGATCTCGGGACTTATCACTTGGTAAAGCGTAGCGTTTGATGGTCTGTGCTTTAAGGCAGGCATATAGATGACTCTAACACTTTAAGCATAGACGTTTAAACCATTTAAACATTGCTCTGCATAATTAGTTATGCAGAGCGATAAGAGCAAATTACTACACTTAATCATTCATATCATTGATACATACATGAGTGAAAGAGATAACAAATCACCAAAACATTCAATAGTGAAACGAAATGAAGATTCGTTGTTATATCGCATACATGCATTCAACAATAGCAAAGATAATAACACAGCAATTCATATAATAAGAAAGAACACAGATACAGATAATAGTACCATGTAAGCTGATCGATCAATCCAGTATATTAATCACTATGTCGCAGTTCTTCCTTCAAATCGGAAAGCATTCCAAACAACAGACAGTCGTGCGCAGTTGTATAAAACAGCCTTCTAATCAAAATTAAGAACCGTTGGTCGAGTTTCACAAAAAGAATATAGACTGAAGCACAATAGTGCAAACTTCAGCCTTTAAGTCTTATTGCAAAATTTTACGACCCTTTCCAAAACAATGAAAGGGTCTATAAATACTATACTAATCTAAATATCTAAACAACTGAAAAGCTATTAAATTGGCATCAATAAATGTTTGTTCCATCTTTCTTGGCAATCTGGCAGTTGGCGGCAATGCTTCATTCGGTGGGTTCTTTGCCTTTACACCTTAGCTGACATATCGCCAGCATTGGCTCTACTTCTGGTGGAGTGTTGAGACGCGAAGTTAGCTGGGCATCATATGTAGCATCTTGAATGTCGGGGATCAGGCATCCAAGGGCATCTGTTAAACACTTGAGAGCAGACCTTTGAGTATGTGGTTTGACTAGAAAGAGCCAATATGTATCAGAGGTTAAAGTATTTACTCCTGTAATTACCTTCCTCTGTTCCTCCAAGTCATGGTAATTTGTTTGTTCAAGCATATCTGTTGTTGTTATGCTTCCAGGTGTGCACTTGGAAATCATGTTAGCCAAATAAAGTGTATCATTGACTAGGTCGGTCATATTGCTGGCAATTATTTTACACCTGGAAGCCGCCCTTTCTGCTTTCATTACCTGAGTGTTCCATTCCGTGAAGAGGATGTCTTTGTACGCTTCATGGATTCGGGACAAATTCGCCGCTTTCCCTTCGTTAGTGTCTTGCCACTCAATATAATCGGATATGGCTTCTTCGGCCTGATCTAGCTCATTCCTGGCCTTCTCTATTTGTTCACACACTGTTGTAGATATTTCGCATAATTGCTCAGCCTTAGTAAGTTTTTGACATAAAAGTCTGATCTGAGATATTAATGCGCCATTTATTTGAGTTGCCTCTGCTCTGAAGACTTTCACATTCTGTGTGCTCTTGATACCTTCAAGCTGTGTTGATAGTTGAGCTATTCGCTCATCTTTTGATTTCATCATCAACTCATTTGATGCTTTCAACTGTGACAATGCCTTCGAAAATTCTTTTGCCTTCTGAGTTTCACTTTGGTCTATCCTTTGTCTTTCAATTTGCAGTTGCTGGGTTAACAAATTGTTTTCTTGCTGTTGAGCCAGCAACTGCTCTTCCACCTGCGCTGCTTTGTTTTTTGCTTCAATTACCTCTGCCTGTAATGCATATATTTCATGGTCCTTAGTCTTCAACAGAAGACTTACCTCCGATGCTTTGTCGATGGTTGCTGCAGAATAAGCTCCCACGAATTGCGACAGCTTTGTCAGATCATCGGAGGGATCCAAATCCTCCTTCCAGACCATATTGCCCGTGACTGTTTGCTCAGGCAAGATAGAAGGTTGATCAAGCCTTCGTCTTTTCTTAGAGCGCTTAATAACGGCTCTATGCTTTGGGCTGTAGAAAATATCCAGGGGAGGAATTTCTTCCACCTGGAGAACAATTTGATCGGAAGGGTCCTTATTGATTACCTCGACATCCTATGAAATGGGTGGGCCGCTGGTCCCTCCTAGAACCTGAGAAGAAGTGGTATCGGGCGCATCGCTTGTTTTAGAGGAGCCTTTGTCTTTGGAGCCTTCCTTACCACTGATAATGGAATCGAATTGGTTCCATTGTTTAATCAATTCAGAATCGGTGGAGGTTTGCTTATGTTGCTCTGTAGGGGCTTTGCTCCGTTCCTTTTCTTGTTCTAACTTCTGCTGTTCTTCAAGTGCTTTTCGCTATTGCTCCTCTAATTCCTTTTTCTGCCTATCTGCCAGTTCTTTCTTTAGTTTCTCTTCTTCCTTCTTCTTCCTCTGCTCTTCTTCCTTCTTTGCCTTTTGCTGCCTTTCTATCTGCTCCTTTTTCTGCCTCTCTGCTTGCTCTTTTCTCTGCTTCTCAGCCTGCAGCTTCTTCTGCCTTTCCTCCTGTTGTTTATCCTGTTCTTTAGTTGTAACCGGAGGTGAATGTATTTGTTGCCGACCAGGCTCGCTTGAGGAAGACGCTGGGGTTGTGGATAATAACTCTAGGGGCAGAGTTTGCAACCTCTGTTCCCTAAGTTTATTAAACTCAGTCAACGCCTCATCATTGTATTTCATTATTGCAAGCTGTTTGGCTTGGCTTATTGTCTCTATACCTACGAACAGGTCATCAAACAGATCCTCTTGATGATCAACTTTTGTCAATTTTGCTTGTTCTAGGGCAGTGTAGGCAGTTTGCTTTGGATCATAGAGTCTGCTTGGGAGAGTGGCCAAGGATAAAGATTGGATTTTTGTTGCTTCTTTTTCTGCGTGCTTGTAATTAAGCAGAGTAAAAACCCCAATTCTTAAAGGAAAAGAGGGCCAACCTTTCTTCTTCTCTTCTTTGAGAGTTTGTGTGACACTCTCGGCCATAATCTGGTAACAGATTTCCCGGGCTAACAGCTTGTCTGGGATATATAAGGGGAGGACATGCGGCCTAGCCTTACTCCCAAAAACTCTGATATAGGTGAAATACTCCTCCCCGAACCAACTTGCTACGGCTGGTAAGTCGAAAGAAGCTTCATAGGAAATTCTGGAAATGGGTCTGTCATAAATAGAATAGTAAATGGGCACCATGAAACCATTACAAATTTGGTACAAATGGTCCTTGTAAGAGGACTTCCACAATTTCTGATGGTATAGATGAATGGGTGTTGGATCTTGGGTGGTCCATCTCCAACCGAGAACAGGAAACTCAGAATTAAGACACAGAGTATCCATAATGTAAGCAGAATAATAAAATGGCGGGATTTTCCTTTCGGAGACTATAGTTTTGTTTCTGAATTCACGAACAGCTACGACCAACTTATCAAAAAGAATAGTGGCCCAATCCATGATTATAGCATTGATAGCCGCTTCCATTAAGGGAACCATGTCAATATTGATATTAACAGAGTCATGTAATCCCCACAGTCTACACATCATAATCCCCGCATAGCAATAGGGAGAAGCCAAAGAAACGTTGGAGTACTTACCCGAACTTTCATGCTTGTGCTTGGCTGGGTTCTGCCTCCAATCTCGGAGGGGTTCGGATGGTGATTCATTTTCACTTGCGAATTTTTCCATGAAGGTTCTGTTGTAGACTAGCTCCGGTTCAGGCAGATGATACATTCGCCTCAGGTCATCAGGCTTGAATGACCCGAAAATCCTTCCGTCCCTTGTATAGAAAGTTCTATCAGTGATGGGGATTTCTTCAATTGCCCAGCGCACCACATCTGTGTAAGGGAGAACCTGCTCTCTGGCCGCTATTCTGTGTAAAAAGGAGTCGGCCAAGTCTTTGAGCGTTGCATCAGATTTCCTTAGTACATCAACACTAGCTGTTCTCACTGTCACTTTTGGTTGCTCGGCCTCCAACAGATTATATGTGCCCTGCCATGTGGTCCTAGCAAGACCAGCGCACGTAGTGTCCGAGATTAAGCCTTTCTTCGAAATTGAAGCAGCTTGACTTGCAACAGGTGTTGTAGTAGAACCAGAACTCTTCTTATTTTTCTTCCCCATCACGTTTAGGCTTTTCTCAACAAACGAACTCTACACAAGCGCAAGAGAAATCGTAACACGAGAAATAATGAAAACAAAGCGTAATGGGAAAGATATATATCACTTGAAGCGTGGCGCTATTAATTTTCAAAAAATGGCTGCGGATCCAATCACTGGTAAGGGATCGTATATGCATTAATGGTGATTTTAAGGCCTGCTATCCATTAAATGACCTTTACGCTGTTATTCAGTTGAATGACCTCCCAACGCGTGCAACAGATATGATATGCCTTAGACGCAAGTATTCGTTAACCGAAGGGGCAAAGTTATTAAATACGCATGCCTTACCTTATCCCTGCATTTAACGGCATTTTGAAAACTGCTCTTTATCCACCGGATTTAAATATAACTTTAAAGCTTAAAGCAATCGCTTTTTTGGAAATGCCGATTACCGATGAATAATGTCGCATCGCATGGGGGAAAGAGTTACACTATCGTTTGAAAGTAGCCCTGGCGAACGCCGATAGCGATATCGCATCGCATCGGGGAAAGACCTGAGCGCCTTATGAGAGTGCATAGGATATCGCCGACGGCCGATAGCGATATCGCATCGGGTCGGGGTTTAAAACTTAAAGCGTTTTCCCATAAGAGGCCGGGCCGATAGCCGATCGCCGATATAGTGTCGCATCGGGGTGTAAGATATGTGCTCTTTATGTGTATGCATCGAATACTGCCGATCGTCGATAGCGATATCGCATCGGCAAAGACCAAAGTGTCATTTAAATGCATCTCTCTTGTCATTGCGATATGCGATCTTTCGATTGCTTTATCGCAATAACAAAGATTGTTTTATTTTGGAAACATTGTTATTTGAAAAAGGCTCCAATTCACTAACACTTTTGATCATCATACCTTTTTCGAACAAATTCATTAATACCAATTAATTTTTTTAAAAGGGACCCATTTCATATGTTAATCACTTGTAAATACATTCAGAACGAAATGGGGGGTTGTTGTAGGGCACAAAAATTGGCGATTCGTTGGTAGAACCAGTTATCTCTGAAATTAATACAAACACTCAAGTTTTTCAAAAATAGAAACTCAATCAGAAGGAGAAACTTCTAATATAACTAGATATTCATGTGTTCTGAATAAAGTGAACTCAATTTTGTTAACTGTGTCTCATTTAGTTTCAAGAAACCAAATACATAATAAGTTTCAAAAATAAGTCTTTATTGGTTCATAGTGATAGAATAGAAAACTTTCCCAAATCAGCTTTTATAATTAACCCCTCTGTCATAGGTAGAGCCTCTGTTTGCAGCAAACATTTATAGTCTCGACAGGGATACCTTTTAACCATAGTATTGTCCACTTTTCCATTCACATAAGAGTGTGATTAACAGAATGAATCCATAAAATGTTTTCATATTTTATTTTTCATCTGTTTTTCTTTGTAATAAATAAGATAAAAAGCCACTGTCCTGGTTTGGTAGCCAGTTTATGACAATGCCATTCACTAGTAATAATTTAACTGATCAAGCTGGCTCGTGATGAGACCCCTTGTCTTGAAATTTCAAGCCATTACCCTGTTTTGGTAGGCAGTATTGGTAATGTCAGTTAACCTATTTCCCTATGAACATGGTAAGCAAGCTTATGATAAGACCTCTTATCTTTAATCTTTTATATTTTAGAATTACACTCTGAGTAATCATAACCTTTAGTGAATGGGGTGAACAATTTTCTCCTTAAGAGTAGGTGGATGACAGGTGAAGAGTTGAAGATACTGAAAATGGGTTAGCCTCTATCTTTTAACAGATAACCTTTGGAGACTAGTTTTGGAAACAGAAAATGATTCGGAACTTTTACCTCCTGAAAGGAGTCTTCAAAATTTAGATTATAGTTTCAGAACACAATGATATCTAATTTCCTAGAAACTAGTTCTTTTGATTGAGGGTTCTATTATCTAAAAACAAATATTTATATTATTTTGTGAGATAGCTTCGTCAAACACAACAAAAGGTCAATAGAGATACTCTACAGCTTTATTTCCTACCAATCCTACAAACTATGCAAATCTACAAAAGGAGAAGGGGTTACCTTCTCAATTAAAGAATTTCTTCAGGATCAGGCCATTGACAGGGAGAGAATCTCTCATCCCTGATAAGTCTTGCAATATAAAAGTTGAATGTCCTATCTTTTCACAGATCTGAAATGGTCCAAGCCACATTTTCTGAAATTTGGTATGCTTACCTTTATCTTCATGGGCCTTGTCCCATTTGAGAACCAAGTCACCAACTTGAAGTTGTTTGGAACCGGATGATGCTGAGTCAAAAGATGCTTTGATGATTTGTTGATGTTTAGCATGAGTGATTCTGGCTTTTTCCCTCTCTTCCTCTAATTTGAGAATTTGGTCATGTCTAAGTTGGATAGAAGAAGACGGAGTCTCTTGAATGAACTGCACTAGGGCTAAAGATGGAAGAACAAGATTTGTAGGCAACACGGCTTCTTTTCCATATACCAGATTGAAAGGAGAGGTCCCTATAGAAGCCTTTTGTGTTATTCTATCAGCCCATAATGCAAAGACCAAAGATTTATGCCAGTTTCTATGATTCTGTTCAACAGTTCGCTTAATGATTTTGATGAGATTCTTATTAGTAGATTCGGCTAAACCGTTCCCCTGGGGATAATAATTGGAAGAATATTTCAGTTTAAACCCTCTTTTAATAGCAAAATCATATATAGCGTTTCCTGAAAAATAAGAAGCATTATCAAAAACAAGAGCGTTTGGAACACCAAACCTGGTAATGATGAATTGGTCAATGAACTCGATGATTGCCTCTGCATTTGCCGCCTTCAAAGGAATAGCCTCTACCCATTTAGTAAAATAATCAGTAGCGGTAAGGATATACCTATGTTGTTTGGAAGATGGTGGAGTAATTTCCCCGATGATATCTAACCCCCATTGTTCAAATGGCTGTTCAATGTTGACAGGTTGAAGAGGGAAAGCTGATTTTCGTTGTCTTCCACCAGATGTTTGGCAATTAAGGCATTTTCTTACGTGCTCATGGCAATCTCTAAATAGAGTAGGCCAATAATATCCAGCATGAATAATCTTGTGAGCTGTTGTGTCAGCTCCAAAATGTCCCCCAGCTGGTCCATCATGTAGCTCCTGCAAAACCTTTTGAGCTTCAGGTTTCTCAAGACATCTTAACAGAATAGAATCATAATTTTGTTTAAACAACACATCATCAATGAGAGTGAAATTCTTAGCTTTTAACCTAACGGCCCTTTTATTTTTGTAAGATAAATTTGGAGGAGCATAACCGTTCTTCAGATAAAATATCAAATCAACATATTGAGATTCAGAATCAGTGACACTTATCTGATTGATTGATTCAGTCTGATCCATATCGCTTGATTCAGGAATGTTTGATGCTCCTGCCAATATCCTGCAAAAACCTTGGCCCCTGACAATCTTTGCTGGCTTTATTTCTAAGTCATACTCTTGAAGCGCTGTAACCCAATTGGCTCTTTTTTCACCCAATTCTTTCTGAATTAATAGTTGCCTAACTGCCGGGAGAGGAACTATTACTTTTGTATGGGTTTTTAGAAGGAAGGGTCTATAATGCTTGACTGCTTTGAATACAGCAAAGGCTTGTTTTTCCACATCCGAATAATTCAATTCGGTACCTTGAAGATTTGAACTGAAAAATGATATGGGTGCTTCTAAGTTGTTATCATTCAGTTGTGTGAGTACTGCGGCATATGAAGTGTTGGACGCGATGGTATATAGTGTAAAATGATTAGAAAAATTTGGAGTATTCAAGGCTGGGGCATTAATTATTGACTGTTTGATAACATCAAAAGCTTGTTTTTCTTCTGATCCCCATTTGAAGACTGAATTCTTCTTGATCATGGTCTGAAGTGGTAATACAATCTGTGAAAAATCTGGAACAAATCGTTTGACAAAATTAATCTGACCTAAAAACGACTGCATTGATTTTTTGTTATGTGGGAAAGGGATTTCAGAAATTTCATTAATCCGATCAGGGTCAATATAAATACCATCTTTGGATACTATAAATCCTAAGAGTTTTCCTTGATCTAGAGCAAAGAAGGACTTTTTTGGGTTTAGAGAAATACCATATCTTTTGCATCTATGAAAGATCTGATTTAAGTCATGCAAATGATTATCTCTCTTCTTAGAATACACAGTAATATCGTCTAGATAGACGACTACTGATCGATTAATTAACCCTCTGAAGGCTATGTCCATAGCTCTCTGAAATGTCGCTCCGGCATTTATAAGACCAAAAGGCATTTTCTGATATGCATAGGTTCCCCATTTTGTTCTGAATGTAGTTTTAAGCTGGTCATTGGGTTGTACCAGAACTTGATTGTACCCTAAAAAACCATCTAGAAAAGACATCAATTCAGAACCTGCCACCGATTGGAGAATTTGCTCCATAGTGGGTAATGGGAAGTTGTCTTTTAAGCTCGCTTTGTTTAAATTCCTGAAATCAATACAAATTCGAATGTCGCCATTTTTCTTCCTGACTGGCACCATGTTAGAGACCCAGTTTGAATGTCGGACTGGAAAAATAATTTTGGCTTTCAAAAGCTTATTAAGTTCCGACTTAATCTGGCTCTCCAAATTTGGGTGTATTTTTCTTAATTTTTGCTGAATTGGTTTTTTATCAGGAAGCATAGGAATGGTATGCTGGATAATAGATGTGTCATATGTCTTTAAGTCATCATATTTCCAAGCAAAAACCTGTTTGTTCTTTCTCAACAATTTAATAAATGCTTCCTTTTCATTCTGAGAGAGTCCTGTTCCTAAAATGATGTTTTGAGGAGACTCTTTAGTTCCTAGATTTATCAATTCAAACCTAAGGGTAGAAATTTGAAGCTTTGTGTTAATTACAGGTTTAAACCTGTCTTTAATATCATAAAGATCTTCTAATTTTACCACTGGTTTGGGGATCGAATTTTCTTTGAGCACTTCTTTGATCTGGGAATCATGATCATCTTCGTCAATAACTTGCTTATCATAAGAATTCTCAGAAGTTAAAAATTGCAAAATATCATCATCATGATTAAATACTCTCCAATTAGTGACATTGTCAGGAATTGAGGGTCTGAAAAGTAATTCTACAAAAAATCTATCAAGGCTGTAGTCTTCAGAAGGTAGAAGCTTTGAAGCTACATTGGCTAGTAAATCTGCGGCTGAATTTTGAGATCGAGGTATAGAAGAAATGTTGAATGCCAAAAAGTGTGAGGTAAGCTCTTGGACGAGCGATTGGTAATGTTTAAGGTGAGTCGAAAGGCAATGAATTGCATTTCTAACTTGTTTGACAATGATTTCCGAATCGCCGAATACCTTTAGATATCGCACCTCCAAGCCGATTGCTTTGTATAATCCTTGGATTAAAGCTTCGTATTCGGCAGTATTGTTAGTGCACTCAAACTCTAACCTACAAGACAACATTGTCTTTTCTCCTTGCGGACTAACCAATATACATCCAGCTCCTGAACCTTCAGTGGACTTAGAGCCATCAAAATACAGAGACCAAAATAAAGGAATATTAACAAAAGTATCTACATTTTTCTCAGCATCATTAAAACATCTGGACCTATCAGTTTGTGAAAAATTTTCTATTTGAGATGTAAAATGATTGACTGAAAAAGGAGATGGTTGGGCAACAAAGTTGCCAAAGAATGATTCTGCCGAATAATTCCCCAAAATGTTGTTGTTGAATGCCACAGGTTGGTTTTCTTGCTCGAATTCAGTAACTGTGTGGGTCATATGCTTCTCACGGTCAATCCTTATTTGATTTGGCTTTCCCTTGTAGGGAAGCCACATATGTGACCAATCTGTAGAAATATACCCGTGCAGTTTTTCGGACCAATCTCTGCTCAATATTAAGCCATAGAATTCAGGTATGTCGGCAATTAAAATGTCAATTCTCTGTACAACCCTGGGGTCGGCAGACAACCTGATGGTTACAGAATTAATTTCACCCACTACCTGCACTTTAGTCCTATCCAACTGCACAATATGAGTGGCTGACTTCTGTGGCTCAATATTCAGCTTAGAACAAACTGAAGCTGGCATTATATTAGATGAAGCCCCTGAATCAATTAAACAGTTGTGCAGGTTTCTATTATAAATCTCGTACGTCAGCAGGAAGGGTGGGGTGTGAGAATTTGATTTATCTCCAATTAGAACTGAATCGGTAGCTTCGACCATACCTGCAGGAGGCTGGCCTTGATCGTTGGCAGCTCTTGTACTGGGAAGGGGAGTAGAGGGAACAACATTCAATTCTTTGAGAAGTAACTTTTGTTGATGTTTTAATTTGCTAAGCTCAAACATAGTTATATTTGCCTTAGTTTTCTTCATGTCATCAACAATGTTATATTCCATTGAATCAGATATTACTAATGTCTTGGATGTTGAAGGAGAACTAGAAGTTGAAGGCTGATTTTGGGGAGCTACTACAGGCGATTTCTTAGGAGGAACTTTTTCTTTTGCTGTAGAAGCACCTGCACTTCTTTTCTTCGATGTTGCCTGAGCAGGTTCGGAAGTACTTTTACTTCTAGTAGTAACCGGAAAGGCTTCTTCTTCATTCTCAGTATCAGAGTTTGGGAGTATAAAATCCCACATTCCATGGCATTCAGCTACTTCTTCTTCATCATCGGTTTGTAAAGTTGTTTCCTCTTCCTCTTCTTCTTGGTCTGAGTCTGCATTGGATATAACATTGGGCAGCTTTGATTCAGTTTTCTTGTAAGTTCTAAATGGTCTTTTATTTGAGGTTTCGGCCACCTGCTTCTTGATGTCAACCATTTCGTTAGACAATGTTTTAAGGACCTTTTGTAAACCTTCCATGTCATAGGGGTCCTTTGGGGTTTTCTTCTTGGAATCTTCTTTAAACGAGACTTTTTTAGCTTTTCGGTCTTCTAGAGCAGCTTTCTTCTCAAGAGCATTAATGCGCTTTTCAACAGCAAGTGCTTCTTTCATGTTTTTAGCTAGGGTAGGTTTCCCAGCCCTATCTACAAAAATAGCTATGTTGGCAGGTAGGGCGGTAATATACCATTCGCTTCAGATTTGTTCACTTGGTTTAGAATCAGTAGGGATTTTATTCAGGAGTTTATTAAATCTGGCATTAAACTCCTTTATTGGTTCCCTGTGCTCTATCCTTAGATTGGAGAGATCGTTTATTAAAGTAGCTAAGGACCTATCATCTCCATACTTGGTAAGGAACTGCTCTTGGCATGTGTTCCAACTGGTAATTGAACTAGCAGGTAAGGAAAAATACCAAGATCCTGCTGATCCTTGTAAGGTGTAGGGAAAGAGTCTTACAACAACATCTTGCTCTGTCACTCCTTTTAAGTTAACTGCCAACATAAAATTGTTAATATGTTCTTCAGCTTGGGTTCCGTTATCTGGATTAAATTTAGGCAGCCATTTTTCGGGAGCATCTGGTAGATCATGCAATGGTCCAGGCATGTTGACCGCACCCGGCCTAGTCCATGGGTCTGCCATTATGCTAGCGACAGTGGTTGACACTACTGTTGGAATTCCAGATATTTGGGGAGGTATCAAAGATGAAGAGTGAATAGGTTGAGATATTGAGGCTCCTGTTCCCTGATGAACAACAATTTGTAATGGAGGGGTGGGTGGTTGACTTTGCAGATGAGGAGATGAAATGGAGGATGTGGAAGAAAAATCCCCACTAACAGATCCTTCAATATTTTTCTTTGGCTTTTTCCTTTTGGGTAAAGGAAACTCAGTAGGTTCAATACCAAGTTTTTCGCTCTGAAGTCTAGTAAGAGGATGATTGAGGTTGAACTGCGAAGTCGCACTGCTTTCTGATATCTAAGATTTCTAAGGTGAAATCGAGAAGCTCTGAAGTTTATGGATTAGAGACTGAACTTCAGGAGATTCAAGACTTAGTTGTTCTGGGATATGATGGGATTGAGCAGTGGTGGTAGATTCCTCTTCTTCTTGGTTATGGGCTGGTGAACCAGCGTGTAATTGAGAAGAATGAGGAGATTTGGAGGGAGAATTACTCTTAGAATGACTTGCCGATTTAGGTCTGCTTGCCATTCACAGTCAATGCCCTCCTTCTAGCGCCAATTTTGTTGAGGCCTCGAAGATCGCTGCCACAACAAAGGGGAAACCACCCGGTCCGGACCTTAGTGCAGCTCCTTTTCCGTTTGGAATAGTGGTTCCGACTGGGGATAATGGGACCAGTTTCCCAAGAACTATAAGTGAATGGGATGGATGAATGACTTATGACATAAGATGGTAATAAGCGGACAGCTAAACTACAAACCAAAATGTAATAACTATAATTGGATCCCGGGACTTATCACTTGGTAAAGCGTAGCGTTTGATGGTCTGTGCTTTAAGGCAGGCATATAGATGACTCTAACACTTTAAGCATAGTCGTTTAAACAATTTAAACATTGCTCTGCATAATTAGTTATGCAGAGCGATAAGAGCAAATTACTACACTTAATCATTCATATCATTGATACATACATGAGTGAAAGAGATAACAAATCACCAAAACATTCAATAGTGAAATGAAATGAAGATTCGTTGTTATATCGCATACATGCATTCAACAATAGCAAAGATAATAACACAACAATTCATATAATAAGAAAGAACACAGATACAGATAATAGTACCATGTAAGCTGATCGATCAATCTAGTATATTAATCACTATGTCGCAGTTCTTCCTTCAAATCGGAAAGCATTCCAAACAACAGACAGTCGTGTGCAGTTGTATAAAACAGCCTTCTAATCAAAATTAAGAACCGTTGGTCGAGTTTCACAAAAAGAATATAGACTGAAGCACAATAGTGCAAACTTCAGCCTTTAAGTCTTATTACAAAATTTTACGACCCTTTCCAAAACAATGAAAGGGTCTATAAATACTATACTAATCTAAATATCTAAACAACTGAAAAGCTATTAAATTGGCATCAATAAATGTTTGTTCCATCTTTCTTGGCAATCTGGCAGTTGGCGGCAATGCTTCATTCGGTGGGTTCTTTGCCTTTACACCTTAGCTGACATATCGCCAGCATTGGCTCTACTTCTGGTGGAGTGTTGAGACGCGAAGTTAGCTGGGCATCATATGTAGCATCTTGAATGTCGGGGATCAGGCATCTGAGGGCATCTGTTAAACACTTGAGAGCAGACCTTTGAGTATGTGGTTTGACTAGAAAGAGCCAATATGTATCAGAGGTTAAAGTATTTACTCCTGTAATTAACTTCCTCTGTTCCTCCAAGTCATGGTAATTTGTTTGTTCAAGCATATCTGCTGTTGTTATGCTTCCAGGTGTGCACTTGGAAATCATGTTAGCCAAATAAAGTGTATCATTGACTAGGTCGGTCATATTGCTGGCAATTATTTTACACCTGGAAGCCGCCCTTTCTGCTTTCATTACCTGAGTGTTCCATTCCGTGAAGAGGATGTCTTTGTACGCTTCATGGATTCGGGACAAATTCGCCGCTTTCCCTTCGTTAGTGTCTTGCCACTCAATATAATCGGATATGGCTTCTTCGGCTTGATCTAGCTCATTCCTGGCCTTCTCTATTTGCTCACACACTGTTGTAGATATTTCGCATAATTGCTCAGCCTTAGTAAGTTTTTGACATAAAAGTCTGATCTGAGATATTAATGCGCCATTTATTTGAGTTGCCTCTGCTCTGAAGACTTTCACATTCTGTGTGCTCTTGATACCTTCAAGCTGTGTTGATAGTTGAGCTATTTGCTCATCTTTTGATTTCATCATCAACTCATTTGATGCTTTCAACTGTGACAATGCCTCTGACAATTCTTTTGCCTTCTGAGTTTCACTTTGGTCTATCCTTTGTCTTTCAATTTGCAGTTGCTGGGTTAACAAATTGTTTTCCTGCTATTGAGCCAGCAACTGCTCTTCCACCTGCGCTGCTTTGTTTTTTACTTCAATTACCTCTACCTGTAATGCATATATTTCATGGTCCTTAGTCTTCAACAGAAGACTTACCTCCGATGCTTTGTCGATGGTTGCTGCAGAATAAGCTCTCGCGAATTGCGACAGCTTTGTCAGATCATCGGAGGGATCCAAATCCTCCTTCCAGACCATATTGCCCGTGACTGTTTGCTCAGGCAAGATAGAAGGTTGATCAAGCCTTCGTCTTTTCTTAGAGCGCTTAATAACGGCTCTATGCTTTGGGCTGTAGAAAATATCCAGGGGAGGAATTTCTTCCACCTGGAGAACAATTTGATCGGAAGGGTCCTTATTGATTACCTCGACATCCTGTGAAATGGGTGGGCCGCTGGTCCCTCCTAGAACCTGAGAAGAAGTGGTATCGGGCGCATCGCTTGTTTTAGAGGAGCCTTTGTCTTTGGAGCCTTCCTTACCACTGATAATGGAATCGAATTGGTTCCATTGTTTAATCAATTCAGAATCGGTGGAGGTTTGCTTATGTTGCTCTGTAGGGGCTTTGCTCCGTTCCTTTTCTTGTTCTAACTTCTGCTGTTCTTCAAGTGCTTTTCGCTGTTGCTCCTCTAATTCCTTTTTCTGCCTATCTGCCAGTTCTTTCTTTAGTTTCTCTTCTTCCTTCTTCTTCCTCTGCTCTTCTTCCTTCTTTGCCTTTTGCTGCCTTTCTATCTGCTCCTTTTTCTGCCTCTCTGCTTGCTCTTTTCTCTGCTTCTCAGCCTGCAGCTTCTTCTGCCTTTCCTCCTGTTGTTTATCCTATTCTTTAGTTGTAACCGGAGGTGAATGTATTTGTTGCCGACCAGGCTCGCTTGAGGAAGACGCTGGGGTTGTGGATAATAACTCTAGGGGCAGAGTTTGCAACCTCTGTTCCCTAAGTTTATTAAACTCAGTCAACGCCTCATCATTGTATTTCATTATTGCAAGCTGTTTGGCTTGGCTTATTGTCTCTATACCTACGAACAGGTCATCAAACAGATCCTCTTGATGATCAACTTTTGTCAATTTTGCTTGTTCTAGGGCAGTGTAGGCAGTTTGCTTTGGATCATAGAGTCTGCTTGGGAGAGTGGCCAAGGATAAAGATTGGATTTTTGTTGCTTCTTTTTCTGCGTGCTTGTAATTAAGCAGAGTAAAAACCCCAATTCTTAAAGGAAAAGAGGGCCAACCTTTCTTCTTCTCTTCTTTGAGAGTTTGTGTGACACTCTCGGCCATAATCTGGTAACAGATTTCCCGGGCTAACAGCTTGTCTGGGATATATAAGGGGAGGACATGCGGCCTAGCCTTACTCCCAAAAACTCTGATATAGGTGAAATACTCCTCCCCGAACCAACTTGCTACGGCTGGTAAGTCGAAAGAAGCTTCATAGGAAATTCTGGAAATGGGTCTGTCATAAATAGAATAGTAAATGGGCACCATGAAACCATTACAAATTTGGTACAAATGGTCCTTGTAAGAGGACTTCCACAATTTCTGATGGTATAGATGAATGGGTGTTGGATCTTGGGTGGTCCATCTCCAACCGAGAACAGGAAACTCAGAATTAAGACACAAAGTATCCATAATGTAAGCAGAATAATAAAATGGCGGGATTTTCCTTTCAGAGACTATAGTTTTGTTTCTGAATTCACGAACAACTACGACCAACTTATCAGAAAGAATAGTGGCCCAATCCATGATTATAGCATTGATAGCCGCTTCCATTAAGGGAACCATGTCAATATTGATATTAACAGAGTCATGTAATCCCCACAGTCTACACATCATAATCCCCGCATAGCAATAGGGAGAAGCCAAAGAAACGTTGGAGTACTTACCCGAACTTTCATGCTTGTGCTTGGCTGGGTTCTGCCTCCAATCTCGGAGGGGTTCGGATGGTGATTCATTTTCACTTGCGAATTTTTCCACGAAGGTTCTGTTGTAGACTAGCTCCGGTTCAGGCAGATGATACATTCGCCTCAGGTCATCAGGCTTGAATGACCCGAAAATCCTTCCGTCCCTTGTATAGAAAGTTCTATCAGTGATGGGGATTTCTTCAATTGCCCAGCGCACCACATCTGTGTAAGGGAGAACCTGCTCTCTGGCCACTATTCTGTGTAAAAAGGAGTCGGCCAAGTCTTTGAGCGTTGCATCAGATTTCCTTAGTACATCAACACTAGCTGTTCTCACTGTCACTTTTGGTTGCTCGGCCTCCAACAGATTATATGTAACCTGCCATGTGGTCCTAGCAAGACCAGCGCACGTAGTGTCCGAGATTAAGCCTTTCTTCGAAATTGAAGCAGCTTGACCTGCAACAGGTGTTGTAGTAGAACCAGAACTCTTCTTATTTTTCTTCCCCATCACGTTTAGGCTTTTCTCAACAAACGAACTCTACACAAGCGCAAGAGAAATCGTAACACGAGAAATAATGAAAACAAAGCGTAATGGGAAAGATATATATCACTTGAAGCGTGGCGCTATTAATTTTCAAAAAATGGCTGCGGATCCAATCACTGGTAAGGGATCGTATATGCATTAATGGTGATTTTAAGGCCTGCTATCCATTAAATGACCTTTACGCTGTTATTCAGTTGAATGACCTCCCAACGCGTGCAACAGATATGATATGCCTTAGACGCAAGTATTCGTTAACCGAAGGGGCAAAGTTATTAAATACGCATGCCTTACCTTATCCCTGCATTTAACGGCATTTTGAAAACTGCGCTTTATCCACCGGATTTAAATATAACTTTAAAGCTTAAAGCAATCGCTTTTTTGGAAATGCCGATTACCGATGAATAATGTCGCATCGCATGGGGGAAAGAGTTACACTATCGTTTGAAAGTAGCCCTGGCGAACGCCGATAGCGATATCGCATCGCATCGGGGAAAGACCTGAGCGCCTTATGAGAGTGCATAGGATACCGCCGACGGCCGATAGCGATATCGCATCGGGTCGGGGTTTAAAACTTAAAGCGTTTTCCCATAAGAGGCCGGGCCGATAGCCGATCGCCGATATAGCGTCGCATCAGGGTGTAAGATATGTGCTCTTTATGTGTATGCATCGAATACCGCCGATCGCCGATAGCGATATCACATCGGCAAAGACCAAAGTGTCATTTAAATGCATCTCTCTTGTCATTGCGATATGCGATCTTTCGATCGCTTTATCGCAATAACAAAGATTGTTTTATTTTGGAAACATTGTTATTCGAAAAAGGCTCCAATTCACTAACACTTTTGATCATCATACCTTTTTCAAACAAATTCATTAATACCAATTAATTTTTTTAAAAGGGACCCATTTCATATGTTAATCATTTGTAAATACATTCAGAACGAAATGGGGGGTTGTTGTAGGGCACAACACAACCCCAATCAAGCCACTTCCATGCCTTCTTGGGGTCCCCCTACTCATCCTTCCTGGTCCACACCCCCTCCTTGGTTGTATCCATCTCAATATCATACTCAACCAGTTGCTCATTCATTTCACTCTTATGCTCAGCCACAACCTCAGTGGAATGCACCTCATCAGGGGTGGAGGCCCTAGTACAACTCTCCTCCCGCTCTTTTGCCTCCACCACCTACTCAACCACAACCATTACCTCCTGCTCCTCCAAGACAACCCCAAATACTTGCTCAACCGAACCCGAACCCTAATAACAGATAGGCCCAACAGGTATATACTGGAGAAACATCATGCCCAACCTATGTTGTGAAGATTTAGGAGATTAACCTACGATCTGGGAAGGTTATCCCAGATATCCAACCTCCTCCTAAGGAGGATGAGGAAGAAAAACAGGAAAGTGAACCAAAAACCATTCCACCCTTTCCTGAGAGATTAACTGGAACCACACAACTGACCCCAGAAGAAACTGAACTTCTGGGAGAACTAAAACAGTTATGTGTAAAAATACCACTTCTCCAAGCCATAAAAGATTTGCCAATTTATGATCTGATATTCACCCTATGAGTGCCATCAGTTAAAGATTTATTAAACTAAAGGTATTACAGACTCATGTGCTGGTGTGCGTTTTGTGTTATTGAAACAATGGATTGATTAGATTGCTAATACACAAACAATAAAATGGAAAGACAACAGAGAGATACAGTAAGCAACACAAAGACACAAACAATTTTAATAAGGAGTTCACCCTATTCTCCAGGGCTACGTCTCCGGTCCAGCTTCAGTGGTGTCCTTGTTTTACTGTGTCTTTTAGCAGAAAAATTACAATACAAGGACTCAATGTGGGTTCTCCTAAAGCGGATTTTGCTTGGCAGGGTGGTTCTTGGATTTCCCAAGCCACTTGGAGTACATAGACTCTTCTTCTCGGACCAGCTCTATGACTTGTCGGTCTACAATGGAAAGAGCCAAATGTGATGCTCAATCTGGACATATTCCTCTATGGGAAGGCTTGAATCTTCAAGCTTTCTGGTGCTCAACACTGCCTATGGTCAGCTTGGCCCTCTGTCTCTTCTGCTTGGCTTTTTTGTTCTCTATGTTCAGTCTTCTCAGGGTTCACTGTTCACTGTCTCTCTTGGTCGCTTGGACTCTTCTCAATTTTGACTCGAATTCTAACTGATTCGACTGTCTCCATTCATGGCTTTAGCCATTTGATCCCTATGCCTGTTTGGTTCCTCTTTCGCCTGTGTCGATTCACCTTCTGCAGCTGCGCTTAGAGCTCCCTGCGTTTGGCGTCATCATGAACGCTTAGGGAGTGGCCACTTGTCCTCCTCTAAATGGTGCCAGCATGCTTCATCGGTTCGTTTCTTTAGTTACGCCATGGATGTGTTCTTCCTCCACCGTGGCGATCAAACGGATTCCAAATCCCTTTAGAATGTGGCTTAATCCCCTGTTGATTTCGCTTCTTTCCATCGGGTGTAATCTCAGCCATCCGATTTGGGCCCCCCAGATCTGACACCATACGCACGTTTCACGTAGTTGACTTGCTTGTTCAATAGCGTGCGATCAACAGCGGTTTTCTCTCACCTCCGCCTGCTACACATCAATCAGTGTATGGGATCGCTTCGCTCCTGTCCAAAACCTCTTACCATTTAAGGGCACCTCGATCAATGCTGCTAGTTTTCCAATGCATGGGTCTTGCCTTCATACGTTAGTGTTTTTCGCTTTTTCCGCCCGCGGTTTCCTGGCTCCCGATGTGACCGAGTGCTCGAGTTTCCCCCCTTTAGGGCGCTGTTTGCCTAGTTAGCATGATTAGTGCTAATTGTGCATCAAAAACCTCATCCTTTTCCCATTCTGGGGCTCCTAGGGGCTACTTTGGCCTCCTGCACGGTCTCCATGGGCCTCGGTCAGCTCGCTTTGACTGAGGTCCTCGTCGCTCCACGTCAGCTTCCATTGCCATTGGTTTAGGGTGTTTTTGATACTGTTTTGGATTTCCTTAGAGATTTATCCGACTTGATTCAGTCATGGTTCTCGATAGTCATTCTATGGATCCAATTTGGATCACGACCTCCTTACTGAAAAGATGTTGGACAACCAAAAGTTGGTTTTCAAGCATCGACTAAGTGAGGATACTGTTTCTTCACTTGTCCAATCTCAATCCACTTTGTGCTACTCGGCTTTGAACCTTTGAGCCCAATCTCGAGGTACTCAACTTCTCCCTTGTGTGTTGCCCTCACCTTCTTGTCTAGCACTGTGTCTTCCTGCAACTCAGGTCTTTAGGTAGCAGGTCATCAATAGAAGGCAATTGACTTTTCTCTTTAGGGTCCTCAATCATTGAAGGTTCAAAAAATCTCAAAAATCTGCATTTATGACTGAGTAGATGTGCATGTAAGCTGGTAGATCAAGGCAAAAAGCATTTTCATCGTTTTTCTCAAGTATCCTAAAAGGTCCATACCTGATAGGCTTTATCTTTTTACCTTCACCTTGCATCCTGTCCTTGCTGATATACAACGAGACTTGGTCTCCAACTTAAAAACTATGCTCCATCCGATGCTTATCATGCCTAGCCTTGTACTTGGCCTGGCTCTTTTCTAGCTGTTCCTGTACTGCCTAGTGGATCTCCTTGATCTATTCAATGAACCTAGTTGCCTTGTCCACATCACTGTGTCCATCAACCATGGTATCTTTACCAAAGATAAAATCCAAAGGAGACCTTGGTGTGAAACCAAAGCAGGTCTCAAAAGGAGATCTCTGTGTAGAAGAGTGTTTGGCTTTGTTGTAAGCATGCTGCACATAACACAAGTGTTCATCCCAGAACTTAGGATGTTTACTACAATATCCTCTTGGTAACTGGATCATAGTCCTGTTTACTACTTCTATCTGGCCATTTGTTTGTGGATGAAAAGTTGTGCTTTTCTTTAATTTGGTGTCCATCAGTTCCAACAGACTAAACCAAAACTTCCCCACAAATCAGGTGTCTCGATCAGATACAATGGAAGTGGGTAATCTAAAATGAACCCATACATGTTCAAAGAACAATTTCGCAGTCTGTTCAGCTGTGATCTGTTTACTACAAGGTATCAAAATACACATTTTGCTGAACCTATCCACAACAAATAGATAATCATGACCTTTCCTATATTTAGGCAGTCCTCCAACAAAATCCATGGAAACACTTTCCCAAGGGTGAGAAGGAACTGGCAATGGAGTGTACAAGCCTAGTTTTCTATTGTTGGGCTTGCTTTTGGCACACATGGCACACCCACTTACATATCTAGAAACTATCTCATTCATTTTCAGCGAATAGCAGAATCTTTGCAGCTGTGAAACTGTCTTACTTACTCCAAAATGACTTGATATCAGAGAAGTATGTGCTTCCCTAATTATCTTTATCCTCTCAGTTTGTGGAATGCAGAGTTTCCCACAATGGTATAAGAGTCGGTCCTTTATATGATAGTCCAATTCTTCTACTCTTTTGCCTTGACTCAAAGTTGCATATACATCTTTAAAATCCATATCCTGAGCATATTGTTCTATGTAGCTTTCATGTAGCACATAATTATGCTTAAGTATGGTAGATACATTTATAATGGGTCTAGATAACATGTTTGAAACCTTGTTATGTATGCCCTTTTTATATCTGATGACTAAGTGAAACTATTGTAGAAAACCCATCCATCTGTAATGTCTTGATTGTTGCAACTTAGTTTGGGAGTGTAGGGTGATGATCAGTATGTATTACCATCTCTTTTCCCATTAAATAATGTTTCCACTTTTTCACACTCTGAACTAATGCATACAATTCTTTATCATATGTAGGATAGTTAACTACTACATGATTAAGTCTCAGAATGATAACATATGGGTTTGCCTTGCTGTGTCAACACTGCTCCCATGGTATAGTCACTGGCATCAGTTTGGATCTCAAATGGTCTTTGTAAATTTGGCAGTGCTAGTACAAGTGCTGTACTAATTTTCTCTTTCAAGGTGTCGAAGGCTTTCTGATGTTTGCCTCCCCACTAAAACACCTTATTCAATCCTATTAAAGCATGTAAGGGAGCTGTAATCGAGGAGAAGTTAGAAATGAACTTCCTCCAATATTGTGCTGCTCCTAAGAAGCTTCTTACTTCTGTAGCAGACCTAGGTTTTGGCCAGTTCATGATGACGCCACTTTAGAGGGATCTATTTTCAATTCACCTCCCCTTACTATGTGACCCAAGTAGTTTAGAGATGTTTTGCCAAATTCACAATTTGGGAGTTTAACATAAAGTTTTTCTCTTTTGAAAACATCTAATGTTTGCTTAACATGCTTTATATGTTCTTCCCGCGTTTTACTAAAAATCAGAATGTCATCCAGATACACAATAACAAAATCATCAAGAAAAGGTTTGAGTACATCATTCATTAATCTCATGAAAGTAGCAGGAGCATTAGTTAAGCCAAAAGGCATAACCAACCATTCATACAATCCCTACTTTTTTTTGAAAGTAGTCTTCCATGCATCTTGCTCTGCAACTCTGACCTAATGGTATCCACTATGCAAATCCAGCTTGGTGAAATAAACAACTTCTTTCAATTGATCTAAAATATCATCTATGCGAGGAAGGGGATAACGATTTTTGATTGTTATCTTATTCAGTGCTCGGTAATCAATGCACGTTCTCCACGAGCCATCTTTATTTCTCACCAAAATGATTGGTGACCCACATGGTGATGTGCTAGGCCTAATGAAGCCCTTCTCAAGCAACCCCTGCACCTGCTTCTTGATTTCAGCATTCTCTAAAGCAAAAAACTTGTACATCCCAATGTTAGGCAATGGAACATCTTGCTACAAATTAATATCATGTACTATTCCCTTTTTGGGTGGCAGAACTTTAGGTTCTTGAAACAAGACATCATACTCTAGAACAACCTTTTCTATATCAGCTTGCTGTTCAACATTACAACCCTCAAATACATTGGTTTTATCAAGTTTCTTTTCCTTTACAACCATCAGTAAGAATTGTTTGCATGAATTAATCATTCTTTTCATCTGTCTTGAGTTTATGAGAGTATAATTATTCTTGAGCTTATGAGCTCTTACAAAGTATTCGATTCCATATTTTACCAGTAGATACTTGTTCTCAGATATATAGAAAATAACCTTTATACAAGTAAGGACTTCCTAAAAAAGATAAAATTATACTTCTTGCAGAATAGAGAGATGGCGTGCTCGGCTAGGTTATCCCTGCATTCTAAAGTTTCCCTGGATGGCGCAGCCCGGGCAAGACACAACTCTATTGCGTTTGGAATCCCTGGCTCCGGTCATGATGTGGCCCTGTTCACCATTCTGGATCCGCTCAGCTCAAGTGCAAAAGAGGGCATTTCTGGCGGGAGAGCAGATTTTGGAATCGACGATTTATTCCAGGTCTACTTAACGAGTGAAGGTGTTTCCCAAAAACCCCATAGGACCATATTTGACGGCACAAATGGATACGCCTTCTTGTTAGAGGAGGAGCAATGGCTTCCACTGCTTGAGATATCGTTTTCAAAGTCTGTGGATACCCTCTGCTCTCTCCCAAACCGTTTATGGGCGGGGAGATGGGTTATAGAATATGTATGTTTTCCTTTGGAACAATCTACGTCCCTGCGGTATTCTAGGATGTGCGGATTGGAGACAAAAACTATTCTGGGAAACCTTGGTTTCAAAATGTATGCAAAATGCCAAAGCAGGGAGGATGCGCGGCAAGTGTTTGACGAAAGGCCTCACCGAGATTTGGTCTCATGGAGGGGCCTGATCTCAAGCCACGCACAGAATGGATTTTCTGGAGAGGCTTTGAGAAACCTTCGTGAGTTGCAGTGTTCAGCTGCCGTCTGGCCTCTGCTCGGCCCTGTAGAAGATGGCGCTGCGAGCTTCAGAGGGGCCCTGACTCCATTCAAGCCAAACCCAGCTATTACGATCGCGTGCTGCTCTGCGAGGAAAAAAAGAAACAGGCACAGGTTGGGCTCTCAGCAAGCTGTGCATGCACCAACTTCCTCTCGTCTCAGATTTGCAGAGGAAAGCAGAAACCGGATCACTCTGCATCATTCCAGATCTTGATCGTGCTCCTCTCTGGCAAAACTCTGCTACAGTGGGTGAGCTCTTCGGATCTAGTGCAGGACCTCAAGCAAATCCTGGAATTTAAGATGGGGATTCCCTTTGCATCTCAACGACTCCTCTACAAAGGTAAACAACTTGAGGATCTCTATCCCCTTTCTTTTTACAACATTCAAAGAAATGCCTCCATCATTTTTACCCTTCGCTTGAGAGGGGGAGTTGTTGGACAGTCATCTTCAGCTGCGGCTTTTTCATACAAAGATGCTGTCCATGCTCAGATGCCCAAGAATACAGCTCCACCAGCTCAGGCTCCAAAACCTTTTTTGGTGGACAAACTGGAGGAAACCCCCTCCATTGAAATAATGCATCCTTCGCTGGATGGGCAATTCCATATGTATGCAGAGCTTGGCATTATTTGCAGGTTCAATGGGCTATGGCCACGCACAGCAGATCTCTACCAATGGATTCACTCTAACTGGACCAACAATTGCAAGGTTTTTCTCTGCTCAAAAGGTTTCTTCATTGTAGTGTTTGCTTTCAGTGAGGACTACCAAAAAGCATTAACTGAAGGCCCATGGTTTTGGGACTCAGCAGGTTTATTCCTAACCCCTTGGTTCCCAGATTTCGATCCCTCTACAGCAATCATCACCAAAATCCCCATCTGGGTCAGACTTCCTAATCTCCCGGCGCCTTTATGGCACTTTGCTGTGTTTCAAGGAATCAGCAATACTCTAGGCCGCTTTCTAGCCACAGACACCTCTAGAGGGGAAAAGGGCATATATACCTTCGCCAGAATCTGTGCAGAAATAGACATGAGCAAAGGTCTACCTGATCAGATTATTCTCAAAATCAGAGACTTCCATTGGACTCAGACCCTGGATTACGAGAACACAACGTTTCGCTGCCGAAATTGCCATCTCACAGGGCACCTTCAGAGCTCGTGTCCATCGATGCCTGCCCAAAAGAAGAAAGCCAATTCTAAGCCGAAATCCAAAAGCTGGAAACCTCATGATCCTCCCCCCATGGATGTTTTTGATTCCAGCTCAGATGAAGAGGAAGGGGATGAGGAAGGTATGGATGCAAAGCTGGCACAGGATCCGCCCTCGACTGGTCCTGAGGAATCCACTGTCCCACCTAACTCACAGAAAAGAACTCATGAGTCCTCTCCATCGGATTCAGACAAGGAGCTCTCTCCGTCAGCCCAGCTCAGTTTGCAAATCTTACCAGCCCAGCAGAGTCATCTTGGTTGGGTCAAAGTTGGTAAAAAGAAAGGAAAAAAAGGCCGAATAGATGATTCTACCCACGTTGGGTAGAATCCTTTGTTCTGCTCTTGTTTCTCTGTTCTTCTGGTTACTTCTTGCTTAGCACTGCTCTCTTCTTGTCTTCTCTTCGAGGCCAAGGTGGATAGTCTATCCTTTCCGTCTGCCCGTTTTCTTTGGGGTTCTGAAGGAGGTCCTTTTGTTCAAGTTGTTGTGTTTGCGAAGTAGCGCTTTAGGCTTCTATCTGCACGAGTAGACCTTTTGTAAATATGTTTTGTTGTCTTAATATAAAAAGCTGATTTACACAAGAAACGAACTTCCTAAAACAATTCCACATATATCCAAAGGAATTATGTCTAACTCAACCTCCTCTACAAATACTGACCCAAAAGAAAACTTGAGTTTGCACTGTCTAGTCACTTGTAGTTGTTCTTTATCATTCAACCATCCTAATGGGTATGGTCTCTTGTGAGGTGTAGTTGCTAATCCTAATTTATTTAAAATTGCTTTAGAAATCAAATTTACTTATGAGCCACTATCAAACAAAGTATCAATCTTTGGATTTTTGGAAATAACTCGAATATGGAAAAGCTCATGTCTTTTTCTCTAATTTTCTTCATCAATAACAGATTGAGCAGAATTACTAGTAGATGCTTCAGAATTCTTACCTTTTATACCTGTGGCTGCTGTAGTTGTTTCATCTCCCGAGTCTGACCCCAAATCTCTCTGAATAGCTGCAACTATCTTCTTCTTCTTGCTCTCGAACTTCTTAGGTCTCAGCTTTGAATGCAGAATCCAACAATGCTCATCATCATGCCCCTCCTTTTTACAGTGAGTGCATGAAGCTTTGGCTTTCTGTGTAGTGTTAGCCTTCCTTGCTTTCCACTTCTATTTTCTTTTCTCCTTGCTCTTTCTTACAGTGGGTTGGGATGGTCCCCCAACTTTTGGATTGCCATTCTTTCCTCTAGCCTCTAGATGAGTAGCTCGTACAAATACCTCATCTATACTAGTGGGATTAAACATGAGGATGGTATGCCTCATGTAGCTGTGTAGACCACCAATGTACTTCAAAAGAGTCTTTGGTGAGTCTAGTGAGATACCCAACGTCAATGCTCTCTTTTTGAACTCTTGAGTATACCCTTGTACACTTTTCCCTTTCAACTGCCGAAGAGTTTGCCAACTCATCATGGCCTGCTGCATGTAGGCCAATGGATAGAACTGTTTTTTGATTGCAGAAACAAAGTCACTCCAAACAGAGATGGTCTTACCATGTCTTTTCATATCAGCTTGGGTTCTACCTTCCCACCAAACCAAGGCAATGCCTCCTAGGCATAGGCTTGCCAGCTGAATCTTACTCTTGTCTGAGTTTATGTTCTGTACCCTGCAATACACATCAATTTGTCTAATCCAATTGTCCAATTTTTCAACATTTAGCTCTCCATCATATATGGGAAAATCAAATTTCACATCTAACTTAATCAAAGATGCTTTCTTATTATGTACAAGGCTATTAGGAGGTGTGAGAAAGTGTTCCTCTTTCCCCTTTCCTTTGGAGTTGTCATGGAAGTGAGACTCATCTTCTTCTTTCTCTTGCTTAGAGCCTGATGCATCTTCCATCTTTTGCTTTCTAAAGTCTTTGTACATTTCTTCAACCATGGACTTTATAGCTAGGAAACTCTCTATGAATTAAGGGTCTGGCCCCATAGAACCTTCTTCTAACATTGTTTTTCAAGGATAGACTCTTCCAATTTCAGGATTAGTTTCCACCAACTCTCCTTCTCCTAATTTGAGCTTTGATCTTATGAGCATTCACAGATATACCAACACAAGCTTGTCTAACCTTATAGCCTTGAGCTCTGATACCACTTGATCTAATATTCACCCTATGAGTGCCATTAGTTAAAGATTTATTAAACTAAAGGTATTACAGACTCATGTGCTGGTGTGTGTTTTGTGTTATTGAAACAATGGATCGATCAGATTGCCAATACACAGACAATAAAATGGAAAGACAACAGAGAGATACAGTAAGAAACACAAAGACACAAACAATTTTGATAAGGAGTTCACCCTATTCTCCAAGGCTACGTCTCCGGTCCAGCTTCAGTGGTGGCCTTGTTTTATTGTGTCTTTCAGCAGAGAAATTACAATACAGGGACTCAATGTGAGTTCTCCTGAAGCGGATTTTGCTTGGTAAGGTGGTTCTTGGATTTCCCAAGCCATTTGGAGTACATAGACTCTTCTTCTCCTACCAGCTCTGTGACTCGTCGGTCTATTGTGGAAAGAGCCAAATGTGATGCTCAGTCCGGACAGATTCCTCTATGGGAAGGCTTGAATCTTCAAGCTCTCTGGTGCTCGACGCTGCCTGTGGTCAGCTTGACCCTCTATCTCTTCTGCTTGGCTTTGCTGTTCTCTGTGTTCAATACTCTCAGGGTTCACTGTTCACTGTCTCTCTTGGTCGCTTGGACTCTTCTCAATTCTAACTCCAATTCTGATTGATTCGACTGTCTCCGTTCATGGCTTTAGCCATTCGATCCCTATTCCTATTCGGTTCCTCTTCTGCCTCTGCCAATTCACCTTTTACAGCTGTGCTTGGAGTTCCCTGCGTTCGACATCATCATGAACGCTCAGGGAGTGGCCACTTGTCCTCCTCTAAATGGCACCGACATGCTTCGTTGGTTCGTTTCTTCAGTTACGTCGTGGATGTGTTCTTCCTCCACCGTGGCGATCAAACAGATTCCAAATCCCTTTAGAACGTGGCTTAATCCCCTATCGATTTCACTTCTTTCCATCAGGTTCAATCTCAGCCGTCCATTCTGGGCCCCCCAAATTCGACGCCATATGCATGTTTCGCGCAGTTGACTTGCTTGACCGATAGCGCGTGATCAATGGCAGTTTTCTCTCACCTCTGCCTGCCACACATCAATCGATGTATGGGATCACTCCGCTCTTGTCCAAAACCTCTTACCATTTAAGGGCACCCCGATCAATACCGCTGGTTTTCCAGTGCGCAGGTCCTGCCTTCGTATGTTAGCGTTTTTCACTTTTTCCACCCGCGGTTTCCTGGCTCCCGATGTGACTGAGTGCCCGGGCTTACCCCCTTCATCCTTTTCCCATTCTGGGGCTCCCAGGGGCTACTTTGGTCTCCTATGCAGTCTCCATGGGCCTTGGTCAGCGCGCTTTGACCAAGGTCCTCGTCACTCCACGTCAGTTGCCATTGCCGTTCGTTCAAGGTGTTTTTGATACTGTTTTGGATTTCCTTAGAGATTTGTCTGACCTGATTCAGTCATGGTTCTCGATAGTCTTTCTATGGATCTAATTTGGATCAATCTACAACAACTTGATCAAGGAGAAGTGCTTCAGGTACCCAGGTAGGCGCAAGAGAGATGCCCCAACTATCAATGTCATAGGATAAATGTCTGACCTGATGTTGGGGTAGGTGATTTGTCCGAAATATTTGGACCCTGGAAGTCCTGTAGTCAATTTCCACATCAATGGCACCATAATCCCCCATACCTTGATTGATCTAGGGGCTACCATTAACGTGATGACCAGGGACACTATGCTCAAACTCAACCTTCAGGGTTCCTTGAAAAATACCTCAACAATATTGCATTTGGCAGACCGCTCCACTGTGACCCCTGAGGGGATTGTGGAAGATGTGATGGTATCTATTGATTCCTGGGAGTACCCTTCTGATTTCTTGGTTCTTCAACCAAAAGAAAAACTCACTGGGTATCCTCTCATCCTGGGAAGTCCTTAGTTGGCCACTGCAGATGCCTACATCAACTGTCAAGCTGGGAACATGACAATCAAGAATGGGCATATGTCCAAACAGCTAGTCCTCTATCCTCATGCCCAACCTCTGCTAGAACATGATTTACCTCTCTGGTTGGAGGAGGAAGACGAGGATGAAGTCTATTTCGCACCATCATGTACAGTAGAGGCTACCCTAGGGTGTCCACAAACCAAGGATGATCTTATTGAGAACTTGATTCAGAATCCACCCCCAGTGTGTTGCCATTAGAAGAGTTGGTGGAAGAAACCAAAGCCAATGCTTTAGTTTATCTATATGTGGCTGATCCGACTCCTCTCCGAGTTAAGAATGTGGAATTTGGCCCAGAAAGAACTTTGAAGATCAACTCATCCCTATCCACTTCTCAGGAGAATGAACTGTGTAGCTTATTGAAAAATCACTTGGATGCTTTTGCTTGGAGCTACAAGGAGATGAAGGGAGTCCACCCTTTAGTCTATACTCATCACATTTACATTAAAGAAGATTGTAAACCAGTTAGGCAGCTTCAAAGGAGGATGAATCTAGCCCTTAAGGACATTGTCAAAGAAGAACTACAAAATTTGCTGGATGCAAGATTCATCTACCCCATCTCTGACAGCGAATGGGTTTCTCCTTTGGTGCTAGTTCCAAAGAAAAATGGGAAGTGGAGAATCTGTGTAGGTTATCAGGAACTAAATAAGGCCACAAAGAAGGACCATTTCCCTTTGCCTTTCATAGATCAAGTGTTAGATGGCTTGGCAGGGAAGAAGTTTTTCTGCTTCCTAGATGGGTTTAGCGGGTACAACCAGATCCAAATCAGCCTGGAAGACCAAGATAAGACCACTTTCACTTGTCCTTGGGGTACTTTTGCCTACCGGGTCCTTCCCTTTGGGTTGTGAAATGCTTCTACCGCTTTCCATAGAGCAGTACTGAGCATATTTGCTGAACTGGTTCACGACTCAGTGGAAATCTATATGGATGACTTTACCCCTTATGGTGCTAACTTCTAGGAAGCTTTGAATAACCTGGGAAAAGTTTTAGCCAAGTGTATTGAAATGAACCTATCCCTCAGTCCTAAAAAATGTGAATTCCTGATGATTGAAGGGACTGTGCTAGTTCATACAATTTCTCAGCAAGGATTACAGGTGGATCCTAACAAGATTGCTATCATCCAAAGGGTCCCACCTCCTCAAAAGGTAAGAGATATTCGGAGTTTTCTAGGCTTAGCAAGGTATTATAGAAGATTCATTAAGGATTTTTGTAAGCTAGCCTCTCCATTTTTTGGTATTTTGGGAAAAGATGTTGAGTTCATATGGACTAACAACTGTCAAGAGGCTCTGGATGCCTTGAAAGGTAAGCTGGTAACTGCCCCAATCTTGAGAGGTCGAAACTAGGCCCTATCTTTCCACATTCAAATAGATGCCTCGAACAAAACTATAGGAGCAGGCTTAGGGAAAGTTGAAGAGAAGCTGCCGTATGCCATATATTTTGTTTGTAAAACCCTGTCCAAGGCAGAATTAAACTACACTGTAACTGAAAAGGAGCTCCTAGCTGTAGTCCATTCCCTAAACAAGTTTAGACACTACATCACTGGCTATCAAACATTCATACGCACTGATCATCCTGTAATTAGGTATTTGATGAATAAACCTGATGCAAATTCTCGTATCATTAGATGGTTACTTTTATTGCAGCAATTTGATTTGACCATTGTTGATAAGCCAGGTAAGGAAAATGTTGTTGCTGATTTTCTGTCTAGACTAGATCTGCCTACAGGTGAAGAAGGAATGGTGGATAATCAAATGCCAGATGAACACCTATTTTCTATTTCAATACTCTCTCCATGGTTTGCTGATATAGCAAACTATTTGGTTTCAACACACTTTCCGCCACACCTGTCCTCAAAAGAGAAGAGAAAGATTGTGAGGAAAAGTGCGCCATTCACCTGGATTGGGGGAAATCTTTTTAAACTTGGCCCAAATCAGATTTTGAGGCGATGTGTCAGGGAGGAGAAAGTTTTTGACATCCTCCTAACTTGTCATGATGGGCCCTGTGGGGGATACTTTGCAGCAAAGAGGACTGCCTTCAAAATTTTGCAAGCAGGTTACTATTGGCCCACTCTTCATCAAGATGTCAGGAGATATATCAGCCAATGTGACTGATGCCAAAGGATGGGGAAACCTACTCCAAGGGATGAGATGCCCCTGCAACCTCAAGTGAATTTTGAGCCATTTGAGAAGTGGGGCATGGACTTTGTGGGTCCTATCCACCCTCCTTCAAAATATAAATCTTACATCATTGTGTGTACTGATTATCTAACAAAATGGGCAGAAATAAAGGCGATCAAGGCAACAACAGAAGAAAAAGTAGCTGAGTTTTTGAGGGAAAATATCTTCTACAAGTTTGGTTATCCAAGAGAAATAGTCATAGATCAAGGGAGTCAGTTTACCTACAATCTGATCGAAGACCTACTCACACATCACAAGATTAAGCACAAAACTTCCACCCCTTATCATCCGAAAGCAAATGGACAGGTGGAAGTCACTAACAGAGCTTTGGAAGGGATTTTGACTAAAGTCGTGAGCAGCAGCATAAAAGATTGGGTAGATCGATTGGTTGAGGCCACTTGGGCCTATAACACCACCTGGAAAACCACCACTGGGTTCTCACCCTATGAGCGGTCTATGGGAAGAAGGCTCTGCTGTCAATAGAATTTGAATATAACACCTTAAGGATGGCAGCTCAGCTGGACCTAGATCTCAGCCATGCACAAAAGGAAAGACTGTTTTAGCAAAATGGATTGGATGAACAAAGATTACAGGCCCTTCTCCACTCAAAGGTAGTCCAACTTCAAAGAAAAATATGGCATGACAGACACCTCAAAGAAAAACAATTCTAGCAAGGAGATTGGGCGCTGCTGTATAATTCAAGATATAAAGATTTCAAGGGAAAACTGGGGACAAGATGGTTGGGACCATACACAGTAGAAAAATGAAATGATAATGGTTCAGTCCTGCTCCGGACCATCAATGAAGAAGCCATCCCCATGCTCGTCAATGGGCATAGGTTGAAGATCTACATGAAGCCCCTTTCCAAGCAAGAACTCATTAACAATCTGAAGAACATAGTGTTGGTAGTGGAGCAGGTCTCTGCCTCCACTCCACCCACACCCTAAGTAAAAAAGAAAAAGAAAAAGAAAAAGAAGAAGAAAAAAATAGAAAAAAGAATAAAAGATCCCGGGGTGAAAATCTCTTGGAGGCACCTAGGGTAGGCAGTGAGGGTGAAAACCTCCTGGAGGTGCCCCAGCAGTCTCAAAAAAAAAACCGAACTTCTTTTGAATAAATTGCAGGTTGCAGGAGGGTCACACAAGAGAAAACGACATGGCCAGGCTACATACACCCTTCATAGTCCATCCCTCCATCGCTGTTATCCTTTCTCAAGCCTTGGTCTCATTTGTTCTGAAAAATTTCGCATCCTATAGGAAACTCTGTGTATTCTACAGGAGGCTCCTGTAGAAATCACAGAGAGGCCAAAATCAAGTTCAGAGAAGAACTCGAGGGCTAGAAATTTGTCTAGAAGGCCTGTGAACCTCCCTGCCACCATCCATCCTCCTATTTCTCCATTCCATCCCTACACACCCACATTTCCACTCGTTTTTTCTTTCCCTGCACAGACAAATACATAAATTCTATTTCTTTCATTCTGTAAACACAAGAAAAGGGTGACAAATAAAGTAGCAGCGTTCTTTGCTTATTCCTACCTGATACCTTCCAGCTGCTATTTCTTTTCATTCAAGACCTTCTTCAGCAGTATTTTTAGCCCCTACTCAAGCATCAGCCTGAATTTTAGAAGGAGAAGCAGCTACAGGAAATCCTACAGGATTCCTGTAGCAGCTAATCCCTTTGAAAAACAAACTCCAAAGACAGGGTCAGTGCAGCAGGATGTATGAAGCATGCAAGGAGTAGAGCTTGATTGAGAAATCATCAGCATAAGCCAAGGGCCGAGCATGCAGAGCACCAGCAACAACAGCAACAAGGAAATAAAGTGCCAAAGTCCGAAGCATGCAGAACACAACAACGATTAACAGGTAAGTGGCTAAACCTATTCCTCGATTGCATGAATATTATTTACAAACTATGTGAAGTATGAGAATGGTCACGATTAAATGGAATCAGTGGCTAGCTAATTAGCCACCCTAGTTCAGTTCACACACCCTCGTGGAGTTCAAATGAGCCTCGTCCAATTCAAACCGCAGATCAGATACGCAATCAGCACGTGTGGCCCGTCAACTCGGGAAGAAAAAGCTCATAACCAGTAGTGGTGGTGGCATATAACATGAATGAGGGAGGTGATAGTGGTCAGGTGACATGAAGAACCATAATGACACTAGCATAGGACCAACAGTCTAGATGGGGATAACGTACCCATCCGGCCACCTCACCTCCTCACCACAGATTACACCATCAGTTAAGTATTGTGTGGTCTAAGCCTCCACCACCCTTTGTTTCATTTTCATTTACAACGTTCTCGATTGCAGTACTCACCTACCACCTTCAGAACAACGAACCAGTCATTTTCTACCAGTTTTTGCCAGTCTTGCAAAACCCTCCTGCCTATCGGGCTCTACAGGAGCACTACTGCATTCTATAGGAGCAGGAACACCGTCTACAGGAGGCTTTCTACAGGAAGGGTAGAGAGCAGCTCTGCAGAAGAAAAATCTGAGATTTTTGTCAAATTCGAGCTTGAAAAGAGGTAGGTTTGGGAAACCGCTCTACATATGATATATTTATATAAGGTGGTGGATTAAAAACACAGTATTGGGTTGAAAAGAAAGGAAAGTGAAGCTTAAAGGTCTGCGTGTATTTTTTTTAGTTCTACACAGTCTCTCCATTTTCTTCTTTGCATTCAAAATCTGTCTGTTTCTTCCTCGCATTCTTCTGTAAAAAAGGGGATGCAACCATAGAAACCAACCTGTGAAAAAAATGAATTTGCAAGTTTTTCTACTCTCCGAAGAAAAAAAAACTGTGTTATATATTCTCTGTTCTGTCAAAGTATTGATTTTTTCCAAAAAATTAGAAGCAAATTTAGGTTAAAAACAGTTTGAAGAAAGGGAAAAATTGCAAATTGATGTTGTGAAGAAGAATCACATGGGAAAATTCCCTCTCGAGTCAGAAAAAAAAAAAAAAAAAACCCAGTTGTCCCTCTATTTCTGGTTTTGGAAATTATTGCCTCCTTACTCACCTGAGCATTTTCAGAAACCACTAAACACCATGCCAGGAGGTTTTATGAGAAAGGAGCCTTTGAACTCCAACAAATTGCATGAGCACCCCGAAGTGGTGGCCCTCTTCACCAGGGAAAACTGGATGTCTTTCTTTGAGAGAATTCATGGTTATGACGAAGAGGTGACTGAAGAATTTCTACTGTCCTTAAGACCCCATTCCAAAACACATGCTACAGTCAGCTTCAGGGGTCTAACCCTAGAACTTACACCAGATTTTATTAGCAGAATCACAGGTCTTCCACTTGGGCTCCCCTGGAGCAAAGAAGAAAAACCATTGGGACAGGTTGCTAAAAAGACATTTTTTCAGCCTGATGAGAATCCTGTAGAGGATAAGAATGGGGTCAGAAGGACAAGCTTACCTCCTCCATGGAGTGAGGTTAGCTACCAAATCATGAAATATATCACTTGTGAAGGAAGATTCAGTATAGTTTATGGTTATCACTTTAGGTTATTGCATGAATTGAGATATGGGATGGACTTACCTGCAGCTAGGAAACTCAGTCTCCCATATTTTCGCCTCCAAACTTTGATAGAATTTGGCACCAAGTTAAATGCAGGGGTCCCGGACTAGTTGGACCACCATGGGCTCATCAAATTTTTGGTAGAAGATGCCCTACACACATACACCATCCCTATAGCATGGGAAATTTTTAGGAACATGTCCAGGGAAGATGGCATCAAAACTCTTACTGATGATCTTAGCCCATCTAGTAGCGAAGAGGAGGAGCAGATAGAGGAACTTGAGAAGGAAATTCATGAGGAGGCACAAGATATTCAAACAGAAGGAAAAACAGAGGAGAAACAAAAAGAAGAGGAGAAACTTGACAAAACCACTATTGAGCCTAAGGTAGAAAAGAAGACAACCTCAAAAACAGAGAAGAGGAAGAGGACAAAGGCTGAGAAGAAAAAGCCCAAGAAATCCCAGAAAAAGACTGCCACAGGAAAGGCAGGGACTTAGCAAGAAAAGGAGAAAACACCACCAGAGGTAGCAAAGACAAAAGCAAAGACAACAGACACAGGAAAAATTACAGGAGATGAAGGAGAAGAACAACAGGAAGAAACATCCCCTGAAACACTGGCAAGGGAAGCAACATCTGTTTTGGCTGCACTTAGCACTCCAGCTAAGCAAAAAGGGAAGAGAAAAAGATAGGCATCCATGTACTTCAGGGCTCGAAAGAGCACCAGGATTAAGGTGGGCAAGCCCCAGCCACCATCAAAAGAACCCATTATCATTGAGGATGCACCTACTGTGAAAAAGGAGGAATCTCCCTCCAAAATCTCCATCACCTATGAGAGAGGGAGTCTGAAGACCTCCACTTGGAAGGAAAGGATCAAATTGATGGACTCCAAAGCAGTCCTACAGGAGGCACAAACCTCTCTACAGGAGACACTGGCCAAGCTTAAAGAAACTGAAAAATTGGAAAAGAAGGCAGAAGAACAGTCCCGAGAGGAGGGTAAGGCAAAAGAGATACCTGAGCCTGACCCTCAGCCTAACTTAGGCTCCTACTACAACCTTCTGGAAGGTGGGAAGATCATCCCACAAAAGTTTGCTGTGCCCCTATTCTTTGAATTGGAAAAAGAAAGGGTCAGAAGCCACAGATGGATGCAAATTGCAAAATCCAAAGGAGTAGAAGACATTGGGCATATGGAAAACAAGTTGAGAGAGATGGGTAGAGAATTGAGCATGGTCAAACACAGAGAAAGCATCAGAAGAGCCCAACTACAAGAAGAAAATGAACTGCTGAAGAAGCAGTTACAGGAACGGGAAACTAAAGGGGGAGACAAGTTGCCAATCTTGGAAGGGAAACAATAGCAAGAAGGTCCCCTAGCAGATAATGAAGTAGCAGAGAAACAACAGCAAGAGGAAGAGCCATAGACCAATGTTGAAATGCTGATGAAACATCAACAAGAAAAATAATCTCAGGCAGCAACTCAATTGCTGATTTTAAAACAACAGTTGCAGGAAAAGGAAGCCCAGATGGCCTGCATGGCTAGCTGGGAAATGGAAGCCTTGCAGTTTAGACAGCCAACTAGATCCTATGCACTGTATCTCAAAGACTAGTGGCTTCAATTCTAGATTAAAACATTGGCCCAGAGGGGCACAATCCCATTCCAAAATTATGGTCAGTTTATGCATTTATGTGATAGTAGTTTAGTCGAGGATAAAACCAAGCTAGCAGAATTTTACCTACACAACATGGCACTTCCTGACATGAATTTATGGGATCCAAATGCTACATTGGGAGACCTACAGCTCATGGCTATGGCTTCTTGGTTGAACCATGAAGAAAAGAGGGCAGTGGAAGTTCAGAAAATCATGGCAAAGGAGCTAAGTGAGCCCCTGATGATAAGGGTAGAACCAGCAAAACCATTGGATCTCATCTATGCCCACCAGCACCTTGCAACCAATCCTCAAGTTGCCCCTGACTATGTTGACAGGCAAGCACAGGCTATTGCTCACTTTGAAGATATGGAGAGATTGTTTGGTGATGACTGCCTTCATGCCTGCATGAGAAGGTGGAATACATTATCACATAGCCTGAAGATCAGGGAGTATCACTCCCCAATCAGAATGAGGGAAGCCATGAGGAGAGTGCCCCTATATAAACAATCAATGCAAAACTTGAAAGCCAACTGGATTGGTCTTAAGTTCAGTCCTCCACTACTGTTAGGACTGTTGGAAGGAGTTAAGGAGGAGGAAGAACAGGAACAATGGGAGGAAGTGGACAGGAAAGCAGGTTTCCATGATAGAGAAGAAGATGTTACATCAGAGGCTTGGGATGTCAGGGAAGCTTTTAAAGCTATTAAAGATGAAGAACTGGATTAGTTGCTCAGAGGATGAGCAACCCATTCAACAGGGGGGTGATGATGAGCCCTAGAAATGAGTAACTATATGGGCTCATTCTGCCTATTATTTTCATTTAATCCACCATTCTAAATATTTTTGTGCATGTTTTTGAATATATTTATGTCAATAGAGTGAATGGGGATAGTCACCTTGCGACATAGTCTAATGAGTGTTTATTGCAGATTTTTGGACATTTTTGGACAAGGACCAGGAATTTATGAGCAAATTGGTAGCCAAACTCGAGGAAATAGGGTTGAGGACTTATAGGAGGGATGTCTCCTTCATTAATGACCCCTTCCTCAAGTTCTCCTTCATCAGATCGAAGTACAAAGGCCCACAATGATGATTCCAACGGGCAACCGAGCAAGTCTAGTAGAGCTGCTGTTATCTTCAGTTTTAGGCAGCCGAGTTCCTTAATTTTAGGAGGACTGTTGGGAGTCCCACTTGTATAAATAAGAAGGCTTTAAGCCTCAGTAGTTTAGCCATTTCATATTATATTTTCGCACTTTTTTGCAGCTTTGTACTCAGCTCATTTTCGAGCTCTTTTTGAAGACAATTTTATGATGTGACTACTATTTTTTTGATAAATGAAGATGAACCAAGTTTTGAAATAGCACTAATATTTTCTATAGGGCTGAAGCTCTTGGGTTAGGGCCCAACCCAAGCTACCCAACACCTCCTTTGTGTATTTATATGCTTTTTCTTTCATTCATGAAATAATTTCTGTTGTTTAGGTTCATTCTGCTTCATTAGATTAGGTTGCTTTTGATGGTTAGAATAGTTGATTTTTCTTCAAGTTGTTTGAGTAAGTTGCTACAGTGATAGAAAAATCCAAAAAGGCTACTAGCAGGTCTTGATCTCCTCTCTCCCTCCTTGGGACCATGATTTGAGATCAAGGCACTACTACTGCCACCAAAAACATTGTTTTTGCTTTTCCAATGCAATTGCTAGTGTGATATTTCGAGTTGGAGAAGCTGATATTAGTTTGGATTCACATGCTTAGATCATTTCATGTTCATTTACCTTGGTTTTCTCGCATAATCTTCTATTCATAACATTCTGTTCAGCATTTCTCTAGTTTTAGGTCAGAATTTAGGTTAAAATAGACAAAACTCTGTTTTTCGGTTCTTGCTTTGGTCAGTTTTGAGAAGTAAGTGTGCAGCTCTCTTGAAAAACATTCCATCTTATCATTCCTCTATAACATGGCCTATACTAGTTCATCTCTCAATATTTCCCCACTCATTCGCCACACTTCGCCAATCTGCCCTAATTTTTGCATTTCCCCACAAAGTTGCTTTCTTGCCCTTTGAACAAATCCAACCATCTCCTTCGTTTCTGATCTTCATTGACAAAGTTATAGACCCCTCAACACCTTCATCCAACCTTCATTTCCCTTCTCTCATCATTTTTCCACCTTCAAACCTCCAAAAACCACTTTCAGCCTTCTCCTGTAGATCCTCTTGTAGAACCTCCTGTAGATCCCCTACAACCTCCTGTAGAATTTCCTGTGAAGGATTTTTCGAAGTCTGATCACAATGGAAGTCTTTAGAAGGGTACTAGGGGCTTCTTAGGACCCCTCCACACCTTCCTCACCTTCTTCAAAAGCCAACTCCATCCCCTTTTGCCATCAAACCTCTGCATAACCACAACTAGTTAAAACACAAGCATAATCACTCCACATAAAAATGCTCAAAAGTAAAAAAAAGATGATTTCTTCTCATTTCTCTTCAAAAGTAGCTTGAATAAATGCAATTTACCTTTTCATTAGTCAATGGCACTCATTTCATCAGTTTTGATCTCGTTTCCTGCAATAGTAGGGTTAGTGGGTAAACTAGGGTTTGCTAGGGTTTGCATTTCATTTCAGTTTTCATTCTCTTTTTGCAAGTAGAATAGCCTCTTTCGAGTTAGCTTTCTTTCATTATAGTCAAAAGCTTCTTCTGAGAATTTCATAGAAGTTGGATTAAGCTCCTAGAAAACTTGCGCCAGCTCATCAAGTGACAGCCGCAGTAAGAGCTAGTACTTGTGCATGCAGCACCGTCGCTTCCAAGTTTGTTACGAACTACCGGGTTGATAAAAGTAAAGCAGGGAGCCCTAGGAGTTGTAGCATTATTGCTGCAATATTGGAGCTCACCATAGAGCCTAGAGGTTGAGATCCCAGTTGCATAATAATTTTAGAGGCTAATGCTTGTGTTCAAGGCATGTTTATATTGTATATTTTGAGAGCTTGATGGAGGAGAAGATTAGGAGATCATTGCTCCTTGATCTTGACTAATTTATTCATGTATGCAGGGGCTTTGAGTTTATTTACATAACTATAGTAGTGGTTCATATTTATGTTGCTTATTTTATATTTTATATTTATTATTTTCAACTAATCTATTGTGGTTATGTGTGTTGAGAGTGGTGTGTTGATGATTGTGAGTGTATGGATGGAATGAGACTATGATTGGAAGTTGTAGTGATCTGTATTGAGTTTAAACCATTGTATTTATAGTGCTGAAGTTGTTTTATTTGTTTGGTATTGGTATTTTTGAGATCATTAGAGAAGAAATTGTTGTTGTCTTGTGAAGGGGTCCACTTTGAAACATTATGAGATGCAGCCCTATTGATCAACATATTCATATAGCTTGGTGAAGAAGGGATGGGTGCAGGTAGCTTCAGTAAGAGGAAGTAGCATTCTCATAGTCCAATGGTTGTTGGGCGAGGATTTCAGGGGATATGGGTCTCCAGTGGATGGGTGTTCACTTAGTCGACGTCATATGAAAAAATTCCTTGCTGGACATAGCCAAATATGATGATGTAAATTGATTTGCGTGATTAATAAAATTAGAAGTAGAGAAAGAACAATATAAAATGGTGTTTTTTCCCCAAGGGGTGGTTTTCCACCAAAGATCCTTGTGTCTTTTGTCCATGTGATTGTTTGATTATATTATGTGTTTCTTGTGATGATCATGGTATTTTATTTGCTCGTTAATGCACTATATAATCTAATATACTAATGGTGTAATGTATTATTGTGAATAAGTAATTGAAAAGAATTTTAAAGTATACACTATCACTACTGATTCACCCCCCCTCTTAGTAGTGAGCACATTTCCAAAATTTACTCCAAAAATGGTGAATCATCCCCCATGGTTGAAATCATCATCTTGAATCCTATTGGTTCTTATAAAGTTGATTTTGGTTCTACATTTTAGTTTTCAAGCCCATTTTTGACCTCAAAATTTCTCTAATGTCCTACCTTCTATGGAAGATTTGGCACCAGATACTCAGGAAGAGTTGATAGAGTCCATACAATTTGGCATAATAGGTCAAAAATTACAAAAAAGGGGCAACACGACTTTTATCATATTGGGTTGAAAGGATAGCTTCCAGGAAAAGATAAATGTTACACTCGAAAGAAGGTGGAGGACAAATTTCCTCACCTCATTCAATAGAAGCTCTTAGGGACCAAAAGTATCCAAAAATGGATAGGTATGATCCATATTGGATCATTATATTATTTTTAATCCATATTTATACATTTAGATTGGAAAAATGGAGAAATAGTCTCACAATACCACTTTTACTAACCAATTCCAGTTTGTCAAATTAGGGTTTGAAATATTTTGAAAGCAATTTGAGGCATCAAACGATGATTTTTTTGGGGTAAATGTTAAATTGTAGAAATAAAAGGCTTCATTTGACTTGTGCCTTATCAAAATGGATAAATTCAAATTTCCACATCAACAGGATGACTTGAGTCACAATTAGGAGCAGTGACATGGCGAAGTCACTTAGTTAAGTCAGCCAATTTGAGTTTGTAGGCAAGAAGTAGAGTTGTACATGGGTTGATTGCTAAGATCTAGCAATATAGTGGAGTTATAGTTAGTGAAACTCAATTATCTAAGCTCTAGTAATGAATATAGTTAGTAGGAGTTCAATTGAGTAGTTGTAAATGTTGTTAACTCACTGATCTCTCAGTTAACTAGCCAATTTACTAAAAATATCCCTAGTCATGCATGGAATTCAAATTGCCTAGTTGAGTGGAGGGAAAAGGCATAATTTTATTTATTGTTGTACACTAGTGAGTGTACATAGTTTTGTATGTAACAGGTGAGGATTTTCTCTTGGGAACTGTGTATACTCAGGAAATCTGGCTAAATATTTGCCAGAGAAGACTCAGGAGAAGGAGAAAAGTATTATAGTGTAGGCTAAGCTTCAAGGATTGAAGCTATTATTGTAATAGATCAATTTGTTCATCTGATATAATACAAATAGAGGAGGGTTTTTTCCCAGTTGGATTCCCTAAAAAAAATACCATGTTCATTGTGATTGAATGATTGCATGTGTTTCTATTGTATGTTTTCCCTTCCATAGATTGAGTAGAATAAATTTGTGTCTATTGTTTTTAGTATGAATTCACTAGCAATTGCAAATTTTGAGATATTTTTACATGGTATCAAAGCTATTTCAAAATACATAAAAACCAGGTTCCTGACCAATCTCAAGAAAGTTTGAATAAAATTTTTTTGTAGTGCAGATCCTATCCAGTGTAGGAATAATGTATTTCAATGGATTAAGGCTTGAGTATGCATTGGAGGGCACCTTGAATTTTTGTGCCTGGAAAGATAGGATGGAAGCAGTGATGGATGGAAATAGAGTATTGGAGTACACACAAATAGATATTGCAAAATCACCATCATTAGATGCACAACAACTGGCCCAGTGGAAGAAAGACACAAAAAAATCCAGGAGGATTACCTTGGACGGAGTCAGAGATCATGTGGTTTCAAATTTGCATGGAAAGGAGACTATATTTGCAATTTGGAAAACTATCACAAATCTATTTCAAATAAGTAGTGAAGCAAGGAAATTAGCATTGAAAGATAAGCTCAAGAACATTCAAATGTAGAAAAATGAAACCATTTTTCAATACCTATCCAGATTCACTCAGGTCAAAGATGAACTTGGAGGATTAGGATAAAATGTGTCATCATGTTAACTTGTGGGCTTAGCACTCCTTGGTTTACCAAAATCCTAGAACAAATATCAGGATTCAGTTAATGGAAGAGAAAAACTCCCAAATTGGGGGATATTTTGGTCTAACTTGGTGTAGGAGGAGATTAGAAGAAACAATAAAGATGGTGTCACATCCAAAAATAATAAGGAATAGGAATTTTCTCAAGCTAGAAAAGGAAAGAATTCCAAAGGAAAGAAGGCCCAAGGTGAAGAAGAATATAGCTAGAGCCATGGTAAGAATAAATACCTTAGTAAAATTAAATGCTTTGACTGCCATGAGTATGAAAACTATGCAACCAAGTGTCCATATAAGAAATCCAGTAAGGAACCTACAACAACAGCAACATGAGATGCTCGCACATAAAAATTCAAGTTAGATTTCACCCTCATTGCTTGCATGGAATGTACAGTAAGAGGGACTGAGTGGTACCTAGACTCTGGTGCTTCATTTCATATCAGAGGGAAAAAGGAATTTTTCAACATCTTAGAGGAGAAGGATCTACAATTACACATAGAGCTTGGATATGATGGGAGGTATAATACCAAATGGATTGAAGATGTAACCTTTAAGAGAGAGTGAGGCTCCCATCTTCACCTAAAGGATGTAATGTATGTGCATGGTCTAAAGAAAAATCTAGTTTCCGTAGTTGTACTAGAAGACATAGGATATGATGCAGTGTTTAGTAGAGGGAATGTTGAAAAAATGTAGCAAGAAAGACTCAATTTGACTTTAGCCTTAGTAAAATTGAGTAAATCAAATTTCCACATTAGCAAGACAACTTGGAGGCAATTAACTAGTGTGACATGGATCTTGTCACTTAGTTAGTTGAGTAAATTTGATTTAGAGGGTTTGGAGTTCAATTATGCATGTGTGATTGCTAAATTTTAGTAATCCAGTTTAGTTATTTTTAGTTGTATTTAGTTAACTGACCTCTAACTATTTTTAGAGTCAGTTGAAGTTCAATTGTGTAGTGGGACAATAGTATAACTAAGAGATCTATTATTTAATTGATCAACTAGCCTAAAATAACTAGTGCATGTAGAGAATTTGAGTTCCTCAACTAAAGTGGAGACGAAAAGGAAATGTAACATTAGTTGTAGAATAGTTTGGAGTGTACAAGTTTTGCATGAAATCAAAGATAAATTCTTGCGAATTGCCTAATCAATTTGGAGGAAATTCCTAAAGAATAGGGGCTAATTTCCGTAGGATTTCCGCAAGGAAATAGGAGGCCAGGTGAGAGGATATTTGGCTAATTGTTGACTAGAGTTTTTCATCGAGCAAAGAGAATAATTATTCTTTTTCAGGTTAAACTCAGAGATGAAGCTAGCAATTGTAATAGATTCTCTATTCATGTGATTAATGAAAAATGGCTTGATGGGTTTTTACCAGTTGGGTTCCCTTACAAATCACTGTGTATTTGTGGGTTTTCTTATTGCATGTCTATGCATGTTTTTCTAAATTGTGAATTTCATTCCGTAAATTAGTATAGTAGAATTGCGTCTCTTAATTTTAGATTAAATTTCTTGAGCAGTTGCAATTCTATCAAATTTATACATGGTATTAAAGCCTCATAATTCACATTAGAACCAATATTTCAAACTTGTCTCTCAAGAATTTCGAATTTGCAGCTTTCTTGCAACAATTTTTCTTTAGGATCGAGAGAATGTATTTCAACGAACTGAGATTGGAGTATGCCCTAAAGGGTAGCTCAAATTTCATAGTCTGGAAGGATCGAATGGAAGCAATTCTCAATGAAAATGGTGTGTTAGAATATGTTAAAACTGACAGTGCAAAACCTCCACAGTGATATGCACAACAATTAGCCCAATGGAAGAAGGATGTTACAAAGACCAGGAAAATTCTTCTGGAAGGTATGTGAGACCATGTGGTCTCATATCTCCATGGAAAAGAGACACCATTTTCTATGTGGAAGGCATTGGCTGAGCTATTTGAAAATAATAGTGACCATAGAAAATTGGCCCTAAAAGACAAACTTTGAAAAATTAAGATGAAAAACAGTTGTACTATTCGCAGTATCTCTCCAGATTTACATAAGTTCAGGATGATCTTGGAGGAGATGGTGTGAATGTTTCAAAAGATGACCTGGTGAGCCTAGCTCTCCTAAGCCTTCCAAAATCCTGGCACAACTACTAGGAAAAAATGAATGGAAGGGAAAAATTACTAAATTGGGAAAGGTTATGATTTGATTTGGTATAAGAAGAGCTCAAGAGAAATAACCGAGATGGAACATAATCCAAAGATGAGGATGAAGATAATTTTTCATTGGTTGGAAAGGGGAAGGAGGGAAAAGGGAAGAAGACCCAGAGAAAATATGAGTCTAGCAAAAATAATGGCAAGAAGAAAGACATGAGCAAGACAAAATGTGCAACAAAATGGCCACACAAAAAGTCTAAGAAGAAGCCTTCATGAGGAGCAACAAGCGAAGCACTGGCATCAAAATTTGAATTAGAATTGACCCTAATAGCATGCATGGCTAACACTATTATGGGGAGTGTGTGATACCTTGATTTCAGTGCCTCGTTCCATATTATAGGGTGAAAAGAGTTTTTCAGTAGCATGGAGGACAAGGATCTCCATATGCATATCGAAATGGGGGATGATGGGCGGTACAATGCTACAAGAATTGGTACTGTTACCTTTGAGAGGAATAAATCCTCTCCTCTTCACCTTAAGATGTTATGTTTGTACGTGGGATGAAGAAGAACCTGATCTCTGTAACAATATTGGAGGATCGTGGCTATGCTGTTATCTTCAGTAAAGAAAAATCCTTTCTGAGACACATAGCTATCGGGAAAGTGAAGCAAATCAGGGTTCGAATGAAGAACCTATACAAAATTCAGGTGGGAGATTGCACTGTATTTAGAAGTAAGGTTGAAAAAGTGTAGAGTCACGATGTTGGAGAACTCTAGCACAGGAGATTGGGTCATCTACACCATGGTGCCTTAAAAATCATGTAGTAAATTACCACTGGTCTCCCTAAAGGTTCACTTGACCAACAAGATGTCTGCAAGGGTTTCCATTGGGAAATATGTCAAATACACATTCCATGATAGAGAGAGTAGAGTAGATGCAATATTGGAGTGAGTCCACTTTGACGTTTGTGGACCCTTTTCTACAAACTCCACAACAAGACATAAGTACTATGTTATTTTTATTGAAGATTTCTCTAAAAAATTCCAGATCTTCTTCATGTGGAAGAAGGATGAAGTTTTCTCAATTTTTTTTGAGTTTAAGGCATTAGTTGAGAATGATATTGGGAAGAAGATGAAGGGTCTCGGGAACGACAATGGAGGTAATTTTATTTCACATGCCTTCAAGGATTACTATGTGAAAGAAGGTATTTGAGGAGAAATAACAACACCGTATAACCCACAACATAATGGGGTAGATGAGAGGAAGAACATGAGCATAGTGGGAGAAACAAGGTCCATATTGCATGATCAGGGGTTGCCATTGCATCTATGGGAAAATCATGCAACACAAAAGTCTACTTGCAGAACCAGATCCCTCATAGAATACTTGGTATGATCACACTAGAGGAAGATTTCTCTAAGAGAAAGCTGGATGTGTTTCATTTCAGAATTTTTGGAGCTTCAGTTTATGGACATGTCTCCAAGGATTCAAGGAAGAAACTTGAGCCTACAACAAAGTTGGGAGTTTTTTTAGGATACATCAAAACTCCACACAATTATTGGGTGTATTTTCCTTCACTGAGGATGATAGTTGTAAGGAGAGATGTCAAGTTCGATGAGGAAAAGTCCATGAGATCCTTTGAGGAATGAGAGATGAGTATCCCACCAGAGAAGGAGCTTCTATCCCTAAAGAATGAGCCTCAGGATGAGCTTTAGGAGGTTTTGGAGTAGCCACATGCAGAGAAGCAAATATGAGGTAGAGTGGAGGCACCCACTCAACTAGAATCTTCTAGAGAGGGAGAAAGAGAACCAAAGAAGCTGATAGATTGTTGCATGATGCACAGGATAATGAGGGAGCCCCCACATCACAGGGTAGGCAAAGGATGTCAACTGATAGGTACACTAGGTACATGGCTCTCATGGCAAAGCTCTTTGAGGCAAAGCCTATTTCATTTGAGGAAGCAATTGCTTAACTGGTTTGGGTTGATTCCTTGGTGGACGAATATGAATCCATCATGAATAATAGTATATGGGAGGTGGTGCCAAGGCTAGAAGAGAAATCAGTGGCTGGTTCGAGATGGATCTAAAAAGTGAAACATGCAGCGAACAAGAGCATTGAGAAGTATAAGGCTAGATTTGTGGCCAAAGGATTTTCTTAGATAGAGGGAGTGGAATATGAGGAAACTTTTGCACCAATTACAATGCATTCCTCAATTAGATCCATTCTAGCATTGTTTGCACAGATGCGGTGGAAAATCTAGTATATGGATGTGAAGACCACCTTTCTCAATGATGTTGTTGAGGAGGAAATTTACATAGAGCATGTAAAAGGATTTGAGATTCACATGTGTGTAGCCTCAAGAGAGCATTATATGATCTCAAATAGGCACCCCGATCATGGTACGATCAGATAAAAAATTATCTTATTGCATTGGGATTCACCAAAAGTGAAGTAGACGCGAACCTCTATCACATGTTGGTAGATGGTAAGTTTCTTATTCTTGTTTTGTATGTCAATGACTTATTATTGGCTGGTGATGAGCAGCTGATCTGACTTTGCAAAGAGGATATTCAAAAGGAATTTGAGATGAAAGACATGGGCCTCATGCATTACTTCCTCGAGCTGGAAGTATGGCAGGGTGATGATGAATTTTTGTGTATCAAGGAAAGTATGCTACCGAGATACTTCAAAGATTTCACATGGAGAATTGTAAGCCCATGGATACACCTCCAGCTACAAAATAGAGGAAGGAGTATTCTTCTTCAGGTGAGGAAGCTAATGCTACCATTTGCATGCAGCTTGTGGGTTCATTGATGTATCTTGTGAACACGACTCGACATGTGCTATGTAGTCAACCAAATCAGAAAATCTATGGTGAGGCCTACCAAATTATATTGGAAGGAAACAAAGCATGTTTTACGGTACCTAAGAGGCAATACCCAGTGAGAATCATTGTATAGAAGGACAAAGGGGGTGAAGCTACAAGGCTTCACTGGCATAGATTGGGCAGGAAGTCCATCTGACAAGAAAAGTACATGAGGTGCTATCTTTAGTGTTAAGTCCAAAACTATTTCCTAGTACAATAGGAAGCATAGTTCTGCGGTGCTCAGCCCAACAGAGGCTAAATACATGGCTGCAAGTCAAGCAACATGTGAAATAATATGGATGAGGAAAATATTTGTGGGACTATTCAGTAAAGAGATGGATTTGACAATGATATATTGTGATAATCAAAGTTGCATTAATATCTCTAAGAATATGGTATTTCATGATAGGTCCAAGAACATTTATTCGGTATCATCATTTGCAGGACTATGTGCAGAGGATAATTATGTTGCTACAATACATTCCAACTGAGGAGCAAGATGCTGACATCTTGACAAAGGCATTGCCAAGAGGTAAATTCAAATTCCACAAATGCAAGATAAGGGTGGCAGAAAATCCCTTTCTTGCTAAGAGGGAGTGTTGAAAAAATGTAGCAAGAAAGGCTCAATTTGACTTTAGCCTTAATCAAATTGAATAAATTGAATTTCCACATCAACAGGAAAACTTGGAGGTAGTTAACTATTGGAACATCAATCTTTTCACTCAATTAGCTCAGTAAATTCAAGTTAGAGGGCTTGGAGTTTAGTTATGCATGTGTGATTGCTAAAATTTAGTAATCTAGTTTGTTTATTTTAGTTGTATTCAGTTAACTAACCTCTAACTAATTTTAGATTCAGGTGAAGTTCAGTTGTGCAGTGGGACATAAAACTAACTTAGAGATTTGTTAGTTCACTGTTCAATCAACCTAAAATAGCTAGTGCATGTAGAAAATTCAAGTTCCTCAATTGAAGTGGTGGTGAAAAGGCATTGTAACATCAGTTGTATATTATTCTTGAGTGTACATGTGTTGCATGCAATCAATGATCAATCCTTGGGAATTACGTAATCAATTTGGAGAAAATTCCTAAAGAATAGGGGCTAATTTGCATGGGATATTGCAAGAAATAAGAGGCTAGGTGAGCTGATATTTGGCTAAGTGTTGGACAGAGTTGTTCATCAATTAAAGAGAATATTTATTCTTTTTTAGGTTGAGCTCAGAGCTAGAGATAGAAATTGTAATAGATTCTCTATTCATTTGATTAATGCAAAGAGGCTTGAGGGGTTTTTCCCAGTTGGGTTCCCCTAGATATCAGTGTGTATTTGTGTGCTTGCTTATTGCATGTCTATGCATGTTGTTCTAAATTGTGAATTTCATTCTGCACATCAATGGAGTAGAATTGTGTCTCTTGATTAGTTGAAATTATATCAAATTTGTACATGGTATCAAAGCCTCAGAATTCACATTAGAAACAATATTTCGAACTTGTCTCTCAAGAATTTTGAATTTGCAGCTTTCTTGCAACAATTTTTCTTCAGGATTGGGAGGATGTCTTTCAATGGACTGAGATTGGAGTATGCCCTAAAGGGTAGCTTGAATTTCATAGCCTGGAAGGATTGAATGGAAGTAATGCTCGATGAAAATGGTGTGTTAGAATATGTTAAAACTAACAATGAAAAACCTCCACAGTCATATGCACAACAATTAGCCCAATGGAAGAAGGATCTTACAAATACTAGGAGAATTATTCTGGAAGGTGTGCGAGACCATGTGGTCTCAGATATCCATGGAAAAGAGACACCATTTTCTATGTGGAAGGCACTAGATGAACTATTCGAAAATAATAGTGACCATAGAAAATTGGTCGTAAAAGACAAACTTCGAAACATTAAGATGCAAAAGCATGATACTATTCTGTAGTATCTCTCCAGATTTACACAAGTTCAGGATGAGATTGGAGGGGTTGGTGTGAGTTTTGTAGAAGATGACCAGGTGATCCTAGCTCTCCCAAGCCTTCCAAAATCTTGGCCCAACTACCAAGACTCTATGAATGGAAGGAAAAAATTACCAAATTGGGAAAGGTTGTGATTTGATTTGGTACAAGAAGAGTTCAAGAGAAATAATCAGGATGGAACATAATAAAAAACTAAGGATGAAGATAATTTTGCATTCGTTGGAAAGGGGAAGAAGGAAAAAGGAAATAAGACCCTGAGAAATCTGAGTCTAGCCAAGATAACGGCAAGAAGAAAGACATGAGCGAGATAAAATGCTTCCATTGCCACGAATTTGGCCACCATGCAACAAAATGCCCACACAAAAATTCTAACAAGAATTTGTTAGGAGGAGTAGTAGGTGAAGCACTAACTTCAAAATTCGAATTAGACTTGACCCTAATAGCATGCATGGACAACACTATTATGGGGAGTGTGTGGTACCTTGATTTCAGTGCCTCATTCCATATTATAGGGTGAAAAGAGTTTTTTAGTAGTCTGGAAGAGAAGCATCTCCATATGCATATTGAAATGGGGGATGATGGGCGGTACAATGCTACAAGAATTGGTACTATTACCTTTGAGAGGGAGAAAGCCCCTCCTCTTCACCTCAAATATTTTATTCTTGCATGTGGGATGAAGAAGAACTTGATCTTTGTAAAATTATTGGAGGATTGTAGCTATGCTGTTATCTTCAGTAAGGGAAATCCTTTCCGAGACACATAGATACCGGGAAAGTGAAGTGGATCAGGGTTCGAATGAAGAACCTATACAAAATTGAGGTGGGAGATTGCACTACATTGAGAAATAAGGTTGAAAAAGTGTAGAGTCGCGATGTTGGAGAACTCTAGCATAGGAGATTGGGTCATCTACACCATGGTGCCTTAAAAGTCATGTAACAAATTACCACCGGTCTCCCTAAAGGATCCCTTGACCAACAACATGTTTGCAAGGGTTTCCATTGGGGAAATATGTCAAATACACATTGCATGATAGATATAGTAGAATAGATGCAATATTGGAGTGAGTCCACTATGATGTTTGTGGACCCTTTTCTACAATCTCCACAGTAAGACATAAGTACTATGTTATTTTTATCGATGATTTCTCTAAAAAATTCCAGATCTTCTTCATGCAGAAGAAGGATGAAGTTTTCTCAAATTTTTTGAGTTCAAGACATTAGTTGATAAGGAGACTAGGAAGAAGCTGAAGGTTCTCAGGATCGGAAATGGAGGTGAATTTGTTTCACATGCCTTAAAAAATTTGTATGTGAAATAATGTATTCGAAGAGAACTGAAAACACCCCATAACCCACAACATAATGGGGTAGATGAGAGGAAGAAAATGAGCATAGTGGGAGAAACAAGGGCCATGTTGCATGATCAGGGGTTGCCATTGCATATATGGGAAAAACATGCAACACAACAATCAACTTGCAGAACCAAAGCCCTCATAGAATACTTGGTATGATCACATCGGAGGAAGATTTCTCTAGGTGAAAGCCTGACGTGTCTAATTTCATAATTTTTGGAGCTTCAGTTTATTTCCATGTCTCCAAGGATTCGAGGAAGAAAAATTAGCCTACAACATAGTTGGGAGTTTTGTAGGATGCAACAAAACTCCACACAATTACCAGGTGTATTTTCCTTCACCAAGGATGATAGTTGTAAGGAGATATGCCAAGTTTGATTATCTATGGAACAAGAGATGATTATCCCACCAGAGCAAGAGATTCTTGCTCCAAAGGAGGAGCCTCGTGATGAGATTTATGAGGTTTTGGAATAGCCACATGCAAAGGAGATGATAGGAGGTAGAGTGGAGGCACCCACTCAACTAGAATCTTCCAAAGAGGGAGAAAGAGAACCAAAGAAGATTATAGATTGTTTCAAGATCCACGAGATAATGAGGGAGCCCCCACATGACATCACAAGCAGAGGTGATCACCTGATTGGTACACATGGTACATGGCTCTCATGATATAACTCATTGAGACAAAGCCTCCTTAATTTGAGGAAGCATATCCTTAACAAGTTTGGGTTGATTCCATGGTGGAAGAATATGAATCCATCATGAAGAATAATGTATGGGAGGTGGTGCCAAGGCTAGAAGGGAAATCAATGGTTGGTTCTAGATGGATCTACAAAGTGAAACATGCAGCATACAAGAACATCGAGAAGTACAAGGCTAGATTTGTGTCCAAAGGATTTTCTTAGATAGAGGGAGTGGCATATGAGGAAAATTTTGCACCAGTTTAAATATATTCCTCAAATTATTAGATCCATTCTAGCATTGGTTGTGTAGATGGGGTGGAAATCCACCAGATGAATGTGAAGGTTGACTTTCTCAACGATGTTGTTGAGGAGGAAATTTACATAGAGCATACAAAAGGATTTGAGACACATGATCGAGAGTCGCATGTGTGTAGACTCAAGAGAGCATTGTATAATCTCAAATAGGCACCCCGATCATGGTACACTTGGATCAACAGTTATCTCATTGGATTGGGCTTCACCAAAAGTGAAGCAGATGAAAACCTCTATCACATTATGGTAGATGGTAAGTTTCTTATTCTTGTTTTGTATTTCAATGATTTAATATTGATTGGTGATGAGCAACTGATCCGCTCTTGTAAAGAGGACCTTGAAAGGGAATTTGAGATGAAATACATGGGCCTCATGCATTACTTCCTTGAGCGAAAAGTATGGCAGAGTGATGGTGAATTGTTTGTGTCTCAAAAAAAGTATGCTACCGAGATACTTCATAGATTTCACATGAAGAATTGTAAGCCCACGAACACACCTCTGGCTACAAAATAGACGAAGTAGTATGCTTCTTCAGGTGAGGAAGTTGATGCTTCCATTTACAAGCAGTTTGTTGGTTCATTGATGTATCTTGTGAACACATGACTCGACATGTGCTATGCAATCAACCAGCTCAACTGATCTATGGTGAGGCATACCAAATTATATTGGAAGGCAACAAAGCATGCGTTATGTTACCTCAGAGGCAATACCCAGTGAGGATCATGGTACAAACAAACAAAGGGAGTGAAGCTGTAAGGCTTCATCAAAATTGATTGGGAAGGAAGTCCATTTGACAAGAAAAGTACATCAAGTGCTATCTTTAGTGTTAAATCCACATCTATTTCCTAGTACAATAAGAAGTAGAGGTCTGTGGTGCTCAGCTCAGCAGAGGCTGAATACATGGCTGCAAGTCAAGCAACATGTGAAGAAATATGGATGAGGAAAATATTTGTGGGACTATTTAATCAAGAGATGGATCTGACAGTGATATATTGTGATAATCAAAGTTGCATTAAGCTCTCTGAGAATCTGGTATTTCATGATTGGTCCAAGCACATTGATATCTAGTATCATCTTTTGTAGGAATGTGTGCATATGAGATCTATGTTGCTATAATACATTCCAACTAAGGAGAAAGATATTTACATCTTGACAAGCATTTTCAAGAGGTAAATTCGAATTCCACAAATGTAGGATAGGGGTGGTGGAAAATCCCTCTCTTTCTAAGAGAGAGTGTTGGAAAAATGTAGCAAGAAAGGCTCAATTTGACTTTAGCCTTAGTCAAATTGAGTAAATCAAATTTCCCCATCAACATGACAACTTGGAGGCAGTTAAATAGTGTGACATGAATGTTTTCTCTCAGTTAGCTCAGTAAATTCAAGTTAGAGGGCTTGGAGTTTAGTTATGCATGTGTGATTACAAAATTTTAGTAATCCAATTTAGTTATTTTCAGTTGTATTCGGTTAACTAACCTCTAACTATTGTTAGAGTGAGTTGAAGGTCAATTGCACAATGAGACATCAATCTAAATTAGAGATTTGTTATTTCACTGATCAATCAACCTAAAATAGCTAGTGCATGAAGAAAATTCGAGTTCCTCAACTGAAGTGGAGATGAAAAGGCAGGGTAACATCAATTGTATACTAGTCTTGAGTGTACATGTGTTGCATGTAATCAATGATCAATCCCTGGGAATTACGCAATCAATTTGGACAAAATTCCTAAAGAATAGGGGCTAATTTCTGTAGGATTTTCACAAGGAAATAGGAGGCTAGGTGAGATCATATTTAGCTAAGTGTTGGCAAGCACTGTTCATTGAGAAAAGTTAATAGTTATTCTTTTTCAGGTTGAGCTTAGAGTTGGAGCTAGTAATTGTAATAGATTATTTATTCATCTGATTAATGCAAAGATGCTTGAGGGTTTTTTCCCAGTTGGGTTCCCCTAGAAATCACTATGTATTTGATGGTTTGCTTATTGCATGTCTATGCATGTTGTTCTAAATTGTGCATTTCATTCCGTAGATCAATAGACTAGAATTATGTCTCTTAATCTTAGATTAAATTTCTTGAGCAGTTGCAATTATATCAAACTTATAAATGGTATTATAGCCTCGGAATTCAAAATAGAACCAATATTTTGAACTTGCCTCTCAATAATTTCGAATTTTCAGTTTTCTTGCAACATTTTTTCTTCAGGATCAGGAGGATGTCTTTCAACAAACTGAGATTAGAGTATGCCCTGGAGGATAGATCTAATTTAATAGCCTGGAAGGATTGAATGAAAGCAATGCTCTATGAAAATGATGTGTTATAATATGTTAAAACCGAAATTGCAAAACCTCAATAGCATATGCACAACAATTAGCCCAATGGAAGAAGGACGTTACAAAGACCAGGATAATTCTTCTGGAAGGTGTACAAGACCATGTGGTATTAGATATCCATGGAAAAGAGATGACATTTTCTATGTGGAAGGCACTGGCTGTGCTATTAAAAAGTAACAGTGACCATAGAAAATTGGCCCTAAAAGAAAAACTTTGAAACATTAACATGTAGAAGCATGATACTATTTCGTAGGATCTCTCCATATTTACACAAGTGGGATGAGCTTAGAAGGGTTGGTGTGAATGTTGTAGAAGATGACTTGGTGAGCCTAACTCTCCTAAGACTACCAAAATCCTGGCACAACTACTAGGACTCTGTGAATGGAAGGAAAAAATTACTGAATTGAGAAAGTTTGTGATCCGATTTGGTACAAGAAGAGTTGAAGAGAAATAATCGGGATGGAGCATAATCCAAAGCTGAGGATGAAGATAATTTTACATTGGTTGGAAAGGGGAAGAAGGGAAAAGGGAAGAAGACCCTGAGAAAATTTGAGTCTATCCAAAATAATGGCAAGAATAAATGAATGAGCAACATAAAATGCTTCCATTGCCATGAATTCGAGCACTTTGCAACAAAATGCCCACACAAAAAGTATAGCAAGAAGCCTTAAGGGGGAGTAGAAACAGGTGAAGAAATGGCTTCAAAATTTGAATTATACTTGGCCCTAATAGCATGCATGGCCAACACTATTATGGGGAGTGTGTGGTACCTTGATTTTAGTGTCTTGTTCCATATGACAGGGTGAAAAGATTTTTTCAGTAGCCTGGAGGAGAAGGATCTCCATATGCATATCGAAATGGGGGATGATGGGTAGTACGATGCTATGAGAATTGGTACGGTTACCTTTGAGACTGAGAAAGACTCTCCTCGTTGCCTAAATGATGTTATGTTTATACGTGGGATGAAGAAGAACCCAATCTCTGTAATAATATTAGAGGACTGTGGTTATGATGTTATATTCAGTAAAGGGAAATCATTTCTAAGACACATAGCTACCAGGAAAGTGAAGCATATCAGGGTTCAAATGAAGTACCTATATAAACTTGAGGTGGGATATTGCACTGCATTTAGAAGTAACGTTGAAAAAGTGTAGAGTCATGATGTTGGATAAATCTGGCACAAGATATCGGGTCATCTACACCATGGTGCCTTAAAAATCATGTAGCAAATTACCACCGGTCTCCCTAAAGGCTCCCTTGACCAACAAGATGTCTGCAAGGGTTTCCATTGGGAAAATATGTCAAATCCACATTCCATGATAGAGAGATTGAAGTAGATGAAAAATTGGAGCGAGTCCAATCTGATGTTGGTGGACCCTTTTGTACAATCTCCACAACAAGACATATGTACTATGTTATTTTTATTGATGATTTCTCTAAAATGCAAGATCTTCTTCATGCGGAAGAAGGATGAAGTTTTCTCAAAATTTGTTGAGTTTAAAGCATTGGTTGAGAAGGGTACTGGGAAGAAGATGAAGGCTCTCAGGAGTGACAATGGAGGTGAATTTGTTTCACATGACTTCAAGGGTTTCTAGGTGAAAAAAGGTATTCGAAGACAACTAACAACACCCCATAACCCACAACATAATGGGGTAGATGAGAGGAAGAACACAAGAATAGTGGGAGAAACAAGGACCATGTTGCATGATTAGGGGTTCCCATTTCATCCTTGGGAAAAACATCCAACACAACAATCTACTTGCAGAACCAGAGCCCTCATAGAATACTTTGTATGAACACACCGAAGGAAGATTTCTCTAGGAGAAATCCTGATGTGTCTCATTTCAGAATTTTTGGAGCTTCAATTTATTTCCATGTATCCAAGGATTCAAGGAAGAAACTTTAGCATACTATAGAGTTAGGAATTTTTGTAGGATACACCAAAACTCCACACAATTACCAAGTGTATTTTCCTTCACCGAGGATGACAGTTGTAAGGAGATATGTCAAGTTCAATGAGGAAAAGGCTATGAGATATTATTGGAAACGAGAGATGAGTATCCCATTGGAGAAATAGATTATAGCTCCAAAAGAGGAGCCTTAGGATGAGATTTAGGAGGTTTTGGAGTAGTCACTTGAAGAGGAGAAGATATGAGGTAGAGTGGAGGCACCCACTAAATTGGAATCTTCCAGAAAGGGAGAAAGAGAACCAGAGAAGATGATAGATTGTTACATGATGTAGGAGATAATGATGGAGACTCCACATCACAACGCAGACATAGGAGGTCACTTGGTAGGTACACTAGGTACATGGTTCTCATGATAGAGCTCATTGAGACAAATCCTCCTTCATTTGAGGAAGCAATTGCTTAACCAATTTGGGTTGATTCCATGGTGGAAGAATATGAATCCATCATGAAGAACAATATTTGGGAGGTGGTGCCAAGGCCATAAGGGAAATCAATGGTTGGTTTGAAATGGATCTAAAAAGTGAAACATGCAGCGAACAAGAGCATCGAGAAGTAAAATGTTAGATTTGTCACCAAAGGATCTTCTTAGATAGAGGGAGTGAATTATGACAAAAATTTTGCACCAGTTTCATTATATTCCTCAATTAGATCCATTCTAGCATTGGTTATGCAGATGGGGTGGAAAATCCACCAGATTGATGTGAAGATGACCTTTCTCAATGGTGTTGTTGAGGAGGAAATTTACATAGAGAATCGAAAAGGATTTGAGACACATGATCGAGAGTCACATATGTGTAGACTCAAGAGATAATTGTATGATCTCAAATAGTTACCCTGATCATGGTACACTCAGATCAAAATTTATCTCATTTGATTGTGCTTCACCAAAAATGAAGCAGATGAAAACCTCTATCAAATTGTGGTAGATGGTAAGTTTCTTATTCTTGTTTTATATGTCAATGATTTAATATTGATTGGTGATGAGAAGCTGATCTGCTCTTGCAAAGAGGATCTTGAAAGGGAATTTGAGATGAAAGACATGGACCTCATACATTACTTCCTTGGGATGGAAGTATGGCAGGGTGATGGTGAAATGTTTGTATCTCAAGGAAAGTATGCTATCGAGATACTTTAAACATTTCACATGGATAATTGTAAGCCCATGGACATACCTCTAGCTACAAAGTAGAGGAAGAAGTATGCTTCTTCAGGTGAGGAAGATGATGCTACCATTTATAGGCAACTTGTGGGTTCATTGATGTATCTTGTAAACACACAAATAGACATGTGCTATGTAGTCAAACAACTCAACAAATCTATGGTGAGGCCTACCAAATTAGATTAGAAGGAAACAAAGTATGTGTTACAGTACCTTAGAGGCAATACCCAGTGATAATCATGGTACAAACAAACAAAGGGAGTGAAGCTGCAAGGCTTCACCAATGTAGATTGGGCAGGAAGTCCATCTGACAGGAAAATTACATCATGCGCTATCTTTAGTGTTAAGTCCACAACTATTTCCTAGTACAATAGGAAGTAGAGGTCTGTAGTGCTGAGCTCAACATAGGATGAATACATGGTTGCAAGTCAAGCAACATGTGAAGCAATACGGATGAGGAAAATATTTGTGGGACTATTAAGTCAAGAGATGGATCCAAGAGTAATATATTCTAATAATCAGAGTTGCATTAAGTTCTCTGAGAATCCAAAATATCATGATAGGTCCAAGCACATTGATATCTAGTATCATCATTTGCGGGACTGTGTGCAGAGGAGAATTATGTTTCTATAATACATTCCAATTGAGGAGTGTGATGCTGGCATCTTGACAAAGGCATTGTCAAGATGTAAATTAGAATTCCACAAATGCAATATAGGGGTGGTGGAAAATTCCTTTCTTGCTAAGAGGGAGTGTTGAAAAAATGTAGCAAGAAAGGTTCAATTTAACTTTAGCCTTAGTCAAATTGACTAAATCGAATTTCCACATCAACAGGATAACTTGGAGGTAGTTAACTAGTATGACATGAGTATTTTCACCTAGTTAGCTTAATAAATTCGAGTTAGAGGGCTTGGAGTTTAGCTATGCATGTGTGATTGCTAAATTTTAGTAATCCGATTTAGTAATTTTCAATTGTATTCAGTTAACTAAACTCTAACTATTGTTAGAGTCAGTTGAAGGTCAATTGTGTAGTGGACGTCAGTTTAGCTTAGAGATTTGTTAGTTCATTGATCAATCAACCTAAAATAGCTAGTGCATGCAAAAAATTCGAGTTCCTCAACTAAAGTGGAGATGAAAAGGAAATGTAAAATCAATTGTATACTAGTCTTGAGTGTAGATGTGTTTCATGCAATCAATTATCAATCCTTGGTAATTACGCAATCAATTTGGAGGAAATTCGTAAAAAATAGGGTATAATTTCCTCAAGATTTGCGCAAGGAAATAAGAGGCTAGGTAAGATGATATTTGGCTAAATGTTGGGAATATTTTTTCATCGAGAAAAGAGAATAGTTATTCTTTTGCAAGTTGAGATTAGAGTTGGAGCTAGAAATTGTAATAGATTCTCTATTCATTTGATTAATGAAAAGACGCTTGATGGGTTTTCCTCGTTAGGTTCCCCTTGAAATCACTGTATATTTGTGGTTTTGCTTATTGCATGTTTATGCATGTTGTTCTAATTGTGAATTTCATTTTGCAAATGAGTAGAGTATAATCACGTTTCTTGATTTTAGATTAAATTTCTTGAGAAGTTGAAATTCTATCAAATTTATATGGGGAAGGCATATTTGAAGCATGCTGCTACTCGAAAAGTAAAACAAATTAGTGTTCGTGTTAAAAATATCTACAAGCTAGAAGTATATTTCTCCATGTATGCAACTATACCTCCAAGAGTGAGGTAGGGCGATGCAAAAACTTAGTCCTAGAGTTGAAAATATTTGGGTAGGTTCCATAGGAGAGAAATGACATATGCAGTATACTATTCTCATGGATCATTACCCTTGATATAGGGGCCAACACTATTCAGTATTAGAAGGATCAATGTTAGTTGATGCAGTCAGATCTTGGGAGATAGTTGCAACATAGAGACACAATTTATTCAGTATTTTGGATGCTTCTCAGTTGCAATTGTTGTAGTAGCAACAACAAAAATGAGAGGGAGTGTTAGTTTTGTTACAATACATTCCTACAAAGGAGCAGGATTGGGGTTGTACAAAACCATTTTCTTGCTAAGAGGGAGTGTTAAATTTGCAGTAAGAAAAGGCTTCATTTGACTTGTGCCTTAGCCAAATGGAGAAATTCAAATTTCCACATCAGCAGGATGTTTTGAGTTGCATTTAGTAGGAGTGGCATGTCTAAATCACTTAGTTAAGTCAATAAATTTGAGTTTGTAGGAAATAAGTAGAGTTGTGCATGAGTTGATTGCTAAGATATAGAAATCTAGAGAAGTTATAGATAGTGAAACTTAGTTATCTGAGCTCTAGTCATGAATACAGTCAATATGAGTTCAATTTAGTGGTTGTGACTATTTTAACTCACTGATCTTTCAGTTAACTGGTCAATTTACTAAAAATAGCTCTATTCATGAATGGAATTCGAATTTCCTAGTTGAGTGGAGGGAAAAGGCACAATTGTATTTATTGTTGTATACTAGTGAGTGTACAAAGTTTTGTATGTAACAAGTGCGGATTTTCTCTTGGAAATTGTGCAAGAAAATAGGAGTTTTACCTATTCTTTAGAAGCTAATTTCCTCAGGAATTACACAAGGAAATAGGAGGAGAAGGAGGCCTAGATTTGGATAAGTATTTTCCAGAGTAGACTTAGGAGAAGGAGACCAATATTTCAGTGCAGGTTGAGCTTCAAGGATTGAAGTTGTCATTGTAATAAATCAATTATCTCATATGATATAAAAAAACAAAGGAGGGGTTTTTCCTAGTTGGGTACCCTAGTAAAAAATATTGTGTTCATTGTGATTGAATGATTGCATATGTTTCTATTATATGTTTTCCCTTCCACAGATTGAGAAGAAGAAATTTGTATATATTATTTTTAGTATGAATTCACTAGCAGCTACAAATTTTGAGTTATTTCTACAATAAAATTTCCCCCCATAAGAACAAGAACATTTTTACATTAATATACACATAGATACTTTTCCAACAACATAATAATCGCCTTAATCAAAATACGTATACAAAAGTTATGCCACTTGGAAGTTGACCTTCCTGTTTTAATCACCATAATTTGAGATGATTGCATGACATCCACTATTATTCATAGAAAAGGGTCTAGCCTCATTACAATGATGAAGAAGACTCTATAAGTGAGCATATTGTAACTCTATTTAATATTTTTAAGGAGTCAAACTTAAGCACTAATAGGGTTTTGGGTTGTGTTATAATCAAGCTACCAAGAGGGAAAAAGGTTCCATTTTATTCTAGTGCATTTTGTTCCATAAGTGAGTAGGGTTTCCAAGCGTGGATAGGGAGAGAGAAAATATACATTTTTTTTGCATTGTAGCATGGGCCAGAGGCCTCACTTTTTTGTACTTTCATCCATTTTCCATATAGAGAAAGAGAGCAAAGTAACCTCACCTTCTAGCCAAGTTTTCTTCTAAAAGGGCTTCCAAAGTTATATCTTATGATATTTTTTAGTTTGTGACTTCTATTTAACTTTTCTCTATTTTTTGCATAATTATAATTTTCATGCATATGCAATAAATAGTAATTTATAGATCTAAAAATCTAAGGAGAAATAAACTGTAGTTGCACAAATTTTTGTTTTTTCTAATATATTTTAGGAGATCTATTATGATGAGCTATCTAGTGGAATATCCATGACAATTTACAAATTAGAAGTGGACCAACCCAAGGGACCACATTGTAGATAATGGGGTTCTATTCTTTGGGTTTTGTAGGATAAGAGAGAAAGAGTGGTAGTCAACAAGGATTTCTATGAGTGTAAGGGACCAAATTGTTTATAACAACATAATAACTAGATTGGTTTGAGAGTTAGAGTTGACTTATGAACCCATCCTTATGGATTTATAGCCTTATCTCAAGGGTGTCCTATTTTTTAGAGATTTGGAGTAGTGAGGTTCGTGGTTGGGTGGAATTTCCAACATCTACATCTAGAAGACGTGGAACTCTCACAAACATAAGTTCTATGTTATTTGTGTATTGCATTCAACCATATTATTTACTAGTTGTTGTAGTATATCACATGATCCTATGATTAATTAATGTTTTCTTGAATAATGAAATGATCTTGTTATTCTTGTTGCATGTATTCATTATTCATATATAAATGGTATTACATTTGAATTCAGTTAAAGAAAGAAAGAAATTGAAGTACCCAAATGGTAGGTATGTTACATTCAAGGAGTGGAATGCTAAGCAAACCAAAGGCATATCAAGGTACATAGGACTTGTTGTATTCCTTTATTAATATAATATAAATATATGTTCCTTTTCCCCGTCAATGATTGTTTGTTTGTTTCTTAATTCATTTTTTAGTATTGGTGTTGTGCACTAGGATAGTGCCAAAAATAAGGGAGAGGCGAATGTGATTATCTAGTTTTATAATCTCTAAATTAACAATGTGTTTTTATATATGATGAGGGATGTATGAGACTACCAATGCAATAATTTTTAATATTATTAATAATAAAACATTATTTTTCATATATGAATAAGTGCATAGTCATAAGGGGATATGATTCCATAAGAGAGGCTTTTAAATGAGCTATGCCAAATTATAATATTTTGTCAAACCCATCTTTGAATTAGTTGTGAAAATGTGGCTACATGAGCTTCTTAGGTTAACCATATGGTGAATTTTGAGCATACATATATTAACCATATTTTTTGGATGGTAGGGGGTCTTCCTCATTCACTCTTCTTCATTTTTGGATTGAAACAAAATTTGGTCAAGAATAACCAAAATCTTCATGAATGCATGTGATTTCTTAATATATTGGTAGTGGAAAAATGATTCCTCTGTTCATGAGAGTGATGGTAGTTGAGAATAACTATTCATAGTTGATGTTTATTTAGTTTCTAACACTGAGATTTCCTGGATATTAGAAGTAAAGACCTAGAAAGTGTTGGATTCATAATTACAACGAGAGTTGGGGGGGGGGGGGGGGGGGGTTGAATTAGTATACTACAATTTTACACAACTTTAAAAATTCAATATCAATAACAGATAAATCATATGAAAGCATTAAACACAATATGTATGTGGAAACACATCTAGGATAAAACCACACAACTTCTTTTAATTAACTGATTTATGTAGAACCAACCTACTGTTAAAATTTCTTTAGGCACCTGCCTATAAAAGACACCAATCGCCTCTAATTTGCAAGTACTAACTTGATAGAGACAATAATCCCATCTGGTCTATAAGCACCAACTTACTGGGATGCCAATCCCCCCTTGGATTTGTTGATCCAATCTAATTTTTCCTCAAGTATCCATCTTTAATCACATTTTTAGACTAGATTTATAGTCACTCTAGCTAACTCTCCTCATTCATACTTCTCGATCTTTGATCTTTCTCTTTTTCTCTTTACTACAATAGCTATCAAACAATTCATGGTTAAATTGTTATCTTTTGGTACAATACACTGAATTGCAATCCACTTTTTTCTCTGTTCACTGGCCTAGATCTCACACAGAGTTGATCTACCCCTACTCCTGCACAATTTACGCACATGCATGCTCTTCCCGACTAACTTTTGTTTAACAATGCATTAATATTTATATATTGTTCCATCTTTAATTTTTCTTTATCTAACATCTCATCTCCCAAATTAGTTCTTTTATGACTTGAGCACCTAATTTTACTTGTAAAGTGTTCTTCTTTTTTACATTTATCTCCCTTCCATCCAACCAACTAATACACAAGGTTTAATCCTTTTCAAACAACCATGTGCCGTGTCTATGATATTAACTAGTAAACATAGATTGCTATGAGTGTGAGGGACTAAATAGTCTATAAAATCTTGATAATTGAACTAGTTTGAGACTTAGAGTTGGCTCGGTAGCCCATCCTTATGGATTTGTAGCCTCATCTCAAGGGTGTCCTTTTGTTGAGAGAGTTGGAGCAATGAGATCCAAGGTTGGTTGGAATGTCCAACATCCACATCCAAATTTTGCGAAACTTTCATAAAGACAAGGTCTATATTCTTTATGTATTACATTTAGTTGTATTATTGACTAATTGTTGTTGTATATTGCATGAATCTCTGATTAGTTGATGTTTTCTTGAATAATGAATGAGATTGTTATTCTTGCTTCATGTATTCCTTACTCATATATAAATGGTATTAGATTTGAATTCAATTAAAGAGAGAAATAAATTGAAGTACCCTAGTGGTAGGTATGTTATGCTCAAGGATTTTGGAATAGGAAGCACAAAATGGTGTATCAAGGCAGATATCACTAATTGTATTCATTTATTAATATAATATAAATATATGTTCTTTTACCCCCATAAATATTGTTTGTTTCATGCTTACTTAATTCATGTTTTATTATTGGTAGATCTATTTTTTCCTTGAGCAACTAGATTAGATCAATTATATGCAATATCTATTTGTGCCTAATATATTGGAGAAGGATTTGTGTTTTGTCTTATTCATAGGTGGCAGGTTGTAGAAGTTTTTAGGAGCTAGAGCTTGTGAGATTATTCACAAAAAACAATGATATGATACCTTTTAAAATAAGATATGCATTCATTTTCTCACTTCTAGGACAACTTGTGTGTATATGCTTTATATCTAGGATAAATAAATAGTGATCTATCCCACGATTTATCACTAGTTGTGATGAGGTTAGTAAGAGGAATTGCTTATTTGTAGATATTCTCCTCTTAAACAATTGTGGATAGAAAAAATATAATTTTATGATATTTTATTGTCTATATTGAAAATCCAAGGAAAAGTATAAAGAATGTTTCAACACAATGGAAATAGCTCATTTAGCTTTTGTTTATGATCAAAAAATATTTCAAATGGAAATTCAATGAATGGAGTGGGTGAGAATTGACATGGATTGAATATTTAGATGTTTTGAAAGGTTTTTTAACCAATTTAATTGATAGGGATAGTAGGAAAGAGGATTTTGTATTTTGAGTAAATTAAGAAATCCAAATGCCACTAACATCTAGAAAGAAGGTTGGTGGATAAATTAGCCCTTATGGATAGAATGAGAGTAGGTAGACTTATGGAATGCATATCTTGCGTATATAAGGGAAGTACATCTAAGGTTCAGTGAAGGTTGAAATATATATCATGGTCCAAAAACATGATTAAAGGTGAATACACAACTCATGTTGGTCATTATAAGGCTATTTTTTTATAGACAATTAAATAACTATATGGTGGTGAAGCAAGATATGGAAATCGAAGGCTCTTGAAAGGACTAAGATTTTTAGTTGTTTTTTTCTATATAGAATAAGATATTGACATGTGATGTGTTGTAGAGGAGACTGGGAAAAGGTTAGGTATGTGCATGTTGTGTAGAAAGAAGGTAGGATATATTTCTCATTTATATATTCATTACTCTTATGCTCAGGAATTAGGGAAAGTGATCATAACTTATAATGAGTGTGGATAAAGAGTGGAGTGGGTATTTTATTTAGGAATACATAGGTAAATGTATTAGAAGGAAGAATATAAAATAATATAGTTCCATTGCATGTTTATTCATTTGGGGTATTTAGCTAGTGAGAAATTCTAGTAAGTTCGAAAATAATTTTCTATCTTCATTCTAAGTTTTAAAACATGTTACATCAATGGTTTATTTTGTAGAATGAAAGTGGGTGAAGGTAATCCTCAGGATCTTGATGAACTAGGCCTAGGGACTTTTTGATAGATCTTACTAGGATACATAATATTTCCACAATGTAGGAGGTGTATTTGTTTCATATGTTTCTCATAATGAAAAGTTTAAGGTAGGATTGATGCTCAACTTAGATAAGTTTTTTGGAGTTTATTTCATTGGAAAACTTCCTAAAATGTTTTTTTTGGATAGAAATAATACTTATGTTCAAATATTTAGGGATCAATTTTGGCGATTAACTAGAAAATAGAGAGGTCTCAAGTTCATAGTCCTTCTCATGCCAATAATAGATAACATGAAGGAAATTGTAAAGGTTTTAAGCAACGTCTTTCAGTAGAAATCACATAAGAGAAATTTTTGGCCGACGCGTCTCGAACAAAAAAGTGTGGTTCATCATCAGGATGATGAACCACACTTTTTTGTTTGAGACACGTCGGCCAAAAATTTCTCTTATGTGATTTCTACTGAAAGACGTTGCTTAATTCATTATGGATCACAAAAGCTTGAATACATAAATTGTAAATGTCTCAAGTTCATAGTCTTTCTCATGCCACTAATAGATATCAGGAAGGAAATTGTAAAATTACTTGAAAACATATATTTTACTTGTTCTTTTAAAGAATTAAATATAACCACAAATTTTTTTATCTAAAGAAGGATGAATGCTTGTATATATCATTGCATATTGGAGGAGACAAGGAATGGAACTTATGTCTCCTCCCTCTCAAGCTTCTAACATGGCTATTTTTTCTTAAAGCATACTAAGTTATTTTTGGTTTTTTATTTCTATATATATTCTTCTCTACTTTTAATTTCTCCTTTTAAATAGGTTTAAATATTTTCTTTCATCTATTTTTTCATAACAAGCTCTTCTCTTATATATTTGTATGGTGCTCATATGTTATTTTTAAAATCAAAGTGTAAAAATACGTAAGAGAAGTTTTTATTTTTTATTTTTTATAAGCTTGGTAGGACTCTGATTTTCGTGTTTACATGTCCATTATTCACCCCACTACGGGGAGGGCAACACAAGATTTGAACCCAAGGCTTTCGGTTCAGTGAGACTTCATTTCCATGGCCACTGCCACTTGAACTACCCCAAATGGACCTGTAAGAGAAGTATTATTATATTATATATTTAAGTTATAATAAAGGGGATATAAAGAAAAATCAAAACCATGATTATTACATATAAGGATCTTTATTGTGTAAATTTTATACAAATTGTAAAAAAACACATTAAACATATAATATTTATTTATTTATTCTTTAAAATCAAGAAGTGATTATATTAATTCTTAAATCTAATGTGTACATCATAAGTTATGATTATTGATCTGCTACTAGGAAAAACAAATTAGTAACATAATAGTAGAACTTTTGTCCATATAAAAAATCTAAACTAGATAAAAAGCTCAAAAATATAATATAGTCTAAAATAGTATAATATTTTGGTAACTAAACTAGATCTATTAACACCTATGATGGCATCTAGGCTAATATTAGCATGTCTAACCAAAAACAAGAGTAAGAACATCTATTTAGATGGAGAATCAACCTAAATAGCGTTAGGTATATCACCCTCCTCATCATAGGTGGAGAACTTGAGGTCTGCCATCTTCCTAATTAGGATCAATACGTTATTAATCAACTCCCTTGTGTGCTCTTTCATTGTGTCAATGCTTAAGAGGATTTCCTATTGGGGTTTCAAGTGCTTTACTAAAAGTTTTCCCATGGTGGTTTTTAGCTAACAATAAATGTCTATAGTCAACATGTACCTTGTTTGTCTATTCTTGGTATTCCTAGTGTCTTACACCATCCATCAACCTCTCCTTCTACATCAATAATGAATCATCACTAAATTCTATCTTTTCATTCTACATTTTCAATTTCCTTGTGAATATGGGAAGATATATACCGCATATACATAATTACCTACCTCTGCATGAAGTACGAAGTCCACAAGCTATAGAGAATATGTTGACTTCTTCTTCCTTGTACCCTCCCAAATGAGTCCAACCCTATAATTTCCATTTTAATTATGAATAAAAGTTATAAATTTCTTAGCTTGGAAAAAAATATAATTTTAAATAATTTAAATACCAAAATAAAACAAATTTCTTAGATTTATAATTTAATATAAAAAATTAAAAAAATTCTTTAACCATACAAAAGAAAATATTATAAAAGAAATTAAGCATAAAAAATACTTAAAATATTTGATAGATAATGTTGAGAAATGATAACAAGAAATTCCAGTTTAATTTGTCCTTGAATTAAACAGTGAATTAAAATCGAATTCTATTCTCATAACAACTTGTAAATATTTAATTAAGTTTAAATAACTTAATTAGCTTAGGAATTTCATGTTGGAAGTATTTTGGAATTCATGTAAGTGTTATCCCTAAATTTTAGGGGTCCAATATGAGTTTAGATTGAGTTGTAATTAGATAACTCAGTTTATTGAGTTATAGTCAGTTAAACTAGTTCTAACTGTTTGTTGAACTAGTAGAGGATTAACAGTCAGTTAGTGCACTGGTGCATCCACAAGTGCTACTCCAGATAACTGAAGATTCACTCATCGGAAACTCATGCATGTCAGTTCTGAGAAAGACCCAGTTGAGACTAGAGTGCAGGGACAATGTACTATTAGTTGTATGATTTACTGAGTTGTAAATATCATGCATGTAATCAGGAATAGGACCTAATTAGGATTGCGCAACTTTGGAAGCATGAATTCCCTTTAAATACGGGTTATTCATCTTAGGAATTGCGCAAGGAAATAGGGGCTTGGAAGGTAGTGGAATTTGGCTAAGTGTTGGCTAGTAGCAGGCTTGTGAGGGAGAGAGTTGAGCATACTTGTGTGAAATTGTTCAAGTGAGAACAAGCTTTGTGTCTTCACTCATATTTCTGATTAATGCAATATAGATAGGTGGGGTTTTGAGGAGTGGTTTTCCCTAGAAAAACTTTTTGTGTTATGTGCCATTGATTTGTCTTCTTCTTGTTCATATTGTTTTCATCGATCTATTGGCTTTCGCTGGTTGAAAGTAGAAGTAGATTCTTGTCTCTTATTTTAGTAGATTACATGAACTTGTGATTCTACAAGAAATTCTACAGATAATCCTTAGATAGAATATATAAAATTCCACTCTTCCATAAATTAAACATGTATTAGTTTCAGAACTAAGATAAATGAGACCCATCTGTAAGTCTTCATAGCGATGCGACAATAAAGTGTTCTCCTGGGATTATGTTAAACTTAGAACCCAAAGTGAGCTAAAATAAAGACATAGCCATATAATATTAATAAAAACTTTATCATTAAAATTGTAGAGAATTCTTCGTGAATAATAGGAAAAATATTAATTTTATTTATATTAATATAATAAAATATGGAAAAATAAATTTTATAATAAAAGAATATTTTATATTAAAAGAAATAAATTTTTAGTAAAAATAATTGATTAATATAAATATATTTTAACTTTTCATTTTCGCATAAAATAAAGACAGCCCTATAATATTAATAAAAACTTCATCGAATAAAACTTTATGTTAAAATCGTAGGGAATTCTATGTGAACAATAAGAAATATATTAATTTTATTTATATTAATATAATAAACGATGGAAAAATAAATTTAATATAAAATATATATTTTGTATTTTATATTAATAGAAATAGTTTTTTAATAAAAAATAATTAATTAATATAAATATATTTTAATTTTACATTTTCACATAAATAAATAAAATATAAATATAAATAAATAAAATATATAAATAAATAAATAAATAAAATATAAATATGAAAAGGTAAAATATTTTTTTACTATTAATTTTTTTTATATAATTTAAATAAATGTTAATAAAAAAGTTAATAAATTTTTCCAAAACAAAATTAAATTAATTTTTTATATAATTTAAATAAATATTAATAAAAAAATTGATAAACGGAAAAAAATAAATTTATTATATTCACTTAAAAATTTCACATAAAATATAAAATTAAATTAGATATATAATAATTAAAACATAATTTAAAAAAAAATGATTTATTTTTTATTATATTTAAAATTATAATAAATTTATAACAATTATATATATATATATATATATATATATATATAAATATATATATATAATAAAAGTATGTAAGTTTCAACCCTTCATAATAATAGAGACTGTTTTATATATATATATATATATATATCACATAAAAGTATGTAAGTTTCCACCATTCATAATAATAGAGACTGTTTTTCTGGATATATTTATTATATATAAATGTAAAGATATAAAAATACAAATTTGCTATCTAATATATAAAATACTTATATTTTATTTTATGATTTTTATTTCAAGTAATTAGTTATATCTATTGCAACACCACTTAACATTTTCAAGTAATTTGTTACATCTATGGTCACACCATAATGTTAGTTTATGAATCTTCAATATATTTTTTTATTTATTATATTTAATTTTTTTTTTTTTTATAAATATTAAAAATTTAAAATGGAATATATATATTTAAAAAGATATATTTGGATTGATATTGATTATTATATTATATAAATAATATATATATGTATGAAAAAAAACAATTTAGAAAATATAGATTTTTTTATAATAATAATAAAGAAAGAAGAAAAACAACCAATTGAAATAAAAAAACAATAATAAAAATATAGTATTAATATTAAATCTCTTTAATATCTAAAATGTTAAATGAGTTCTAGGGTTAAAGTAAATGTATGATGAAGGGGGTAATGTGTGGGTGAGTTTTAGGATGGATCGCACGCGCAAAGGCCTGGGCTAGGGTTACCTTTCGTGCATCTACTGCGACTCTTAGAGGCTAGGGCTCGGTAACATTTCTATGCCTAGTTTTCTACCGCTGCGGTCACGATCCTGGAACCTCCAGCTGCAGCAATCCCATTGTTATCCACATCAGTCTTTTTCGGTGCCGACATTGTGTCAGATATGGATGTCTCGGAGCTTGAATCGGTGGACTATTCGGCGGATCCATCGCCGGACAAGGTTATATTCGGGAGGCCCTGCTTTGGACCTCGTTCACAGTTCGCGCCTTCCTCATCGTCATCGGTTCCTGGGCTCCCATCTTACCCCACCTCCGATGCGCCCATTGTTTATCGCAACAATCTTTCATCTGCTGGAGCTTTTCCTTCTGAGTCGCCGCCCTTCGAGGTCCCTCCGCTCTCGCCAGGTTCTCTACAGTTCCTGGCCTCGCATACTCCTCCCTCGCCCTCGTTCGATCCACAGGCTCCGCCCCTCCTATCGGTGCCTCTCCCTCTGCCGATCGCAAACCCTGCATCACATCCCTCTGGATTGCGCCCCTCTGGTTGTTTTGAAACCCCTGCGGTCACTACCCGACCCGCTCAACCCCTCCCAGGGAGGGTATCACCAATCCTCTGGTTGATCACCCATCGGCCCCTCGATCCGGCAAAAAGAAGGTTCACTGTGTGAGATCTACGTCGAGGGACATTTCCATAAAATTCGACGAATCGAAGCCGCTCGGAGAATATATGGATATCGCAAACACCGTGTTAGTAGGGCACGTCAGGGGCCGAACATACTCGAGACAGAGACTCATTCTATGGGTTAAGGAGATTTGGGGCGGTGTACTATTCGATCTACCAGAGGTTCATGTTCTACCAAGAGGCTGGTTCTCACTAAAATTCGCCAAGGAAAGTCAGACAGATCTGGTACTGGGGCGTTACTGGCATATCGAAATGGCCCCGGTACTCCTTAAGCGCTGGAGTCCCCTTTTTGAACCAGAGCGGGAACAGCTTGGTGCAGGACCGATCTGGGTTCGCCTCCCGGGTCTTCCATTACCATTCTGGGCCGAAGAAGTGTTTATTCAGGTTGGCAATGCCCTCGGGACCTACTTGGACTTCGATCGCACTTTTGTGGAATCAGGGAGTCGAACACTTGCACGGATTTTGGTTCTTCTGGACACCCGGGAAGGGCTTGAGGAGCAGATCACGCTTCAATGGGGCAGATGCATCAGGGTTCAGCTATTGGATTATGAAGGAGTCCCCTTCCGCTGCAGACGATGCCATAAAGTCGGACACCTTGCTAAGGACTGTCCCCTCAACAAGAAAGTTGAAGACACTCCGAAGAATACCCCGACTTCCTCCAGGATGGCATCTCCAAATTCTTCTCGGCCTCCTTCTGCCGGTCCGCCCCCTTCAGCTTCAGCACCTGTGGATGTGTCCGGACTCCGGTGTCCCTCACCTCCTATCACTAGGGCACGCTCGGCGGCTGAAGTGGGTATGATCTCTGGTTCTCTTACTTCTCATGTTCATTCATCGGTTGATGTCATTGGTCCCGCATCTCTTTCTCCTATGATTCATTGTCCTCTAAGTTCATCTCCTTCCACCTGTTCGGACCCAATCATATCCACTTCTCCCCATAAGGATTGCTCCTCCCCTCGGACGTCTTCTCCTCCACACCCATATTTTCTTCGATCTCGAAATCCAGCCAGAGAGCCCCCAATCGGAAATTCCGGTCTGGGCATTGTTTTTCCTGAAGGGGGTGTATCGAATACCAGAGGGAGAAAATCCCATCTCTCTAAAGCCATTAAACTTGCTGGGGCAGAGGTGGTCTCTGGCAGACAATCGACCATTGACGGGGTCCTTAGAGCGGGACACACCCCGAGAGGTGTTCCCCCATGAAGTGTCTTTCATTTAATTGTAGAGGACTGGCTAGTTCCTCCAAGAAACTAGCCTTGAAGAGGCTCATTGAATCTGAGCCTAGTGATATTATCATGCTACAAGAAACTCTCTGCACAGCTGATCAGTGTACTCAAGCCTTGCTTACCTTGGTCCCTGGTTGGAACATCTTTGCAAATGATGCTGTTGGTCGATCTGGGGGGCTTGCCATTGGGATCAACCCCCGCACCATTAAACTAAATTCAAGTTGGGGGGGGGGGGGGGGGGGCTGGATTCATTGGATTGGATATTTTCTCTGCCGACCTCGGCATGGATCTTAGAATTGTCAATATTTATGCGCCCTGCTCCCAGCGAGAAGCATTCTGGCAGCACATCCTTCATCTCCCTTTACTGAATGAAGATCATGTCATTATCGGAGGTGACCTAAATTTCTCGCTGGGTTTCAGGGAGTCTTGGGGCTCGGATGCTCAAATTGACCCCATTACCGATTTCATGCTCAATCTGCTAGAGCAATCAAATTTTATAGATATCCCCATGCAGCGCCCCCTTCCTACCTGGAGGAATAGACGGGTTGGGGACGCTGCCCTTGCTCGCAGACTTGACAGATTCCTACTTAAAGGGACTCTTCTCCAGCGCGTGCATCTGTTTCGACAATGGGTTGGCTCGGGGGGGCAATCGGACCATAACCCTATTTATCTGGAGATTCAGGGACCTACCAAGAAACCCAAGGCACCCTTCAAATTCAACCACACCTGGCTGAAGGACCCCTCATATATCAAGTTGATTAAGGACTACTGGATAGCTCACCCTATCAATGACAATGAATCTTATGCTAAAAGTTTCTGCAGAAACCTTGCAGAATTAAAGCATATTTCCATTCAGTGGGCTAAGGCGAAATTGGAGAGGGAAACAGCACAGCTCACTCAAATTGAGGCTGATATTTGCTCACTTACTGACAATCGGGGCTTGGGATTCATCTCTGTGGCTGACAAAGGTAGGCTAATTGACTTGGAAAGTCAAAAAGCCAGGATCCTCAAAGAGAGGGAGGAATCCATCAGATTAAGAAGTAGAGCATTATGGATACAAGCTGGGGATGACAACACAAAGTTCTTTCATAGCTATACAAAGAGCAGAAAGGTTTCTAATACAATCTGGAAGCTTCCCTCTCCGGATGGTGAGATTGCAGACAATTTTCATAAGCTTGCACACCTGGGCACCACCCATTTCAGGAATTTGTACAAGAGTCCCCGGGTAGCCAGTCTTCTGGACATCATCAATGTGGCAAACCACTTCCCTAGATTCGTGGAGGATGAAGATGTGGCGAATTTGACTGACCCTGTTACAGCTGAAGAACTTGAAGGGGTGTTGAAGTGGTTCAAGAAAGATAAAAGCCCCGGCCCAGATGGTTGGACCATTGAATTCTATCTAGCCTTTTACGAAGATCTGGGGCAGGATCTACTGAGGGTGGTGGAGGAGAGCCGATCTACTGGATCCATCTATCATGCTATCAATTCCACATTTATTGCCCTCATTCCCAAATCTGATTCCCCGACATCCTTTGATGAATATCGACCCATCTCACTGTGTAACTGCTTATACAAAATCATCTCGAAGATCATTGCTAACCGGCTTAGACCTATCCTCTCCAGGTCCATTGCCCCGCAGCAATTTGCTTTTCTAGACTCCAGACAAATTCATGAGGCCATTGGACTTGCACAAGAGGCCCTTCACTCCATCTGGTCCAAAAATCTAAAAGCCATCCTCCTCAAAATCGATCTCTCCAAAGCTTTCGATCGTGTCAGCTGGCTCTATCTTAAAATGATACTCATTCATTTGGGGTTCCCACATGCTTTTATCACTTGGATAATGGCCTGCATCACATCCCCCTCCTTTAGTATCCTCATCAATGGCTCGGCATCTACATTTTTCCACTCGGAAAGAGGTCTGCGACTGGGATGCCCTCTATCACCTCTTATTTTTCTCTTGGTCATGGAAGGCCTTAGTCGCCTCATGGAAGCTGCAAAGAGGGATGGTGATATTGGAGGTCTTGGAATATCCGATTTGTGCTATCTTACACATCTACTTTTTGTGGATGATGTACTTATTCTACTTGATGGAAGTGTCAGAGACTCCCGGTCTTTCTCGAAAATCCTGCAAAGATTTTTTGCAGCTACAGGTATGCAGCCAAATCAGAAGAAATCCACCATCACCTGCGCTCGCACTACTGTACAGGAGACACGGACTGCCCTTCAGGCTTTTCCTTACTCGGTGCACTCACTGGATAGAGGTCTTAAATACCTGGGTTTCAATCTGAAGCCTACCTGCCAAAGGATAGCTGATTGGGTCTGGTTGGTGGCCAAATTGGAAAAGAGGCTTCTGGGTTGGAGCCACAGATATCTATCTAGGGCTGGCAGACTGGTGCTCATCAAATCTGTGCTAGAGGCTACCCCGGTGTTCTGGATGGCTCTAGCCTGGATACCTAGGAACATCCTAGGGAGGCTGCAGCAGCTTTGCAACTGCTACCTATGGAATGGGAGTCAGGAGAAAAGAATACTTGCTTGGATCAGCTGGAAGAAAATCGCTCTACCCAAAAAATGGGGAGGTTGGGGCCTCAAAGACCTCCCAGATTTCGCCAAAGCACTAGCTGCCAAGATGGGATGGACCCTGCTCACTAGCCAAAATCTGTGGACACATGTTACTTATCACAAATACATTTGGCCTCGAAATATTATGGATTGGGCCCGACTTCCATCCTGGTCTTCGAAAGGAGGCTCTTCTATCTGGAAGGCCTTGATTGATTCCCTTCCCCTCATTCGGGACAACCTGGCTTGGCGCATAAATGATGGCATGATGGGCAGAATTGGCATGGACCCATGGAATAACTGTGGGGGCAGACATATATTAAATCAGGAGCTTATCAATTATCTACAAGCCCGGGGGATCCGGCACTTCGCACAGATTGCTGACCCGCATCGAATAGACATCTTCACTCAAGCTTGGAAATCTGCTCAATATTTGGAACTCCCTATTCAATGGCACCAGGAATGGGATCAATATATCATGGCTTTAACTGAATCACACATCCGCATCAAACAAGGGCCAGATGAACTTATTTGGTGCCCAGCGGACCATGGTATATATACCCCAAAGCACGGTTACAGTGCTCTCATATCTCACAGATCACCGGAACAGATCCACCTGTGGTGGCATAACATATGGAAGCTCAAGGCCTCTCCCCGATCCAAACTATTCTTCTGGTGTGCTCTCCATGGTATCATCCCCACGGGAGAACAGATGACCCGCAGAGCCATACACGGCCCCTCTTGGTGCACTTTCTGCAAAAATGCGTCTGAATTCACAGACCATATTTTTCTTCTCTGCCCGACTGTCCAAATCATATGGAGAAATATTTGTCAGCAATTGGGCATTTCGGGACAATGGAGTGGACTGGATTTACATAGCGCATGAAGTAGCTGGTCATAATCCCATCCGGACTCAAAATTAAACAACCTCCCCCCTGTGGCCACCTGGTATATCTGGCTCGCACGGAATAGGGCCATTTTCGAGGATCGACCGATTATGGGTTGCCGGATTGAAATCGCTGTTATTGTTGCATATCAGGAGTTACCAGATCCGCCTCCTACCAGACCCAGAACCATTCAGCCCATGCCCGAGATTGACAGATCCATCCCATGGGCATTTTTCGATGGGGCAGCGAACCAAGCCGGGTGTGGAGGAGGATTTGTCCTACACATTAATGAACAGCATAGATATCTTGCAAAACTGGGTTTCGGAAATGGATCTAACAATTTTGCTGAGCTCTCTGCATTACATAATCTTCTACATTTTGCTTTATCACATCAGCACACACAGATCAATATATTTGGGGACTCATTGGTGGTTGTTAACTGGATCAATAATGTCACTACTTGCCATTCTCACACACTCAGCAATTTACTTCATAATACTCTCACACTCAAAGCAGCATTTGATCATTTTACTTGTGTGCATATATACAGAGAACACAATAGCGAGGCTGACAAAATATCCAAAGAGGCCTCGACACTTCCCCGAGGCGATGGGCAAATAGTGGAGCAGAATGGGTCAGATGAACATCAGTTTTACCACCGACCATATATAGATCAGAGGCAACAAAGGGACAATAGTCCCAATAGCTGACCGAGAATGGAGACAAATTTTGATAAACTGCTACTATATTTATAAATAGAATCATTTTGTACAAGCGAATAGGCTGTAGAGCCAGAACAATGAAATGTAATTAGTACTTTTGTTTGTTACACACTGATAAACACCTGAAAAGGTAGATTTTGTATGAACAAGACAGTAATGCCATGGCATCTGCTTATGTAATTTTCAAATATTAATGAAAGTTACTGATTTTTCCAGGGGAAAAAAAAATGTATGATGAAGGAAACACATAAAATACTTACACTCCTATGCATACTTAATTGGTCTAATATTAAATTAAACTTATACAATTTAACATATATATTGAAAACATAATATACATACAAATGTTTTAAACTTGAAAATAAAAAAAAATAATTTTTTTTTCCAAAAAAAATTAAATTCCAATTTTGTCTATATATATATATATATATATATATATATATATATATATATATTTATTATAATATTTTCTATAATATAATACAATTATATGAATTTATGTCTTTATTCCCACACCAAGGAACTTGTCACTTAACCTCCAATATGTTTGTCTATACAATTTACTTCTAAATTACTCTCGTGGTTAACATTAAAATTTTTCATTAATCTTTCCTTATAAAAAACATGGCTCATAACATTTTTTTGAAATAAATATTAATAATATAAAATATAATATATAAAATATAAAATATAGTATATATATAATTATATATAATTTTAAATATTAATATATTAAAAATTAAATTTAATATATAAGAATGTATTGGAACCTTTTATGTAGGTTGGGGAAATCTTTAATTTTTGGGGAAAATTTTAAAACTTTTTAGCATGAATTATAATGTTTAATTAAATAGAAATAATGAATATATAATAGAGGAAAGTATTTTAAAGAAAAATATAATTAAAATAATAAAGTTATTATAACATTAATTTATTAAAAAAACAATTAAAACATAAAAATAAGTAAATTTATATAAAATTGAGAGTTAAAGTAGGTATATAATAATTAATTTGTGTTGTAGTTGTTTTTTTTTCTAACTATAATTGAAAATACACATTAGAAAACATGTAACACATTAGACAAAAAAATGATAAAATAAAAATAATTTCCAAAATAACTTTGAATATATTTAACTATGTCTCTCTTAAAATTTATTATATATCTATGATGTAACACTTTCGTGTGATGTATTACCACAACACAACACTTTTCACAATGCACCCAAACATGTTAAGCGTAAAATGATAAAACAAAAACTTTGAAATCTACATATATTTTACCTTTCTATGGGGAAATATCTATCTCTAATATTATTATTATTATTATTATTATTATTATTATTATTTAAAAAGGAAATAAAGAAAATGAATCAACTAAAAGAAAATAATACTATAAACATGTATTAATCTTAAATCTCATGAATACCTAAAAGGTTACATGACATCTAGGAAGATTAAGTACATAGAATGCTACATATAATTTTTACACTCCTATCCATGCTTAACATGTCTAGAATTATATTAAACTTAAACAATTTAACATATATATTAAAACATAACATACACACAAATATGTTAGGCTTAGAAAATGATAAAAGAAAAACATTTTCCAAAAAAATTAGAATCCACACAGTTGATTTTGTCTCTTAAAATTTGTCATATTTTCTTTATAGTAAAACAATGTAACATCCCTTTGTAACCTTACAAGAAAATGCATAGAGTTAGAATTTTTTTTTACACAATTTACCTAGGGTAACTATCCAAGTTACTATTCTAGATTCCTCATTAACCATTAGATAGAATCTTCATCATTACATGGAGTAGCTTTAGTAAGGAATAGTGAGTTACATAACCATTAACAACCATTGTTGTAACATATTAACATAAAATTTCTAACATAATCTTGCATCATTTTCATGATTCCTTTAACTAGATTAGTTAATCACATACTTGATATTATAAACATCATATTATGCAAGGAATCATCATCATCAAACTGACACAATAAGTAATCACATCATTGAACACCGATATACCCTGGAAACCTCGTATGGTGAAAACCAATAAATGCTCAATTTTATTATTAAACGCTCGTGAGGGTGTTCACCCCTCACTCAATGGCTTATAAGGGAGTCCATCCCTTAACCATTGTCATAAAATCTTACAAGGAAATATCATTTAAATACAAAATATCTAGCTAAAAGCTATTACAATCATCATGATATAATTTACCCACAAATATTCAATCTTTATATCTTTGTGGCTTGGTTGTTCCATCAATGGACCATCCTGCAGCTCACACTCATCTGCATGGACCATTAATTCTTTACCTGCCACCATGTTAAACATAATCTATCCTTTGCACAAGTCACCATCCTTTCCTGTCATTGTTGTTGTCAACATACATTGATATCATGATTACATAAAGTATTAATCAACCAATAATCAATATTTAATAGTGATTCTTCAACATCTACTCATGTGCATACATGAAATGTAAATATAATATCGCAACATGCTTCTTCTAACAACACTGTTCATGCATTAATTATAAGAAAAAAACATATCAAAATAAATACCACATTACTATGATCCTTCTCGCATAAGCACCCATTCCTTTCCAAAGGAAAACAACTGTAACTATCCATTTTCATTTAAAGGATACTAGCAACTTAGCTTTGTTTTCTATGCATGTAATTAGATAAAAACTTATTCAAAGAAAGTTATCCCCTCAGCTTCTTCTTTGTGCATGTAACTAAGTAATCTTTCCAATACAATAGATATTATTATTATTATTACTATTATGCATGCAAATGCATGTCCCCTTCTAAGGGAAAGCTAACATAATAGATACTATTATCATGCATGCAAATCCAAGTCCCTTTTCCAAAAGCATCTTTCCCAAGATAAATCTATTTACAAAGTTTATTGTACACAAAAATACAAGCTTTGTTTTAAAATAAAATTAATGTGTTAGTTATTATTTCTTGTGTGCAGATATATTTATTTTTCCAAAGGAAAGCTAATGCATTTATTGCATGTGATTACTTGTTTCTCTTCCAAGGTCTAACATAATGATTATTATTTTATGCACGCAAATTCTTGTTTCTCTTCAAAAGGCCTAACACAATAATTATATACTTTCCATGCATAATTCTTTTCAAAGAATCCAACATCATAGGCGTACTTTTCATGGATGCAAAGATCATATCTCCTTTCAAGAGATCAAACACAATATTTCTATTTTTCATGCAAGCAAATAACACATTTCCTTTCAAGAATTATCAAACATAGTATTTCTATATCGTGCATGTGGATAACTTATTTCCTCTCAAGAAATATCAAGCATAGTAGTTTTATTTTGTGCACACAAATAACTTATTTCCTCTCAAGAAATATCCAACACGATAGTTCCTTTTTAGTGCATACAAGGAACTTATTTCCTTTCAGTAAACATTAAACTAACTAGTTTAATTTTCATGCATACAAATACGTGTCCATGTTCTCAAAAGGAGAGTTTAAACATAATAACCATTAAACATGTGTTTTAGTTTCAAGATTTCTAACACACAATTAATATTTCGCTGCATGTAAATATATAATTCTATAACACGTTGGTTGTACTTCTTTGTTCATGCACTAACTATATATATATATTTCAAAGGTCTAATGCATAGCACCATTATTTCATGCATACCCACACCTTTCTCTTTTCCAATAATTTAATACAATGCATGCAAAATATTTTCTCTTTTCCAAGAATCTAATACGATAATGTATGCAAAGACATTTCACTTCAAAAGCTAATACAATGATGCATGCAATTAATATTTCCTTTTTAAGGATTAACATAAAAATTCATTTCAAGAATTCCAATATAATGGATATGACTATTGTTTACATATTCCTATTAAGAACCTATAGGAATCATGCTAATATCTCCAAGGAAATTAATAATATAATTTTCTCTCATAATTTCCTAGCAATTGTTTTAGATGAAATAACTTATTTTCTTTCTCTTTTCATAAGAAAAGATTACATACATTGTTTTCATGAAAAATATCATGATTTCTTTGATCTTTTGTGTGTGTAGGTTTCATGAGTGTTTTCTTTCTAAGAAAACCACATCCCTAACTTATCTTTTACCAAGCAATTTTTCTTTTAGTAAAGTAATGTAATTTCTTAGCTTTTATATGAAATACCCTTGAAAGGTATGGTTACATTTTTAATGTGGGTAAGTTATTCAAGTGATATTTAGATACGAATTTCTTCAAGACAAGGTTACTTTCTCTTCTTTTAAATATAAAATGATTCATATGAAAATTCTACTTTCAGGAATAATGATAAAAGTACTTATCTCTTGAGCGTAGTATTTATGATATCAATGAATTGCAGGCCAACATGTTAAAGTTTGAACATCTTCAATGAAATTTAGTCACCATCGTCGTCATTATAGAGCATTCATACCAAATGGATACACTGATTGTGGAACTTTCTCAAACCAAGAAATGGATACCTTTACATAATCAATAGTGCCAACCATAATATATTATATTGGAAGGCATGAACTAGATCTGGCTTCAATTGTCATGCCAAACTACTAACTCGACAATATGTAGTCTGTACATTTATGATCTTATGCCTATTTGGGACTCTGAGCAATATTGATAAATAGGTGATTGGACTATAATTTAACAATATGAGAGTCTATCTTTTTTTCCATGTTTGAGAAGCTTATGAAAAATACAACTTTGTCACATGATTCGATTCATAGTGTTGCAAATATTACTTCCAATCTAATTGTTGCTAGATAGGTTGCAATTATAGGGTGTATTTCTCATATACAATTGACTAAGAAAATAATCAAATGGTAAGGCAATACCATGGTGGTTTGTAACTGCTAAGAGACCTAACCGTTTCTTGGTTTAGTTAAAAAAAACTAATAATAATTTTATTTTGTAACTGGTATGAGTTTTAATAGATTACAGTAGGGATATTACATACTCCCCTCCTTAAAGGGAACATCATCCTCAATGTTCATCTTTCATTGGATATTTAAATTTTACACATGATATAACAATCTAACCCACCACAAAAGGGATCCTTCCCCTTATAAAATGAAGGATTTCATTTCCAAAAATTACTCATAGACAAAAACAATAACATTTATCAATAGTCATAAGCATTTATAACTGCAAAAATATGCAAGTTCCACTTTCCATCACTTGGCCATTATTTAAATTCGTAGAAACAAAAAAAAATATCTATACTAACTTATCATTACTTACCAATTTCTCTTAACAATCATGGTCCCTTTTACGCAAGCACTCTACGAATGGCTTAACAATCCATTGACATTCCATGGTAAGCACCCTATAATGTATGACTAACAAACCCAACATAATCATGTCAATCACAAAATTTTCAATCAAATGAAATACTTTTAACTAATAATTACTTATGCAAGTACTTCCACAAGTACTTAGAGAGCACCTAACTCTTCAATTATCAAAATGAGCAATAACTACACCAAGTGAAAACTATCTTAGCCCCTGCTAAAGACATTGATAATATTGGTAATACAATAAAGGAACTACACTTCCAATAATTCCTTATCGAACACTAGGCTCCTTTATTATCAATATGTACACAAAATATTTACACAACTATATAGAAAATTCATTTTTAACACATCACTTAGCTCATTAGTTAACTTTTTATGCTATGAGAACCATAGTGGCAAAAGAAGACTCCTCCCAACCAATGGGAATCAGTTCCTACAACCAGATTGAGCTATTTTTACATCCAGACAGTTCTCTGACAGAGACCATACTAGGTATGGTATGGAATTCCTCTGGCCAACTAGCTCAAGAATTCCAATGACCACAAAGGGTCTAATACAAGATTCCTCTTTGTAGTGTCCTACCTATTCCTTCGACAATGTCCTGTCTATGAGGAATTTTTGGGTCTCCTCCAATAAGCTCCAAAATCAACAGATTTGCCTCAGGATTTTTCCCCTCTTCACCATATTGGCCAACTCTTTTCCCTTACTGAGATCATCTATCTCTAGGGAGAGGAAATCTGGGTAGGTAAGCACCATAAACCCCTCTGGGCAGACAAATGCCATCAAGCCAAGGCCTTCTAGCCTTTTAAAACTATCCATAACTTTCTGACATGTGAAATTCTCTTTTAGCACTCTTTCCCACAATAATTTACATAATGAACCATATGCACATTATAATTAAAAAAAAAGAAATATTTATGTACACCATGCATTCATACTTAATCTTCAACATGGGTCCACAATATCTAGATTGATAGGAAACATAATTGACATACATGTGGTATATATTATGATTTTCAAAATAAAACAATCAATCATATCATAACATTATACTTTCTCATTTGCAGTTGCAATTCACATTGTAACATTTTACCTTCACAGGTTCTCAGGTTGCCATTAAAATACCCCTGCTTAATCTCATCACCAAAATTAGTCATAAATATGCATTGTTTAAACAAGTATTCATTTTCACAATCATTTTAGTTTCATGCATACAATATTGTCATGCATAAAAGTATATGCAAATATTCACTAATGTGTAAATGTCAATCACAATTAGGGTAACAATCCAAACATTTCCAATTTCCCACTGTGTACTATTACCAACAGATGAACACATGAAGTAACTACCATAATCACTTGTTTGCAACTTACGATAAGCTTTAATAAAAATCAACAACACTAACTAATCAATTATACGAACATGGTCATGACAAGACTCAATCAACAACTAGCTATTACAGTCAAGTCTCACTACTCGACTCATTGTTTATTTTTAACATCTAAAGGGGTTCTTCCAATATTCTTTTAAAACACTCTATCATCTTCTTCAAGGACATTCCCCATATTTTACATTCATGCATTCACTCATTATAAGTAGTGCATTATAACTTTAATCATGTTCATTGAATGTATCATTAATATTTTCATATTTGCAAAAGTTGGTAATTGAATCTCACTTTCCTTAGTGAGTGTTTAAGATTGTTTATAGGTGTAATAGAGGTTTAATTATTCTTTATCCTCATTGGGATTCAAATGTCATGAACACAATTTTGCAGCAGACTTTATTAATTACTACTCTTCATTTTGGTTATAAACATGAGTCATACATCTCATGTCAAAAGTACTCTACTGCATATATCAATATGCAGATTGTTAGACTCATACTTGAGTTGATACCCACTAGTAACATACCTCGATTTATTTTCCTCTTAACAATTCCCAAAGGCGCCAATGCTGCAACCTTCAACTCCAATACCAATTGTAATATCCCTCGGTAACCTCACATGAAAATGCATAGAGTTATATTTTTTTTTACACAATTTACCCACGGGTAACTATCCAAGTTACTATTCCAAATTCCTCATTAACCATTAGATAAAATCTTCATCATTACACAGAGTAGCTTTAGTAAGGAATAGTGAGTTACATAACCATTAACAACCACTATCGTAACATATTAACATAAAGTTTTTGACACAATCTTGCATCATTTTCATGATTCCTTTAACTAGATTAGTTAATCACATACTTGATATTATAAACATCAGATCATGCAAGGAATCATCATCAACAAACTGACACAATAAGTAATCACATCATTGAACATCGATATACCGTGGAAACCCTGTAGGATGAACACCAATAAATGTTTAATTTTATTATCAAACGCTCATGAGGGTGTTCAACCCCCACTCAATGGATTATAAGGGAGTCCATTCCTTAACCATTGTCATAAAATGCTACAAGGAATAATCATTAAATACAAAATATCTAGCTAAAAGCTATTACAATCATCATGATATAATTTACCCAAAAATATTCAATCTTTATATCTTTGTGACTTGTTTGTTCCATCAATGGACCATCCTGCAGCTCACACTCATCAACATGGACCATTAATTCTTTACCTGCCACCATGTTAAACATAATATACATTTTACACAAGTCACCATCCTTTCCTGCCATTGTTGTTGTTGTTGGGTTGTGTTATATTCTATCCATGACTAGCCCACGTAGTTAACCAAGGGTTAGAGGGGGGAGGTCAAAGGGGGCTTGAGGTGTACCGGTAACCTCACTTTATGGGGTCTAGGGCAGCGCCCCGAAAAATTTTGGTTTTGGACCATATGTTAGGTTGGGCGAACCCACCTATGGTTTTGTGCATGATTTTTGCCCATGTTTTTTGGACGCGATGGTTGTCGGTCCATGGTTTTGGGCGCGATTGTTTTCGGCCCATGGTATTGGGTGCTTTGGCATGTATAAATATGTATTGTAACATTGAAAGGAACATAATGAAAAATCAAGCTAGTAGTCCTAGTTTTGGGATCCAAGGGAAAATCTTTGTGTATATGTGTTTTATGTGTTATGCTCTCGCATTGTTTATTTTCTATGTTTTAGAATTCGTATGCAGGTAATTACTGTATAGGGTTAAAACCTACATTTGGTATCAGATAAAATTTGGCTTCAAGGGGATGCCTTTGTTGCTGAGGGGTTTTGCTCGGGGCTGTGGTAGACCTTGTTCAATGAGAGATTGATTCTGGTGGTGAAAGAAGATGGCGAGCAGTGGAAAGATAGAGATTGAGAAATTTAATGGTCAAAGTTTTGAGTTGTGGAAACTCAAGATGGAGGATCTATTGGTGGATAAAGATCAGTGGATCGCGGTAGATTCAGGTACTAAACCAACGGGAGTGTTCAATGAAGAATGGAAGAAGTTGGATCGGAAGGCAAAGAGCACAATACGATTATGTGTCTCAGATTCAGTATTGCTGAATGTATCAGGGGAAGCTACGGCGAAGGCTTTGTGGGACAAGTTAGGGACTTTGTACCAATCTAAGTCTCTGGCGAATAAACTGTTCCTGCGGAAAAAAGCTGTATAACCTGAGGATGAAAGATGGAGACTCGGTGACAGAGAATCTGAATGCATTTAATACTGTGGTAAGTTAGTTAGCATCTATTGATATTAAAATTTCAGATGAAGATAAGTGCATCAGTTTGTTGTGTTCTCTACCAGATTCGTGGGATAGTCTGGTTATTGCAATAGGTATCAATGCAACTGCCTTGCAGTTTGATGAAATAGTCTCAGCCTTTCTAACGGAGGAGATGAGACGGAAAAATATGGAGAGCCAGAATGGTGATGCCTTGTTTATACGAGGACGGTCCCAGAATAGAAACAAAAGTAAGTCATCGAGTGGGAGATCTAAATCTAGAGGGAGATCTAAATCTCTAGGAAAACCTATAAAGGTGGTGTGTTGGAAATGCAGAAAGGAAGGCCACTTTAAAAGGGACTGTAAATCTAAATCTCCTGACAAAGGAAAGGGATTTGATGAGGCTCCTTCCGCAGAGGTGAAAACCACCTCAGATGAAGGTGGGGATGTGTACTTGGCTTCTTCAAGTACACATGTAGATCATGAGGCATGGTTGATTGATTCAGGTGCATCATTTCACTTCACTCCCCATAGAGAGTGTTTTTGCGAGTATGAGAAATATGATGGTGGTGATTTCTTCTTGGGGGATGACAGGAAGGCTATAATCATTGGTCATGGAAAAGTAAAGTTGAAGTTGCAAGGTGGAAGGGTTAGAACACTTCCAAGTGTTCTACATATTCCTGCATTAGCTAGAAATTTGATTTCTATAAGCAAGCTGGATGATGCAGGTGTAAAAACAGTGTTCAAGAAGGATACCTACAAGATGGTTCGGGGAGCACTGGTATTGATGTAGGGAGTTCGGAATGGAACTCTATACAAGCTGCAAGGTAGCACTATTGTTGATGGGTGCAACAGTTCCATGGTTCCTGAAAGTGGAGTAGAAATCTAGTGGTCTCTGGAGAAAAGACCATGCTGTGGCATCAAAGGCTTGGACATATTGGAGAGAAGGGCCTTCGAATACTTCATGGTAAAGGTATGTTAGAAGGTATGAGTAATAGCTCTCTGGATTTTGATTTTTGTGAAAATTGTGTATACGGGAAGCAGAATCAGATGAGTTTCCCCTCTGGTGGTAAGAGGGTGTAAAATATATTAGAGCTTGTTCACAATGATGTGTTTGGACCTGTGAAGGTTCCATCACTGGGTAAGTCTGTGTACTATGTATCATTTATAGATGACTTCTCAAGGAATACATGGATATATTTCCTTAAGAAGAAATTTGAAATCTTTGACATGTTTAAAGAATTTAAGGCTCTAGTGGAAAACTAGACAAAGAAGAAGATAAAGGTGTTGAGGACAGATAATGGTGGAGAGTTTTGCAGCAAGGAATTTGAAGAATTCTGTAAGAAGTGTGGTATAGCACGACAGAAGACTACTCCATATACACCTCAGCAAAATGGAGTTACAAAAAGAATGAACAAGACATTGATGGAAAGGGTAAGAAGCATGCTTAGTGGTGCCGGGTTAGGATAAGAATTCTGGACAGAGGTGGTGGATACTGCATGTTACCTAGTCAATAGGTCACCTTCATCAGCGTTGGAGGATAAGACTCCACAAGAGGTATGGATTGGTAAGAAACCCTCTCTTTCACATATAAGGGTATTTGGACGTGATGCATATGTACATGTTCCAAAGGAGAAACGAACCAAGTTGGATAGTAAATCTGAAAAGTCTTTATTGGGTATAAGGATGGTTTAAAGGGTTATAAGCTTTGGAACCCAGTAATAAGGAAGGTTGTGTACAACTGAGATGTGGTGTTCAGAGAGGTGAAAGATGTTATTAAAATGAATTCCAACCAAAGGAACCCGAGAAGATAGAGTTTGAGCTAAAGGAGGAAGAATCAGACTCTACAACGGAGGAGGAATCAGAAGATGAAGAGCCACAAACTCCGGCTGTGAGAAGATTAGTTCAAGAAAGAAGGCAGTTAGAAAGGTATAGTCCATCTGATTTCTGTTCAAATTTTGCTTTGTCTGTTACTGGTGATGATCCCATAACTGTGAAGGAAGCAGAGGATTCAGAGGATGGAAAACTCTGGAAAGAGGCCATGGTTGATGAAATGGCATCTTTGCACAAAAATGAGGCTTGGGATCTAGTGGAGTTGCCAGCTGGAAGAAAACCCATTGGCAGCAAATGGGTGTTCAAAAAGAAGACAAATGCAGAAGGAAAAGTGGAGAAATACAAACCTCGGTTAGTAGCAAAAGGTTATTCCCAGGTGCCAGGAATTGATTTTGGTGATATTTTTTCTCTTCTTGCCAAGGTAACTTCTATTAGATTACTTTTATCTGTTGCTGTTGCTGTTGATTTTGAGGTAGAACAAATGGATGTGAAGACAACATTTCTTCACGGGGATCTGGAAGAGGAGATATACATGAAGCAACTTGAAGGCTTTGTGGTGAAGGGTAAGAAAGAACTGGTATGTAAGTTAAAGAAGTCTCTGTATGGGTTAAAACAGTCACCAAGGATGTGGTATCAAAAATTTGATACATTTATACGGGGACTTGGCTTCACTAGAGGCAAAGCAGATCACTGTGTGTATTTTAAATTAATTGGTGACCGTGTTATTTATTTGGTCTTGTATGTGGATGGTATTTTGCTGGTTGGAAATGACAAAGAAGTTATCCAGGATTTGAAGACCCAATTATCCTCCAAATTAGACATGAAAGATCTTGGTGTTGCAAACTATATTTTGGGCATGGAAATTAAAAGAGATCGAGTAAAGAGGAAGCTCTGGTTAAACTAGAGGAAGTATGTCGAGACAATATTACAAAGGTTTAATATGCAAGATAGTAAACCAGTGAAGGTTCCTATTCCTGTAGGTGTGAGGTTATTTGCTGAATAGTGTCCCAAGACACAAGAAGAGGAAGAGGACATGTCCCATGTTCCATATGCAAGTGCATTCGGTAGCCTGATGTATGCAATGGTCTGTACTAGACCAGACATTGCACATGCAGTGGGAGTATTGAGTAGGTTTATGTCAAAACTAGGGAAGGAGCACTGGACAACAGTGAAGCGGGTTTTCAGGTATTTGCGTGGAACTAGTGATTATGGTTTGTGCTACCAAGGAAGACCAGGATTGGACAGAGTGTTGGATATTCATGGCTTTGTTGATGCAGATTGGGCTAGAGATCTGGATTAGAGAAGATCTACAAGTGGGTATGTGCTTAACCTATTTGGAGGTGCCATCAGTTGGATGAGTAAGAAACAATCTGTAGTGGCACTATCAACTACAGAGGCAGAATACATGGCAGCCACTCATGCAAGAAAGGAAGCAGTTTGGTTGCAGAGATTGTGTTCAAGTATGGGGTTAGTACAGGAAGCTATAAGGATAGACTGTGATAGCCAAAGTGCAATTTTCTTGGCAAAGAATCCTGCATATCATTCAAAGACAAAGCACATTGATGTTCAGTATCACTTTGTGAGGGATATGATAGAAGAAAAAAGGTGTTGCTGGTTGAAGAATACTACAGATGCATTGACAAAATCTGTGAGCTTTGAGAAGTTCTCTTGGTGTAGAGAAACAATGGGCATTGCAGGACTGGATAAATTACTAAGCTCTCTTGTGCCCCCTTATGGAAATAAAACAACAAGTGGGAGAATGTTGGGTTGTGTTATATTCTTTCCACAACTAGCCCACGTAGTTAACCAGGGGTTAGAGGGGGGGAGGTCACAGGGAGCCCCAGAAAATTTTGGTTTTGGACCCTATGTTAGGTTGGGCGGACCCACCTATGGTTTTGTGCATGATTTTCGCACATGTTTTTTGGACGCGATGGTTTTCAGTCCATGGTTTTGGACGCGATTGTTTTCGGTCCATGGTATTGGATGCTTTGGCATGTATAAATATGTATTGTAACATTGAAAGGAACATAATGAAAAATCAAGCTGGTAGCCCTGGTTTTGGGATCTAGGGGAAAATCTCTGTGTATATGTGTTTTATGTGTCATGCTCTCGCATTGTTTATTTTCTGTGTTTTAGAATTCGTATGTAGGTACTTACTGTATGGGGTTAAAACCTACAGCTATCAACATACGTTGATATCATGCTTACATAAAGTATTAATCAACCATTATTCAATGTTTAATAGTGATTCTTTAATATCTACTCATGTGCATACATGAAATGTAAATATAATATAACAACATGCTTCTTCTAGCAAAACTACTCATGCATTAATTATAAGAAAAAACATATCAAAATAAATACCACATTACTATGATCCTTATCGCACAAGCACACATTCCTTTCCAAAGGAAAACAACTGTAACTATCCATTTTAATTTAAAGGATACCAACAACTTAGCTTTTTTTTCCATGCATGTAATTAGATAAAAATTTATTCAAAGAAAGTTAGCCCCTCAGATTCTTCTTTGTGCATGTAACTAATTAATCTTTCGAATACAATAGATATTATTATTATTACTATCATGCATGCAAATGCATGTCCCATTCTAAGGGAAAGCTAACATAATAGATACTACTATCATGCTTGCAAATGAAAGTCTCTTTTCCAAAAGCATCTTTCCCAATATAGAGTTATTTACAAAGTCTATTGTACACACAAATAGATTCTTTGTTCTAAAAGAAAACACACTTGTTATCTTCAAAAGGAATAACACAACAACTATATACTTTTAATGCATAATTCTTTTCAAGGAATCCAACATCATAGGTGTACTTTTCATGGATGCAAAGATCCTATCCTCTCTCAAGAGAACAAACACAATATTTCTATTTTTCATGCAAGAAAATAACACATTTACTTTCAAGAATTATCAAACATAGTATTTCTATATCGTGCACATGGATAACTTATTTCCTCTCAAGAAATATCAAGCATAGTAGTTTTATTTTGTGCACACAAATAACTTATTTCCTCTCAAGAAATATCCAGCACAATAGTTCTATTTTGGTGCATGCAAGGAATTTATTTCCTCTCAAGAAACATCAAACTAACTATAATTTCTTGCATGCAAATGCACCTCCATGTTCTCAAAAGGAGAGTTTAAACATAATAGCCATTAAACATGTGTTTCAGTTTCAAGAATTCTAACACACAATTAATCTTTCCTTGCATGTAAATATATATTTCTATAACACATTGGTTTTTCTTTGTTCATGCACTAAATAATATATTTTTTTCAAATGTCTAATGCGTAATACCATTCTTTCACACATACCCACACCTTTCTTCTTTCCAAGAATTTAATAGAATAATGCATACAAAATATTTTCTCTTTTCCAAGAATCTAATACGATAATGTATGAAAAGACATTTTACTTCGAAATCTAATATAATTATGCATGCAATTAATATTTCCTTTTTAAGAATTATCATAAAAATTCATTTCAAGAATTCCAATATAATGGATATGACTATTGTTCACATATTCCTATTAAGGGTCTATAGGAATTATGCTAATGTCTCTAAGGAAATTAATAATCTAATTATCTCTCATAATTTCCTCACAATTTTTTTTTTAAAATGAAATAACTTATTTTCTTTCTCTGTTTATAAGAAAAGTTTACATACATTCTTTTCATGAAAAATATAATGATTTCTTTAATCTTTTTGTGTGTAGGTTTCCCGTGTGTTTAAGAAAATGACATCCCTAACTTATCTTTTACCATGCAAATTTTCTTTCAGTAAAGTAATGTAATTTCTTTATCTTTTATATGAAATACCTTTAGAAAGGCATGGTTACTTATCTTTTAATGTGGGTAAGCTATGAAAACGATATTTATATACACCTTTCTTCAAAACAAGGATACTTTCTCTTCTTTTAAATATAAAATGATTCATATGCAAATTCTACTTTCAGGAATAATGATAAGAGTACTTATCTCTTGAGTGTAGTATTTATGAAATCAATTATTTGCAGGCCAACATGTTAAAGGTTGAACGACTTCAATGAAATGCAGTCGCCATCGTCATCATTCTAGAGCATTCATACCCAATGGATACACTGATTGTGGAACTTTCTCAAACCAAGAAATGGATATCTTTACACAATCAACTGTGCCAACTGTAATCTATTATATTGGAAGGCATGAACCAGATTTGGCTTCAACAGTCATGCTAAACCACTAGCTTGATAATATGCAGTCTGTACATTTATGATCCTACACCTATTTGGGACTCCTAGCAATATTGATAAATAGGTGATTGGATTGTAATTTAACCATATGAGAGTCTATCTTTTTTACATCCCTAAGAAGCTTATGAAAAAGATAGTGGCTTGGTCACATGATGTGATTCATAGTGTTGCAGAGATTACTTCCAATCTAATTGCTGCTGGACGAGTTAGAATTATAGGGTGTATTTCTCATATACAATTGACCAAGAAAATAATCAAATGGTAAGACAATCCCATGGTGGTTTGTAACTGCTCGGAGACCTAACCGTTTCTTGATTTCGTTAAATAAACTAATAATAATTTTATTTTGTAACTGTTATGAGTTTTATGGGAGTACAGTAGGGATATTACACAATTATGTGACTTTATACATCTATTGCCACACCATAACACTTGTCAGTTAACTTTCAATATGTTCTTCTATGCAATGTACTTGTAAATTACTCTTGTCATTAATATTAAAATTTTTTGTTAGTCTTTCCTTATTAAAAAATTCTCTCATAACTTTTTTTCCTTTCTTTTCTCTTTTTCTTTTTAAATAAATATTAACAATATAAAATTTAACATTAAAAAAATATATATATTAACACATAAAAAAATATAATAGGTAAGAATGTATTATAATTTCTTCACATACATATGTAATTTTGGGTTTTTTTTTTTTAACATTGATTATAATACTTAATTAAATAGAGATAAATATATAATAGAGAAAGCATTTTAAATAATCTCTTATACATATTAGAGAAAAAATATAATTAAAATAACGAAATTATTATAGAACTAATATATTAGAAATACAAAATAAACACTTAAAATATAAAAATTAATAAAAAATTATATTATTTATAATATTTTAAACACATAAAAATTATATAAAATTGAAAGTTAAAATGGATATATAATAATATTATTTTATTATTTTAACCCCTATTCGTACTTAATATATTATTCATACTTAATATATTTAGGATTATGATAAATCTAAATAATTAAAAATACACATAGAAAACACAATAACATTGGAATACATAAATCATATCTAAATCTATATATTTAACTTTATCTCTCTTAGAATTTATTATATTGTATCTCTTTCCTATGATTTGATACATCTTTTTTTCAGAGAGGTGATTTGATACATCTATTACCCAACACAGCACCCAAACATGTTAAACATAAATATGATAAAATAAAAACTTAAAAAAATATGTAGAATGCACATGTATTTTATCGCTTAAAATTTATAATGTTGTGTATGATGTAACACTCTCATGTGAATATCTCTCATGTGATTTGATGCTTCTCTTGCCGCACCACAACGCTGGTCACTTGAACCTTCAATATGCTCTTCTATATAATGCACTACAAGATTACTTTTGTAAAGTTATTTTCTAAACATTTTAATAATATTTTACTTGTATCTCGATTTATATGTTCTTCTATATAATGCACTACAAGATTACTTTTGTAAAGTTATTTTCTAAAGATTTTAATAATATTTTACTTGTATCTTTGTTTATAGTTATTAAAATGAAAGTTTTTTTTTTTCAATAAAAGGAAAAAAATATGTAATTGTTTTTTCCGATATCATTCACATATATAAGCTTCAAATATATTTTTAGAAAATCTTGTGGTGTTTTAATATTTTTTTTTTATAATATTTGATGTAAATTTATTAATATTAATTATGATAGAAGGAAAAAAAAATATTTTAATGTCTACTAGGTTAAAGATAGTTTATGGGACAGATTGCTTCTTCATCTGCTTGATGTATTCGGTCTTTCTTTTGTGAACCTTCAAAATAAATGCTCTTCAACCTTTTTTCTGTGAACCTTCAAAATAAATGCTCCGAGCTTCTCCCTTGCTAAATAGATTATCCCAAGAGCTAGCTGCTTGATGTATTCAACCCTTTTTCTGTGAAGCTTCAAAATAAATGCGCCCAGCTTCTCCCTCGCTAAATAGATTATCCCAAGAGCTAGCTACTACCATATCTACATGACTTTCCCATAACTTTCCCTGTTGTCTTTGAAGGCCTCACATTCTAAAATGAAATATTTTCCTGTTTCCACTTTTTCACAAGAACAAAAAAAATGCATACTCTTTCCTCCCACACTTCCTTTAATATATATTAGAGTAATTTAAGGTAGAAAATCTCTCACCTATAGATAAAAAATAGTAAATTTCTTAATTAGTATAAGCATATTCCAATGAATAAATGTTTTAGCCATTTCTCTAGAGATCTAGTTATATAATTTTGAGTCAGAGTATAATTGTTTTTGGTTGAAACATGTTTTTAAATATATAAATAAATTTAGCACAAAAAACGTCTTTCCAAGAACTTAGATTTTGTAAGTTACACAACTTAAATTTACAATTCTAAAAAATTCTATTAAATTTATATTGGAGAAAAAACAAAAGCATTAATAAATTAAATTATGATAATAAAATATATTATATCAATATATTATTATGTTATATTATCGTAATTATAAAAAACATATTATAACAAGGGCTACATAGTAGCTAAAAATAAAACAACTAATAAAATATGTATTGTTGAATGCAAAATTAAGAAATATGATTAAATAATATTATTTATATGAATATATATACACTTCAATGTATATGTTTATTTTACATGTGTGTATTTTGCTTTTTATTAATATATATAATTTTTTTTTATAATTAAATTTATTAAAATATGTTTGTAATATAATAATAAGTCACTTTAAATTGAAAACACCGAAAAAAAATTGTAAGTCAAAATGGAAATAAGAGAAAACTTAAGAAATTTAAATAAAAATGAAATAAAATAAAAATGAAAAATTAGTAACTAATAAAAATGGAAGTTACTAAACAATCAATAATAAGACCTCATCCAATCACCTTACAAATAAATAAATTTAAATAATAATAATAAAATTACAAAAATTGAATTCTTAATATTAAATTATTAAGTTGATTATCATATTTGATAAATTTGTTATATATCTCTTAACTATTTATTATTGCCATATTTTTTTTTCAACCCCTATTGAATTTGTTGACCCAAAATTGGATTAAGGTCAAGGTTCATGAGACATACTTTCATATATAAATTCTTCATAAGTTTTATGCCATTATATTAATATTAATACGCTGAATTCCTATTGTTAAAAAGGTAATGATGTGTATAATGTTGATATATGGTAGATCTTTCAAGAGTATATATATATATATATATGAGATTACATTTTCATTATATCTAATATACTATTTTAATTGGTCTCGGGAATTGAACCAATGATTTTATATCAAAGAATATCTTAAAATAACACTTTATCACCATCTGAAAATTTATATATATATATATATATAACAACTATATAAAAATTAAATTTGGTGAAAATAAATTTAATTATAAAAAATTCCAATTAATAAATTTATATATTATTTAAATTTTAAATTTAAAATACCTTAAAATACCTTAAAATATTTATAATAATTTTTTTTTAATAATTGAAAAATAATTTTGTAAATTTAGAAAAATTTGAAAATTACTTTTTATTTCAATTATTATCATTATAAATAATAATAATAATAAAATACAAATCAATATCATAATAATAAAACCAAAAAACAGATGGACAGAACCATAAAAAAACATGAGATATGACAATAAAATACAAATCAATATCATAATAGTAAAACCAAAGAACAGATGGACAGAACCATAAAACATGAGATATGACAATAAAACATGAGATATTTGGGTAGAAAGTGCTGGCCTTTGTTTGTTATTTTACGTTAAAGATTTTTGTTTCCGTTTCCATTTCCATTTTTTATAATGTTAATAATGGATTTTTCCATTTACATTAGGACGCTTTCAGTAATAATGCGATAATTTCCTCATTCATCCTTTTTTCAATCTTGGACAAGGAATACATGAACGAGACATGAATTTAATATATATATATTATATGCCCAAATAACATGCATACAATAAGAGCTAAGAGCTTGTAGGTTTCCATAATTCATAACAATAGAGAATAGTTTTATGGAGATATTTACTGTATATATGGATGTAAAGATATAAAAATACAATGAGAAACTTATATATTTGATTTTACCTAATTTTAACACTTTTCAAGTGATTTGTCAGATCTATTGCCACACCGCATAACATTTTCAAGTAATGTTGGTTTCTGAATCTTCAATATAATTTTCTATTTATTGTTTTTTTCCAGAGAGAAATCCTCATATAGCCGAAGCCTACAGATATTTACAATTGATATGGCCGAAGCCAGCAGAGATTTACGGCCGAAGCCAGCAGAATATGGCCGAAGCCAGCAGAATACGGCATAGCCGTTACAAATCGCGGAAGCAAGGCGCAGAGAGAACTGCCGCAGGATTCAAACACGGCTGGGGGTACGAAAGCCAACCACCCCAACCATCTTGTCATGCACGTCGCTTGCTAATTCTTCTATTTATTGTACTTCTAAACTACTCTCGCAAAATTAATACCAATCTTTTTAGTAACCATTGTTATCATAACTTTATTAATAGTTTTGCCGGGTATAAATATAAAAAATTTAAATGAAACGATTTTTATTTTTCATATATATATAAATAGCATTTTAATAATTTTATATATTTATGTAGTTTTAGGAAATCCTTAAATCTTAAAAAGGATATATTTGAATATTATTTAGCATTTTATGAATGATATTAAGTACAATTTTATTTTATTGATATTAATTACTCTATTAATTTAAATAAAAGAAATAATTATATAATTAAAAAGGTAGTTTAAGAAATATATTTCTCTTGCACCACTACTACCGTAATAATAATAATAAAACATAAATAAGAGAAAGAAGAAAAACTAACTGAAATAAAATTATAATAATAAAAATATGTATTAATCTTAAATCTATTTAATATCTAAATTGTTTAAATTTATTTAATATCTAAATTGTTATATGAATTGTGCACGAGGTTTTAGATAGGCGTGATCGGGTGCTATGTCAATGCACTCCTTTATGTGAAGTCACTTGTTCGATTCTTTGCTCTTATCGGGGTGATATATTAGACATGACGAAGATGTAGTCCTGCGAAGCTTACAAAAAGAAATGTTATATAAATTTTAGGATTAAAGTGGATGTAGGATTTTTACACTCTCATCTATACTTAATATGTCTAATATTATATTAAACTTATATAATTTAATATATATATTAAAAACATAACATACACATAAATATGTTAAAATTCAAAATGATAAAAACAATATTTTTCAAAACAAATTAGATTCCACACATTTGATTTTATCTAATAAACTTTGTTATATTTTCTATAATATAACACAATTATATCACTGTTGTAGCGACTACAACCAACCTCCAAAATTTTGCCTTAACTTCGTTTGGGAGCCTCCCTACCAACCATCCTTAGCAACATGTCTTGCACTGTCAAGTACATAGGCTTCAATTGCTTGCCAGCTTGTACATGTCAACTTGCTTGTCTTTCATCATAGGTTGCCATTCCAGACTTAGGTAATTTTATGGCTGAGAGGTTCACTCAGAAAATTGCACAATTCTGGAGGGGAACCAACCTTCCCTCTAGAAATTGTGCAATCCTATTGGGCTCCATAATTGCGCAATCCATCTAGGTAGCCCTCCCTCAAGAAATTGCAGAATCCAGCCTGACACTGGGCTTCAGCCCAGAAATTGCGCAATTCTGAGAGGCAGTGACCTATTGACCCCAAAAATTACACAATTCTTGAGGGACAACCAACCTTTCTCAGCCCAAAAACTGCGTAAATCCCTTTCCTAGGCTTGCATACTGCTGCATGTGCCTTCAGGTTGACCGGTTCCCTCCGGGACTGAGCAATCTTGATTTGCATGCATGGGCTGATTTTTCCCGAAATAGCAAAAAAAAACATGCAAAAAGCATCCCTAATTTTAGGGATCTATTTTTAGCAGCTGGAGGTTACATGCAAAGATCATTTTAGAAACTTCCCTCCAAGTGTCGCTTTTTCCTAGATTTGTGGCATGCGCATCATAAGCCTCATCCTTATCAAACTTATTTATTCGACATTGCACAACTCATTCCTCACATCGATCTTGGAGCTCTGACATCCCACAACACATCTAGGAGTCTTCAACACATTCAACTCAACTTTTTCCAGGTAAGTCTGCTTTTCATGTCATTTGCTGCTTTTCTGTCGCTTTTTGTATTTTGCTTTGTATGAATGTTGTTTGCTTGGTTTTGTTGAACGTTTGTTGTCATTTTAATGTATGTTAGCTTGTAGAAGCACCGTTTTAGTTTTTTTTTTGCATCTCACTGCTGTCGCATGCATGACACCACTTTGCACTAACGGTCACCATTGTAGCGACTCATTTCACACACATGCATGCATTCCTGTTTTATGAATCTTGCATTCATTGTTTGCATGGATGATCATTCACACTTGCTTACTCTCAGTCTCACCATGCATTCAAACCTCTTCATGTTTTTAGTCACCCGTCGGCGGGTCTGGGCTGCCTTGGCCCAGACCTTGCCTTGCCCGGACAACAATGTGCATCTTTGGATGTGAAGGCTATGCCATCCCTTCAGAAGCTATGAAAATTTGGCCAACACTGTGACCTCCAGTCTTGCATTGCGCAATTCTAGGAGGTAGAGCCCTGATGACCCAGAAAATTGCGTAATGCAGTCTTTAGGCTTGCATGCCCTTGCTGACTGAAATTGCGCATTACACAGTTTTAGTCCTCAGCAGGCAGGTTGGACTATGCATTGCACAGTTCTAAAATTTAGTCAGCCTCCTAAGAGCTCAGACTGTGCCTTGCACAGTTTTGACAGTTAGTCTCCCAACCTCCCAGTGAAAATTGTGTAATCTTTACTCTCAGTCACCCAGGTGTGTTGCATGTTAGTCCTCAGATTTGTTTTGGTTTTCAATTGACAGATTACTTGCCATGAGTGTTGCTATGTCTCTAGGTATAGAAGGTGTTCGTCCTTTTCTCAGTAGTACAGATACAATGGTCTCTAAGAGAGCAGGGTCAAAGGACACCGCTGGAAGTACAACTAGAGATGCAATTGAACAAGTGTCTATGAGCCTACCTTCTTATGAAGACACCAAGTTGTTCATAGACGGAGACGTCAAGATGAAATGGTAGGGCATCAATGATACATTCTCAGGCACATTTGAAGAAGATTTGGAAGACAGCATGGTCTATGTCAACGTCCACAAATCTGGCTTGTACCAGATTTCATTTAGGTATCTCGCGTTTCCATGCACGAACATGTTACATTGGATTGTCTCAAACACTGATCCTGAGAAGATGATGTTGAGTAGTGTCAGTGGGACAAATATTGCTACCTTCAGGGTGAATGAATATCAGGATATGTATCACTTTCCATAGTCGGTGATCACAATGGAGAAACCCTTCAGCACACGCAGCAATGTGAACTCTAGGGATATCTTTAAGAGTTGGGTGAAAGAGCCAGCTAAGTTCAGAAAAACATCCAACCTAGTTTACAAGACGAAGATACTGCGGAAGGCATATCAATCCTTGGTCATATTTTCATGCCGCTTATACGACCAAGAGAGCATAAAGACCTTCTCGCAGAGCTGGGTGATTGTGTTGGACCAACTAGCCAGCGAAGGAAGGCCATGCAACTGGTTCGACATGTTAGCTCTCAAGTTGAAGGAACATGTGATAGAAGCCCAACATCTAGCCAAAGGTTAGCAAGCAAAGATATACATGTTTGCTTACATTCTGGATGCAATCTGTGCCCGTCAGCAGTTCCCAGGCTTGAAGTGGGCATGGACACCTTCAGAAACCTCTATGCACACTTATTGCAGATTGTTCTCTAAATGTAGCTTCCATGGAGTTATCACACAGTTGTCAGACCACTTTGTCACCCCGTGTAAAAAATGATATTTGAGCAGGATCCACCTTGCATGTCGCAGGAAATGATGGAGGCATTGATCAACATAGCAGATTGGTATGCCTCACCCCTTGGCACCTTCATATGGATGTACAATGTGGAGAAGCCTCCACATGTTTTACTAAAGTTTTCCATGGACAAGCTCGTCATGCAAGAAGTGTCGTATCACATCTCGATTGGGTTGTCAGCTAGGTTGCACTCGAAGAAGAAGGCACCTTGCCTCACTCTTCCTTTGCAGATAGGGTTGTATGAGATACAAAATCTCAAGCATGTTGATGCCTAGATGGAAGAGTTTAAAAGATTCACTTCTGGCACTAGAAGTTTCAATTCGTATGACCTGCATTGCTTTGTAAAGGGCCGTTGTGCAAGAGTGAAATTTCCTTGGATCCATGGGGCATGTCATTGGTTTGAGGAAGACCCATGGAGATATTGTCACAACCTCTCCAGGCTCAATGAACCATTCGACATAGTTGTGGAATGGTTAGTGAAGCAGCCTCTCAAAGAGCACCATCATTAAAAACAACAAAGGGTAACAGACCTGCACATGAAAAAGGCAAGAGAAAGGTTTTCGATAGCGCAAAGGAAAAACAAAGCCACAAGTTCAAAGAAAATCCACTCGTGATGAAAGCAACTTTGGATATTGAGGCTAAGAGGTGACAACGTGATAGGAGGAATGCATAAAGGAAAAGAGAGAAATGAAGGATGGAGGAAATAGAAAAGGAGTTGCAAGAGTTGAAGCAACAACTTCGGGAAGAACAAGAGTTGTGCAGAAGAGAGAAGGAAGCACAACAGGGACAGGCACAACAGGAGGCGCAACATGCACAGATTGATGAAACTGCGCCCATATAGGTTATAGACTCATCCGAGCAGCAGACACAGAAAACAGGGTGAGCAGTCGCAGGAGGAGGAATTATCTCAAGAGATTGAACATATGCTAGAACGGATGGACACAGACATGGTGCAACCAAAGTTAGATCAGGATACAAACCTCATGCCTCATGCCTCATAACCAAGAGGTCACCCCACCGACTTCACCAGATCCAGAAGTAGGGCAAGTCCCAAGCGATCAAGTAGACACAGAGATCCTTGAAAACAATCTAGAGGTAGAGATGCATAACATATCTTTTGACGAGTCGCAACATAGAGTTATGCAGTCGCGCAATGTGCCTACTCCAGATGTCCACACATATCTTGTGCAATTTGAAGAACGAGTGATCGTATCTGATGTGTGCAAGAATCCAACAACATTAACTGATGCTGCCAGAGCATATGCCGAGGCCACTAGCTTGAGTGTTCAATTCTTGATAGCAGAGAACAAGCGCATGGCCAAGGAGTTACAAGCAGCCAAGTAGGGAGGAGAATAGGTTACATCATTCACCAAAGTAGAGTTGAAGAGAGAAATACTAGATGAAGTATAACCCCTCGAAACAATCATGCGGATGTTGTATTCCAGATTCGACACCGTGCATAAGGCAGTTGTCCATCTCAACGGTTGGAAGCAATGTTGTGCTAGGAAAGCACACATCTTGGAAAATCTACACACTGCTATTGACCACATGCAGACATGGGAAATGAGATACAAAGGAGCCCCATTGCATTTTCCAAAGATGATGAAGCCGAAGGCAGTAGAGTTCAAGGCACGCATCCGGAGTCAGATCCGGAACTATGAGGAACTCCCGTAGCTCATCACCATTTTGCAGGCTTCACATGGATGGGTGTTTAGAAGCATGGATGTCATTGTGCATACACACATGATCCCATCTATTGGCACACTCACCGAGGAAAAATAAGAGAACCAAGTTCGAATGGAGCTGGACATGTACTTTGATGAGTTGATGCGTGTAGTCACCAGTGCAGACTTGGAGATTAGCATAGACTCTATGCATCAGTATATTACTGGTCCAACTGCACTCAAGACTATGATGCACATGTTATTAGATGAGTTGGACAGAGGTTCCAAATCAGTGTACCTGGATGCAACGAAGGTGAGAGTTCGTTTTTAGTAAGATGTCACCATTGAGCACACGGACACCATCAAAGACTACTAAGATTGGCATCATTTCACCACCGTTGACCATCACAAGGATGTTCAATAATTGGTCTTCCCACAGTTGTTCAAGTCTTAGTAGTGTCTTGCATATCTTGCTCAAGCCTATTTTGTCTCACATGGGTACATGTGCAGATTGTAATGTAACATCTTGTAAAAGTGAAAGACCAAGTGTTGATGGCCAAATGTAACAATCATGTAGTAGTTGAAGAGTCATGAGGATAGGTGGAGAGTCACAAAAGGGAATGTTAAGGGTCACCCCACCCTTTGCTATTTATAGAACCTCATAACTCATTAGACAAGCTTTTGGGAGCCAAGCTTCCTATAAGTGTATCTTAGAGAAATCTTGGAGTGTATTGTAATGAGCCTTGACTTCTCCACAGTGCAGAGCTAGTATATTTCTTTGGAGGAGCAGGAAGCAGTGACTGTAACATTTCATTGTTGGGACTAGTAGCTGGACATGGTTGTATATATGATTGAAACTTTCACTTTCTTAATATAATAGAGCCGACACGTTTCATGCATATGTTATTATTGTATTTCAGTTATCTTGGTTACTCTAATGATATATGTCACTATTTGCTTATGCATGTATGTATGGACTCTTTCTATATATGTACGTATGAATCTTGTTGAGATGTGGTGTTGGTTCAACCATCACTTTGGATCGTTGGTTCACTTGCCTTCCAGCTTGAGATGTATCTTTGCTTGTGTGTTCCCTTCCAAGCCGCATGTTTCCACAGGTTTCCAAGGGGTGCATTCATTCCACTTTCCATGTGTTAGAACCCTTCATGTGCCTTCCTTGGCTTGATGTGCTGGTCACACCCTTTATACCAACAAGGACATCCTGCTTGCCTCTGCGTGCAACCATTGTCAAGGCGATACCGTATGACCCACTGCTAAGACTCTTGCACCAAACGGTTTGAGGTCTAGTTGAGACTTCTTATCCGGGAGATCCCATGACATGTTGGGGAGCCCAACACCGTCAATAATAACTTAATGCATGTATTCCCACACCAAGACACTTGTCACTTAACCTTCGATATGTTTTTCTATAAAATGTAATTCTAAATTGCTTAGATAGTTAACGTTAAAACTTTTCATTAATCTTTCTTTATAAAAAAATAATTCAACATTTTTTCTTTTGAAATAAATATTAATAATATAAAATATAACACATATATATATATATATATATATATATATATATATATATATATATATATATTTAAATTTAAAATATTAATATATTGAAAAAATAAAGATAATAGGTAAGAATGTATGATAACATTTTCATATATATGTATTTGGTGGGAAATCTTTATATTTTTGGGAAAATTTTAAAACTTTTTAGCAATACTTAATTAAATAGAAATAATGAATATATAATAAAGGAAGATATTTTAAAGAAAATCTTTTTCTCTCTTCTACATATTAGAGAAAAAATATAATTAAAATAATAAAGTTATTGTAACATTAATATATTAAAAAATAATTAAAATATAAAAATAAATATAAATGTATATTAACTATAATTTTTGAAGAACATAAAAAATTATATAAAATTGAAAATTAAAATTGATATATAATAATCAATTTGTATTTTTTTTAACTATAATTGAAAATACACGTTAGAAAACACATAATATATTGAACATAAAATGATAAAATAAAAAAAAATTCCAAAACAACTTTGAACTTTATATATTTGACTATACCTCTCTTAAAATTTATTATATTATCTGTGAAATAACATTTCCATGTGATTTGATAGGTCTATTACCACAACACAACACTTCAATGCACAGAAACATGTTTAAGCATAAAAATGATAAAATAAAGAATTTAACAAAAAAAAACTTTGGAATGTATATGTATTTTGTCTTTCTATTAAAAAAATTATCTATCTTTTATAATAATAAAATTTAAAAAAATAAAAGGAAAAAAATGAACTAAAAGAAAATAATACTATAAACATATATTAATTTTAAATCTCTTTAATACCAAAAAAATATTACATACTATTTAATATTAAAGAAAATGAAACACATAAAATGTTACATATAATTTTTACACTCCCATCTATGTTCAATAGGTCTAAAATTATATTAAACATATACAATTTAATTTATATATTAAAAACACAGCATACTCACAAATATATTAGATTTGAAAATGATAAAAGAAAAACATTTTCCAAAAAAAATAGAATGCTCACCTTTGATTTTTTCTCTTAAAATTTATCATATTTTCTATAAAGTAACACAATTATGTGACTTTATCCATCTATTGCCTCAACTCAAACACTTGTCACTTAACTTTCAATACATTCTTTTATGCTTATGCAATCTGCTTGTAAATTTTTCTCGTCATTAATGTTAAAATATTTTATTGCTCTTCCACTAGAAAAATATTTTCAAAGAATTTTTTCCCCTTTTTATTTTTTTAAAATAAATATTAACAATATAAAATATATCATTTTTATTAAATATTAATATATTAAAATAATAAATAAGAAAGTAGTGTATTTCTTCACATACATATAATTGTGAGAAAATCTTTAAAAATATTTGGAATTTTTAAAAAACTTTTTAGCATTAATTATAATACTTAATTAAATAAAAATAAATATATAATAGAGAAAATATTTTAAGGAATTTATATTTCTCTTTTATGATGATGATGGTGGTTAACGTCCACTGAGACCAAATGATGATGGTGGTTAACGTCCACTGAAACCAAATTTTGGTCTATTGGACCTAAAGAAACTAATTATTTAGTTTGATTTAAGATTTTATTTCTATGCTCAAAAGGCTTGGAGAGAAGCCTCTCGAGCTCACTGTAATTTTGACAACGTAAAAGGCTAGGAAGGTCAGTATTGCAACAAAGATTTTGACATTGAGATCTAATGTGGTTGATTTTCATCCTTTATTAGCTCACTGTAATTTTGACAACGTAAAAGGCTAGGAAGGTCAGTATTGCAACAAAGATTTTGACATTGAGATCTAATGTGGTTGATTTTCATCCTCTATGTTCATATTCTCATAGAGATGGCAGAACCTTTCCCTCCATGGTGTTTTAGGAACTTCCCAACTACCCATTTCACTATGGAGCTCATGAGAGTTCATTTTAATCTTGGCTATATTAATTTTCTTCTTTGAGGTAGTTAAAACAGAGAGATACTTTTGATATTCTAGGGTGGGGTTGAAGACATTCTTATAATATCTTAATTTTCTTTTAGCTACTAAATCTTTCTCACACCACATTTTTTTTTGAACTTAGAAATAAAAATATGTTTAATGTTAATAATGTTTTGCAATGCACCATTCTCGTCAATCTCCTAATAATTGATTTAATCAGGCCCTAGTGTCTTTAAAAAAATATAATTAAAATAACAAAATTATTATAAAACTAATATATTAAAAAAACAACTAAAATATAAAAATTAATACAAATCTATATTACTTATAATATTTTAAGTATAATAATATTTAATTATAATCTTTCAACCACATGAAAAATTATATAAAATTAAAAATTAGAGTGGATATATAATAATCACTTTATATTATTTTATTTTTTAAACCCTATTCATATTTAATATATTTAGGATTATGTTAAATTTAAGTAATTAAAAATAAACATAAGTAATTAAAAATAAACATTAAAAAACACCTAACAAATTGGAAAGAAAATAATAAGATAAAAAAAATTCCAAAACAATTTTCAAACCTATATATTTGACTTTATCTCTTAAATTTACTATATTATAACACTTTCATGTGATTTGATACATCTATTACCGCAACACAACACTTGTCATTTGAACCCACCCAAACATGTTAAGCATAAAAATGACAAAATAAAAACTTACGAAAAAAAGTTGTCGAATGCACATATATTTTTCTCTTAAAATTTATAATTTTGTGTATGATGTAACACTCTCATGTGATTTGATGATTCTCTTGCCACACCACAACACTCGTCACCTGAACCTTCAATATGCTCTTTTATATAATGTACTCCAAGATGACTTTTGTAAAGTTAATTTCTAATCATTTTAATAATATTTTAATGGTATCTTTGTTTATGGATATTAAAATATAAAATGTTTTTTTTTGGATATTTATAATTATTAATATATAAAAATGAAAAAAATTGTAAAATTGTTTTATAACAATCTTATTCATATATATGAGCTTCAATTTTTTTATTTTTTATTTTTATTTTTTATTTATTTTATTATTATTATTTTTTTAAATTTGGGTGTTTTTTAAGTTTTATATATATATATATATATATAAACTCGAAATAATAGTAGATATATGTTAATCTGCCTCCAGTCAAAACCAAGAAAGTTACATCAAAGTGCTAAGCCTTTTAAGAGCTTTTGTAATTACACAATTTTCATTTTTTCCCAAAAAAACCAAAAAAATTTCCCCTTGCTATTAGCTTATGACTACATTTTGCATTACTGGTTTAAAAATATTTAAAGATAAAGTTTTCCATAAAAAAATACATGAAATAAACATAGAAGATTGTTTACTCCTCCATTGAAGCTGGACTGTTGAGATCAATTCCAGTGTTTTTTTCGATAGTCCTCGGGCTGTTCTCATCCATTTTAATATTTAGGTTCTCAATTTATTGTTTCATAGCGTCCATTCATCCTCTGATTTTAGAATGCGCTCATTCTTCTCAATCTGGTGCTCTTGCATTTCTAGTGCCTCCTTCTATTGTTGGTGGATGCATCTCTACATAATTTCCAGACCCTCTTTGATTTCCATATGCTTCTTCTTGTAGCTTTCGCAAGTATGCCACCCTCTCGAGCCAAACGCCCTCGCAACCTATGCGACCGACACCGACGACGACGCCAAGAACCACATACCAATCATTATTCTTCATAATTTCTCATGATATTCATTTTAACTACAGGGGAGCAACCAGAGCGACTACCCACAACGATGCTGCGAACCCTTGCCCCAACTATGCTCCAATTATACTTCTTCCGGGCAAGAATAATTGACGCCAAGTTGCCATCGAGCTTAGCAATTGCATTGCTACCTTGCTCATCACCCAACACCTTCCCTCGAAATGCTCTCAATACAATTCACCTCCATCGTTCCATAGATTATGGCATTGACACTACGCAGGCTGCTCATGATCCTATGCCATGACTACTGGGCCTTAGCAAAAATCACCCTAGCAAAGATTGTCCAAACACTGAAGCAAAAGATCATACCATTACTCAATTTAAAGAAGATGTTGGTCTGAACTCTAATGTAAAATTGATTATGGGTACTCATGATGCTGAAATCCCAATGCTCCACAATAATTTCTCTTCTCTTCGATGCGTCCATCATCCTATCCCACGCCTTCATCCCTCAAGCAAGTTGACCATTTTGAAGTAGAGGGATTAAATGCTTCTCACCCTCTCCCAAATTTCACAAGGTTCCTTTGTTGAAACGCCGACCACTGCAGTTGGTATGAGGAGGTGAAGTCTGAGTTCTCATGCCGGGAGACCTCCCGAGTCCAAGTATAGAATGAACATCATTAATTATGATATGTTATTAAATGGAAATATTGAATATATATTAGAGTAATTTAAGTTAGAGAATATATCTCGTATATATATATGAAAGTAAAAAAAATATAATTATAAATTTCTTAATTAGTATAAGCAAATTCTAATCAATAAATGTCTTAGCCAATTCTCTAGAAATCTAGTTATACAATTTTAACTTAGATTATGTTTTTTTTAAATATATTTTTAAATACATAAATAAATTCAAACGTCTTTTAAAGCAATTAGATTTTGCAAATTACCCAACTTAAATTTAAAATTCTAAAAATTTTAAAAACAGTAATAAATTAAATTATACTAATAAAATATATTATGTCAATATATTATTATGTTATATCACTGTAGTTATGGAAAAATATTATAAGAGACTAATATATCTTATTTCCTTAAAAATGAATGATTAATTATAATATTAATACTTTAAAATATACATTATTATTTGATATTCTAAATTAATAATCCACATACTTATAATTACATTAAAATGCTTTATTTACTAATAAATTAACATAATATTATTAGATTTCTTAATGGATTATTTATAGATTTATAATATTGTTATATATATCTTAACTATTTATTATTGCAATAATTTCTCTTTCAGCCCCTCTTAAATTTGTTAACCAAAAATTGGATTAGGGTTAAGGTTCTTGAGACTAAGACCCAATATTGGATTAGGGTCAAGGTTATTGAGACATGCCGACATATATAAGTTCTTCATGTGTTTTATGCTACTAGATTAACATTAATATTAATATGAGCAATTTTTATTGTGAAAAGGCAATTTTGATACACTGTGCAGGTTTTTCACAAATTTAAAAGGTGTGAATTTGTTTTTATTTATAGAATATTTTTATATTTCGTATGAGTAATATATATATATATATATATATATATATATATATATATATTATTACTTTTAACGATAAAATTAGAAATTATTATATTAAAATTTATTTTATTATATATAAATTAAATTTTGGTGAAAAGAATTCAATAATTTTTTTTTTTAAATATAAAAAATAAATATAAATTTATTTAAATTTAAATTTAAGAAATCTAAAAAACTTTATAATGATTTTTTTTTCAACAATTGAATAATAATTCTATAAATTTGGAAAGATATGAGTGCTCACTATGATCGGCTAATAATAATAATAATAGTAAAACCTGAGATAATAATAAAACAGATCGACAGAACAATAAAACATGAGATATTTGGGTTGAAAGTGCTGGCATTTGTGTGTTATTTTACGTTAAAAATCTTTATTTCCATTTACAGAATGCTCCCCTTTTCTTTCACGTTAATGATGTTTATCTCCATTTACAGAAGGATTTTTCAGCAATAATGTGGTAAATTCATTTCCTTTTTTCTATCTTGAACGAGGAATGCATGCCCGAGACATGAACGTACTGGAGATGACAATGGATTCAGCAGAAGCTACTGTTGTAAAAGGCTGTCTGCAATTATTTTCTCAGGCCACTCAGTGGACAACAATACTATTCTTAACTATTAAATGAAGGGGCTGACATTAAAAGAAAAAGACCATGTTACTGTATGGTCCCGCGAGCGTGGGGATCCATATATTTTTGTTGTCATAGTTTAGGGTTTTCACGAAAAGAAACATATAATTTTGTTGTTATATTTTAGGGTTTTCACAGAAAGAAACATATAATTTTGTTGTTATATTTTAGGGTTATAATTAGATAGAGTGTTGTTGTATATTGGGGGATTATTTTTAATTTGATGTTTTCTATTTAGTTTGAGAGATTTTCTTCAACTAATTAATTTGATGTTGATATATCATAATTTTATATTATTAAATATATTTGTTTAATAAAAAATTTAATAAAATTTATAAAATTATATTATTAAATAAATGACGAGACACCATTTTTAATTGTAATAATTTATTTTTCATCTTTATTACATTTTAATATGGAACTATTAGTCTGCATAATTTAGGGTTTTGGAAATTTGGTTATAATTAGAGTTTCCTAATTTAAGATTTTGGAAATTTGGTTATAATTAGAGTTTCATAATTTAAGGTTTTAGAAATTTAGTTATAATTAGGATTTTAGTTATAACTAAGTAGAGTTTGTTTTCCATAAAAAAGAGTCTATTCCCAATATCATATTGTCTTAATCACTAAATATAATGAGATATTTATTCAATCACTTAATAACCAAAATGATATGTACTTGACTTAAAATATAACTTACTATATTTTTATTGGTACAATTACATTATTAAATAAATAGCTGTAACCCAATTTTTGTGTGATGGGAAATTTTACTTTTCCCATCACATTTTAACATGGTATTATAATGAAATTATTACCCTTCCATCTTAACAAATCAGAGCCACAACCACTGCGTGTCGAAGAACGAATCTAATGGCGAATAGTTTTATTTATCGACATGGAAGTATGTTTGTACCCTTCTTATGATCGATGCTGACCGCAACTACTCCGGACAAAAGTTTTGTTCACCAGCAATATCTATACACAGCCCAAAATTTTGGGTGGACATGTCTAAATGCCCGGACATGTAATCTTTTTCAAATACTAATATTCGAGCGTCCTTATCTCGCGAATCCTATTGAATTTATTAATTATTATGACTTTTGGATAAGATTGCAAAATAGTTAACATTTTTTTAAAAGATAACATGCACACAATTCAATCATAAAACAAAAAGCTGAATTATGTTATAATGGTTTGAAGCAGAATAGAGTTTGTATATGTTTATTAGTAAACACATTATTATGACTTTTGGATAAGATTGCAAAATAGTTAACATTTTTTTAAAAGATAACATGCACACAATTCAATCATAAAACAAAAAGCTGAATTATGTTATAATGGTTTGAAACAGAATAGAGTTTATATATGTTTATTAATAAACACAGAAAATTTGGGAAATTTTTGTAGAAAATTTATATTCTCTTGTACCAAAATTTTACAGTCAAGTATGTGCATATACATGTTTTAAAGGCAGGGTAAGTATTTGCATATGTTTACAACAATTTAATTGTGTATTTCTTAAGTATTTTTTTATTTTAGTTATGGTTATTTTTCAGGCAGGGTAAGTATGTGCATGTGTTTACAATAGTTTAATTTTCTATTTTCTATTTTTTTAATAGTATTTTTTGTTGTTGAATTGAGGCTTCTGTAATCTATATTAAATTTACAAAAAGTATTTCAGCTTAAATCACATGATAATACATTTGTCTAGGGTTTCGAACCGACTAGTGTGGTTCATTGGGACAATTTGAAGAATAAGATCATGGTTACATATTAAATAGGGAGATCAGAGCTTCCAATGGCTAGGTTTGAGTGAAAAACGGCTATATTACAGTGGACTGGACAAATGGCTGTAATTGCTATATTTGACTATTTAATCAAAATAATATTATTATGTTAAAAAAAATCTTATTTTTATTTTTATTTTAAGTACAAAGTTAACCAACTATGAGTCAAAAATCTAGGGAATATGATAAAATTGTTAACTTGTATTATTAGTAATTGAATAATATAATATAATATAATATTATTATAATAGAATTATTCTTATTACTAATGGCTAGCGTAACTGTTTAATATAAATTAATTAGTAAAACACTAATAGATTAGTTTGTAAGGATTTAATATTAATTATAATAATTATTAATATATTATTAGTTATATTATTATTCCAATATTATTATATCTAGGGATATTAGTAAATGTAAGAATTATTATAATATTGTAATAATAGTATTATTATTAAGAGTTTGGTTAACTAATTAATAAATTTTTTTATACTAGATAATTTAATTCCTTTAGTTAGGATTTAATATTAACTCGAATAATATTGATTATTAATATAATAATAATTATTATATTATTAGTTATATTATTATTCCAATATTAATAGATCTAGGGGTATTAGTAGATGTAAGGATTTAGAATAAAGTAAAATTAGTTAATGATGATGATGATGATAATGGTTAACGTCCACTGAGACCAAATTGGTCTATCGGACCTAAAATTTTCTTAGTTTTTAATTGTCTCGCTCCTCATCTTTCTTGGCAAGATTGATGTTGTGACTTTCTTTTTTTTCTCTACGGTCTTCCAACTTCCTTTATCTTTCATCTCCTTGATTTTTGCTGGTTCTTGGGACATTGGTGTCTTAGCTTCACAATCTACTGTGTTCGTCCTTTTGAAGATAGTCGGAGAAGAAGTTTGGTCTACGAGATCTGCTTCGCTGTTAAATGAAGATTTATTTTGTGCGATGGGGCTTTCTCCATGCTTGTCTTGAGAGTTGTTTCTTTCTTGCCCGATTTCTTGTGATTCAGAGTTTTCTCTAGAGTATTCTTCTTTGATGACAGTGTAGTGTTCTTTTTGTGCTCCTTCCCACCATGTAGATCTGTGGTGGTTTTTCCTAGTAGCTTTTTTCTGGGAGGCTTTTGAGTAATTTTTGGCTAGATGCCCTGTCTCAAAGCAGGATCAACATCTGAAGAGGACACTTTAATAATCGAGTTTCTGGTTCCACACATAGTCTTTACTTGTTAGGTTTATTTCAGCTGGGAATCTGACACTGAAGTCCATTTCCACACAGATGCGTGCATAGGTGGTTCTGGCATATTCCTCTGTTTTTGGGCACCTGCAGTAAAATTTCCCAATTGCATTTCCAAGGGCTTTTAGTGAGGAGAGATTCTAGAGATGCAGGGGTAGGCTTGGCAATCTCACCCAAACTGGTGTTGAGGTTACGACTGTTGTTGAGGGGTCGAATGATGGGTTCCATGGCTTCATGAATAGGCCTGAGTTTTCCCAAAACCAAGGGCCATAATCTAGAATACATTGTCTGCTTTTAGGATTTTCAAAATCTACTATAAAGAAACCCCTAGCACACGGGTAGATATTAATTTCATCAGAAATGACAGGCTTCCATACCTTCGAGATCCAATTGTGGAGAGCTATTAGCCGCGGCCAAAAACCATTGAACCGACAAATTAGGGCACTTTCGAAAACTTCAAAGCCTCATCAAGTGAGGCTTGGACCACCTGGATAGTGGGAGCTAGGGCTTCAATGATGATATGCGTAGGAGCTTGCCCTCTAAAAGAAGACGAAACTGAGCCGACAACTATTTTTGTGAAGATGGGAGCCATATTTGCGTGTATATCCTAGCCTCAGAGAAATAACGCAGAAGATTAGATCTAGATCTAGCCGCAAAAAATTAGATCTAGAACCCAGCCGCAAAGAAGAAGGTTAGATCTAGATCTAGATTTAGCCGTAGAAGATTAGATCTAGAACCCAGCCGCAGAGTCTCAGTGAGCCTTTTAATCTACAAGAAACCATTTATTATTTTTGCTGGACTTTGAATTGATTTCGCTTAATTCAGGTCGGCGAATCAAGAACTTATTGTTTCGGTTAGAAATTGAGTCTGCCGGCAAATACAACCGCAGCAACAGCAAAAGTACGTGAAGGTTCCCACCGAGGAAGGAAGAGTCGATCCCGATAGGCCAGAGGTAAAGAAGAAGCCCAAACGACATAGATATAGAGATGCCCTATTCCGTCCAGAAAACATATGCATAGAAACTATGTGCAGAATAGAGATCCCCGGGAGAGACGGCAGAAGAATACGTGTAGAATAGAGATCCCTGGGAGAGATCCCCAGTAGAAGAATACATGGAGAATAGAAACGACATAAGAATACGCGCAGAAGGATCACTGAAGAAGCCACAGAAGGATCACCGAAGAGTTTAAATGCGATCCTTTGTTCTTATGTGAGCCACAGAAGGATCACCAAATATAATAGATGAACCAAATTAAACCAAATAGTCTTACCTTTTAGTGTTATTATATTATAATAATGTTATAATGATAGTATTATTATTAATGATTTGGTTAACTTAATTAATAAAATATCTTAAACTTGATAATTTAAATCCTTTAGACAGTCAGGAAAAGGACCATATCTTGAATATAAGGAACAAAAATTGAGGGAGATTAAAAAATCAAAGAATTAAGGATAAAGAAAGTAGGTTAAAGGATAATAAGGGGTAAATTATAGAATTCTAGAACAAGTCATTAATAGAGGGAGGGGAAGAAAATACTAGGAAGAGAGGGTAGGGATCTAGCAATTGCTGATCATCCAACCGTCATCTCTATTGAGATTGCTTGGCATTTTTTCGATCTCAAGGGCTTCCCTAAATTTACGGTGATGGAACTGTGCAATCTTAGCAATAACCTAGGCCTCCTTAATACAAACATGATGTTTGGTCTTCTCCGCATGCTTCGCTAGTGCGTAAGACTTGGTTCTCCCATGTTTTATGTTAGCTGCGTGCTCATTAATTCTTTGATTAATAGAGCATCCAGTCTCACCAATGTAGGGGGTCCCACAGGAACAAAGAATAATATAGACACCCTTCATGTCCTTAGGGTTGACATGATCCTTCATAGATGGGAGGGATTTATGAATGGTGTTAAGGGGTCTAAAGGTCAAGGGAACATTATGTTTCTTAAGAATCCTAGCAATCTTATCAGTGGTTCCTTGGACGTAAGGTAGAGGGACCCCTGGGACTCTATCTTTACGTTCTCTTTTAGCTACTACATTTTTGGAGGCTTTAAGGAAAGCCTTCTGACCAAGGTGTCTACTATAACCATTCTCAACAAAGACATTAAGGAGGTGGGATTTCTCTTTATCGAAGCTCTTTTCATCAGAGATCCTCAAGGCACAAGTAGCAAGGGTGTTGAGAATGCTAAACTTTTGAGCTGGGAAATGATGGGAACTGGCATGAAGATATTGCTCAGTATGTGTTTTCTTCTGAGACACTTGGTGGGAGAGGGAATCGTCCATATTCTTTGAAATAAGAATATCAAGGAAAGGGAGGCAACCATCTACTTCTTGTTCCATGGTGAACTTAATGGCGGGGGATTGACTATTGAGATGATTGAAGAAGAGATGTAGCTCCTCTTGACCATGAGACCAGATGATATTAGTGTCGTCTACATATCTTCTCCAGAGCTTGGGTAGGAGACGGGCTGAGGCCAAAGCCTTGGATTCAAAATCTTCCATAAAAAGATTAGCAACAATCGGGGACAGGGGTGAGCCCATGGCAACCCACAGGTCTGCTCAAAGAACATGCCCTCAAAACTAAAAAAGGTGGAAGTGAGAGAAATCTGAACTAATTGGGCGGTATCACGATTCGTGAGATGGTTGATCACCTCCATAACCTCCTTTATCGAGATGCAAGTGTAAAGGGAGACTACATCAAAACTAACAAGAATGTTCACAGCATCAAGCTTTTTGCTCTTGAGTTCTTCCACAAAGGATGTAGTGTCTTTGATGAAATATTGCTTACGACCAACTAAGGGTTTAAGCTTCAAGGCAAGGATCTTACTAGAAGGTAGGTAGGACCACCAATGGTATTGACAATGGGCCTTAGGGGAGCCCACTCCTTATGAATCTTTGGAAGCCCATAGATCCTTGGAGTAATGGGACTGTTCTCGATGAGTTTATGGCAAAGGGAACTCACTAAGCTACTGGACTTGATGGCAAGAGCCACAGTCCTAGAAATCTTCTTCAGAGGGTTCTTGGGAAGCTTTTTATAGCTTCCACTATTATAAAGATGATCAAACATCTTTTTATGGTAATCCTCTTTGTCAAGGATGACAGCAGCCCCTCCTTTGTCGGCTTTTAGAACAACGATGTCTTTGTTCTGGTTTAAGGATCTGAGGGCAACAAATTCTTCTTTGCTGAGGTTGTTACAAGGGGGATTTCCCTTCCTAAGGACAACAACACAATCTTGTCTAATGGTGTCCTTAATATTACTAGGTAAAACTTTAATGCCGAATTCCACGTCACAAATAATGTCATCAATCGGGATCTTTTTAGGGGCTAGGGAAAAATTTAAACCTTTGCCCAAAAGCTTAAAAATAGAAGGGGGAAAGGAGAAACTAGACAAATTGATAACTTTATTATTACGAGAGGGCGGGGGAAGAATAATGTTATTACCATTCTTAAAATCACTGTTTTTGGCAAAATTGTTATTATATTTTAAATTATTACAGCTGTTGATAATCGATAAATTACTATTCTTATTATTCTTATTGTTAAGAGATATATTATTATTACCATTAATACGCAGTAAATTACTACTATTATTATTTTTATTAATGGATTATTTATTATTATTATTATTATTATTATTACTATTATTACTATAGTTGCATAATAAAGATATCTCCTCTTTATTAGTATTAGTATTATTATTATTATTATTATTAATACACAATAAATTACTACTACTACTATTATTATTATTATAATTATTAATATTACAGTTGTATAATAAACCTATCTCTTGTTTATTAAGATTCACATTGTGGTGTAGATTTGTGCCCTCACCACCAAGGCATAAGGGGCTTATTACACCTCCGAATGGAGCAAGGTTAAGATCAGGTTTCGGTGAGGCTGAGAGTAGGCTGACGGGCTTGGAGAGCTTCATACATGGATCAGAAGGGAGGTGGGTACACATTATTGATTGCGATAAAACAAAGGGAGTTGTATTGCTGCGAGATGAATTGCAGCGGAATCCAACAAAGGGGTTGGGCTCACTGGGGTTACACTCACTAGCTAATGGTGGACTTGATGGAGTTTCACTGCTGCAACGTAATTCATATCATGGATCAGGTAGCGGCTTATCAAAATGCGAATATGGATAACTTGAGGAGTTCAACATTATACCAACCCTACTGCACGTAGAATTGCAGTGGAATCCAACGATGGGGTTGGGCTGTCTGGGGTTCCACTCAATTGCTAGTGATGGACTTGCTGGAGTTTCACAGTTGCAAGATGAAGAAGAGAAATGAAATCCAACGATTGGATTAGGTGAACAATACAATGGCTTATCATTAAGAGATGGCTCTAGATAACCTGACGAGACGAGTGCTATAGAAACCCCAAGGCTGGGCTCAATAGAGGAAAGACTGTCCATCGGGTTTGAGGACGAGTTGGATCACGCAATATGAACAAGTGAGTCTGCTGAAGGTAAGACAGGGACCACAGTCTCCCTATCTGAACTCGATACAATCTGGAGAGGATTGAGGGGGCCAAAGGAGCTGGCCTCTACTTTAGAATTCACTGAGTGCCATTTAACCGATCATGGGTAGGAAAAGTCCGAAATATCAGATGCACTAGAGTAAGCCCAAGTCCGGAGAGCTGATTTCTGATTAGCCGAAAGCTTACTGTGGGAGAAACCATCCACGGACTCGAGAGGGTCGAAAACTACCAAAAATCTTTGAGCCAATTTATGAAATTTCACAGCTTGTTTTTGCCTCCTGATGTCTTCCAAACGCATGGATTTCAATGCTGAAAATGCATCAATCCTGGCCCAAAGGGCAATGGCAATCAAGCCCTAAAGTTCCAAATGAGACCTCAGAAGATTCCTTTATGCATTTGTATGGTCAATTTACATCTGATCCTAGATTGTTTATGATTATAGATCCATGTTCTTGTATAGTGCTATGATACAGTCACAGAAGAGAAGAAGGATGACACCGTCCAAATTATTTTCGTAAGAACAGACTCCAATGAACATGGGGGCAATATAACCGTTGCTCTACCGCAGGAAGGAAGTTCGTCAAAGTCATAAAAGTATAAAACAATATAGAAGGGATGAATTTTCAATACTTTTAACGAGCCGAACAAAACAAGCGCTCGATATTTTTGTGTAATAATCCCTCAGGTCCAAAAAGATTAAAATCTAAAGGAGGGATAGCACTTCCAATCCCTTTAACGAGCTGGAGAGGCCAATGGCTCGGAAATCTTTTCATATTTTACGAGTCAGTTGAAAAGAGCTTAAATGAGACTCATCTTTTGAGGAACGAGTGATAAAATTGGGTAGCAGCTGATTCCAGGTAAGGTGTGGTATAAAATAGACAATAAGGAAGATAAACAAACAAACTAATTCGTCCCCAGCAGAGTCGCCATTTTGTTACAGGGAAAAGTGTCTACACAGAACTGCTTATCCCACTAAGGTGTGGTAGCTACCTTAGAAACAAACAAAGTAAATCTATTTTCGTTTTTCCTTTATGAAATGTAGATGAGAGAAGAACAAAGAAGACCAACCTCTGTCTTGCGCTAATCTCCTAGTTCCTTCAAGTTTTCTTCCATACCCTTGTGTCATTTATGTTTTATGCATTTGTATGGTCAATTTACATCTGATCCTAGATTGTTTATGATTATAGATCCATGTTCTTGTATAATGCTATGATACAGTCACAGAAGAGAAGAAGGATGACACCATCCAAATTCTTTTCGTAAGAACATACTCCGATGAACATGGGGGCAATATACCCGTTCCTTTACCGCAGGAAGGAAGTTCGTCAGAGTCATAAAAGTATAAAACAATACAGAAGGGATGAATTTTCGATACTTTTAACGAGCTGAACAAAACAAGCACTCGATCTTTTTGTGTAATAATCCCTCAGGTCCAAAAAGATTAAAATCTAAAGGAGGGATAACACTTACGGTTCCTTTAACGAGTTGGAGAGGCCAATGGCTCGGCAATCTTTTCATATTTTACGAGTCAGTTGAAAAGAGCTTAAAGGAGACTCGTCTTTTGAGGAACGAGTGATAAAATTGGGTAGCAGCTGATTCAAGGTAAGGTTTGAACTGCTTATGGAAATTTTGCATATTGTAAGGAATTGCTGTTACATGGAAAAGTGTCTACACAGAACTGCTTATCCCACTAAGGTGTGGTAGCTACCTTAGAAACAAACAAAGTAAAGCTACTTTCGTTTTTCCTTTATGAAATATAGATGAGAGAAGAACAAAGAAGACCAACCGTTCCTTTACCGCAAGAAGGAAGTTCGTCAGAGTTGTACCGGCCGTCTATTCGGTCCCACCTCCAAGAAACCTAGTTGTTTCCTTCGACTGGAATCAACTAGGCAGATCCCGTTTACCAACTAGTATACCATTCCGAATTATTGCTCAAGTATATAGAATGGTTATGGCTGGTACCATCATAGATGAAGGGGCTTCTGTGAGTATCCTTTCCTCGACTGCTTGGAAAGCGCTTGGTTCGCCATCGCTTTCGCCTGAGATGAGAAATCTAACAGGCTTAGACAATGGCTCCCATGCAATAAATATAGTCTCGTCTAAGGAGTAGATTATAATCGACGGGTCCTTGAACTACCATTACATTCATGTGAACAGTCTTCCCTCTCAATGTTATGGGCACATTGGAAAGTAGCTTTACTTTGTTTGTTTCTAAGGTAGCTACCACACCTTAGTGGGATAAGCAGTTCTGTGTAGACACTTTTCCCTGTAACAAAATGGCGACTCCACTGGGGAAAGTGTCTACACAGAACTACTTATCCCACTAAGGTGTGGTAGCTACCTTAGAAACAAACAAAGTAAAGCTACTTTCGTTTTTCCTTTATAAAATATAGATGAGAGAAGAACAAAGAAGACCAATCTCTGTCTTGCGCTAATCTCCTAGTGCGATTCCTCTCTCTCTTGATAGTCTTTCGCTACTTGCTCCCTTGTACGCCCAGCTTCACAGAGTACCTGTAAGATCACAATAGCATAGCACTATACAAGAACATGAATCTATAATCATAAACAATCTAGGATCAGATGTAAATTGACCATACAAATGCATAAAACATAAATGACACAATAGTATGGAGGAAAACTTGGATAGCTTTTATTGATAAACAAGAAAGAGCCAAGAGAGTTACAACCAGTTGTTCTGACCCAGCATCATCCTCTCAGCAAGGAAGCCCCTCTTCACCTCATACAGAGCTTAGATCACCCAACAATCTGATGTTGTCTCAAGAAACCAACAACAATTCCTTACAATATGCAAAATTCCAACCTCTGGATCTCTGGGATGAGGGATCCATATATAGATATCAGTAAGGGAGATGAGTCAGCTTGTGATTTGATTAGTGTCTTCCCTCTGATAGTTCTTGCTTCCACTTGGAGATTGATGATCTCTTACTCATCCTTGGTCGAATTCAGAGAGGCAAGTGTCAAAGGAGAATTTTCTGGAAGTTTCCATGCCTCTCCACCTCGCGGAATGACATTGCCATTTGTCACTTCTCACCCATCGCACCCCATAGAAGGGCTTTTTGAAATGAAATGCACCCACACAGTGTATTTAGGTGAGATGCAACGTACTTTGCCTATGGAGCAGCTGAAATGATCTTGTTTTGACCAATTCTAAGCAGTTTTTCATGGAGAACTTCTGGGAGAAGCTGTAATCAATTGACCTTGTTACTTTAGGGGTTAGAACAACACCTTTAGGGACTTAGGAGCCCTTGGTTTATGGAAATTTCATGCTTGGGGTTGTAGTGCCCAAAAATGTCTATAACAGTTGCCCCCTAAAGCATGAGGTTGTTAATCTTTTGATGTCGGGTGAAATGCTTTATTATGAGGATCTGAAGTTCTTTCAAGCTAGGAGGAGACCTGTAATAAGATACAATACAATACATTATCTTCATAATATTTTCATGATCTAGCTGAGGCGGGCATTCCCATGCTCAGCTTTATAAATTCATTTTCATGTACATAGGACAGACAATCGTCTGAGTGTAGACTGATGATTCTAGTAGAGTCATCATCCCTTTGATTGGATAATTATCTGTGCAGCAATGATGTACATTTGATGTCTTTATTTCCCTAAATATATATCACAGCACGGATGGATGAAACTAGATCCAGGGTCTTCAATCTCGTTCGTTCTTCACTTGAAGTACAAGTCTATCATGTGAGAGATGTTCTGGTGTCAAACATGGAAAGACATCACCTAATTACCAGCCAATGATGTAAGCTGTTAACAGGCGCGAGAGGAATCACCGATAATGATAATGACCCTCAAGGTACTGCCGTACAATTCACGTGGTGTGAATAAAGGACTTGGCGTCGAACACCACACAAAATCTTTCGGTCAAAGGTCATTGATGTAAACCTATCGCTGGAAGTGAGAAACTTGCCATTGAGGCATGCAAGCTTCAAAGTACTGAATGGGGTGTTCCTAGATCGACTTCTTGGATAATGAGCTAATGTCGACAAGAAGCGATCCGTCACAGGAGGGCCTTAATGAATCCCACATCAATGACACAGAACAGAGCAAATGATTTTAGTGGAGGTGAAAACAATCTGATGACATAAGGTTCAGGGTGGCGGTCATGAAAGAATGGAGTGTAAATGTATTGTAGCAGGTGAAACACAGGTGAATTCTCTGAATGACTTCTCTTGAACATATCGGCGACACTGACGTGATGGATTGGTAGCATTAACCCCAAATGTGGATGGTGTGATGGGACCATGGTGATGTGACCGGTGAATGAAATAACCCAACCCGACTTGGATGCAGAGTGAAAGTGTCATGTTCAAGAGCGACTTGCTACCAACAAAGTTTCTTCAAGTTTTCTTCCCAATTTTCCCCAGTCATTGCTGACCAGTACCTCTTTATTTTTGTCAAGCTTGAGGAGGATAACATATGCTTGTTCTATAATTTTCCTTTCGGGAAAACCCATCGCTATGTTTTAATGAGCCTAGCGATAGTGAAACTCGTTCTTGTCTGCTATGGACAAGTTTGTCGCTATTAAGTTTTAACGAGTTTAACGACAAAGATAACTCGGTCCTTTTCAATTTTAGAGAGTCTGAAAAGGAACTTAAAGGAAACTCCAAAATTCCTTTTTCGTCATCTAATCCCTTAAGTCTGAAAAAGTATAAAACAATACAGAAGGGATGAATTTTCGATACTTTTAACGAGCCAAACAAAACAAGCGCTCGATATTTTTGTGTAATAGTCCCTCAGGTCCAAAAAGATTAAAATCTAAAGGAGGGATAGCACTTCCAGTCCCTTTAACGAGCTGGAGAGGCCAATGGCTCGACAATCTTTTCATATTTTACGAGTCAGTTGAAAAGAGCTTAAGGGAGACTCATCTTTTGAGGAACGAGTGATAAAATTGAGTAGCCGCTGATTCTAGGTAAGGTTTGGAATTTTCCAATCACGGCAGTGTTACAAGGATGGCTAGTGAGATCACTCTTCGCAGCTGTTCCTCAAAAGGTGTAAACAATCAAATGGTGGTGAATGATCGGCCAATACAAAGTGGAGGTGATGATGAGAACATGACCAAGGCTTTTAAAGGCTGAAGTACTACATTCTCGATGGTTATTTAACAGGAAATAGTTCATTTTTTAATGAGCTTAAACGCGGGGGAAACATTTGCTCATGGCTTATGTTTATTTTTTAACGAGCTTGATCTATGCGCTAAAACTGCTCAATTAATCCAGTCGTATAATAAGAATGTCCCATTTAAAACGGCAATTTTTAAAGTTTTTCCCCACATCCTTTCTTTATGCAAGTTAGGAAGCGGCCAATCCTACGGGTTTAAAGGGTGAGAGGACCTACAAATTTAAAAAATAAATAGTCGCTCTTCGCTTGCATGCCAAAAGGTTTGCATGCCCCCAGGTATAAAATAAAGCTTCAAGGTCACCTTTTGTTCTACCGACAAAACATTTGTTTCATCAGGAAAGGTATACCTCTTTCAGGTTACCAAAGATTGTTTTGTTCACAACGCAAACAAAACACTTCCTCGGCGATGTCTATCGAAATAGACAAAGGTGAGACAATCCACTCACATAACTTTGACAAGAGAATCTTGTTCCAGTCTAACCCCCTCTTCCAATCACGGACGGGAGTACAGTCCAGTCATATATCTCTCGCGGAAACCTATCATATACCCAAAGTTTTCCTGCCGAAGCAGACCAGGGTGCATGCCCCCTGGGTTTCAGTCATGTCCCCCGAATCACTCGCGCTCATCAGGTGGACGGACTGGGGATTGATGAGACATTCCTTGTGTGAAAAGACCATTTAGGGATGGTATATGACTATTTACTATGCGTGATCCGGGAAATGAAAGCTGGTCTACGAGCTTGACCACTCTTCCTTCGTGCGGAAAACACATTACTCTAAAGAGTGATGTAACAATGGCTCCCATGCAATAAATATAGTCTCGTCCAAGGAGTAGATTATAATCCAGGGTTCCTTGAACTACCATTACGTTCATGTGAACGGTCTTCCCTCTCAATGTTATGGGCACATTGGGAAGGATCCCTAACGGTCGACTGGTTCCTTTGTCAAAGCCTATTAGATTTCTCATCTCAGGCAAAAGCGATGGCGAACCAAGTGCTTTCCAAGCAGTCAAGGAAAGGATACTCACAGAAGCCCCTTCATCTATGACGGTACCAGCCATAACCATTCTATATACTTGAGCAATGATTCAGAATGGTACACTAGTTGGTAAACGGGGTCTGCCTAGTTGATTCCAGTCGAAGGAAACAACTAGGTTGCTTGGAGGTGGGACCGAATAGACGGCCAGGTATGACTCTGATGAACTTCCTTCCTGCGGTAAAGGAATGGGTATATTGCCCCCATGTTCTTTGGAGTCTGTGCTTACGAAAAGAATTTGGACGGTGTCATCCTTCTTCTCTTCTGTGACTGTATCATCTGAAGATGGAACCTGTGAAGGCAAGACCGGGTCAACTGCCGCCTCGACCTTTTGACTTTCGTCTAGTATGGGTTCAGATGGTTTATCTTCAATGATAGATGCTTCGGCTGACCACTTGGGTGGGTTAGCCAAATTTTCAACCAGTGATGGACTCGGCAAGAGTTTTTTACATCCAGGAGGAAGTTGTAACGGTGAAACCGGACGATCGTCCAAAACTCTTTTAGCCTCGTCTAAGAAGGGACAACGGTGGACAGCATGATCGCCCTCGCACAGTTTACAAGGAAATCTATATTTTCCTTTTTGTCCTCGGGCTTCACTTTCACTAGTCGACGATGTGGTTTCAACATGATCATCAGAGGTTGACGACACCGAGTTGTCCAAACGAGGAGACCAGTCCCTTAAGATCCGAGGGATGCAGGGACAATCTCTATGATAGTGGTCTCCTTTACAAATGACACATGGCGATTTAGGCTTGGTTGGTGCAGTGTGTGGATTTTCGCTAGATGATGCTTGGTTGCCCCCTTTTTCTTTCGGCTCCTTCTTCTCTTTGCCTTTCTTCTTGCCCCCTGGTTGCTTGGTTTCTTTGCCTTTATCTGTCGATACGACATTTACTTCTGAGGCAAGAAGTTCCTCTTTTGCATTTTGACAGGAAATCTTACAGGCCTTTTTAGATGTAGCCTTTGTCGATTTCGTGTCTGTTGCGCCAATCACACCATCGCTGGCATGAAAGTCATTGTTTGATTTAGGAGGAGGAGGAACTGAGAATTCCGGTCTAGGGGCGTAAGGTATTTTATCGTAGAGCGGGCTGGACTGAGTGTAAATCAAGTCCAAATATTACGCACAAGCGATAAACAAGAAAGAGCCAAGGGAGTTACAACCATTTGTTCTGACCCAGCATCATCCTCTCAGCAAGGAAGCCCCTCTTCACCTCATACAAAGCTTAGATCACCTAACAATCTGATGTTGTCTCAAGAAACCAACAGCAATTCCTTACAATATGCAAAGTTCCAGCCTCTGGATCTCTGGGATGAGGGATCCATATATAGATATCTGTAAGGGAGATGAGTCAGCTTGTGATTTGATTAGTGTCTTCCCTCTGATAGTTCTTGCTTCCACTTGGAGATTGATGATCTCTTACTCATGCTTGGTTGAATTTAGAGAGGCAAGTGTCACAGGAGAAGTTTCTAGAAGTTTCCATGCCTCTCCACCTCGCGGAATGACACTGCCATTTGTCACTTCTCACCCATCACACCCCATAGAAGGGATTTTTTAAATGCAACGCACCCACACAGTGTATTTAGGTGAGATGCAACGCACTTTGCCTATGGAGCAGCTGAAATGATCCTGTTTTGACCAGTTCTGAGCAGTTTTTCATGGAGAACTTCTAGGAGAAGCTGTAATCAGTTGACCTTGTTCCTTTAGGGGTTAGAACAACACTTTTAGGGACTTAGGAGCCCTTGGTTTATGGATATTTCATGCTTGGGGTTGTAGTGCCCAAAAATGTCTATAACAGTTGCCCCCTAAAGCATGAGGTCGTTAATATTTTGATGTCGGGTGAAATACTTTATTATGAGGATCCGAAGTTCTTTCAAGCTAGGAGGAGACCTGTAATAAGATACAATACAATACATTATCTTCATAATATTTTCATGATCTAGCTGAGGCGCGCATTCCCATGCTCAGCTTTATAAATTCATTTTCACGTACATAGGACAGACAATCATCTGAGTGTAGACTGATGATTCTGGTAGAGTCATCATCCCTTTAATTGGATGATTATCTATGCAACAATGATGTACATTTGATGTCTTTATTTCCCTGAATATATATCGCAGCCTGGATGGATGAAACTAGATCCAAGGTCTTCAATCTCGTTCGCTCTTCACTTGAAGTACAAGTCTATCCATGTGAGAGATGTTCTGGAGTCGAACATGGAAAGACATCGCCTGATTACCAACCAATGATGTAAGCTGTTTACAGGCGTGAGAGGAATCACTGATAATGATAATGACCCTCAAGGTACTGTAGTACAATTCACGTGGTGTGAATAAAGGACTTGGTGTCGAACACCATGGAAAATCTTTCGTTCGAATGTCATTGATGTAAACCTGTCGCGGGAAGTGAGAAACTTGCCATTGAGGCATGCAAGCTTCAAAGTACTGAATGGGGTGTTCCTAGATCGACTTCTTGGATAATGAGCTGATGTCGACAAGAAGTCATCCGTCACAGGAGGGCCTTAATGAATCCCACATCAATGACACGAAACGGAGAATATGATTTTAATGGAGGTGAAAAAAATCTGATGACATAAGGTTCAGGGTGGCGGTCATGAAAGAATGGAATGTAAATGTATTATAGCGGGTGAGACACAGGTGAATTCTATGAATGACTTCTCTTGAACATATCGGCGACACTGGCGTGATGGACTGATAGCATTAACCCCAAATGTGGATGGTGTGATGGGACCATGGTGATGTGACCGGTGAATGAAACAACCCAACCCGACTTGGATGCGGAGTGAAAGTGTCATCTTCAAGAGCGACTTGCTACCAACAAAGTTTCTTCAAGTTTTCTTCCCAATTTTTCCCCAGTCATTGCTGACCAGTACCTCTTTATTTTTGTCAAGCTTGAGGAGGATAACATATGCTTGTTCTATAATTTTCCCTTTGGGCAAACCCATCGCTATGTTTTAACGAGCCTAGCGATAGTGAAACTCGTTCTTGTCTTGCTATGGACAAGTTTGTCGCTATTAAGTTTTAACGAGTTTAACGACAAAGATAACTTGGTCCTTTTCAGTTTTAGAGAGTCTGAAAAGGAACGTAAAGGAAACTCCAAAATTCCTTTTTCGTCATCTAATCCCTTAAGTCCGAAAAAGTATAAAACAATATAGAAGGGATGAATTTTCGATACTTTTAACGAGCCGAACAAAACAAGTGCTCGATCTTTTTGTATAATGATCCCTCAGGTCCAAAAAGATTAAAATCTAAAGGAGGGATAGCACTTCCGATCCCTTTAACGAGCTGGAGAGGCCAATGGCTGGGCAATCTTTTCATATTTTATGAGTCAGTTGAAAAGAGCTTAAAGGAGAATCGTCTTTTGAGGAACGAGTGAGAAAATTGGGTAGCAGCTGATTCCAGCTAAGGTATGGAATTTTCCAATCACGACAATGTTACAAGGATGGCTAGTGAGATCACTCTTCGCAGCTATTCCTCAAAAGGGGTAAACAATCAAATGGAGGTGAATGATCGGCCTATACAGATTGGAGGTGATGATGAGAACACGACCAAGGCTTTTAAAGGCTGAAGTACTACATTCACGATGGTTATTTACTGGGAAATAGTTCATTTTTTAATGAGCTTAAACACGGGGGGAAACATTTTCTCATGGCTTATGTTTATTTTTTAACGAGCTTGAACTATCGCTAAAACTGCTCGATTAATCCAGTCGTATAATAAGAATGTCCCATTTAAAAATGGCAATTTTTAGAGTTTTTCCCCACATCCTTTCTTTATGCAAGTTAGGAAACGACCAATCCTACGAGTTTAAAGGGTTAGAGGACCTACAAATATAAAAAATAAATAGTCGCTCTTCGCTTTCATGCCAAAAGGTTTGCATTCTCCCAGGTATAAAATAAAGCTTCAAGGTCACCTTTTGTTCTACCGACAAAACATTTGTTTTATCAGGAAAGGTATACCTCTTTCAGGTTACCAAAGATTGTTTTGTTCACAACGCAAACAAAACACTTCCTCAATGATGTATACCGAAATAGACAAAGGTGAGACAATCCACTCACATAACTTTGACAAGAGAATCTTGTTCCAGTCTAACCCCCTCTTCCAATCACGGACGGGAGTACAGTCCAGTCATATATCTCTCGCGGAAACCTATCCTATACCCGAAGTTTTCCTGCCGAAGCAGACCAGGGTGCATGCCCCCTGGGTTTCAGTCATGTCCCCTGAATCACTCGCGCTCATCAGGTGGACGGCCTGGGGATTGATGAGACATTCCTTGTGTGAAAAGACCATTTAGGGATGGTATATGACTAGTTGCTATGCGTGCTCCAGGAAATGAAAGTTGGTCTACGAGCTTGACCACTCTTGCTTCGTGCAGAAAACACATTACTCTAAAGAGTGATGAGACAATGGCTCCCATTCAATAAATATAGTCTCGTCCAAGGAGTAGATTATAATCCAGGGGTCCTTGAACTACCATTACGTTCATGTGAACGGTCTTCCCTCTCAATGTTATGGGCACATTGGGAAGGATCCCTAACGGTCGACTGGTTCCTTTGTCAAAGCCTGTTAGATTTCTCATCTCAGGCGAAAGCGATGGCGAACCAAGCGCTTTCCAAGCAGTCAAGGAAAGGATACTCATAGAAGCCCCTTCATCTATGATGGTACCAACCATAACCATTCTATATACTTGAGCAATAATTCGGAATTGTATACTAGCTGGTAAACGAGGTCTGCCTAGTTGATTCCAGTCGAAGGAAACAACTAGGTTGCTTGGAGGTGGGACTGAATAGACGGCCAGGTACAACTCTGACGAACTTCTTTCCTGCGGTAAAGGAATGGGTAAAGTGTCTACACAGAACTGCTTATCCCACTAAGGTGTGGTAGCTACCTTAGAAACAAAAAAGGTAAAGCTACTTTCGTTTTTCCTTTATGAAATATAGATGAGAGAAGAACAAAGAAGACCAACCTCTGTCTTGCGCTAATCTCCTAGTGCGATTCCTCTCTCTCTTGATAGTCTTTCGCTACTTGCTCCCGTGTACGCCCAGCTTCACAGAGTACCTATAAGATCACAGTAGCATAGCACTATACAAGAACATGGATCTACAATCATAAACAATCTAGGATCAGATGTAAATTGACCATACAAATGCATAAAACATAAATGACACAAGAGTATGGAGGAAAACGTGAATAGATTTTATTGATAAACAAGAAAGAGCCAAGGGAGTTACAACCAGTTGTTCTGACCCAACATCATCCTCTCAGCAATGAAGCCCCTCTTCACCTCATACAAAGCTTAGATCACCCAATAATCTGAAGTTTTCTCAAGAAACCAACAACAATTCCTTACAATATGCAAAATTCCAGCCTCTGGATCTCTGGAATGAGGGATCCATATATAGATATCTGTAAGGGAGATGAGTCAGCTTGTGATTTGATTAGTGTCTTCCCTCTGATAGTTCTTGCTTCCACTTGGAGATTGATGATCTCTTACTCATGCTTGGTCGAATTCAGAGAGGCAAGTGTCACAGGAGAAGTTTCTGGAAGTTTCCATGCCTCTCCACCTCGCGGAATGACACTGCCATTTGTCACTTCTCGCCCATCGCACCCCATAGAAGGGCTTTTTTAAATGAAATGCACCCACACAGTGTATTTAGGTGAGATGCAACGCACTTTGCCTATGGAGCAGCTGAAATGATCCTGTTTGACCAGTTTTGAGCAGTTTTTTCATGGAAAACTTCTGGGAGAAGCTGTAATCAGTTGACCTTGTTCCTTTAGGGGTTAGAACAACACTTTTATGGACTTAGGAGCCCTTGGTTTATGGACATTTCATGCTTGGGGTTGTAGTGTTAATCTTTTGATGTCGGGTGAAATGCTTTATTATGAGGATCTGAAGTTCTTTCAAGCCGGGAGGAGACCTGTAATAAGATACAATACAATACATTATCTTCATAATCTTTTCATGATCTAGCTGAGGTGGGCATTCCCATGCTCTGCTTATAAATTCATTTTCATGTACGTATGATAGACAATCGTCTGAGTGTAGACTAATGATTTTGGTAGATCCATCATCCCTTTGATTGGATGATTATCTATGCAGCAATAATGTACATTTGATGTCTTTATTTCCCTGAATATATATCGCATCCCGGATAGATGAAACTAGATCTGGGGTCTTCAATCTCGTTCGATCTTCACTCAAAGTACAAGTCTATCCATGTGAGAGATGTTCTGGAGTTGAACATGGAAAGACATCGCCTGATTACCAGCCAATGATGTAAGCAGTTAACAGGCACGAGAGGAATCACCGATAATGATAATGACCCTCAAGGTACTGCAGTACAATTCACGTGGTGTGAATAAAGGACTTGGCGTCGAACACGACGCAAAATATTTCGGTCAAAGGTCATTGATGTAAACCTATCGCCGGAAGTGAGAAACTTGCCCTTGAGGCATGCAAGCTTCAAAGTATTGAATGGGGTGTTCCTAGATCGACTTCTTGGATAATGAGCTGATGTCGACAAGAAGCGATCCATCACAGGAGGGCCTTAATGAATCCCACATCAATGACATGGAACGGAGCAAATGATTTTAATGGAGGTGAAAACAATCTGATGACATAAGGTTCAGGGTGGCAGTCATGAAAGAATGGAGTGTAAATGTATTGTAGCGGGTGAGACACAGGTGAATTCTCTGAATGAATTCTCTTGAACATATCAGCGACACTGACGTGATGGACTGGTAGCATTAACCCCAAATGTGGATGGTGTGATGGGACCATGGTGATGTGACCGGTGAATGAAACAACCCAGCTCGACTTGGATGCGGAGTGAAAGTGTCATGTTCAAGAGCGACTTGCTACCAACAAAGTTCCTTCAAGTTTTCTTCCCAATTTTTCCCTAGTCATTGCTAACTAGTACCTCTTTATTTTTGTCAAGCTTGAGGAGGATAACATATGCTTGTTCTATAATTTTCCCTTCGGGCAAACCCATCGCTATGTTTTAACGAGCCTAGCGATAGTGAAACTCGTTCTTGTCTGCTATGGACAAGTTTGTCGCTATTAAGTTTTAATGAGTTTAACGACAAAGATAACTCGGTCCTTTTTAGTTTTAGAGAGTCTGAAAAGGAACGTAAAGGAAACTCCAAAATTCCTTTTTCTTCATCTAATCCCTTAAGTCTGAAAAAGTATACAAAAATACAGAAGGTATGAATTTTGATACTTTTAATGAGCCGAACAAAACAAGCGCTCGATCTTTTTGTGTAATAATCCCTCAGGTCCAAAAAGACTAGAATCTAAAGGAGGGATAGCACTTCCGGTCCCTTTAATGAGCTGGAGAGGCCAATGGCTCGACAATCTTTTCATATTTTACGAGTCAGTTGAAAAGAGCTTAAAGGAGACTCGTCTTTTGAGGAACGAGTGATAAAATTGGGTAGCAGTTGATTCCAGGTAAGGTTTGGAATTTTCCAATCACGGCAGTGTTACAAGGATGGCTAGTGAGATCACTCTTCGCAACTGTTCCTCAAAAGGGGTAAACAATCAAATGGAGGTGAATGATCAGCCAATACAGAGTGGAGGTGATGATGAGAACACGAACAAGGCTTTTAAAGGCTGAAGTACTACATTCACGATGGTTATTTACCGGGAAATAGTTCATTTTTTAATGAGCTTAAACGCGGGGGAAACATTTGCTCATGGCCTATGTTTATTTTTTAACGAGCTTGAACTATGCGCTAAAACTGCTCGATGCAACGGTCATTTCTTCACTTTACCATAAATAGCTTTGTTCTTCAAAAATTGTACTGCATTTTCAATTGCTTTATCAAACTAGTTAGAAATGAACAATACATGTTTGAAAAATGAGTTAGAACACTAATATTTTACTCGAATTACGTAAAAAGTAATGTAAAAGTGCTTTTACCTCTCATTTTACCATTTCATTTGAACTTTGGTTTGTTGGAGCTTTGGAGGTGCTTTCCCGCCTTGATTTTCATCAGCTGATTTCGGGAGATTCTGTGGACGATTCTCGGCGCCGTCTAGACCAGGCAGGAGCTAAACTTGAGCTCTTTCATTTCATGTTTTCCATTTTTCATTCTGAGCTTGATTCCTAGTTTTTCTGAGCCTCTGGAGTTTGAAAAACTCGGCCAACATCCAACGCAGCTTTCGATACACAAAGGGTCCGCTGAAGCCAGTGGAGTCACCATTTTGTTACAGGGAAAAGTGTCTACACAGAACTTCTTATCCCACTAAGGTGTGGTAGCTACCTTAGAAACAAACAAAGTAAATCTACTTTCTAATGTGCCCATAACATTGAGAGGGAAGACTGTTCACATGAACGTAATGGTAGTTCAAGGACCCCTGGATTATAATCTACTCCTTGGACGAGACTATATTTATTGCATGGGAGCCATTGTCTAAGCCTGTTAGATTTCTCATCTCAGGCGAAAGCGATGGCGAACCAAGCGCTTTCCTAGCAGTCGAGGAAAGGATACTCATAGAAGCCCCTTCATCTATGATGGTACCAGCCATAACCATTCTATATACTTGAGCAATAATTCAGAATGGTATACTAGCTAGTAAACGAGGTCTGCCTAGTTGATTCCAATCGAAGGAAACAACTAGGTTGCTTGGAGGTGGGACCGAATAGACAGCCAGGTACAACTCTGACGAACTTCCTTCTTGCGGTAAAGGAACGGTTGGTCTTCTTTGTTCTTCTCTCATCTATATTTCATAAAGGAAAAATGAAAGTAGCTTTACTTTGTTTGTTTCTAAGGTAGCTACCACACCTTAGTGGGATAAGCAGTTATGTGTAGACACTTTTCCCTGTAATTATTTGCCATTTTTAAATGGGACATAACTACACAGAACTGCTAGTGAGATCACTCTTCGCAACAATTCAAACCTTACTTGGAATCAGCTGCTACCCAATTTTATCACTCGTTCCTCAAAAGACGAGTCTCCTTTAAGCTATTTTCAACTAACTCGTAAAATATGAAAAGATTGCCGAGCCATTGGCCTCTCCAGCTCGTTAGGGGGACTGGAAGTGTTATCCCTCCTTTACATTTTAATCTTTTTGGACCTGAGGGATTATTAAACAAAAAGATCGAGCGCTTGTTTTGTTCAGCTCGTTAAACGTATCGAAAATTCATCCCTTCTATATTGTTTTATACTTTTATGACTCTGACGAACTTCCTTCCTGCGGTAAAGGAACGGTTATATTGCCCCCATGTTCATCGGAGTTTGTTCTTACAAAAAGAATTTGGACGGTGTCATCCTTCTTCTCTTCTGTGACTGTATCATAGCACTATACAAGAACATGGATCTATAATCATAAACAATCTAGGATCAGATGTAAATTGACCATACAAATGCATAAAACATAAATGACACAAGAGTATGGAAGAAAACTTGAAGGAACTAGGAGATTAGCGCAAGACAGAGGTTGGTCTTCTTTGTTCTTCTCTCATCTATATTTCATAAAGGAAAAGCGAAAATAGCTTTACTTTGTTTGTTTCTAAGGTAGCTACCACACCTTAGTTTTCCTCCATACTCTTGTGTCATTTATGTTTTATGCATTTGTATGGTCAATTTACATCTGATCCTAGATTGTTTATGATTATAGATCCATGTTCTTGTATAGTGCTATGCTACTGTGATCTTATAGGTACTTTGTGAAGCTGAGCGTACAAGGGAGCAAGTAGCGAAAGACTATCAAGAGAGAGAGGAATCGAACTAGGAGATTAGTGCAAGACAGAGGTTGGTCTTCTTTGTTCTTCTCTCATCTATATTTCATAAAGGAAAAACGAAAGTAGCTTTACTTTGTTTGTTTCTAAGGTAGCTACCACACCTTAGTGGGATAAGCAGTTTTGTGTAGACACTTTTCCCTGTAATTATTTGCCATTTTTAAATGGGACATAACTACACAGAACTGCTAGTGAGATCACTCTTCGCAGCTGTTCCTCAAAAGGGGTAAACAATCAAATGGAGGTGAATGATCAGCCAATACAGAGTGGAGGTGATGATGAGAACACGACCAAGGCTTTTAAAGGCTGAAGTACTACATTCACGATGGTTATTTACCAGGAAATAGTTCATTTTTTAATGAGCTTAAACACGAGGGGAAACATTTGCTCATGGCTTATGCTTATTTTTTAACGAGCTTGAACTATGCGCTAAAACTGCTCGAAACTGGTCAAAACATGATCATTTCAGCTGCTCCATAGGCAAAGTGTGTTGCATCTCACCTAAATACACTGTGTGGGTGCGTTTCATTTCAAAAATCCCTTCTATGGGGTGTGATGGGCGAGAAGTGACAAATGGCAGTGTCATTCCGCGAGGTGGAGAGGCATGGAATCTTTCAGAAACTTCTCCTGTGACACTTGCCTCTCTGAATTCGACCAAGGATGAGTAAGAGATCATCAATCTCCAAGTGGAAGCAAGAACTATCAGAGGGAAGACACTAATCAAATCACAAGCTGACTCATCTCCCTTACAGATATCTATATATGGATCCCTCATCCCAGAGATCCAGAGGCTGGAATTTTGCATATTGTAAGGATCTGCTGTTGGTTTCTTGAGACAACATCAGATTGTTGGGTGATCTAATCTTTGTATGAGGTGAAGAGGGGCTTCCTTGCTGAGAGGATGATGCTGGGTCAGAACAACTGGTTGTAACTCCCTTGGCTCTTTCTTGTTTATCAATAAAAGCTATTCAAGTTTTCCTCCATACTCTTGTGTCATTTATGTTTTATGAATTTTTATGGTCAATTTACATCTGATCCTAGATTGTTTACGATTATAGATCCATGTTCTTGTATAGTGCTATGCTACTGTGATCTTACAGGTACTCTGTGAAGCTGGGCGTACAAGGGAGAAAGTAGCAAAAGACTATCAAGAGAGAGAGGAACCGAACTAGGAGATTAGCGCAAGATAGAGGTTGGTCTTCTTTGTTCTTCTCTCATCTATATTTCATAAAGGAAAAATGAAAATAGCTTTAATTTGTTTGTTTCTAAGGTAGCTACCACACCTTAGTGGGATAAGCAGTTCTGTGTAGACACTTTTCCCTCTAACAACAATTCCTTACAATATGCAAAATTTCCATAAGCAGTTCAAACCTTACCTGGAATCAGCTGCTACCCAATTTTATCACTCGTTCCTCAAAAGACGAGTCTCCTTTAAGCTCTTTTCAACTGACTCGTAAAATATGAAAAGATTGCCGAGCCGTTGGCCTCTCCAGCTCGTTAAAGGGACCGGAAGTGCTATCCCTCCTTTAGATTTTAATATTTTTGGACCTGAGGGATTATTACACAAAAAGATCGAGCGCTTGTTTTGTTTGGCTCGTTAAAAGTATCGAAAATTCATCCCTTCTGTATTGTTTTATACTTTTATGACTATGACGAACTTCCTTCCTACGGTAAAGGAACGGGTATATTGCCCCCATGTTCATCGGAGTCTGTTCCTACGAAAAGAATTTGGACGGTGTCATCCTTCTTCTCTTCTAAGACTGTATCATAGCACTATACAAGAACATGGATCTATAATCATAAACAATCCAGGATCAGATGTAAATTGACCATACAAATGCATAAAACATAAATGACACAAGAGTATGGAAGAAAAATTGAAGGAACTAGGAGATTAGCGCATGACAGAGGTTGGTCTTCTTTGTTCTTCTCTCATCTATACTTCATAAAGGAAAAACGAAAATAGCTTTACTTTGTTTGTTTCTAAGGTAGCTACCACACCTTAGTTTTCCTCCATACTCTTGTGTCATTTATGTTTTATGCATTTGAATGGTCAATTTACATCTGATCCTAGATTGTTTATGATTATAGATCCATGTTCTTGTATAGTGCTATGCTACTGTGATCTTACAGGTACTCTGTGAAGCTGAGCGTATAAGGGAGCAAGTAGCGAAAGACTATCAAGAGAGAGAGGAATTGAACTAGGAGATTAGCGCAAGACAGAGGTTGGTCTTCTTTGTTCTTCTCTCATCTATATTTCATAAAGGAAAAACAAAAGTAGCTTTACTTTGTTTTTTTCTAAGGTAGCTACCACACCTTAGTGGGATAAGCAGTTCTGTGTAGACACTTTTCCATGTAATTATTTGCCATTTTTAAATGGGACATAACTACACAGAACTGCTAGTGAGATCACTCTTTGCAGCAGTTCAAACCTTACCTGGAATCAGCTGCTACCCAATTTTATCACTCGTTCCTCAAAAGACGAGTCTCCTTCAGGTGCAATATACCCGTTCCTTTACCACAGGAAGGAAGTTCGTCAGAGTCATAAAAGTATAAAACAATACAGAAGGGATGAATTTTTGATACTTCCTTAAGGTGGAGTCGACAGTTAGGGATCCTTCCATATGTGCCCATAACATTGAGAGGGAGGACCATTCACATGAACTTAATGGTAGTTCAAGGACCCCTGGATTATAATCTACTCCTTGGGCGAGACTATATTTATTGCATGGGAGCCATTGTCTCATCACTCTTTAGAGAAATGTGTTTTCCGCACGAAGGAAACTCCAAAATTTCTTTTTCCTCATCTAATCCCTTAAGTCCGAAAAAGTATAAAGCAATACAGAAGGGATGAATTTTCGATACTTTTAACGAGCCGAACAAACAAGCGCTCGATCTATTTGTGTAATAATCCCTCAGGTCCAAAAAGATTAAAATCTAAAGGAGGGATAGCATTTCCGGTCCCTTTAATGAGCTGGAGAGGCCAATGGATCGACAATCTTTTCATATTTTACGAGTCAATTGAAAAAAGCTTAAAGGAGACTCGTCTTTTGAGGAACGAGTGATAAAATTGGGTAGTAGCTGATTCCAGGTAAGGTTTGGAATTTTCCAATCACGGCAGTGTTACAAGTATGGCTAGTGAGATCACTCTTCGCAGCTGTTCCTCAAAAGGGGTAAACAATCAAATGGAGGTGAATGATCGGCCAATACAGAGTGGAGGTGATGATGAGAACATGACCAAGGCTTTTGAAGGCTGAAGTACTACATTCACGATGGTTATTTACCAGGAAATAGTTCATTTTTTAATGAGCTTAAACGCGGGGGGAAACATTTGCTCATGGCTTATGCTTATTTTTTAACGAGCTTGAACTATGCGCTAAAACTACTCGATGCAACGGTCATTTCTTGACTTTACCATAAATAGCTTTGTTCTTTCAAAGATTATACTGCATTTTCAATTGCTTCATCAAACTAGTTAGAAATGAACAATACATGTTCGGAAAATGAGTTAGAACACTAATATTTTACTCGAATTATGTAAAAAGTAATGTAAAAGTGCTTTTACCTCTCATTTTACCATTTCATTTGAACTTTGGTTTGTTGGAGCTTTGGAGGTGCTTTCCCCCCTTGATTTTCATCAGTTGATTTCGGGAGATTTTGTGGATGATTCTCGGCGCCGTCTGGACCAGGTAGGAGCTAAACTTGAGCTCTTTCATTTCATGTTTTCCATTTTGCATTCTGAGCTTGATTTCTGGTTTTTCTGAGCCTCTGGGGTTTGAAAAACTCGCCCTGGCTTCAATGCACCCTTTGTGTATCGAAAGGTGCATTGGATTTTGGCCTGTCTACTGGCCATCTGTCATGCAATGCACCCAGAGCACTACTGTAGGTGCGATGGGCGCAAGGAAGGAATTTTATGCACAGTTTTTGATGGAAATTTTTCCTGTTTCTTACCAAAATCAGGATCTAACTCTTCTCTTGTTTGTTTTCAGATATTTTTGGAGTAAGATGACTATTACATGGCGAGAATGTGAGCATGAAGAAGAGGACATGCTTGCTTTACATGATCCGGTTATAGTAAACTCACTGCGGAACTATGGCTTGCTGAAGTTTTTCCGCCTTTCTAGCATGAGACAACAAATCAACTTGCTATAGTATTTTCTCGATGCTTGGGATCCTACCAACCAGGTGTTCCAAATTAGGGGCAAATCCATCCCCTTGACTGTAGTGGACATCTATTTCTTGATTGGCTTGTCGAGGCGAGGTGCCCCCATCTCTTTATCAGGTTCGGCTCGAGGAGGTGAATCTGTGAGAGATTATGTTCGCCGGTATTGCAGAGAGGGATCTCAGCCGAGTAAGGACGACAAGATCGTCATCCGTGATGTCACTGACAGGTCCCTCAGGACTATTCTGTTCACTTTTGGTAGGATGGCTGGTGGTGTGGCTCTTCATGTAGCCAACCGATGTTATATGCAGTATGCCTTGGAATGTCTCCAACCGAAGGTGTTCAACTGGTGCGACGCAGTACTTCTTGTGATGAAAGAACAGTTGACCAAGGTGAAGAGTGGGAGGTTGAAGAACTTTGGTTATGGTTCTATCTTGACCACCTTTGCCTTGGAAAAGATACCACTGATGCATCTGCAGTATATTGCACTCGATTTACCTTCACCGACTGAACCACATATGCAGAGATGGGTCGACCATATGTCTAGGCATGCTGGTCAGTCTCATATTTTCTTTTCTGATACCTTCTTCAGGAGGTTTGATCGTCAGGAGATGGTTTATTCCAAGTATCCATATGCCGGTATGGACTTCCGGGGTGATCCAGATTTAGTACTGCTGGCTAGCGAACAGTGGGGCGCCATTGGTAAATTCTTTGACCATATCCCTATTTATCGTTTTTCTTTTATAATGTCCTTGTGCTTTATTCTATCAAGACTTAATCAAACTCATGTGTTCATGCAGATGTTGGTCCCATTCGTCCAGTAGTATACATGAGAGTGCCAGCTGCTGCCCCAGCAGGAGAGGCTGTTGGAAGGGATATCCTTCGCGACCTCGATGTGGCCGAGACTCTGTCTTGCGCTAATCTCCTAGTTCCTTCAAGTTTTCTTCCATACTCTTGTGTCATTTATGTTTTATGCATTTGTATGGTCAATTTACATATGATCCTAGATTGTTTATGATTATAGATCCATGTTCTTGTATAGTGCTATGATACAGTCACAGAAGAGAAGAAGGATGACACTGTCCAAATTCTTTTCGTAAGAACAGACTCCGATGAACATGGGGCAATATACCCGTTCCTTTACCACAGGAAGGAAGTTCGTCAGAGTCATAAAAGTATAAAACAATACAGAAGGGATGAATTTTTGATACTTTTAACGAGCCGAACAAAACAAGCGCTCGATCTTTTTGTGTAATAATCCCTTAGGTCCAAAAAGATTAAAATCTAAAGGAGGGATAGCACTTCCGGTCCCTTTAACGAGCTGGAGAGGCCAATGGCTCAGCAATCTTTTCATATTTTACGAGTCAGTTGAAAAAAGCTTAAAGGAGACTCGTCTTTTGAGGAACGAGTGTTAGAATTGGGTAGCAGCTGATTCCAGGTAAGGTTTGAACTGCTGCGAAGAGTGATCTCACTAGCAGTTCTATGTAGTTATGTCCCATCTAAAAATGGAAAATAGTTACAGGGAAAAGTGTCTACACAGAACTGCTTATCCCACTAAGGTGTGGTAGCTACCTCAGAAACAAACAAAGTAAAGCTATTTTTGTTTTTCCTTTATGAAATATAGATGAGAGAAGAACAAAGAAGACCAACCTTTGTCTTGCGCTAATCTCCTAGTTTGGTTCCTCTCTCTCTTGATAGTCTTTCGCTACTTGCTCCCTTGTACGCCCAGCTTCACAGAGTACCTGTAAGATCACAGTAGCATAGCACTATACAAGAACATGGATATACAATCATAAACAATCTAGGATCAGATGTAAATTGACCATACAAATGCATAAAACATAAATGACACAAGAGTATGGAGGAAAACTTGAATAGCTTTTATTGATAAACAAGAAAGAGCCAAGGGAGTTATAACCAGTTGTTCTGACCCAGCATCATCCTCTCAGCAAGGAAGCCCCTCTTCACCTCATACAAAGCTTAGATCACCCAACAATCTGATGTTGTCTCAAGAAACCAACAACAATTCCTTACAATATGCAAAATTCCAGCCTCTGGATCTCTGGGATGAGGGATCCATATATAGATATCTGTAAGGGAGATGAGTCAGCTTGTGCTTTGATTAGTGCCTTCCCTCTAATAGTTCTTTCTTCCACTTGGAGATTGATGATCTCTTACTCATCCTTGGTTGAATTCAGAGAGGCAAGTGTCACAGGAGAAGTTTCTGGAAGTTTCCATGCCTCTCCACCTCGCGGAATGACACTGCCATTTGTCACTTCTCACCCATTGCACCCCATAGAAGGGCTTTTTGAAATGCAACACACCCACATAGTGTATTTAGGTGATATGCAACACACTTTGCCTATGGAGCAGCTGAAATGATCCTGTTTTGACTAGTTCTGAGCAATATTTCATGGAGAACTTCTAGGAGAAGCTGTAGTCAATTGACCTTGTTCCTTTAGGGGTTAAAACAACACTTTTAGGGACTTAGGAGCCCTTGGTTTATGGAAATTTCATGCTTGGGGTTGTAGTGCCCAAAAATGTCTATAACAGTTGCCCCCTAAAGCATGAGGTTGTTAATCTTTTGATGTCGGGTGAAATGCTTTATTATGAGGATCCGAAGTTCTTTCAAGCTGGGAGGAGACCTGTAATAAGATACAATACAATACATTATCTTCATAATATTTTCATGATCTAGCTGAGGCGGGCATTCCCATGCTCAGCTTTATAAATTCATTTTCATGTACATAGGACAGACAATCGTCTGAGTGTAGACTAATGATTCTGGTAAAGTCATCATCCCTTTGATTGGATGATTATCTGTGCAGCAATGATGTACATTTGATGTCTTTATTTCCCTGAATATATATCACAGCTCGGATGGATGAAACTAGATCCGGGGTCTTCAATCTCGTTCGATCTTCACTCGAAGTACAAGTCTGTCCATGTGAGAGATGTTTTGGAGTCGAACATGGAAAGACATCACCTGATTACCAGCCAATGATGTAAGATGTTAACAGGCGCGAGAGGAATCACCGATAATGATGTTGACCCTCAAGGTACTGCAGTACAATTCACGTGGTGTGAATAAAGTACTTGGAATCGAACACCACGCAAAATCTTTCGGTCGAAGGCCATTGATGTAAACCTGTCACCGGAAGTGAGAAACTTTCCATTGAGGCATGCAAGCTTCAAAGTACTGAACAGGGTGTTCCTAGATCGACTTCTTGGATAATAAGCTGATGTCGACAAGAAGTGATCCATCACAGGAGGGCCTTAATGAATCCAACATCAATGACACGGAACGGAGCAAATGATTTTAATGGAGGTGAAAACGATCTGATGACATACGGTTCAGGGTGGCGGTCATGAAAGAATGGAGTTCAAATGTATTGTAGCGGGTGAGACACAGGTGAATTCTATAAATGACTTCTCTTGAACATATCGGTGACACTGACATGATGGATTGGTAGCATTACCCCAAATGTGGATGGTGTGATGGGACCATGGTGATGTGACCGGTGAATGAAACAACCCAACCCGACTTGGATGCGGAGTGAAAGTGTCATGTTCACGAGCGACTTGATACCAACAAAGTTTCTTCAAGTTTTCTTCCCAATTTTTCCCCAGTCATTGCTGACCAGTACCTCTTTATTTTTGTCAAGCTTGAGGAGGATAACATATGCTTGTTCTATAATTTTCCCTTCGGGCAAACCCATCGCTATGTTTTAACGAGCCTAGCGATAGTGAAACTCGTTCTTCTCTGCTATGGACAAGTTTGTCGCTATTAAGTTTTAACGAGTTTAACGACAAAGATAACTCGGTCCTTTTTAGTTTTAGAGAGTCTGAAAAGGAACATAAAGGAAACTCCAAAATTCCTTTTTCATCATCTAATCCCTTAAGTCCGAAAAATTATAAAACAATACAGAAGGGATGAATTTTCGATACTTTTAACGAGCCAAACAAAACAAGCGCTCAATCTTTTTGTGTAATAATCCCTCAGGTCCAAAAAGATTAAAATCTAAAGGAGGGATAGCACTTCCAGTCCCTTTAACGAGCTGGAGAGGCCAATGGCTCAACAATCTTTTCATATTTTATGAGTCAGTTGAAAAGAGCTTAAAGGAGACTCGTCTTTTGAGGAACGAGTGATAAAATTGGGTAGCAGCTGATTCCAGGTAAGGTTTGGAATTTTCCAATCATGGCAGTGTTACAAGGATGGCTAGTGAGATCACTCTTCACAGCTGTTCCTCAAAAGGGGTAAACAATCAAATGGAGGTGAATGATTGGCCAATACAGAGTGGAGGTGATGATGAGAACATGACCAAGGCTTTTAAAGGTTGAAGTACTACATTCACGATGGTTATTTACCGGGAAATATTTCATTTTTTAATGAGCTTAAATGCGGGGGGAAACATTTGCTCATGGCTTATGTTTATTTTTTAACGAGCTTGAACTATGCGCTAAAACTACTCGATTGATCTAGTCGTATAATAAGAATGTCCCATTTAAAAATGGAAATTTTTAGAGTTTTTCCCCACATCCTTTGTTTATGCAAGTTAGGAAACGACCAATCCTACGAGTTTAAAGGGTTAGAGGACCTACAAATTTAAAAAATAAATAGTCGCTCTTCGCTTGCATGCCAAAAGTTTTGCATGCCCCCAAGTATAATATAAAGCTTCAAGGTCACCTTTTGTTCTACCGACAAAACATTTGTTTTATCAGGAAAGGTATACCTCTTTCAGGTTACCAAAGATTGTTTTGTTCACAGCACAAACAAAACACTTCCTCGACGATGTCTACCGAAATAGACAAAGGTGAGACAATCCACTCACATAACTTTGACAAGAGAATCTTGTTCCAGTCTAACCCCCTCTTCCAATCACAGATGGGAGTACAGTCCAGTCATATATCTCTCACGGAAACCTATCCTATACCCGAAGTTTTCCTGCTGAAGCAGACCAGGGTGCATGCCCCCTGGGTTTTAGTCATGTCCCCCGAATCACTCACGCTCATCAGGTGGACGGACTGGGGATTGATGAGACATTTCTTGTGTGAAAAGACCATTTAGGGATGGTATATGACTATTTGCTATGCGTGATCCGAGAAATGAAAGCTGGTCTATGAGCTTAACCACTCTTCCTTCGTGCAGAAAACACATTACTCTAAAGAGTGATGAGACAATGGCTCCCATGCAATAAATATAGTCTCGTCCAAGGAGTAGATTATAATCTAGGGGTCCTTGAACTACCATTACGTTCATGTGAATGGGCACATTGGGAAGGATCCCTAATGGTCGACTGGTTCCTTTGTCAAAGCCTGTTAGATTTCTCATCTCAGGCAAAAGCGATGGCGAACCAAGCACTTTCCAAGCAGTCGAGGAAAGGATACTCACAGAAGCCCCTTCATCTATGATGGTACCAGCCATAACCATTCTATATACTTGAGCAATGATTCGGAATGGTACACTAGCTGGTAAACGGGGTCTGCCTAGTTGATTCCAGTCGAAGGAAACAACTAGGTTGCTTGGAGGTGGGACCAAATAGACGGCCGGGTATGACTTTGACGAACTTCCTTCCTGCAGTAAAGGAACGGGTATATTGCCCCCATGTTCATCGGAGTCTGTGCTTACAAAAAGAATTTGGATGGTGTCATCCTTCTTCTCTTCTGTGACTGTATCATCTGAAGATGGAACCTCTGAAGGCAAGACCGGGTCAACTGCCGCCTCGACCTTTTGACTTTCGTCTGGTATGGGTTCAGATGGTTTATCTTCGATGGTAGATGCTTCGGCTGACCACTTGGGCGGGTCAGCTGGATTTTCAACCAGTGATGGACTCGGCAAGAGTTTTTTACATCCAGGAGGAAGTCGTAACAGTGAAACCGGACGATCGTCCAAAACTCTTTTATCCTTGTCTAAGAAGGGACAACGGTGGACGACATGATCGACCTCCCACAATTTACAAGGAAATCTATATTTTCCTTGTTGTCCTGGGGCTTCACTTTCACTAGTCGACAGTGTGGTTTCAACATGATCATCAGAGGTTGACGACACCGGGTTGTGCAAACGAGGAGACCAGTCCCTTAAGATCCGAGGGATGCAGGGACAATCTCTATGATAGTGGTCTCCTTTGCAAATGACACATGGCGATTTAGGCCTGGTCGGTGCAGTGTGTGGATTTTCACTAGACGATGCTTGGTTGTCCCCTTTCGCTTTTGGCTCCTTCTTCTTCTTCTCTTTCTTCTTCTTTTCCTTCTTCTTCTCAGATACTTGATTTTTGGCTTTACCAGCCCCATCAAGCAAAGAGGAAGGAGGAGAGGAAGAATTGGAGGAAGTAGAAGGTTGGTGGGTGATTTTGGATTCATCTAGTTGCTGACTTGATTGTTTAGGAATTGAAGTGTTCTGAACAACAGAGGTTGAGAAGAGCCATACAGGCAAGCCGATTGTCAATCCTGGAAGTGACAACGTGGCCATATGGGGTGCACCAACATCTCTCCAAGAGGAGAAGGGACTAGGATTTCCTCCAAGGGGAGTTCCTTGGTTGGTGGGTTCCATTTTATCAACCTAAGATCAACGTAGGAAAAGGTGATGATTATTCCGTTTAAAATAAATTTTAGACGCTTTGACACAACTCGTTTTTAAGAGTCGAGAAAAAACAAAAGATGACTCTAGTCGCCTTCGATTTTTAATGAGCCTGAAGTGACAAGTGCTCAGATGGACCTTTTCCGTTAAGGAGTCTGAAAAGGAACGAAAGGGACTGCTCTGGAAATCTAGGTAGAGGGATTACCAAACCAATTGCAAAACTGCAGAATACTTTTTACGTTACAGCAGTCAATCTTCCTGAATGCTGTGTTCAGTGAATTGCGATCGATAGGGCGGCAGACATGGCTTCCTATGGATAAAGGATTAAGCCTATTATGGTCTCCCAAAATATACTCGATGATACGTGGGAGCACAAGTCCGTACTGGTACTTATCGTCTCAAAGTGGAGGAATCACCCAACCATCAGTGAGAACAACAGTTACCAGGCTTTACGACGCCGGAATACGTCTCTAGCCTAGACTTCTAAATGTTGTGCGTTAGGTTCCAAAGCGTTGTTAGATTCATTGAATTTATTTTATAGTTGATATTTTTTAATAAATTTGCCTTTCAGGTTCACCGCGAGATGTAGATGTATAATTCCTAAAATGAAATCTCAAATGATAAACAATCTTTTATCTTCTTTGTGCAATGAAAATCCTAGCTACTAAGGAAAGAGAGACAGTATTCTTTCACAAAGAGCAAAGAGCACACTCTAAATGCACTGTCCTAAATCAAACCAATCAGCGAGTCTAAATGCAAATGCACGTGCATGTATTTGTTTTCAGCTTTCTTAGTATGTGAATGGTAAAAAGAAAGCTAATGCGCAAATCTGAATTACTTTTCAAGTGACAATTACCAACAAGTTTCTTTTTGAAATAAAAAACGGAGACAATCACAACACTTTACGATTTGGAAATGAATACTTGCTTTCGACACTAGAAAAATTACAAATTCAGACCAAATACAATAGTAACAGGATAATCGACTATCTACAGCAACTAAACTCTTTCCTATGACTGAAAACGACACTTGCGACACTTTCAATTCAAAGGATGACAGTACGATTACGTTAATTTTTGCAAAGGAGAACTGAAAATGACTCAACAAATACAAAAAAACATTTACAGTTCTTTTGTACAAAGGAGGCGGAATAACAGCAAGGAAAAAGGGGTTTCAAAAAGAGATATACTGATTACATGCAACAAAATTCATGAATAGAACTGGAAAGAATGAATCACAGAAACCAAAACTGAACAATTCCTAGTCTGATCAGTGCACCTGTAACACAGGGAATTTGAAATGCAGCACACCTACTACACTCGGGAAGTGCGCTAAATTTCAGATTCACAGAACAATACCTGCACTGGACCAGAGACGAGACTTTGCTTAGGTTCCGGGTCACAGTTTGTAGTTCAGTTCATGGGTTTTGGCCGAGCAAATGGTAATCAGTAATGCAACAATCAGGGGTAGATCTAAGGAGGGGCTGAGAGCTACCACAAGGGGCAATCAGAGAGTTTGTGAATCAGTTGTTTAAGTTATAAACAAATCCTGGAGATTGACTGAAGCGACATTTATCTACTTTTCATTTGCATAGCAAATGCAGTTCGAAAGCTACCTAGCTCGACTTTAGGCTCCGTCTGTAAGTTTATAAAATAGAAAACAAGGAAGATAAACAAAAAAACTAATTCGTCCCCAGCGGAGTCGCCATTTTTTTACAAGGAAAAGTGTCTACACAGAACTGCTTATCCCACTAAGGTGTGGTAGCTACCTTAGAAACAAACAAAGTAAAGCTATTTTTGTTTTTCCTTTATGAAATATAGATGAGAGAAGAACAAAGAAGACCAACCTCCGTCTTGCACTAATCTCCTAGTTCGATTCCTCTCTCTCTTGATAGTCTTTCGCTACTTGCTCCCTTGTACGCCCAGCTTCACGGAGTACCTGTAAGATCAAAGTAGCATAGCACTATACAAGAACATGGATCTATAATCATAAACAATCTAGGATCAGATGTAAATTGACCATACAAATGCATAAAACATAAATGACACAAGAGTATGGAGGAAAACTTGAATAGCTTTTATTGATAAACAAGAAAGAGCCAAGGGAGTTACAACTAGTTGTTTTGACCCAGCATCATCCTCTCAGCAAGGAAGCCCCTCTTCACCTCATACAAAGCTTAGATCACCCAACAATCTGATGTTGTCTCAAGAAACCAACAGCAATTCCTTACAATATGCAAAATTCCAGCCTCTGGATCTCTGGGATGAGGGATCCATATATAGATATCTGTAAGGGAGATGAGTCAGCTTGTGATTTGATTAGTGTCTTCCCTCTGATAGTTCTTGCTTCCACTTGGAGATTGATGATCTCTTACTCATCCTTGGTCGAATTCAGAGAGGCAAGTGTCACAGGAGAAGTTTCTGGAAGTTTCCATGCCTCTCCACCTCGCAGAATGACACTACCATTTGCCACTTCTCGCCCATCGCACCCCATAGAAGGGCTTTTTGAAATGCAACGCACCCAAACAGTGTATTTAGGTGAGATGCAACACACTTTGCCTATGGAGCAGCTGAAATCATCCTATTTTGACTAGTTCTGAGCAGTTTTTCATGGAGAACTTCTGGGAGAAGCTGTAATCAGTTGACCTTGTTCCTTTAGGGTTTAGAACAACACTTTTAGGGACTTAGAAGCCCTTGGTTTATGGACATTTCATGCTTGGGGTTGTAGTGCCCAAAAATGTCTATAACAGGCTCAATAGAGGAAAGACTATCCATCGGGTTTGAGGACATGTTGGATCGCGCAATATGAACAAGTGAGTCTGCTGAAGGTAAGACAGGGACCACAGTCTCCCTATCTGAACTCGATACAATCTGGAGAGGATTGAGGGGGCCAAAGGAGCTGGCCTCTACTTTAGAATTCACTGAGTGTCATTTAACCGATCATGGGTAGGAAAAGTCTGAAAGATCAGATGCACTAGAGTAAGCCCAAGTCCAGAGAGCTGATTTCTGATTAGCCGAAAGCTTACTGTGGGAGCAACCTTCCACGGACTCGAGAGGGTCGACAACTACCGAAAATCTTTGAGCCAATTTATGAAATTTGGCAACTTGTTTTTGCCTCCTGATGTCTTCCAAATGCATGGATTTCAATGCTGAACATGCATCAATCCTGGCCCAAAGGGCAACAACAATCAAGCCCTAAAGTTCCAAATGAGACCTCAGAAGATTCTGAGAGAGCAGATCTAGAGATCTTCTGACCTTGTGGATCTTAGATCTTAATAATGCTAAACTGGCCTTTAGAAAAACCTGATGATTCTGAGGAGTGTGGAGGTGATGATTAATCTGGGCGAAGACCAGGATGATGGAGGAGTCTCCGCATCTTTTAAGAAATGCCAGATCTAACTTCAACTTTGAAACCTGCAAGCGTGCCCAATCAAATTGATGGACCTTAGATGAAATGGCCTTTTCGTGCAGGTATTTAATTATTGAATTGAGGCTTCTGTGATCCATATTAAATTTACAAAACGTATTTTGGTGTAAATCACATGATAATACATTTGTTGACCCGTTTCAAACCAACGAGTGTGGTTCATCTTCAGGACAAGTTGAAGAATCAGATCATGGTTACATATTAAATAGGGAGAGCAGACCTTCCAACAGCTAGGTTTGACTGAAAAATGGCTATATTAGACTAGATTGGGCAAACAACTATAATTTACCTAGAAATGACTATATTTGACTATTTAATTAAAATAATATTATTATGGTAAAAAGAATCTTATTTTAATTTCTATTTTAAGGACAAAGTTAACCAATTACGAGTCAAAAATCTAGGGAATATGATAAAATTGTTAACTTGTATTATTAGTAATTGAATAATATAATATAATATAATATTATTATAATAGAATTATTCTTATTATTAATGGCCAGGGTAACTATTTAATATAAATTAATTAGTAAAACACTAATAGATTAGTGTGTAAGGATTTAATATTAAAAATAATAATTATTAATATATTATTAGTTATATTATTATTCCAATATTAGTTATATTAGTATTCCAATATTAATAGATCTAGGGGTATTAGTAAATGTAGAGATTTAGAATAAAGTAATATTAATTAATAAAATAGTGTTATTATATTAGAATAATGTTATAATAATAGTATTATTATTAATGGTTTGGTTAACTTAATTAATAAAATATCTTAAACTTGATAATTTGAGTCATTTAGATAGTCAGGAAAAGGACCATATCTTGAATATAAGGAACATAAATTGAGGGAGATTAAAAAGTCAAAGAATTAAGGATAAAGAAACTACTAGGAAGAGAGGGCAGGGATCCAACAACTGCTGATCTTCCAACCGTCATCTCTATTGAGATTGCTTGGCCTTTTTCGATCTCAAGGGCTTCCCTAAATTTATGCTGAAGGAACTGCGCAATCTTAAAAATAACTTGGGTCTCCTCAATACAAACATTATGTTTGGTCTTCTCCACATGCTCCGTTAGTGCGGAAGACATGGTTCTCCCATGTTTTTTGTTTTAGTTATTGCTATTTTTTTTGAATGTGCATATGTTTACAATAGTTTAATTTTCTATTTTATATTTTTTTAATAGTATTTTTTGTTTTAGTTATTGTTATTTTTTATTTTTATTTTACTTAATATTTGGCTTGTATAAAAATGTATGGAGCTAGAACTTTTTTACAACATTTGCTAATATGTAATTTCTAAATTACTATTTTAGATTTTTTATTAACCATTAGATACTTTCTATTTCTGGATGTATCATTTTCATGATTCCTTTAACTACAATCACATACATGAAAATGAAAAAGTCATGTCATGCAAGGAATCAACATCATACGATTGACACCATAGACAATCACATCATTGGAGACTGATATACCATGAAAACCTCATAGGGTAAAAACTAGCAAACATTTAATTCTATTATTAAAAGCTTGTGAGGGTCTTCACCCCACTCAATCGTTATAAGGGAGTCCATCCCTTGAGCATTGTCATAAAATATTACAAAGAATATCATCTCAAAAACAACATGTCTCGTTATAATCTATTACAATCATCATGTCATCATTTACCCACAAACCGTTGCATTATGTCTATATGGCCTAATTCTTCCCATCAGTGGATTATCCCATTCCTTCAACCTGCATAAACCACTAACTTATTGCCTACCATAATGGTAAACATAATCCATCTTTACATATGCTGCAACCTTTTCCTGTAGCTGCTGATATAATGATTAAATCAAGAATTAATCAAACAAGTTCATAAATATATACTAGTGATGCTTCACCATTTATCATTCATTAAATACAAACAAAATATCACGATATGCCTTCTTTAACAACACTACAAATACATTAATTATAAGCATATAACCATAAAAACATGTTTATAAATAAAATACCACAAAGGTTATTTTTTAAAAATATTTTAATTTGTATTATTAAAAATAACCTAAATAATTAGAAAAAATGATGAAATAACTTATAATTTTGAATAAAGACTCAACCTTTTTATCCCATAAGAGATGATGAAATAACCTTATAATTTTGAATAAAGATTCAATCCTTTTATCCATTATTGTAATTCCTTTTATTATGTAATATTGGATTGAACATATTTTAATTTATACTCGTCATGAGTTATTAAAATAGTTGAAAAGGGGGTGACGAACGAAGTTTGGTAACAAATTTTGAGATTAGCTAACCTTTGTTCATAACTTCTATTTATTTGGAATAACTTCTTTCTATTTGTAATTATGAAAATTTATTCCAAGTTAAAGGTTATTCTCAATAATTTCATAAGCCATAAATATTTGTTTTTTTACTAAAAGTTGAATTTCCATGGGACATATATAGAATAGAGGCTGGACATATATAGAATGGAGGCCTTATTATATAAGATACTCCACTTAATCTACTTGTAAAATAATTAAAAGACACTATTCGTAAATAAATATGGAGAAAGAAGTATTCACTTGTAATAAAACAATTTACTGTTCTTTACTAGCTATTTCAAAGTTGCATATTCTTTAAAGAAGCTTATTCGTAAATAAATATCGAGAAAGAAGTATTCAGTTGTAAAAACAATTTACTGTTCTTTATACTTCAACATAGAAACTAACTATTCAAAGTTGCATATGCTTTACAGAAGCTTATTTAATGTTAGTTGCAAATTATTAAAGGTCCATATGGCTTTGAAGTGACATTAAAAACTGAATAGAAAAATGAATTCCTCGAATGAAAATTAAAGAGTGCTGAAAATAGTTTTATGGCTAGATAGGTAAATAATAGTTAAAATATTATATTTTATTAAGCACATAGAATTGATAGAAATTATGGTTTTACATTTCATTTATATTCAAATTAGGAGAAGATACCAATAATTATCAAGAGTTTAAACATATTTTATGTCATTTTTTTTGAAATTATAGTTTTATATCTTATTTATGTTGAAACCAATGAGAAGAGGCCAATAATTATAAGAGTTTAAACATATTTTATGTCATTTATTTCTGGCTTTTATAAAATTATTAATATCTATTATTTTCAATTTTCCTTTCCGCTTCCATATTTATGTCTTTTCAATCATTAAGGGTATATGGGGTGAGGAAGTCATAATAATATCTAATCTTTATTTTAATGAAATTGATAGTGATATCACAAATATCATCGTTACTAATAATTGGTTAACAAAACTTGTTAATTTTCACTATTAACGTAAGAGTCAACATTGTTATTAATCATGACTTAATTATGAATCTACATATGTGGAAAGTTAGCATAATGTTGTTACAAAGAGACTTGACATAATGTTACACATGTATTTGTCACCTTAGACCTTAAAGAGGAACCACTAATAAAATTTTGATGAAATCATGAGGTAAACCTATAAAGTTGCTCCAAAAACATTACTTTTGAGCTTGGTCATGCCTTTCCTAGCTAAAAGGGTAGCCATTTATGTGTTTCTCATACTCAAGCTATGGTCGCCCACGAGTTTCCTTTAGAAACCCACAGACACTCTTTGGATCTTCTAGATTCAAATAATTTTGAGGAAATCAACAACAGATGGATTGGCCATGATGCATGATGAGTTCTAGAACCTGTACATAACCTATTTTCACCGTGTTCCTATTCTTTGAACATATTTCTTAGCCTTCTCTATATTGCTATAAAACAGGTCATGTTGGGACATTTGAGCACCTAATGCTACACATTTTATCTAGCATGTTAGAGCTATAGACATATTAATCTGTAAATTTTAGTGGACATTCCAATGGACAATTCATCACATTAGATTTATGAAAATAAGCTCAAATTGAAACTATGAAGCACTAGTTTCCTTTAGATTTTAGATTTTCTAATACTATTTTTATTGTTTATGCATGCAATTGATAATGTAGCAAAAATAGAGAATATGTAAAAAAATTTACTCACAAATCACAATGAATGCCAACATATATATACTTTGGGAAACCCTTATGGGAGAAACCCCAACTTGAAGGTGAGTTTGCTCTGCCCTCTTTTGTATGGAGTTGAAATGATGCAAATACAAAGAAGAAAGCACTCTTTGTGGAATTTACTAAGACATATGGTTCATGAGATGCTAGAGGACACAAAACCCCTATATTATGCTCTCTCTTTATCCACACTTAGCTACTTTTCTCTAATATGGAAAAAAATGCAAACATATAAAACATAACCCCTTTTCTTCCTAGTGGAAAAGCTATAGTACAACCCCATATCCAACCAAGGGTTAGATTGATGCATTCAACCCTTAATGAGAATTAAGACCAGACCCATCTAGGATCTTCTTTATAGTCACCACATGGCTAGCCCATTTTCCATGAGTAATGGGGTTAATGTGGCATCATCTCGAATCAGGGTGGAAAAAATAGAAAGGTCAACTTTCATGAGGCATAAATTTTGCATATGGACTTAGTTTGATGTATTTCTTGTATTGTTCGAAATGTACCTGAGTGGAGAATAGTTCTAGTGGGTATAGCACAAGTCATAACTTTTGGACCATAAAAAAAATTGTTTAATGCCTCAAATTTCCTCCAAAATGTTTTGAACCGTAATTGTGAAACTGGGACCCATTGGTAAAAATGGCCTTGTAAGATGATTCCTCCACTTTTTCCACACTGAAATAATCAATATGGATGGAAAATAATATAATTATCCAATACATATCACACAATCTACTGGAAAGAAACCAAGGAGATGTATATTTCCATCTTGAGTGAGTGGGGTGTTGGGAATCAACACATGAGAAATAATCATTTTAGGTAAGGTATGCCTTCCTACCCTTACTATGATATGGAATATTGTTTCATTTATTCTTCCCAAGTGAGATATTTTAAGGAGGATTCTATGAGTAGGGATCTTCATAGCTTCAATAAAATCATAATTATAGGACAATCATTGAATACAAGGTATGCATTTCTCTTATCATCTCTTGAAATTGACTGTATGTATGTAGTTAGATCCAAGATAAATCCATAACCATCTATCCATTTATTTGGAAATGTTGGTTTCCCCTCTTATGGCCATATTGAATATTATTAGACTAACTATGGAGATATTAGTTTGGTTATCTTCCACTGTGATTGTTTTGATTGCTCTTGAAAATTCATTTCCAATGAAATATATTGCTCCTCCTTCTATCTCTTATGGTGAAAGTATAGCTCCCAATAAATAAAAGTATGAAAGGAATAGAAAGAGAAAGAATAATAAGAAGAAGCAAAGAAAAAGGGAGAATTCACCATCTACTACAAGTCATGACAATGAGATGTCATTAATCACTACAACTGATAGTTGAGATAAGTCACTAGTTGTGACAAGTCATGCTAGAGACAAACCATCAACCATTATAAGTCATGTTGGAGACATGTCACCAGTCCTTACAAGTTATACTAGAAACAAGAAACCAATCATTGCAAGTCATGGTGGGGATAAGAAAATAACGAATGCATGTCATGTTGAGGTCATTGGTATTCCTAAGAAATCTAGCTAAATAATACACAAGCATAAGTAACTTCCCTTTTATAGTTTTCAAGACATATCACCTTAATCATATGTTTCTTACTATTCCAAATGTAAAAAGAGTGTGGTCCATGTTTGAAAGCTCTTATAATCTTAAAATACCTTTGGATTATGAGCAATCTATTCAACTAACCATCGTTAATTTTCTAAGCAAATGCAATTTTCAATCAATCCTACTCTCTTTTGAGAAAGTGATGTGTTTATTGACCATGTTTTATTAATTACTAGTTTAGAACCTTCTGAACAATGGGGCATCCCACTCTACCCAAGAATTCTCCCTCCAAGTTCTCGGAGTGTTTATTTTGATTGGAATGGCCATATTGAGTCTCACCTTCAATTTTATACACCCTTCCAAATAAGGGTTGAAGTTTATTCATATAATATTTACCAATATATAGTAGATCAAGGAGCCTCCACAAGAATTTTACCCTTATCAACTTTACAAGTTATGGGATCTCCAAATCTTGTGTTGGCTACAGATTATGGTTACAATTGAACAAGGAGAAGCTACGAGGTCCTAATAAGAAAATCAAGGTTCTACAATGGTGGGAGATAATTTCTATTGTTGGCTTGCATGGGCCTAACCTAGGTTCAGAGGTGATTTAGCCAAGCAAATCCCAGTACTACTGGCCCTTTTGGCAACAGTCTACGGAGTGCGGACTAAGGTCTCACTCGAAGTAGTATGGGAGGGTGCTAGAACCAGGTTTCCACACCTTAGGGATGTCTGATGGGCTTCTGGAGGTCTGCGGTCCAACCTGTCGCTACACGCACTTGCGATCCCTTCGCAACTTGTGGCGTGGCTTCTGCGCAGCCTTATTCAGGGTGCGACCTGTATAATACCCAAGTTCCTTGCTAATTAACCGAATACTTAACTTGTGTGTGTAAGATTTATGGTTATTACAACATACTCAGCAATCATATCAGTGCACGCAATACATAAACGAATACAAACATAAAGCAGATAATGCACAACAATTACATAGAAATAGAAATCAACTTCTCTTTTATTAATCTTCAACCTTACTTACAAACTCGACACCACCCTGCACACTCAGCTGCAGGGGTCTGAACACTTAGCTGCAAACTCTACTAGGCCTTTGCGCATTCAGCTGCAGAGCCTCTTCCTACTACTACAACCCAAGACACTTAGGATTCTACTCTAAGCTTGAACCATTCCTTCGCTACTCATTCTATCATCTACTATCTTTACAACTTAGAGCCTCACTCTATTTATAAAATCCCATGGTCTTCGGACCATGGGTAGGCTGACATGACTTTACATTACATACATTACTTTAGGGCGGACAACCCTATGAATTAACCTCTAATTTGCACTCTGTGCACACAATTTGCGAAGTCTTACAAAATCTTTGAGCAAAACTTGGGCTTTGAGCCCCAAAACCTACTGTGTGGGGGGATTCCATGCCCAACATGCCCCTAACACAATCATCATGACTCATCCCGAGTCACTCTACTGGTGTGGCGATCTTGGAACGGAGCCCCTCCAACTGTTCCTGCGCTGTGCGGAGGTCCGCAATGCACTGTTCTGTTGTTTGCTAGACCTGTTGTATGTGATCTTTTGTTTCTTCTGAATCATCCGCGTCTAACTTGTGTTCTTTCTTTGGTACTAGCTTCTGGTGTTGGTGTTTATAGTCCCGTGCCCTTGTCTGGCTCCTCGGGTCGTGAAGACTGTGCTTCGGCTGGTTAGTCAGAGAGTTGGCTCACCTGTGTAGGGTTTCAAGTGGCTCCTGTTGACTTTTCCTGGGAAGGGTTCTCCATTGAGTTGTACTAGTTGGACCACACCTCCGTTTGTGACTTCCTTTACCACATATGGTCCCAGCCAGTGCATTTTGAATTTTCTCAGAAAATTTTTAGACTTGCTGTCATACAGTAGCACTAAGTCGTTTACTTTGAAGGTGCGTAACTTGATATGGTAGTCATGCCAGGCATTTTCACATTGCTTTTGTACCTGCTGGTGAAATCCAGGCAGAAATCGTTCTTCCTCGAGTACTTCTAATTGCGCGAGCCTTTCTTGTAGAGCTTCACGGTCCATCATGCCTGTGAGCACTGCTATTCACAGACTAGGTACTATGTATTCCATTGGCATGACTGCTTCTGTACCATAGACCAACCGGAAGGGTGTCTGTCCCGTCATTTCCTTACACATTGTCTTGTATGCCCATAACACAGCCGGTACATGCAGGTCCTAGTCGTTCCACTATGTGTTACATACTTTTTTCAACACAGTCTCCAATATTTTATTGAATGCCTCTACTGTCCCATTGGCCTGTGGGTGGTACGGTGTACTTTTCTGATGATACACCTGGAACTCTTCTGTGAGCGTGCTGATGGTTTCATTCAGGAAATGTGTTCTGCAATTGCTCATTAATATTTTCAAACAACCAAATCGTGTCAACATGTTTTTGAACAAAAACTTTGTAGCCGTAGTGACCGTGCAGTCCTTGACCGACTGGGCTTCCACCCATCGTGTCAGGTACTCTGTCACGGTGATGATTTAGTGTGCACCCATCTTTCTCTGAGGTTTGATTGGGCCCACAAAGTTGATTTCCCATTTCTCAAATAGTTGCAATGTCATTTTGGGGTTTAGTGGCATCTTGTCCCTCCATGATGGTTTTCTCGTCCTTTGACATATATCACAGGCCTTACAGTGCGCTTTCGAATCTTGGTTCAGGGTCGGCCACCATAACCCTGTGCGAAGAATCTTTGTGCGGTCGTGCGTCTTACATAGTGTCCTCCTACAGTTCCCCCATGTGCTCCCATGAGGATCTGACCTCGTTCAAATTCAGGTATGTATCTTCACAATATCTCATCATAGCTCATCTTGTAGAGGTGCCCCGCGATGATAGAAGAGTATGCTGCACTCACCACCAATTCCTTCTTCTGTTGGATTGAGTACTCCTTCGGTGCAGTCCCTGTTGTTAGAAAATGGATTATATCTTCAAAGTGTCTGTCCGCGATGCGCACTACAAAGATCTGTGCATCAAGTAGTTCCTCCTCCAAATTTTTTGGTTCCTCACCTGTCTTAATTCGTGACAAGTTGTCTGGTCCTGCGTTTAAACATCCTGGCTTGACTATGACCTCAAAATCATATTCTTGAAATAATAGCAACCATCTACATATGCACCCCCCAACAGAGGCTTTTTCACAAGGTATTTCAACATGGAATGGTCGGTATAAATCTTGAAATGTACTCCCAGTAAATAGTGTTGGTATTTTTGGAGTGCGTACACCATTGCCAACCCCTCACGTTTGGTGGTAGAGTAGTTCTTTTTTGCTTTGGAAAATCTTTGAATCATAAACGCGATCGGGTGGTCCACACCCTCTGTGCCCTCCTGTGTGAGTACGGCTCCCAACGCGATACATGATGCATCAACATGTACATGAAATTCCACGTCCCATTTCGGGAATACCAGGATTGGCGCAAAGGCCAGTTTCCCCTCTAAGACATCCAAACTCTTCATGTAATCATAATTCCAGCAATATGTAACATCTTTTTTCAATAGCTTTTCCATCGACGTGATTATTTGGGCATAACTTTTGATGAACTTCCTATAGTATCCAATGTGTCCCAAGGTAGCACGCAGTTGTTTAACACTTTGTAGTGCTTCCAAATTTAGGACAACGATAATCTTCACAGGGTCCACCATCAGTCCTTGTTTGCAAACCACATGTCCTAGTAGGTTTCCAAAAGGGACGAGGAATGTACACTTTTTTAGGTTTAGCGCAATCTCGTGTTGGCGGAAAGTATCCAGCATCAAGCGTAGCCTTGCTACATGGTGCTTAACTAATCCAAAAACAGTCCAATCATCCAGATAGACCTCCAAAAATTTGTGGATGTATTCTTTGAACTCGGCTACCACGATGCACGAAAATATAGCTGGCGCATTCTTCAGTCCAAATGGCATCATGATGTATTGAAAGCATCCCCATTCTATTGTAAAGGTCTTCTTACTCCTATCTTTTGGTGCAATCTTGATCTGATGGTACCCTGAGAACCCATCCATGAACGAGTATGCTTCTTGACCGCCAACATTCTCTAGTACTTCATCTGTGAATGGTGTTGGGAATGGATCGTGTACACAGGCATCGTTCAACTTCCTGAGGTCTACGCATATTCTTATTTCACCCTTCTATTTTTTCTCTTGTACTACCATAGGACTCACCCAGTCAGATTCTTCCACTGGTTCAATAATTTCGGCTACGAGCATTTTGTCTAATTCATCACGGACCTTTTCTTTATACTTTGGATTCAAGCAGTAAGGCTGCTTCTTAATTGGCTTTGCGTCAGGTTTCAGGGTGATCTTCATCATCCCTAAATCACCAACGATCCCTTTTAAGTCTGTAATTTTGGTCGGGAACAAGTCTTGGTATTCGTAGAGTAACTCAATGACCTTATCGACCGTGGCATCATCCCAATAGTCCCCAAGCATTGTGTATTTTGGTTCTACCTCCATTCCAATGTTGACTTGCTTTGTCTTTAGTGGCGCGGTGAAGTCGGGATCTTCAAGTGATGGTTTGCAAATCTCGCGAGAGCCTTCTATTTCTAAAATGTTAATGTTTCATGGGTCCTCATCGTCCTCCTCCACATTCATGTTATAACACTCCAGTGCACTGCTTAACTGTGTCGCCCATTCTGGCTGAAGTACTGCCATTGGCTCCTGTGGTATTTTGAAGATAGTGGCTTTTACTACTTGTAGCGCATCTTCAATAGTATCCGACCAATGATCTTAAAATTTGAATGTTAACAAGAATCCCTCATGCAAGACATCCCATTTGCTCATACCATGGCATAGTTCTGTCCTAGTATAGAAATTCATAGGTATGACGTCCAGGGTATGATAGAATAAATGCACCCATTGAGGCTATGGCTCTTCCCCATAGACCTTAGTCCTTTTTGTGAGGTGTGTGCGTGGATAATCTCGTCCGTCATATTTGTTTACTAGCCATAATTGTGGTTTTCCAAAATGCAGGTGCATCATCCTTCTGCATCCGCGCTAGTCTTCAAAAGTTCCTTGATGCATACCCCACCATCGTGCGGGTGTTGCACGCAGTGCTCACAATAGCGCATCGAATCGCTGCTACTCTGGTACTGCACTTTCAAATTTTCTCAGAAATTCATCCACTACTATTAATTTGTCATATGTCAGCATCTCCCTTGCCTCTGTTTTCATGCAACGCAATGATTTGGTCATCATGTTGTAGTTCAGTGTTGTTACTTCGTGTAGTTGATTCTGCCATCACTCTATCTCTTCGTCTGAATCTGAAGTGCAGGAGATTTCATGCTCCCATGAAATCCTTCCATCTGTAGTCAAATTCACCCAATCCTCACCTTGTGCAATTCTCTTATAGATACAGTCGAGATTGTCATCACTATCGTCGTCACGCATTGGTTCAATGTATCGCGCTCCTTCGATTGGATCCAGTGGTACTATTACACGTAGTGACTTTTTCTCAAAGATCATTTTGTGCTTCTTTAGATTTATGACTTCATTCATATCGGTAGCCTAGTCTATTCCTAGAAGTGCAGGATAGGGATTGTTGTCATCGACAATTTATATCACTTCAAAATCTGCTTGCGCGCTTGCACCTTCAATATCGACCGTCACCCCTTGCAGTCTTGCCATGGGCAAAATCTTCTGTTGGTTCGCCATTCGTAACTGAATAGGGGACAGTGTAACGCGGGTCTTCCCATTCATTCCCATGTTTTCTTTGGTAGTACATTCATGTCCGAACCCAGATTTAGGATTACCTGATCCATTTCGTACTCACCTATTTGCGCCGTCAACCTCATTTCCCTTCCTGTGCACAATGCATGCTTTCCAAGTTTTTGGACCACGAGCAGTTCTCCTGACCCCATGCACCTAGTGATAAGTTCCTGTAGCCCTTTAACTGCCTTATTGTTTTGAAATAGTTTCATGCATCTCTCCAGAAAGGTAGTGAGCATTGAAGGATCCATCCCTGGTTCTAGTTGATCCTTACTACCTAAAGTGTAGGCCTCCATGAAGCTCTTCTTAGCTTCCATGAATGTATCCTTTGTGCATTCTAAGTCAAACTCGGGTTCCTTTATAGGAGCCTTGTGAACCTACATGCTATCTTCTGGCGGCTTCCCTTTATCAACTCCCATGGCCATACCGCTCCTAAGCATCATGTTTACATTTGGGTCTTCTTCGTGTGGTTCAAACCTCATCATTTGTAAATTTTGGGTCGGAGGGGGCTGGAGTACCCCCTTTTCGCACATCTTCACTATCAACGAAGGGAAATATTCTGCCTCATGATCAAATTGATTACAATACCAACATGATATCCTAGTGGGATTTGTATAATCACGGGCATAATGCCCCGGCCCTCCGTAATTGTAACAAATTATCTATCCGCGACCCCTTCTTGGTCCCATTCCACCTCGACCCCGACCGTGCCCCTGAAACCCAATGCATGCCATCCCTGCATTTGGGTCGAGGGCTCACGTTTCGGTCTACACCCTATAGGCAGGAGTCTAATCCATCATTAGTTCATATCTTCGGTAGGTGCGTTCATCATGGCTTACCGACCTGTAGAAATTACAAAACAATTGCTGGAACATCTGCGTGTACTTCTACAACAGATGACAATTGTCCGTGGTATGTTTTCCTCCTATCTAGTAGATTGTGCACCATAATGCAAACGCCGCACTCATCCCCACCTGTGCCTTTGGTCTTAATGGCATTGGCCCTCCCCCTTCCATGTAGTTTGCGAACACTAGACAATGGTCTTTGTCGTGCCCTTGGCCTTTGCATTTTATGCACCATAATTCCTTGCACACCTCCGGTCGAGTTGTCCTGTCTTGTTTCAAACTTTGCATCTTCAAACACAGATTCTATAGTTGCACATGGATTTATTGGATTCCAAACCCAGGGTCTTGTATAGGGGTCTCATGCAATCTCATTGCCATCTCCAATGCTTCGGCCTAAGTGAAATTTTTTTGTTGTGACAGCGCAATCCTTAAGTGTGGTGTAAGTGAGGCCACAAACCATGCGCGATGTTGTCCATCTGCCAACGTCATGTTGGCTTCAGGAATCATACCCTTCAGCCTCTGGTCCAAATCCCAGGGGGTCTCACCTGGAAGCATCACGATCGCCCTAAACCCGATTATTGATTATGTTTCCTACTTTGGCCTACTAAACTCCCTGCTCAGCGTGATTTGGATCTCTACAATTTTTGTGTTCAGGTGGTCATTAGAATGATTGATATACCATGTTAATGTGCGATCCTACAATGTGCTCACTAGCGTAGCCTTTTTAATATTATCATCCATGATGCCCTATGCTTCTCATACTGCTCTTACCACAAACTAGAATTAGTTTGGATCTTCATTTCCTACTCCTCTGAACACCGACAATTTGATCGCACTCACCATACTGAACTGCGATGGTGGCGGAGGTGGAGTGGGTGGAGATGGAGGTGAGGGGGGTGAAATGGGTGGTAGTGTAGGTGGAGGTGGTAAATGCGGAATTCTCTGCCTTATCAAATTAATCGTGCTTCTCAGAGAAACTTTCGCAAGATCCTCCTCACTTTCCCACGAGGGCGAAATTAAGGGACTGTTTTCCAACTTCTCACTACGTCCGCTTCTGTAGATCTTTCCGCTTCGTGTAGTCCCAAATATTAATTTATTTACATAGCCTGCTTTTCACAAAATAGCATCTTAATCCAAGTGTTGAAAGATATAATATACTTACCTCGCGTTCCTTTGAGAAAACATCGCTCTGCCTCATTGTAGTTGATGGTTGTGTCTACTGCGAACTCAGTGATAAATCCTCCTATTCTTCGGTCGAGCTAGTGGTCCACAACTCACGCTATCTTCTCTTCTAAGGCTTCTAGTTTGCGCACTAGTTCCAGAGTCCACACTATTGGTTTGTTGAGCCTACACCTTCCTTGGCTGTCTGCTAACTTTGCGATCAACTCATACAGCTCAGACGGAAAATATGTAAAGAAAATTTTGTGGATTTTAGTGTACAAGTAGCGATCCAACAATTGTTCCTTAGATAGTTGCAGATTTCTATTTTCCTACGCCACGAACTCGTGAATCTTCTTGTCCAACCACTCTTCAATTTCTTTCTTTGTAGGGTTCCAGTGGCATGACATCAGACATCCTTTATGCAGATCCCAGTCTCGACAATAGAACCATTTGTTGGCTTGTATGGGCCTAACCCAAGTTCAAAGGTGATTTAGCCAAGCAAATCCTAGTACTACTGGCCCTTTCGGCAATAGTCCGTAGAGCACAAACTGAGGTCTCACCTGAATTAGTATGGGAGGGTGCTAGAACCAGGTTTTTGCACCCTAGGGATGTCTGATGGGCTTCTAGAGGTCCGCGGTCCGACTTGTCGCTACACACACTTGCGATCCCTTCGCAACCTGTGGTGTGGCTTCTGCGTAGCCCTATTCAAGGCACAACTCATATAATACCCAAGCTCCTTGCTAATTAATTGATTACTTAACTTGTGTGTGTAAGATTTATGGTTATTACAACATACTCAGCAATTATATCAGTGCGCGCAATACATAAATGAATATAAACATAAAGCAGATAATGCACAACAATTACATAGAAATAGGAATCAACTTCTCCTTTATTAATCTTCAACGTTGCTTACAAACTTGAAACTGCCCTGCACACTCAGCTGCAGGGGTCCACACACTTAGCTGCAGAATCTACTAGGCCTTTGCACACTCAGCTACAGAGCCTTTTCCTACTACTACAACCCAAGACACTTAGAATTGTACTCTAAGCTTGAACCATTCCTTCACTACTCATTCTATCATCTACTATATTTACAACTTAGAGCCTTGCTCTATTTATACAATCCCATGGTCCATGGACCATGAGTAGGCTGACATGACTTTACATTACATACATTACTTTAGGGCGGACAGCCCTATGACTTAACCTCTACTTCGTGCTCCACACCCGCAATTCGAGGAGTCTTACAAAACCTTTGACCAAAACTTGGGCTTTGAGCCCGAAAACCTGCTATGGGGGGATTCCATGCCCAACATCTATAAACATAGTCTACCCCCATATATGTGCATCTACTTGATGATGAATGCATAGAATATTAAACTCTATGAGCCTTCTATGCTAGATCAAGAAGAGGAACAAACATTAGAGAAATTTTTAGGTCTAAAATGGGCTTCCTAAGGAATATTATAAAATAATATTAGATTACATCATAAAATTTTAGAGGGAAAAAGGAAGAAAATCACTTTTTCAACTCGTATTTTCAACTTATCTCCCTACGATTTTACTCAAATTTTGACCAGGAGCACTCGTTGGATGGAGAATTTAATTCCTCACCCAAGAAATAACCATGTTGCATTCATTCAATTGACCATGCTACATGAAAAATGAGAAATACATGAAAAATGCGATTACTATAACATTTCTCATCTATTTATCTTTTTCATGTAGTAGGGTCCATCGAATGTATGTAATATGGGTACTCCTTGGATGAGTAATTAAATTCCACATCCAATGAGTTCTCTCACTTGAAATTTGAGTAAAACCATAGGGATGGAAGTTAAAAATACTAGTTGAAAAAGTAGTTTTTTTTTTTTTTTTTTTAATCTTTTTACTTTTTTTTATTGTTGGCATTAATGTTGTGATGATTTGTTTGGTTGGAATTGATGTCAACCTAGTAGCATGGTATTGGAGGCTGCATTGATGTTGCGATGAGGCATTGATGTTGTTGTGTTGTAGTGGATGTTAGTTGGCATTAATGTCAACCTATTAGCATAAGTTGTTGGTATCATGCGGGATAGAGGCACCTAGTTTGTGCATTGGTTGAAAACTTGATTTTTGCAGTGGATTCTGCTGATAGTTATGCATGTGTTGGAGAATATGTGGAGTATTTTGATGTTTTATGTACTAGTGCAACTGATTGATGACATTCAATTCAACCTAGTTTGATTTGTGTTGATGATGGAGATGGATCAGTGGTTTGTTGAAATGTTACAGTGGCTACAATGAGTCCTTGAGGTCCTACAGAAGGTTGACAAGTAGTGGAACAAGTTTGGGCAGGTTCTGAGCTGAAGAAAGTTGACTTTGACCATCCTCTGCCATAGTCGCATGCTTGATGGGTCAAGGGAGCAGTTTTATGTTCAATTCGCTAGAAGGGAAGGTTTAAGAGAGAGGTTATAGCTCCAGTCACTTGCAGGGAAGTATTAAGGAAGCGACTAGGCCTATAAGTGAAAATTGCCTCCGGATTCCTCGTGCTTCTCAGCTATTTCACAATTTTATTTTATGGAAATTAATTGGAATTTTATGGAGAAGCTTCTATTGACTAAATCAACTAGAGAATCAAGTGTTTGAGGTGTGAACACATTAATCAAGTGAGTAGTGGAGAAGATAGAGAACTTGTTTAAATAAAGGAGCACCTCTACCATTTGTGAGGTTACTTAGTGCTCATACTGTAGAGCTAAAGTGTGTGTAGAGCCTAGAGGTCGAGATCCAAATTTCATAATAATTTTAGAGGCTAATGCTTATGTTCAAGGCATGTTTATATTGCAGATTTGTAGAGCTTAATGGAGGAGGAGATGAGGAGATCATTGCTCCTTGATCTTGACTAATTTATTCATGTATGCAGGGGCTGTGAGTTGATTTAATTAATTGTAGTAGTGGTTCATATTTATGTTGCTTATTTTATATTTTATATTTATTATTTTCAACTAATGTATTGTGGTTATGTGTGTTGAGAGTGGTGTGTGGATGATTGTGAGTGTATGGATGGAATGAGATTGTGATTGGAAGTTGTAGTGATTTGTGTTGAGTTTAAACCATTGTATTTGTAGCGTTGAAGTTGTTTTATTGATTGGTATTGGTATTTTTGAGATCATTAGAGAAGAAACTGTTGTTGTCTTATGAAGGGGTCCAATTTGAAACATTATAAAATGCGACCCTATTGATCAAAATATCAATATAGCTTGGTGAAGAAGGGATGGGTGTAGGCAGCTTCAGTAAGAGGAAGTAGCATTCTCATAGTCCAATAGTTGTTGGGCAAGGATTTTAGGGGATATGGGTCTCCATTGGAGGGGTTTTCACTTAGTCGATGTCATATGAAAAACTTCCTTGCTGGACATAGCCAACTATGATGATGTAAATTGATTTGCATGATTAATAAAATTAGAAGCAGAGAAAGAACAATAGAAAAGGGCGGTTTTTCCCCAAAGGGGGTTTTTCCACCAAAGATCCTTGTGTCTTTTGTTAGTGTAATTGTTTGATTGTATTATGTGTTTCTTGTGACGATCATGGTATTTTCTTTGCTCGTTAATGCACTATATAATCTAATCTACTAATGGTGTAATGTATGATTGTGAATAAGTAATTGAAAAGAATTTAAAAGTATACATTGTCACTACTGGTTCACCCCCCCTCTCAGTAGTGAGCACATTTCCAACATTTAATCCAAAAATGGTGAATCATCCCCCATGGTTGAAATCATCATCTTGAATCCTATTGGTTCTTATAAAGTTGATTTTGGTTGTACATTTTAGTTTTCAAGCCCATTTTTGACCTCAAAAATTCTCTAATGTCCTACCTTCTATATACGATTTAGCACCAGATATTCAGGAAGAGTTGATAGAGTCCATACAATTTGGCATAATAGGTCGAAAATTACAAAAAAAGGGCAACATGAATTTTATCATATTGGGTTGAAAGGATAGCTTCTAGGAAAAGATAAATGTTACACTCGAAAGAAGGTGGAGGAAAAATTTCCTCACCTCATTCAATAGAAGCTCTTAGAGACCAAAAGTATCCAAAAATGGATAGGTATGATCCATATTGGATCATTATATTATTTTTAATCCATATTTATGCATTTATATTGGAAAAATGGAGAAATAGTATCACGATACCACTTTTACTAACGAGTTCCAGTTTGTCGAATTAGGGTTTGAAATATTTTGAAAGCAATTTGAGGCATCAAACGATGATTTTTTGGGGGTAAATGTTAAATTGTAGAAATAAAAGGCTTCATTTGACTTGTGCCTTATCAAAATGGATAAATTCAAATTTCCACATCAACAAGATGACTTCAGTCATAATTAGTAGGAGTGACATGGCGAAGTCACTTAGTTAAGTCAGCCAATTCGAGTTTGTAGGCAATAAGTAGAGTTGTGCATGGGTTGATTGCTAAGATCTAGCAATATAGTGGAGTTCTAGTTAGTGAAGCTCAATTATCTGAGCTCTAGTCATGAATATAGCTAATAGGAGTTCAATTGAGTAGTTGTAAATGTTGTTAACTCATTGATCTCTCAGTTAAATAGCCAATTTACTAAAAATATCCCTAGTCATGCATGGAATTCAAATTGCCTAGTTGAGTGGAGGGAAAATGCATACTTTTATTTATTGTTGTATACTAGTGAGTATACATAGTTTTGTATGTAACATGTGAAGATTTTCTCTTGGGAATTGCGTATACTTAGAAGATTTGGCTAAATCTTTGCCAGAGAAGACTCAGGAGAAGGAGAAAAGTATTATAGTGTAGGCTAAGCTTCAAGGGTTGAAGTTGTTATTGTAATAGATCAATTTTTTCATCTGATATAATACAAATAGAGGAGGGTTTCTTCCCAGTTGGATTCCCTAAAAAAAATACCATGTTCATTGTGATTGAATGATTACATGTGTTTCTATTGTATGTTTTCCCTTCCATAGATTGAGTAGAAGAAATTTGTGTCTATTGTTTTCAGTATGAATTCACTAGCAATTGCAAATTTTGAGATATTTTTACATGGTATCAAAGCTATTTAAAACTACATAGAAACTAGGTTCCTGATCAATCTCAAGAAATTTTGAATAAAAAAGTTTTGTGGTGCAGATCCTCTCCAGTGTAGGAACAATGTATTTCAATGGATTGAGGCTTGAGTATGCATTGGAGGGCACCTTGAATTTTTGTGCTTGGAAAGATAGGATGGAAGTAGTGCTGGATGGAAATGGAGTATTGGAGCACACACAAACAGATATTGCAAAACCACCATCATCAGATGCACAACAACTGGCCCAATGGAAGAAAGACACAACAAAATCCAGGAGGATTATCTTGGACGGAGTCAGAGATCATGTGGTTTTAAATTTGCATGGAAAGGAGACTATATTTGCAATGTGGAAAACTCTCATAGATCTATTCCAAATAAGTAGTGAAGCAAGGAAATTGGCATTGAAAGATAAGCTCAAGAACATTCGAATGCAGAAAAATGAAACCATTTTTCAATACCTATCCAGATTCACTCAGGTCAAATATGAACTTGGGGGATTAGGATAAAATGTGTAATCATATGAACTTGTAAGCTTAGCACTCCTTGGTTTACCAAAGTCCTAGAACAAATATCAGGATTCAGTTAATGGAAGAGAAAAACTCCCAAATTGGGGGAGATTTTGGTCTAACTTGGTGTAGGAGGAGATTAGAAGAAACATTAAAGATGGTGTCACATCCAGAACTAATAAGGAATAATACTTTTCTCCAGTTGGAAAAGGAAATAATTCCAAAGGAAAGAAGGCCCAAGGTGAAGAAGAATATAGCTAGAGCCATGGCAAGAATAAATACCTTAGTAAAATTAAATGCTTTCACTACCATGAGTATGGAAACTATGTATTCAAGTATCCATATAAGAAATATAGTAAGGAACCTACAACAATAGCAACATGAGATGCTCTCACATAAAAATTCAAATTGGAGTTCTTCAACATCTTAGAGGAGACAGATCCATAATTACACATAGAGCTTGGATATGATGGGAGGTATAATACCAAATGGATTGAAACTGTAACCTTTAAGAGAGAGTAAGGCTTCGATATTCACCTAAAGGATGTAATGTATCTGCATGGTCCGAAGAAAAATCTAGTTTCTATAGTTGTACTGGAAGCGTAGGATATGATGTAGTGTTTAGTAGAGGGAATATTGAAAAAATTTAGCAAGAAAGACTCAATTTGACTTTAGCCTTAGTAAAATTGAGTAAATCAAATTTACACATTAGCAAGATAACTTGGAGGCAATTAACTAGTGTGACATGGATTTTGTCACTTAGTTACCTGAGTAAATTCGATTTAGAGGGTTTGGAGTTCAATTATGCATGTGTGATTGATAAATTTTAGTAATCCAGATCAATTATTTTTATTTGTATTTAGTTAATTGACCTCTAACTATTTTTAGAGTTAGTTGAACGTCAATTTTGTAGTGGGATAATAGTATAACTAGGAGATCTATTAGTTAATTGATCAACTAGCCTAAAATAGCTAGTGCATGTAGAGAATTTAAGTTCCTCAACTAAAGTGGAGACGAAAAGGAAATGTAACATGAGTTGTATAGGTGTTGCACGCAATCAAAGATAAATTATTGTGAATTGCGTAATCAATTTGGAGGAAATTCCTAAAGAATAGGGGCTAATTTCCGTATGATTTCCACAAATAAATAGGAGGCTAGGTGAGAGGATATTTGGCTAAGTGTTGACTAGAGTTTTTCATCGAGCAAAGAGAATAATTATTCTTTTTCAGGTTGAGCTCAAAGATGAAGCTAACAATTGTAATAGATTCTCTATTCATGTGATTAATGAAAAAAGGCTTGATGGGTTTTTACCAGTTGGGTTCCCTTAGAAATCACTGTGTATTTGTGGGTTTTCTTATTGCATGTCTATCCATGTTTTTTCTAAATTGTGAATTTCATTCCATAGATCAGTAGAGTATAATTTCATCTCTTAATTTTAGATTAAATTTCTTAAGCAGTTGCAATTCTATCCAATTTATACATGGTATTAAAGCCTCAAAATTCACATTAGAACCAATATTTCAAACTTATCTCTCAAGAATTTTGAATTTGCAGCTTTCTTGCAACAATTTTAATTTAGGATCAGGAGGATGTATTTCAACGGACTGAGATTGGAGTATGCCCTAAAGGGTAGCTCAAATTCATAGCCCAAAAGGATCGAATGGAAGCAATTCTCGATGAAAATGGTGTGTTAGAATATGTTAAAACTGACATTGCAAAACCTCCACAATCATATGCACAACAATTAGCCCAATGGAAGAAGGATGTTAAAAAGACCATGAAAATTATTTTGGATGGTGTGTGAGACCATGTGGTCTCATATCTCCATGGAAAAGAGACACCATTTTCTATGTGGAAGGCACTAGTTGAGCTATTTGAAAATAATAGTGACCATAGAAAATTGGCCCTAAAAGACAAACTTTGAAACATTAAGATGCAAAACAATTGTACTATTCACAGTATCTCTCCAGATTTACACAAGTTCAGGATGATGTTGGAGGAGATGGTGTGAATGTTGCAAAAGATGACCTAGTGAGCTAACTCTCCTAAGCCTTCCAAAATCCTGGCACAACTACTAGGACAAAGTGAACAGAAGGGAAAAATTACTAAATTGGGAAAGGTTATGATTTGATTTGGTATAAGAAGAGCTCAAGAGAAATAACCAGGATGGAACATAATCCAAAGATGAGGATGAAGATAATTTTTCATTGGTTGGAAAGGGGAAGGAGGGAAAAGGGAAGAAGACCCAGAGAAAATTTGAGTCCAACCAAAATAATGGCAAGAATAAAGACATGAGCAAGACAAAATGCTTCCATTGTCATGAATTTGGGCACTATGCAACAAAATGACCACACAAAATGTCTAAGAAGAAGCCTTCATGAGGAGAAACAAGCGAATCACTGGCATCAAAATTTGAATTAGACTTGACCCTAATAGCATGCATGGCTAAAACTATTATGGGGAGTGTGTGGTAACTTGATTTCAATGCCTCATTCCATATTATAGGGTGAAAAGAGTTATTTAGTAGCATGGAGGAGAAGGATCTCCATATGCATATCGAAATGGGGGATGTTGGGTGGTACAATGCTACAAGAATTGGTACTGTTACCTTTGAGAGGGATAAATCCTCTCCTCTTCACCTCAAAGATGTTATGTTTGTACGTGGGATGAAGAAGAACCTAATCTTTGTAACAATATTGGAGGATCGTGGCTATGATGTTATCTTCAGTAAAGAAAATTCCTTTTTGAGACACATAGCTATAAGGAAAGTGAAGCAGGTTAGGGTTCGAATGAAGAACTGTTGGAAATAATACTGAGAGGGGGGGGGGGTGAATCAGTATTATCTAGCAATTTAATAAATCTTCCTTATTTGATCTTTGAATTATTTTAGCATGTCAGTACCATAAAATAATAAGCATGAAAAGCAGATAGTCACACCAAAGAACACAAGATGTAAGGTGGAAACCCAATGTGGGTGAAAACCACCTGCTGCAATATGTCTCTATCTTCTTTCAATTTAGAAACTTCTTTTACAATGATTTTGTACTGGTGCAGTCCTTTACCAGTACGCAGGCTGCAACCTGCAGAGAGCTACAACTCTCTCTCTCTCTCGTTTTCCAGTCTACTCCTGGAAGGGAGCTACAACCCCCTACTTCTTTTCATAAAGCATTAGATAATCAACAAGTACATAACAGATATAGATCACTACAGATATCAGATCAGCAACAACAGAACTAACCCAGAACACCTTATCAATAGAGAAATTCAATCAACAGAACATCTTAAAACAGAGACGCAGTTTTTCTTTCTGTGGCCTGCGACCAGACGCCGTTAACCTTCTGCTACTCTGCGTCCACACGCAGATATCCTTTTGCTCCGCTGCATGCCCACGCACTATTCCTTTGACTGCTCTGCGTTCTGTTGCTTCAGGGACGCACCCAAAGATACTATCGCGCCGCGTCTTTCGCTACAGAGACGCACCTGAATACACTTTCGCGCCGCGTCTTTCTGCTTCAGAGACGCACCTGAACCTTGATCGCCCTGCGTCCCCACGCAGGTCTCTCTCTACTGTGCTGCGTCTCGGCGCACTTGCCCTTTACAGTACCTGCGTCCCGGCGCACTTTCCCTTCACTGAACCTGCGACTCTTTAGATATAAATGATATGAAGGCTTCAGAACAAACCCAAACAGTCAGATCTACAGATCTGATCATGCGCCATAGAGATCACAGTCCATTAGAAGATTCGCCCTCTTAGATCTGGACTAGATCTCACCAAATAAGATATTCAACTCAAGACAATTGCTCAATCCAAATGAACTCCTTTACTTTATATAGGCAAGCTCCTCCCCAAAACATGGAACAATACCACGAGCCGACACCATAGAAACACAAAACCGTCGGCTAGATACCACACAAGAAACCCCCACATGCTTTTTCTCTGTCTTGAAATGTGTGCACTGGGTGGACGCACCTCCTGAACGGCTGGCCAGCGTCTCTGGACGCGGACCCTGCATGGTGTACCTGCGGGTACGCACCTCCTGAACTGGTTTCCTGCGTCCTTCTTAATTTTCAACAAACTGAGAGCCTTGCCACTGGAGTTGCCATCAAGTACAACATCTGTAACATACAGTCATACCAGAAAACATAATGCCAACAAGAACATATACAAAATTTAGGTGGGAGATTTCACTGCATTGAGAAGTAAGGCTGAAAAAGTGTAGAGTCGCGATGTTGGAGAACTCTAGCATAGGAGATTGGGTCATCTACACCATGGTGCCTTAAAAATCATGTAGTAAATTACCACCGGTCTCCCTAAAGGTTCACTTGACCAACAAGATGTTTTCAAGGTTTTCCATTGGGGAAATATGTCAAATACACATTCCATGATAGAGAGAGTAAAGTAGATGCAATATTGGAGCGAGTCCACTCTGATGTTTGTGGAACCTTTTCTACAACCTCCACAACAAGACATAAATACTATGTTATTTTTATTGATGATTTGCCTAAAAAATTCTAGATCTTCTTCATCGGAAGAAGGATGAATTTTTCTCAAAATTTGTTGAGTTTAAGGCACTAGTTGAGAAGGAGATTGGGAAGATGATGAAGGCTCTCGAGAAAGACAATGGAGGTAATTTTTCTCACATGCCTTCAAGGATTACTATGTGAAAGAAGGTATTCAAGGAGAACTAACAACACCCCATAACCCACAACATAATGGGGTAGATGAGAGGAAGAACAATAGTGGGAGAAACAAGGTCCATATTGCATGATTAGGGGTTGCCATTGCATCTATGGGAAAATCATGCAACACAATAGTCTACTTGCAGAACGAGATTCCTCATAGAATACTTGGTATGATCACACTAGAGGAAGATTTCTCTAAGAGAAAGTTGGATGTGTTTCATTTCAGAATTTTTGGAGCTTTATTTTATTGCCATGTCTCTAAGGATTCAAGGAAGAATAAACTTGAGCCTACAACAAAGTTGGGAGTTTTTTTAGGATACATCAAAACTCCACACAATTATTGGTGTATTTTCCTTCACCGAGGATGATAGTTGTAAGGAGAGATGTCAAGTTTGATGAGGAAAATTCCATGAGATCCTCCTAGGAATGAGAGATGAGTATCCCACCAGAGAAGGAGCTTCTAGCTCCAAAGGAGGAGCCTCAGGATGAGCTTTAGGAGGTTTTGGAGTGGCCACATGCAGAGGAGAAGATAAGAGGTAGAGTGGAGGCACCCACTCAACTAGAATCTTCTAGAGAGGGAGAAAGATAACCAAAGAAGCTGATAGATTGTTGCATGATGCATAGGATAATGAGGGAGACCCCACATCACAGGGTAGGTGGAGGAGGTCAACTGATAGGTACAATAGGTACATGGCTCTCATGATAAAGCTCATTGAGACAAAACCTACTTCATTTAAGGAAGCAATTGCTTAACCAGTTTGGGTTAATTCCTTGGTGGACGAATATGAATCCATCATGAAGAATAGTATATGGGAGGTGGTGACAAGGCCAGAAGGGAAATCAGTGGTTGGTTCAAGATGGATCTAAAAAGTGAAACATGTAGTGGACAAGAGCATCGAGAAGTACAAGGCTAGATTTGTGGACAAAGGATTTTCTTAGATAGAGGGAGTGGAATACGAGGAAACTTTTGCACTAGTTGCAATGCATTCCTCAATTAGATCCATTCTAGCATTGGTTGGACAGATGGGGTGGAAAATCCAACAGATGGATGTGAATACCACCTTTCTCAACGATGTTGTTGAGGAGGAAATTTACATAGAGCATGCAAAAGGATTTGAGATTCACATATGTGTAGCCTCAAGAGAGTGTTATATTATCTCAAATAGGTACCCCGATCATGGTACGCTTAGATAAAAAATTATCTTATTGGATTGGGATTCACCAAAAGTGAAGTAGATGCGAACCTCTATCACATGTTGGTAGATGGTAAGTTTCTTATTCTTGTTTTGTATGTCAATGATTTAATATTGATTGGTGATGAGCAGCTGATTTGATTTTGCAAGGAGGATATTCAAAGGGAATTTGAGATGAAATACATGGGCCTTATGCATTACTTCCTCGGGCTGGAAGTATGGCAGGGTGATGATGAATTTTTTATGTATCAAGGAAATTATGCTACCGAGATACTTCAGATATTTCACATGGAGAATTGTAAGTCCATGGATACACCTCTAGCTACAAAATAGAGGAAGAAGTATGCTTCTTTAGGTGAGGAAGCTGATGCTACCATTTACATGCAGCTTGTGTGTTCATTGATGTATCTTGTGAACACACGACTCGATATGTGCTATGTAGTCAGCCAAATCAGCAAATCGATGGTGAGGCATACCAAATATTATTGGAAGGAAACAAAGCATGTTTTACGGTACCTAAGAGGCAATACCCAGTGAGAATCATCATATATATGGACAAAGGGAGTGAAGCTACAAGGCTTCACCGACATAGATTAGGTAGGAAGTCCATCTGACAAGAAAAGTACATCAGGTGCTATCTTTAGTGTTAAGTCCAAAACTATTTCCTAGTACAATAGGAAGCATAGTTCTGTGGTGCTCAGCCCAACAGAGGCTGAATACTTGGCTGCAAGTCAAGAAACATGTGAAGCAATATGGATGAGGAAAATATTTGTGGGACTATTCAGTAAAGAGATGGATCTGACAGTGATATATTATGATAATCAAAGTTGCATTAATATCTCTAAGTATATGGTATTTCATGATAGGTCCAAGAACATTTATCCGGTATCATCATTTGAAGGACTATGTGTAGAGGATAATTATGTTGCTACAATACATTCCAACTGAGGAGCAAGATGCTGACATCTTGACAAAGGAATTGTCAAGAGGTAAATTCGAATTCCACAAATGCAAGATAAGGGTGGCAGAAAATCACTTTCTTGCTAAGAGGGAGTGTTGAAAAAATGTAGCAAGAAAGGCTCAATTTGACTTTAGCCTTAATCAAATTGAATAAATTGAATTTCTACATCAGCAGGAAAACTTGGAGGTAGTTAACTATTGGGACATGAATCCTTTCACTCAGTTAGCTTAGTAAATTCAAGTTAGAGAGCTTGGAGTTTAGTTATGCATGTGTGATTGCTAAATTTTAGTAATCTAGTTTATTTATTTTTATTTGTATTTAGTTAACTAACCTCTAACTAATTTTAGATTCAGGTGAAGTTTAGTTGTGCAGTGGGACATAAAACTAACTTAGAGATTTGCTAGTTCACTTATCAATCAACCTAAAATAGCTAGTGCATGCAGAAAATTCAAGTTCCTCAACTGAAGTGGAGGTGCATTGTAACATCAGTTGTATACTAGTCTTGAGTGTACATGTGTTGCATGTAATCAATGATCAATCCTTGGGAATTACGCAATCAATTTGGAGGAAATTCCTAAAGAATAGGGGCTAATTTCCATGGGATTTTGCAAGAAATAGTAGGCCAGGTGAGCTGATATTTGGCTAAGTGTTGGCCAGAGTTGTTCATTGAGTAAAGAGAATATTTATTCTTTTTTAGGTTGAGCTCAGAGCTGGAGATAGAAATTGTAATAGATTCTCTATTCATCTGATTAATGAAAAGAGGCTTGAGGGGTTTTTCCTAGTTGGGTTCCCCTAGATATCAGTGTGTATTTGTGGGCTTGCTTATTGCATGTCTATGCATGTTGTTCTAAATTGTGAATTTCATTCTGCAGATCAATAGAGTATAATTGTGTCTCTTGATTAGTTGAAATTATATCAAATTTATACATGGTATTAAAGCCTTAGAATTCACATTAGAACCAATATTTCGAACTTGTCTCTCAAGAATTTTGAATTTGCAGCTTTCTTGTAACAATTTTTCTTCAGGATCGGGAGGATGTCTTTCAATGGACTAAGATTGGAGTATGCCCTAAAGGGTAGCTTGAATTTCATAGCCTGGAAGGATCGAATGGAAGTAGTGCTCGACGAAAATGGTGTGTTAGAATATGTTAAAACTAACAATGCAAAACCTCCACAGTCATATGCCCAACAATTAGCCCAATGGAAGAAGGATCTTACAAAGACTAGGAGAATTCTTCTGGAAGGTGCGCGAGACCATGTGGTCTCAGATATTCATGGAAAAGAGACACCATTTTCTATGTGGAAGGAACTAGTTGAGCTATTCGAAAATAATAGTGACCATAGAAAATTGATCATAAAAGACAAACTTCGAAACATTAAGATGCAAAAGTGTGATACTATTCTGTAGTATCTCTCCAGATTTACACAAGCTCAGGATGAGCTTGGAGGGGTTGGTGTGAATTTTGTAGAAGATGACCAGGTGATCCTACCTCTCCTAAGCCTTCCAAAATCTTGGCCCAACTACCAAGACTCTATGAATGGAAGGAAAATGCTACCGAATTGGGAAAGGTTGTGATTCGATTTGGTACAAGAAGAGTTCAAGAGAAATAATCAAGATGCAACATAATAAAAAATAGAGGACAAAGATAATTTTGCATTGGTTGGAAAGGGGAAGAAGGAAAAAGGAAAGAAGACCTTGAGAAAATTTGATTCTAGCCAAAATAATGGCAAGAAGAAAGACATGAGTGAGATAAAATGCTTCAACTGCCACGAATTTGGCCACCATGCCACAAAATGCCCACACAAAAATTCTAACAAGAATTTGTTAGGAGGAGCAGTAGGTGAAGCACTAACTTCAAAATTCGAATTAGATTTGACCCTAATAACATGCAAGGACAACACTGTTATGGGGAATGTGTGGTACCTTGATTTCAGTGCCTCATTCCATATTATATGGTGAAAAGAGTTTTTTAGTAGTCTGGAAGAGAAGCATCTCCATATGCATATCGAAATGGGGGATGATGGGAGGTACAATGCTACAAGAATTGGTATTGTCACATTTGAGAGGGAGAAAGCCTCTCCTCTTCGCCCAAAATATGTTATTGTTGTACGTGGGATGAAGAAGAACCTGATATTTGTAACAATATTGGAGGATCGTAGCTATGATGTTATCTTCAGTAATGGAAATCCTTTCTGAGACACACAGATATCGGGAAGGTGAAGCAGATCAGGGTTCGAATGAAGAACCTATACAAAATTGAGGTGGGAGATTGCATTACATTGAGAAATAAGGTTGAAAAAGTGTAGAGTCGTGATGTTGGAGAACTCTAGCATAGGAGATTGGGTCATCTACACCATGGTGCCTTAAAAGTCATGTAACAAATTACCACCGGTCTCCCTAAAGGATCCCTTGACCAACAACATGTCTGTAAGGGTTTCCATTGGGGAAATATGCCAAATCCACATTGCAAGATAGATATAGTAGAATAGATGCAATATTGGAGTGAGTCCACTATGATGTTTGTGGACCCTTTTCTACAACCTCCACAGTAAGACATAAGTACTATGTTATTTTTATTGATGATTTCTCTAAAAAATTCCAGATCTTCCTCATGTGGAAGAAGGATGAAGTTTTCTCAAATTTTTTAAGTTCAAGACATTAGTTGAGAAGGAGACTAGGAAGAAGCTGAAGGTTCTCAGGAGTGGAAATGGAGGTGAATTTGTTTCACATGCTTTCAAGAATTTGTATGTGAAATAATGTATTCAAAGAGAATTGAAAAAAACCTGATAACCCACAACATAATGGGGTAGATGAGAGGAACAACATGAGCATAGTGGGAGAAACAAGGGCCATGTTGCATGATCAGGGGTTGCCATTGCATATATGGGAAAAACATGCAACATAACAATCAACTTGCAGAACTAGAGCCCTCATAGAATACTTGGTATGATCACACTAGAGGAAGATTTCTCTAGGTGAAAGACTAATGTGTCTAATTTCATAATTTTTGGAGCTTCAGTTTATTTCCATGTCTCCAAGTATTCGAGGAAGAAAAATTAGCCTACAACATAGTTGGGAGTTTTTTTAGGATACACCAAAACTCCACACAATTACTGGTTGCATTTTAGTTCACCAAGGATGATAGTTGTAAGGAGATATGCCAAGTTTGATGAGGAAAAGGCTATGAGATTCTCTATGGAATGAGAGATAATTATCCCGTTGGAGCAAGAGCTTCTAGCTCCAAAGAAGGAGCCTCATGATGAGATTTATGAGGTTTTGGAATAGCCACATGCAAAGGAGATGATAGGAGGTAGAGTGGAGGCACCCACTCAACTAGAATCTTCCAAAGAGGGAGAAAGAGAACCAGAGAAGATTATATATTGTTTCATGATCCATGAGATAATGAGGGAGCCCCCACATCACATCACAGGGAGAGGCGGTCACTTGATTGGTACACTTGGTACATGGCTCTCACGATATAACTCATTGAGACAAAGCCTCCTTAATTTGAGGAAGAAGATGCTTAACAAGTTTGGGTTGATTCCATGGTGGAAGAATATGAATCCATCATGAAGAGTAATGTATGGGAGGTGGTGCCAAGGCTAGAAGGGAAATCAATGGTTGGTTCTAGATGGATCTACAAAGTGAAACATGCAACAGATAAGAACATCGAGAAGTACAAGGCTAGATTTGTGGCCAAAGGATTTTCTCAGATAGAAGGAGTGGAATATGAGAAAAATTTTGCACTAGTTGAAATATATTCCTCAAATTATTAGATCCATTATAGCATTGGTTATGTAGATGGGGTAGAAAATACACGAGATGAATGTGAAAGCTGACTTTCTCAACGATGTTTTTGACGAGGAAATTTACATAGAGCATATAAAAAGATTTGAGACACATGATCGAGATTCGCATGTGTGTAGACTCAAGAGAGCATTGTATAATCTCAAATAGGCACCCTAAGAGAGCATTGTGTCTCAAAAAAATTATGCTAGAGAGATACTTCAGAGATTTCACATGGAGAATTGTAAGCCCATGGACACACCTCTAGCTACAAAATAGACGAAGTAGTATGCTTCTTCAGGTGAGGAAGTTGATGCTACCATTTACAAGCAGTTTTTGGGTTCATTGATGTATCTTGTGAACACACGACTCGACATGTGCTATGCAGTCAACCAGCTCAACTGATCTATGGTGAGGCGTACCAAATTATATTGGAAGGCAACAAAGCATGTGTTATGTTACCTCAGAGGCAATACCTAGTGAGGATCATGGTACAAATGAACAAAGGGAGTGAAGCTGTAAGGCTTCACCAACATAGATTAGGAAGGAATTCCATTTGATAAGAAAAGTACACCAGGTGCTATCTTTAGTGTTAAATCCACATCTATTTCCTAGTACAATAGGAAGCAGCGGTTTGTGGCGCTCAGCTCAGCAGAGGTTGAATACATGGTTGCAAGTCAAGCAACATGTGAAGAAATATGGATGAGAAAAATACTTGTGGGACTATTTAGTCAAGAGATGGATCTAATAGTGATATATTGTGATAATCAAAGTTGCATTAAGCTCTCTGAGAATCTGGTATTTCATGACTGTTCCAAGCACATTGATATCTAGTATCATCTTTTGTAGGACTATGTGCATAGGAGATTTATGTTGCTACAATACATTCCAACTAAGGAGAAAGATGTTGACATCTTGGCAAAGGCATTTTCAAGAGGTAAATTCGAATTCCACAAATGTAGGATAGGGGTGGTGGAAAATCCCCCTCTTTCTAAGAGAGAGTGTTGGAAAAATGTAGCAAGAAAGGATCAATTTGACTTTAGCCTTAGTCAAATTGAGTAAATCGAATTTCCCCATCAACATGAAAACTTGGAGGCAATTAACTAGTGTGACATGAATGTTTTCACTCAGTTAGCTCAGTAAATTCATGTTAGAGGGCTTGGAGTTTAGTTATGCATGTGTGATTACAAAATTTTAATAATCCAATTTAGTTATTTTCAGTTGTATTCAGTTAACTAACATCTAACTATTGCTAGAGTGAGTTGAAGGTCAATTGCGCAATGAGACATAAATCTAAATTAGAGATTTGTTATTTCAGTAATCAATCAACCTAAAATAGCTAGTGCATGGAGAAAATTTGAGTTCCTCAACTAAAGTGGAGATGAAAAGGTAGGGTAACATCAATTGTATACTAGTCTTGAGTGTACATGTGTTGCATGCAATCAATGATCAATCCTTTGGAATTACACAATCAAATTGGAGGAAATTCATAAAGAATAGGGGCTAATTTCTACAGGATTTTCACAAGGAAATAGGAGGCTAGGCGAGATCATATTTATCTAAGTGTTGGCAAGTGTTGCTCATTGAGAAAAGTGAATAGTTATTCTTTTTCAGGTTGAGCTTAGAGTTGGAGCTAGCAATTGTAATAGATTATTTATTCATCTAATTAATGCAAAGATGCTTGATTGTTTTTTCCCATTTGGGTTCCCCTAGAAATTACTATGTATTTGATGTTTCTTATTCCATGTCTATGCATGTTGTTCTAAATTGTGTATTTCAGTCCGTAGATCAGTAGAGTAGAATCGTGTCTCTTAATTTTAGATTAAATTTCTTGAGCAGTTGCAAGTATATCAAATTTAAAAATGGTATCATAGCCTTAGAATTCACAATAGAACTAATATTTTGAACTTCCCTTTCAATAATTTCGAATTTTCAGTTTTCCTGCAACAATTTTTCTTCAGGATAGGGAGGATGTATTTCAACAGACTGAGATTGGAGTATGCCTTGGAGGGTAGATATAATTTCATAGCCTGGAAGGATTGAATGAAAGCAATGCTCTATGAAAATGATGTGTTATAATATGTTAAGACTGACATTGCAAAACCTCCATAGCCATATGCACAACAATTAGCCCAATGGAAGAAGGACGTTACAAAGACCAGGATAATTCTTCTAGAAGGTGTAGGAGACCATGTGGTCTTAGATACCCATGGAAAAGAGACGCCATTTTCTATGTGGAAGGCACTGGCTAAGCTATTAAAAAGTAACAGTGACAAAAAATTGGCCCTAAAAGACAAACTTCTAAACATTAAGATGCAGAAGCATGATACTATTCCGCAGGATCTCTCCATATTTACACAAGTTCGGGATGAGCTTAGAAGGGTTGGTGTGAATGTTGTAGAAGATGACCTGGTGAGCCTAACTCTCCTAAGACTACCAAAATCTTGGCACAACTACTAGGAATCTATGAATGGAAGGAAAAATTACCGAATTGAGAAAGGCTACGATCCAATTTGGTACAAGAAGAGTTGAAGAGAAATAACCAGGATGGAGCATAATCCAAATCTGAGGATGAAGATAATTTTACATTGGTTGGAAAGGGGAAGAAGGGAAAAAGGAAGAATACCTCGATAAAATTTGAGTCTATCCAAAATAATGGCAAGAATAAAGAAATGAGCAACATAAAATGCTTCCATTGCCATGAATTCAAGCACTTTGCAAAAAAATGCCCACACAAAAAGTCTAGCAAGAAGCCTCCAGGAGGAGCAGCAATAGGTGAAGCATTGGCTTCAAAATTCAAATTATACTTGGCCCTAATAGCATGCATGGCCAACACTATTATGGGGAGTGTGTGGTACCTTTATTTTAGTGCCTCGTTCCATATGACAGGGTGAAAAGAAATTTTCAGTAGCCTAGAGAAGAAGGATCTCCATATACATATCAAAATGGGGGATGATGGGCAGTACAATGCTAGGAAAATTGGTACAGTTAACTTTTAGAGGGAGAAAGACTCTCCTCTTTGCCTCAATGATGTTATGTTTATACATGGGATGAATAAGAACCCAATCTCTGTAACAATATTAGAGGACCATGGCTATGATGTTATATTCAGTAAAGGGAAATCATTTCTAGACACATAGCTACTAGGAAAGTGAAGCAGATCAGGGTTCAAATGAAGAACCTATATAAACTTGAGGTGGGAGATTGCACTGCGTTGAGAAGTAACGCTAAAAAAGTGCAAAATCGTGATGTTGGAGAAATCTGGCACAAGATATTAGGTCATCTACACCAATGTGCCTTACAAAATCATGTAGCAAATTACCACTGGTCTCCCTAAAGGATCCCTTAACCAACAAGATGTCTGCAAGGGTTTCCATTGGGAAAATATGTTAAATCCACATTCCATGATAGAGAGTGAAGTAGATGAAAAATTGGAGCGAGTTCACTTTGATGTTTGTGGACCCTTTTGCACAATCTCCACAACAAGACATATGTACTATGTTATTTTTATTGATGACTTATCTAAAAATTCCAGATATTCTTCATGTGGAAGAAGGATGAAGTTTTCTCAAAATTTGTTGAGTTTAAGGCATTAGTTGAGAAGGGTACTGGGAAGAAGATGAAGGCTCTCAAGAGTGACAATGGAGGTGAATTTGCTTCACATGACTTCAAGGGTTTCTATGTGAAAGAAGGTATTCGAAGAGAACTAACAACACACCATAACCCACAACATAATGGGGTAGATGAAAGGAAGAACACAAGAATAGTGGGAGAAACAAGGACCATTTTGCATCATTAGGGGTTTCCATTTCATCCTTGGGAAAATCATGCAACACAAAAATCTACTTGTAGAACTGGAGCCCTCATAGAATACCTTGTATGACCACACTAGAGGAAGATTTCTCTAGGATAAATTATCTTGATGTGTCTCATTTTAGAATTTTTGGAGCTTCCGTTTATTTCCATGTATCCAAGGATTCAAGGAAGAAACTTTAGCCTACTATAGAGTTGGGAATTTTTGTAGGATACACCAAAACTCCACATAATTACTAGGTGTATTTTCCTTCATCGAGGATGATAGTTGTAAGGAGATATATCAAGTTCGATGAGGAAAAGGCTATGAGATGCTATCGGAAATGAGAGATGAGTATCCCACCAGAGCAAGAGATTATAGCTCCAGAAGAGGAGCCTTAGGATGAGCTTTAGGAGGTTTTGGAGTAGTCACATGAAGAGGAGCAGATATGAGGTAGAGTGGAGGCACCCACTCAACTGGAATCTTCCAAAGAGGGAGAAAGAGAACCAAAGAAGATGATAGATTGTTGCATGATGCATGAGATAATGAGGGAGAATCCACATAATAGCACAGACATAGGAGGTCACCTGGTAGGTACACTAGGTACATGGTACTCATGATAGAGCTCATTGACACAAAGCCTCCTTCATTTGAGGAAGCAATTGCTTAACCAGTTTGGGTTGATTCCATGGTGGAAGAATATAAATCCATCATGAAGAACAATGTATGGGAGGTTCGAAATGGATATACAAAGTGAAACATGTAGTGAACAAGAGCATCGAGAAGTAAAATGTTAGATTTGTGGCCAAAGGATTTTCTTAGATAGAGCGAGTGGATTATGAGGAAAATTTGGCACCAGTTGCATTATATTCCTCAATTAGATCCATTCTAGCATTGGTTACACAGATGGGGTGGAAAATCCACTAGATTGATGTGAAGACAACCTTTCTCAATGGTGTTGTTGAGGAGGAAATTTACATAGAGAATCCAAAAGGATTTGAGACACATGATCGAGAGTCACATATGTACAGACTCAAGAGAGCATTGTATGATCTCAAACAAGTAACCTAATCATTGTACACTTGGATCAAAGTTTATCTCATTTGATTGTGCTTCACCAAAAGTGAAGCAAATGAAAACCTCTATCATATTGTGGTAGATGGTAAGTTTCTTATTCTTGTTTTGTATGTCAATGATTTAATATTGACTGGTGATGAAAAGATGATATGCTCTTGCAAAGAGGATCTTGAAAGGGAATTTGAGATGAAAGACACGGACTTCATACATCACTTCCTTGGGATGGAAGTATGGCAGGGTGATGGTGAAATGTTTGTGTCTCAAGGAAAGTGTGTTATCGAGATACTTTAAATATTTCACATGGAGAATTGTAAGCCCATGGACACACCTCTAGCTACAAAGTAGAGGAAGGAGTATGCTTCTTCAGGTGAGGAAGTTGATGCTACCATTTATAGGCAACTTGTGGGTTCATTGATGTATCTTGTAAACACACAAATAGACATGTGATATGCAGTCAAACAACTCAAAAAAATCTATGGTGAGGCCTACCAAATTAGATTAGAAGGAAACAAAGCATGTGTTACAGTACCTTAGAGGTAATACCCAGTGAGAATCATGGTACAAACAAACAAAGGGAGTGAAGCTACAAGTCTTCACCAACATAGATTGGGCAGGAATTTCATCTAATAGGAAAAGTACATCACGTGCTATCTTTAGTGTTAAGTCCATAACTATTTTCTAGTACAATAGGAAGTAGAGGTCTGTGGCACTTAGCTCAACATAGGATGAATACATGGCTACATGACAAGCAACATGTGAAGCAATACGGATGAGGAAAATATTTGTGGGACTATTAAGTCAAGAGATGGATCTGAGAGTAAAATATTGTAATAATCAGAGTCACATTAAGTTCTCTAATAATCCAATATATAAGGATAGGTCCAAGCACACTGATATCTAGTATCATCATTTGTGGGACTGTGTGCAGAGGAGAATTATGTTTCTACAATACATTCCAATTGAGGAGTGAGATGCTAGCATCTTGACAAAGGCATTGTCAAGAGGTAAATTAGAATTCCACAAATGCAAGATAGGGGTGGTGGAAAATCCTTTTCTTGCTAAGAGGGAGTGTTGAAAAAATGTAGCAAGAAAGGTTCAATTTAACTTTAGCCTTAGTCAAATTGACTAAATTGAATTTCCACATCAATAGGATAACTTGGAGGTAGTTAACTAGTATGACATGAGTCTTTTCACCTAGTTAGCTTACTAAATTTGAGTTAGAGGGCTTGGAGTTTAGTTATGCATGTGTGATTGCTAAATTTTAGTAATTCAATTTAGTAATTTTTAGTTGTATTCAATTAACTAAACTCTAACTATTGTTAGAGTCAGTTGAAGGTCAATTGTGTAGTGGACGTCAGTTTAACTTAGAGATTTGCTAGTTCACTGATCAATCAACCTAAAATAGCTAGTGCATGCAAAAAATTCGAGTTCCTCAACTAAAGTGGAGATGAAAAGGAAATGTAAAATCAATTGTATACTAGTCTTGAGTGTACATGTGTTTCATGCAATCAATTATCAATCCTTGGGAATTACGCAATTAATTTGGTGGAAATTCGTAAAAAATAGGGTATAATTTCCTCAAGATTTGCACAAGGAAATAAGAGGCTAGGTAAGATAATATTTGGCTAAGTGTTGGGAATATTTTTTCATCGAGCAAAGAGAATAGTTATTCTTTTGCAGGTTGAGATTAGAGTTGGAGCTAGAAATTGTAACAGATTCTCTATTCATTTGATTAATGCAAAGAGGCTTGATGGGTTTTCCTAGTTAGGTTCCCCTAGAAATCATTGTATATTTGTGGTTTTTCTTATTGCATGTCTATGCATGTTGTTCTAATTGTGAATTTAATTTTGCAAATGAGTAAGAGTATAATCATGTCTCTTGATTTTAGATTAAATTTCTTGAGAAGTTTAAATTCTATCAAATTTCTATAGGGAAGGCATATTTGAAGCATGCTGTTACTGGAAAAGTAAAAGAAATTAGTGTTCATGTTGAAAATATCTACAAGCTAGAGGTATATTTCTCCATGTATGCAACTATACCTCCAAGAGTGAGGTGGGGCAATGCAAAACCTTAGTCCCAGAGTTGAAAATCTTTGGGTAGGGTCCATAGGAGAGAAATGACATTTGCAGTATAATATTCTCATGGATCATTACCCTTGATATAGGGGCCCACAATATTCAGTATTCGAAGGATCAATGTTAGTTGATGCAGTCAGATCTTGGGAGATAGTTGCAATATAGAGACACAATTTATTCAGTATTTTGGATGCTTCTTAGTTGCAATTGTTGTAATAACAACAACAACAATGAGAGGGAGTGTTAGTTTTGTTACAATAAATTCCTAGAAAGGAGAAAGATTGGGGTTGTACAAAACCATTTTCATGCTAAGAGGGAGTGTTAAATTTGCAGTAAGAAAAGGCTTCATTTTACTTGTGCCTTAACCAAATGGAGAAATTCAAATTTCCACATCAACATGATGACTTGAGTTGCATTTAGTAGGAGTGGCATGACTAAATCACTTAGTTAAGTCAGTCAATTTGAGTTTGTAGGAAAGAAGTAGAGTTGTGCATGAGTTGATTGCTAAGATATAGAAATCTAGAGAAGTTATAGTTAGTGAAACTCAATTATCTGAGCTCTAGTCATGAATAGAGTCAATATGAGTTCAATTGAGTAGTTGTGACTATTTTAACTCACTAATATGTCAGTTAACTGGTCAATTTACTAAAAATAGACCTATTCATGCATGGAATTCGAATTTCCTAGTTGAGTGGAGAGAAAAGGCACAATTGTATTTATTGTTGTATACTAGTGAGTGTACAAAGTTTTGCATGTAACAAGTGCAGATTTTCTCTTGGGAATTGTGCAAGAAAATAGGAGTTTTACCTATTCTTTAGGAGCTAATTTCCTTGGGAATTGCATAAGGAAATAGGAGGAGAAAGAGGCCTAGATTTGGATAAGTATTTTCCAGAGTAGACTTAGGAGAAGGAGACCAATATTCCAGTGCTGGTTGAGCTTCAAGGATTGAAGTTGTCATTGTAATAAATCAATTATCTCATATGATATTAAAAAAACAAAGGAGGGGTTTTTCCCAGTTGGGTACCCTAGTAAAAATATTGTGTTTATTGTGATTGAATGATTGAATATGTTTCTATTATATGTTTTCCTTTCCATAGATTGAGAAGAAGAAATTTGTATATATTGTTTTTAGTATGAATTCACTAGCAGCTGCAAATTTTGAGCTATTTCTACAATAACAATTTTCCCCATAAGAACAAGGAAACTTTTACACTAATATACACATAGATACTTTTCCAACAACATAATAATCACCTTAATCAAAATATGTAGACAAAAGTTATGCCACTTGGAAGTTGACCTTCCTGTTTTAATCACCATAATTCAAGATGATTGCATGACATCCCCCATTATTCATAGAAAAGGGTCTAGCCTCATTACAATGATGAAGAAGACTATATAAGTGAGCATATTGTAACTCTAGTTAATATTTTTAAGGAGTCAAACTTAAGCACTAATAGGGTTTTGGGTTGTGTTATAATCAAGCTACCAGGAGAAAAAAAGGTTCCATTCTATTCTAGTGCATTTTGTTCCATAAATGACTAGGGTTTCCAAGCGTGGATAGGAAGAGAGAAAATAGATATTTTGTTTGTATTATAGCATGGGACAAAGGCCTCACTTTTTTGTACTTTCATCCATTTTCCATATAGAGAAAGAGAGCAAAGTAACCTCACCTTCTAGCCAAGTTTTCTTCTAAAAGGGTTTCCAAAGTTATATCTTATGATATTTTTTAGTTTGTGACTTCTATTTAACTTTTCTCTATTTTTTTCATAATTATAATTTTCATGCATATGAAATAAATAGTAATTTATAGATCTAAAAAACTAAGGAGAAATAAATTGTTGCTGCACAAAATTTTGTTTTTTCTAATATATTTTAGGAGATCTATTATGATGATCTATCTAGTGGAATATCCATGACAATTTACAGATTAGAAGTGGACCAACCCAAGGGACCATATTGTAGATAAGGGGGTTCTATTCTTTGGGTTTTGTAGGATAATATAGAAAGAGTGCTAGTCAACAAGGATTTCTATGAGTGCGAGGGACCAAATTGTTTGTAACAACATAATAACTAGATTGTTTTGAGAGTTAGAGTTGACTTATGAATCCATCCTTATGTATTTATAGCATTATCTCAAGTGTGTCCTATTTTTGAGAGAGTTGGAGTAGTGAGTTTCATGGTTGGGTGGAATGTCCAACATCTACATCTAGAAGGCGCGGAACTCTCACAAACATAAGTTCTATGTTCTTTGTGCATTGCATTCAACCATATTATTTACTAGTTGTTGTTGTATATCACATGATCCTATGATTAATAAATGTTTTCTTGAATAATGAAATGATCTTGTTATTCTTGTTGCATGTATTCATTGCTCATATATAAATGGTATTACATTTGAATTCAGTTAAAGAGAGAAAGAAATTGAAGTACCCAAATGGTAAGTATGTTGCATTCAAGGAGTGGAATACTAAGCAAAACAATGTCATATCAAGGTACATAGCAGTTGTTGTATTCCTTTATTAATATAATATAAATATATGTTCCTTTCCCCCTCCAATGATTGTTTGTTTGTTTCTTAATTCGTTTTTTAGTATTGGTGTTGTGCATTAGGATAGTGCCAAAAATAAGGGAGAGGCAAATGTGATTATCTAGTTTTTTTAATCTCTAAATTAACAATGTGTTTTTATATATGATGAGGGATGTATGAGACTACCAATGCAATATTTTTAATATTAATAATAATAAAACATTGTTTTTCATATATGAATAAGTGCATAGTCATAAGGGGATATGATTCCATAAGAGAGGCTTCTAAATGAGCTATGCCAAATTATAATATTGTCAAACCCATCTTTGAATTAGTTGTGAAAATGTGGTTACATGAGCTTCTTAGGTTAACCATATGGTGAATTTTGAGCATACATATATTAACCATATTTTTTGTATGGTAGGGGGTCTTCCTCATTCACTCTTCTTCATTTTTGGCTTGAAACAAAAGTTGGTTAAGAATAACCAAAATCTTCATGAATGCATGTGATTTATTAATATATTGGTAGTGGAAAAATGATTCCTATGTCCATGAGAGTGATGGTAGTTGAGAATAACTATTCATAGTTGATGTTCATTTAGTTTCTAACACTGAAATTTCCTAGATATTAGAAGTAAAGACCTAGAAAGTGTTGGATTCATAATCACAATGAGAGTGGGGGGCGGGGGTTTGAATTAGTATAATACAATTTTACACAACTTTAAAAATTCAATATCAATAATAGATAAATCATATGAAAGCATTAAACACAAGATGTACATGGAAATCCATCTAGGATAAAACCACATAACTTCTTTTAATTAGTTGATTTATGTAGAACCAACCTACTGTTAAAATTTCTTTAGGCACCCACCTATAAAAGACACCAATCCCCTCTAATTTGCAAGTACTAACTTGCTAGAGACAATAATCCCATCTGCTCTATAAGCACCAACTTACTGGGATGCCAATCCCCCTTGGATTGGTTGATCCAATCTAATTTTTCCTCAAGTATCCCTCTTTAATCAGATTTTTAGACTAGATCTATAGTCACTCTAGTTAACTCTCCTCATTCATACTTATCGATCTTTGATCTTTCTCTTTTTCTCTTAACTACAATAGCTATCAAACAATTCATGGTTAAATTGTTAACTTTTGGTACAATACACTGAATTGCAATCCACTTTGTTCTTTGTTCACTGGCCGAGATCTCACACATAGTTGATCTACCTCTACTCCTGCACAATTTACAGACATGCATGCTCTTCCCGACTAACTTTTGTTTAACAATGCATTAATATTTATATATTGTTCCATCTTTAATTTCTCTTTATCTAATATCTCATCTCCCAAATTAGTTCTTTTATGACTGGAGCACCTAATTTTAATTGTAAAGTGTTCTTATTTTTTACATTTACCTCCCTTCCATCCAACCAACTAATACACAAGGTTTAATCCTTTTCAAACAACCATGTGCTGTGTCTATGATATTAACTAGTAAACATAGATTGCTATGAGTGTGAGGGACTGAATAGTCCATAAAATCTTGATAATTGGACTAGTTTGAGACTTAGAGTTGGCTCAGTAGTCCATCCTTATGGATTTGTAGCCTCATCTCAAGGGTGTCATTTTGTTGAGAGAGTTGGAGCAATGAGGTCCAAGGTTAGTTGGAATGTCCAACACCCACATCCAAATTTTGTGAAACTTTCATAAAGATAAGGTCTATCTTCTTTATGTATTACATTTAGTTGTATTATTGACTAATTGTTGTATATTGCATGAATCTATGATTAGTGGATGTTTTCTTGAATAATGAATGAGATTGTTATTCTCGTTTCATGTATTCCTTACTCATATATAAATGGTATTAGATTTGAATTCAATTAAAGAGAGAAATAAATTGAAGTACCCTAGTGGTAGGTATGTTATGCTTAAGGATTTTGGAATAGGGAGCAAAAAATGGTGTATCAAGGCACATATCACTAATTGTATTCATTTATTAATATGATATAAATATATGTTATTTTACCCCCATAAAGATTGTTTGTTTCATGCTTACTTAATTCATGTTTTAGTATTGGTAGATATATTTTTCCTTGACCCACTAGATTAGATCAATTATATGAAATATCTATTTGTGCCTAATATATTGGAGAAGGATTTGTGTTTTGTCTTATTCATAGGTGGCAGGTTGAAGAAGTTTTTAGGAGCTAAAGCTTGTGAGATTATTCACAAAATACGATGATATGATACCTTTTAAAATAAGATATGCATTCATTTTCTCACTTCTAGGACAACTTGTGTGTGTATGCTTTAGATCTAGGATAAATAAATAGTGATCTATCCCACAATTTATCACTAGTTGTGATGAGGTTAGTAAGAGGAATTGCTTATTTGTAGATATTCTCCTCTTAAACAATTGTGAATAAAAAAATATAATTTTATGATATTTTATTGTCTATATTGAAAATCCAAGGAAAAGTATAAAGAATGTTTCAACACAATGGAAATAGCTCATTTAGCTTTTGTTTATGATCAAAAAATATTTCAAATGGAAATTCAATGAATGGAGTAGGTGAGAATTGACATGGATTGAATATTTAGATGTTGTGAAAGGTTTTTTAACCAATTTAATCGATAGGGATAGTAGGAAAGAGGATTTTGTATTTTGAGTAGATTAAGAGATCCAAATGCCACTAACATCTAGAAAGAAGGTTGGTGGATAACTTAGCTCCTATGGATAGAATGAGAGTAGGTAGACTTATGGAATGCATATCTTGAGTATATAAGGGAAGTACATCTAAGGTTTATTGAAGGTAAAATATATATCATGGTCCAAAAACATGATTAAAGGTGAATACACAACTCATGTTGGTCATTATAAGGCTATTTTTTTATAGACAATTAAATACTTATATGGAGGTGGAGCATGATATGGAAATCAAAGGCTCTTGAAAGGACTAAGATTTTTAGTTGGATTTTTTTTTATAGAATAAGATATTGACATGTGATGTGTTGTAGAGGAGACTGGGAAAAGGTTAGGTATGTGCATGTTGTGTAGAAATAAGGTAGGATATATTTCTCATTTATAAATACATTACTCTTATGCTTAGAATTAGGGAAAGTGATCATAACTTATAATGAGTGTGGATAAAGAGTGGAGTGGGTATTTTATTTAGGAATATAGAGGGAAATGGTTTATAAGGAATAATATAAAATAATATAGTTCCATTGCATGTTTATTCATTTGGGGTATTTAGCTAGTGAGAAATTTTAGTAAGTTTGAAAGTAAATTTCTATCTTCATTCCAAGTTTTAAAACATGTTACATAAATGGTTTATTTTGTAGAATGAATGTGGGTGAAGGTAATTGTCGGGATCTTGATGAACTAGGCCTAGGGTCTTTTTGATAGATCTTACTAGGATACATAATATTTCCACAATGTAGGAGGTGTATTTATTTCATATGTTTCTCATAATGAAAATTTTAAGGTAGGATTGATGCTAAACTTAGATAAGTTTTGTGGAGTTTATTTCATTGGAAAACTTCCTAAAATGTTTTTTTGGATATAAATAATACTTATGTTAAAATATTTAGGGATTAATTTTGGCGATTAACTAGAAAATAGAGAGGTCTCAAGTTCATAGTCCTTATCGTGCCAATAATAGATAACATGAAGGAAATTGTAAAGGTTTTAAGCAATGTCTTTCGGTAGAAATCACATAAGAGAAATTTTTGGCGGACGCGTTTCAAACAAAAAATGAACCACACTTTTTGGTTCGAAACGCGTTGGCCAAAAATTTCTCTTATGTGATTTCTACCAAAAGACATTGCTTAATTCATTATGGATCACAAAAGCTTGAATACATAAATTGTAAAGATCTCAAGTTCATAGTCTTTCTCATGCCAATAATAGATAACATGAAGGAAATTGTAAAAGTACTTGAAAACATATATTTTACTTGTTCTTTTAAAGAATTAAATATAACCACAAAATTTTTATCTAAAGAAGGATGAATGCTTGTATATATCATTGCATATTGTAGGAGACAAGAGATGGAACTTATGTCCCCTCCCTCTCAAGCTTTTGACATGGCTATTTTTTCTTAAAGCATGCTAAGTTATTTTTGGTTTTTTATTTCTATATATAGTCTTGTCTACTTTTAATTTCTCCTTTTAAATAGGTTTAAATACTTTCTTTCATCTATTTTGTCATAACAAGCTCTTCTCTTATATATTTGTATGGTGCTCATATGTTATTTTTAAAATCAAGTGTAAAGATATGTAAGAGAAGTTTTATTTTTTATTTTTTATAAGCTTGGTAGGACTCTGATTTTTGTGTTTACATGTCCATTATTCACCCCACTATAGGGAGGGCAACACAATATTTGAACCCAAGACTTTCAGTTCAGTGAGACTTCATTTCCATGGCCACTACCGCTTGAACTACCCCAAATGGACCTGTAAGAGAAGTATTATTATATTATATATTTAAGTTATAATAAAGGGGATATAAAGAAAAATCAAAACCATGATTATTACATATAAGGATCTTTATTGTTTATATTTTATAAAAATTGTAAAAAAACACATTATATATATATATATATATATATATATATATATATATATATATATATATATATATATATATATATATATATATATATTTTAAAATCAAGAAGTGATTATATTATTCTTAAATCTAATGTGTACATCATAAGTTATGATTATTGATTTGCCACTAGGAAAAACAAATTAATAACATAATAGTAGAACTTTTGTCCATTTAAAAAATCTAAACTAGATAAAAAAGTCAAAAATATAATATAGTCTAAAATAGTATAATATTTTGGTAACTAAACTAGATCTATTAACACTTATGATGGCATCTAGGCTAATATTAACATGTCTAACAAAAAAAAAGAGTAAGAACATCTATTTAGATGGAGAATCAACCTAAATAGCGTCAGGTATATCACCCTCCTCATCAGAGGTGGAGAACTTGAGGTCTGCCGTCTTCCTAATTGGGATTAATACCTTATTAATCAACTCCCTTGTGTGCTCTTTCATTGTGTCAATGCTTAAGAGGATTTCCTATTGGGGTTTCAAGTGCTTTACTAAAAGTTTTCCATGGTGGTTTTTAGCTAACAATAAATGTCTACAGTCAACATGTACCTTGTTTGTCTATTCTTGGTATTCCCAGTGTCTTACACCATCCATCAACCTCTCCTTCTACATCAATAATGAATCATCACTAAATTCTATCTTTTCATTCTACATTTGCAATCTCCTTGTGAATATGGGAAGATATATACCGCACATACATAATTACCTACCTTTGCATGAAGTACGGAGTCCACAAGCTATAGAGAATACATTAACTTCTTCTTCCTTGTACTCTCCCAAATGAGTCCAACCCTATAATTTCCATTTTAACTAGGAATAAAAGTTATAAATTTCTTAGCTTGGAAAAAAAATTATAATTTTAAATAATTTAAATACCAAAATAAAACAACTTTCTTAGATTTATAATTTAATATAAAAATTAAAAAAATGCTTTAACCATACAAAAGAAAATATTATAAAATAAATTAGGCATCAAAAATAGTTAAAATATTTGATAGATAATGTTGAGAAATGATAACAAGAAATTCCAATTTAATTTGTCCTTGAATTAAACCGTGAATTAAAATCAAATTCTATTCTCATAACAACTTGTAAATATTTAATTAAGTTTAAATAACTTAATTAGCTTAGGAATTTCAAGTTGGAAGTATTTTGGAAGTCATGTAAGTGTTATCCCTAAATTTCAGGGGTCCAATATGAGTTTAGATTGAGTTGTAATTAGATAACTCAATTTACTGAGTTATGGTCAGTTAAACTAGTTCTAACTATTTGTTGAGCTAGTAGAGGATTAGCAGTTAGTTAGTGCACTAGTGCATCCACAAGTGCTACTCTAGATAATTGAAGATTCACTCATCGGAAACTCATGCATGTCAGTTCCGAGAAAGGCTCGGTTGAGACTAGAGTGCAGGGACAGTATACTATCAGTTGTATGATTTACTGAGTTGTAAATATCATGCATGTAATCAGGAATATGACCTAGTTAGGATTGTGCAATTTTGGAAGCATGAATTCCCTTTAAAGATGGGCTATTCATCTTAGGAATTGCGCAAGGAAATAGGGGCTTGGTAGGTAGCGGAATTTGGCTAAGTGTTGGCTAGTAGCAGGCTTGTGAGGGAGAGAGTTGAGCATACTTGTGTGAAATTGTTCTAGTGAGAACAAGCTTTGTATCTTCACTCATATTTCTTATTAATGCAATATAGATAGGTGGGGTTCTAAAGAGTGGCTTTCCCCAGAAAAATTTATTGTGTTATGTGCCATGGATTTGTCTTCTTCTTGTTCATATTGTTTTCATCGATCTATTGGCTTCCACTAGTTGAGAGTAGAAATAGATTCTTGTCTCTTGTTTTAGTAGATTACATGAACTTGTGATTCTACAAGAAATTTTATAGATACTCATTATATAAAATATATAAAATTCTACTCATCCATAAAAGTATATTAGTTTCAAAACTAAGATAAGTGAGACCCATCTGTAAGTTTTCATAACGATGCAACAATTAAGTGTTCTCATGAGATTATGTTAAACTTAGAAGCAATGTTAAACTTAGAACCCAAAGTGAGCTAAAATAAAGACATAGCCATATAATATTAATAAAAAATTTATGAAATATATATTTATCGTTAAAATTGTAGAGAATTCTATGTGAATAATAAGAAAAATATTAATTTTATTTATATTAATATAATAAAATATGGAAAAATAAATTTAATAATAAAAAAATATTTTATATTTTATATTAAAAGAAATAATTTTTTAATAAAAATTAATTAATATATATATATATATATATATATATATATATATATTAACCTTTTCATTTTCGCATAAAATAAAGACAGCCCTATAATACTAATAAAAACTTTATCAAATAAAACTTTATCACTAAAATCGTAGGGAATTCTATGTGAACAATAAGAAAGATATTAATTTTATTTATATTAATATAATAAAAGATGGAAAAATAAATTTAATAAAAAATGAATATTTTGTATTTTATATCAAATGAAATAATTTTTTAATAAAAAATAACTAATTAACATAAATATATTTTAATTTTTCAATTTCATATAAATAAATAAAATATAAATGAAAATCAAATATAAATATAAATAAATAAAATATAAATATAAATAAATAGAATATAAATATAAATATGAAAAGGTAAAATATTTTTCTACTATTAATTATTTTTATATAATTTAAAAATGTTAATAAAAAAATTAATAATTTTTTTCGAAAGAAAATTAAATTAAATTTTTTATATAATTCAAATAAATATTAATAAAAAAATTGATAAACTTAAAAAAAATTAAAAATAATACAAATTATATTCACTTGAAAATTTCACATAAAATATAAAATTAAATTAGATATATAATAATTAAAACATAATTTTTTGAAAAAAAAAATGATTTATTTAATTATATTTAAAATTATAACAATTATCTATATATATATATATATATATATATATATATATATATATATATATATATATATAGATAGATATATAACCTACCTACCATAAAAGTGTGTAAGTTTCCACCATTCATAATAATAGAGAATGATTTTTTAGATATTTATTATATATAAATGTAAAGATATAAAAATACAAATTTGTTATCTAATATATAAAAATGCTTATATTTTATTTTATGATTTTTATTTTAAGTGATTAGTTATATCTATTGGAACACCACGTAACATTTTCAAGTAAGTTGTTACATCAATTGTCACACCATAATGTTGGTTTATGAATCTTCAATATATTTTTCTATTTATTATATATATATATATATATATGATGCAGGAGCATCTAACTCATCATGACCAAGTGAAGTCTCTGCTAGGTTGGAAGGTTGTTTAAGTATCTGGATTATTTTTTTAATTAGTTTATGAGGTCACGAGATAGGATTTTATTTTATTTTTCTTTTAGTTGCTATGTTGGTCAAAGTTAAATGTTGGTTAGGGTTGTTATGGTTCAACAGTAATAAAAAGTAGTTTAGAAATTGATCTGTCAACTGAGAAAAGAAAAGACAAAATTATCTAAATGCAGATCTTGTAATGACAATCGAACTATAGTTACACAACCATATCATTTCTGTTCAACTGACAAACAATTGCAGTTTCAATTAACTGTAAATCAATGATGTATAAATATTGCAATGTAAGACAGGGAAAAGGTTCAACAATTTCATAATAAAGAAATAAAACAAAGACAGATCTTATTTCTAATTGTCCATCTGTATCATTGCCTATTTACTATAATATTGTACTTTAATTTTATCAAATTGTAAGGAACAGTGCTAACAAACAGTGAACGACCACTGTAAGGCCGTGTTTTATTTGTGTTCTTGTCAAACAAACAAACCACAACAAATGCATGAAAATGTCCAAATACAGAGCGAAGGATCAACGAGTTGAGCCACAGTCCGAACAGTGAAATACAGTAAGAGGACCGAGAGGAAAAAGAACCGGAAACAGAGGGCCGAAGAACCAAAACCACAACAGAGGTATTTCCGAACAGTTCTTCATAATTTTCATAAGTAAAAAAATAGCTATAACATAACTATGTTCTCATTGCTATTGACCAATATATGGATGTGTTATATTCATTCATTCATAACTAAAAACAAGTGCCGCATCCAGAGTGGAAAAACCCTAGCCTAGGGTTTGGTAACAAAAACCCACTTCATTCCAATGAACAATTAACCAAAACAGGAATTACAACCAGACCGAAGCTCCATCTTCGAAAGGGACATAGACTACATATGAAAAGAAAAAACGACAAGCTGCAAAACCTACAGAAAACCCAAGACCCTAACAATGCATTGACAGATTCAAGCGCCAGAGTCTACTGGCGGAGAGAGTTGCTACATGTGGAAAACCAAAACCAGAAGGAGCCCGCGTACCCAGGTCGAGCCATTGACCTGCACACATAAACAGAGCACTGTCAATACCTTTGTATAGTGATGAACTGAAGTCGAAGCAAACATAGAAACAGGTGGGTTCTACACATTACCTGAGTAAGCTGGACCAAGGGTTCGAGGAGCAGAGCCGGTGACAAATCGATAGGGCTGAGACAGAAGGAGCATTTCTGGTTAGTATCAACGCCAGAAAGAGGTTGAATTGAATCAGGGAGAGGATCAATTACCTGTTTTGAGCCGCGAAAGTCTATTATCTTGCTACCTGAATCCAAAGACATCAGAAGTTAAGCCATTTCACACACAGAACAGAGACCCGAGGCAACGATAATAATAGCAGACGCAACCATACAATAGCAGAGGCAATAAAACAATAACAAGGAGCGATTATCGGATGAGAGACTAGACTCTAAACCCAAACCGTAGCAGAACGATAGGACGAGACCAAAGGATCTTACCGTGCGAACAAAGTTCGAGCGAGCGCACCTCTAGAGTGAGAACAGATTTGAGCCACAGGAGAAAACCACAAGTAAACACATAACCAAGTTCGAAAGGCTAGTATTCACCCATAGTCATACCCGGAGGAGAACGAGATATTTCCATATTCACCAGAGCCAGAACCATACAGTATACCCAACAAACCCTTGCAAAAACCTCGCAGTGGGACAGAACAATTGTGAATGACTGGGAAGCCAAAGCGTTTTGGCCAAAGAACAAACAGAGGAGCCAGGCTCGAGGTTCGTAGGTGGAAATTGAATGCAACATTAACTACTCCCAGTTGCCAAAAAAAATCTACTGACCACATTGCATTCAACCACCGAACACAATCACCCAAATCTAACATGTCATAAAGTCCAACAACAGGTGTAAAGCCAAGAACTCGTGGAAGTGCGAGCTAGTGTGGGCTGGGTTATGTTAGAGTGGTATCAGAGCAGTTGTTTATGTTAGTAGGAGGAATGGAGAGGGGAAGGCGAGGTCATGGCAGAGGTGCTCGAAGATTGTCAGAGGAAGGATTGAGAGAGGAGGTCAGAATTCTTGCTACCCGTTTGGAGGCAATAGAGGCAGGTAGACGAAGAGATCTGGAAATTGGCGATGACAGTGAAGAGGAAGTTGAAGGAGCAGCAGATGGACTAGAAGGTGAGTCTGCAGAAGTGAGATTGTTGAGATCTGTTTTAGTAGCAACCAGTAAACCCAAGCCAGAACTCCCGACTTATGACAACAACTTGTCTATCGAAGTTTTATTGGGTTGGATCAGTGAGATGGATAAGTACTTTGAGTGCGAGGAAGTTAGCAAAGACTGCAGAGTTAAGTTCGCTGCGACGAAATTTAAGGGACACTTAGCCCAATGGTGGGATAGTGTCTAGAATGAGAGGAAAATATTGAACAAGGTGTCGATTAAAACCTAGTCAAGAATGGTGGCCAAGTTAAAGGGCAGATTTCTGCTGAGAGACAATCAGATTGCATTGCACAGGTAGGTGCAGAATCTGAGATAGAAAGGATTGATGGTAAGGGAGTACACGGAGGAGTTTTATCGAGTGAATTTGCGAGCCAGATATACAGAGGATACAACAGAAAGAACAACTAGGTATGTTAATGGGCTAAGGTTAGATATTTTGGATGAAATTAGTATTTTGTCTCCGAACAACACTGAGGAAGTGTATCAGAGTGCGATGAAGGCTGAAGAGAAAATTACTAGAAGGCAGAATGCCAAGAGAGGATGAGGAGCAAGTAGAGGGAAAGGCCAGTCCTATGACAGAGGCCGGACTGCTAATAACAACGAGGAGAGTAGTAGTTCTAAAGCTTCTGGATCAGTAGACAGAGGTGTAGCATGAGAGGCGGTAGGTCATCCCAGCGAGGGAGGGGGAATGGCTAAGGTAGAGGGGCTATTTATCAGTGTTATAGGTGTCATAAATGGGGACACCGATCATTTGAATGTCTAGAAGCAGATCAAGCTGGATAGCGGGGTGCGTATGTGGCGCAACCAAAGGAAGCAGCTGCACCTCCCCAAGAAGCAGAGAATGCTCCAGAGATAGGGGAAGATTTGGTGCTACATAAGGTGTTGTCAAAACTAGTCAAGGAGGTCACCGAACAGATGCAGCAGAAGTCTTTGTTTAGAACAATTTGTAAGTCACAAGGTAAGTGTTGTAAGTTAATTATTGACAGCGGTAGTACTGATAATTTAGTGTCCATAGAGATGGTGGAAAAATTGGAGTTGAAATGCTTGAAACATCCCAATCCTTATAGAGTTTCATGGCTGCAAAAAGGCCATTAGTTGTTGGTGGATGAACAGAGCGAGGTAGAGTTTCAAATAGGTAAATATAAAGATAAAGTTGTTTGTGACATCATGCCGATGGATGTATGTCACATACTGCTCGGCAGGCCTTGGCAGTACGACTGGAAAGTGGTACACGATGGAGTGACGAACTGTTATAAATTTGTTAAGGATGGAATCAAGTATACACTTGTACCCATCAAGGAAGAAGGGACAATAGAGACTAGTGAACCAAGAACATTGTTGGTCAGCGGAAAACAATTTTTAAAACAGGTTGAGGACAGTGAGATAGGTTACGTAGTTGTAAAGAAAGCAAGGACAATATTGTTGCATATAGAGGTATCAGATTTACCTACAGAGATCCAACAAATGTTGCAGGAATTTACAGACATAGTTGTAGATGACTTGCCAAACAAGTTACCCCCAAAACAGAGCATAATTCATCATATTGACTCCATACCTGGAGCCAGTTTTCCAAACAAAGCGGCATATAGAATGAGCCGCAAGGACAATGAAGAAATTAGGAAGAAAGTGCAAGAGCTGTTGGACAAGGGATTGATAAGGGAAAGCTTAATCCCTTGTGCTGTTCCAATGGTCCTTGCTCCTAAGAAGGGAGGAGAATGGCAGATGTGCATCGACTTAAGGGCCATTAATAAAATCACCATCCAGTACAGGTTTCCACTGCCACAGATGGATGATATGATGGATTGTTTAAGCAGGGCAGCTTATTTCTCTAAGATAGACTTAAAGAGCGGGTACCATCAGATTCGAATACGAGAGGGGGACGAATGGAAGACAACCTTTAAGACGAATGAGGGGCTGTACGAATGGTTGGTCATGCCATTTGGGCTAAGCAATGCGCCCAGTACATTCATGAGGTTAATGAATGAGATGCTGAAGGAGTACATTGGGAAGTTTGTGATAGTATATTTGGATGACATACTTATTTTCAGTAGGACAAGGGAAGAACACCTTCAACATGTGCATAAGGTGCTGGAGAAATTACAGCAGAATAAACTGCTAATAAATTTGAAGAAATGTACTTTTCTACAGAAGGAATTGATTTATTTGGGGTTTGTAATAGAAAAGAATGAATTGAAGATGGATCCGGAGAAGGTGGTAGCGATAGTGAATTGGCCATCTCCAAAAAAATTATTTGAGGTACGTAGCTTTCACGAATTAGTGAATTTTTACAGGAAATTCATAAAGAATTTCAGCGAAATTTGTGTGCCTATGCTGGACACCATCAAAAAGGCTAGCCAACCTTTTTGATGGACCGAGGCAGCAGAGAGAATTTTCCAGTTATTAAAGAGAAAGATCACTAAGAGGTTGATCCTGAGATTACCAGATTTCAAGAAGTTATTTCAGGTTCGCTGTGATGCCAGCGGGACAGCAATTGGAGTTGTACTCAGTCAGGAGGATAAGCCTGTAGTGTTTTTCAGCGAGAAGCTGAATGAGAGTCGACAGAAATATTCATCATATGATAAGGAGTTCTATGCTGTTATACAGGCATTAAAACACTGGAGGCATTATCTATTGGGAAATGAATTTGTGTTGTTTTCAGATAATTCTACACTACAGTATGTAATGCAACAGCACAAGCTGAACAACAAACACGCCAAATGGGTGGAGTATTTGCAGAGTTTCAATTTCGTATTGAAGCATATTAGCAGGCAAGCAAATAAGGTGGTGGATGTGCTAAGTAGGAAAGCTCTACTTCTGCAGGAAAGCACTGTGCAGGTGCTGGGTTTTGAGCACTTATAGGATTTATACCAGATGGATACAAATTTTAAGGAGGCCTATGAAGCATGTCAAAATCCCTTAGTGAGAGATAACAGTGCTTGGTTGGACTATAATCTACAGGAGAAGTTGTTGTTTAAGGGAGGACAACTGTGCATACCTGACTGCTCGATGAGGGAGAAGATGGAACCACGCGACCTACACAGAATACCCAGCATGAAGGAGAAGCTTGGAAGAGATAGATGCCTTACATTCAACCTCCCGAGATCGAAAGCATTCTCGCCACTCAAGTGGTTAAACGAACTCGGCAGAAGGAGTATGTGCAGTACCTGGTCATGTGGAAGAACCATCCTATTGAGGACAATTCGTGGCTTGATGCTAGGCAAATTGAATAGACAGGTACTTCAGTCGAGAAGCTCATCACCGGAGCCATGATTTCTTTTTTCCCCAGGAGCCTGATGTAGGAGCATCTAGCTCACCATGACCGGGTGAAGTCTCTGCCAAGTTGGAAGGTTTTTTGAGTATCTGGATTGTTTTTTTAATTAGTTTATGAGGTCATGAGATAGGATTTTATTTTATTTTTCTTGTAGTTGCTATGTTGGTCAAAGTTAAATGTCGATTAGGGTTGTTATGGTTCAACAATAATAAACAGTAGTTTAGAAATTGATCTGTCAACTTAGAAAAGAAAAGACAAAATTATCTAAATGCAAATCTTGTAATGACAACCGAACTATAGTTACACAACCATATCATTTCTGTTCAACTAACAAACAATTGTAGTTTCAATTAACTGTAAATCAACGATGTATAAATATTGCAATGTAAGACAGGGAAAAGGTTCAACAATTTCATAATAAAGAAATAAAAAAAAGACAGATCTTATTTCGAACTGTCCATCTGTATCCTTGGCTATTTATTGTAATATTGTACTTTTCATTTATCGAATTGTAAGGAACAGTGCTAACAAACAGTGAACGACCACTGTAAGGTCGTGTTTTCTTTGTGTTCTTGTCAAACAAACAAACCACAACAAATGCATGCAAATGTACAAATACAGAGCGAAGGACCAACAAGTTGAGCCACAGTCCGAACAATGAAATAGAGTAAGAGGACTGAGAGGAAAAATAACTGGAAAATGAGTGCCAGAGAACCAAAACCAAACAGAGGTATTTTCGAACAGTTCTTCATAATTTTCATAAGTAAAAAAACGGATATAATAGAACTATGTTCTCGTTGCTATTGACCAATATATAGATGTGTTACATTCATTCATAACTAAAAACAAGTTCTGCATCTAGAGTGGACAAACCCTAGCCTAGGGTTTGGTAACAGAAATCCACATCATTCCAATGAATAGTTAACCAGAATAGGAATTACAACCAGACCAAAGCGCCATTGTCGAAAGGGACATAGACTACATATGAAAAGCAAAAACAGTAAGCTGCAAAACCTACAAAAAACCTAAGACCCTAACAGTGCATTGATGGATTCAAGCGTCAGAGCCTACTGGCAGAGAGAGTTGCTACATTTGGAAAACCGAAACCAGAAGGAGCCCGCATACCCAGGTCAAGCCATTGACCTGCACACATAAACAAAGCATTGTCAATACCTTTGTATAGTGATGAATTGAAGTCGAAGCAAACATAGAAACGGGTGGGTTCTACACATTACCTGAGTAAGCCAGACCAAGGGTTTGAGGAGCAGAGCCGGTGACAAATTGACAGGGCTGAGACAGAAGGAGCATTTCTGGTCAGTATCAATGCCAGAAAGAGGTCGAATTGAATCAGGGAGAGGATCAATTCCCTGTTCTGAGCCGTAGAAGTCTATTATCTTTCTACCTGAATCCACAGACGTCAAACGTTAAGCCATTTCACATGCAGAACAGAGACCCGAGGCAATGATAATAATAGTAGATGCAACCATACAATAACAGAGGCAATAAAACAATAACAAGGAGCGATTATCGGACGAGAGACCAGACTCTAAACCCAAACTATAGCAGAATGATAGGAAGAGACCAAAGGAGCTTACCGTGCGAACAGAGTTTGAGCGAGCGCACCTCCAGAGCGAGAATAGATTTGAGTCACAGGAGAAAACCACAATTAAACACATAACCAAGTTTGGAAGGCTGGTATTTACCCACAGTCATACCCGGAGGAGAACCAGATATTTCCATATTCGCCAGAGCCAGAACCATATAGTATACCCAACAAACCCTTGTAGAAACCTCATAGCGGGATAGGACAATCGCGAATGACTCGGAAGCCAAAGAATTTTGGCCAAAGAACAAACAGAGGCACCAGGCCCGAGGTTTGTAGGTGGAAATTGAATGCAGCATTAACTACTCCCAGTTGTCAAACAAATAACTACTAACCACATTGCATGCAACCGCCGAACACAATCACCCAAATCTAACACGTCATAAAGTCCAACAACAGGTGTGAAGTCGAGAACTCGTGGAAGTGTGGGCCAGTGTGGGCTGGGTTACATCAATAAATATATATATATATATATATATATATATATATATTAAAAATTTAAAATGGAATATATATGAGGATATTATTTAACATTTCACTATAATTTTATTTTAGTGATATTGATTATCTATCTATCTATCTATCTATATATATATATATATATATAAACATGGTATTAATCTTAAATCTCTTTAATATCTAAAATGTTAAATGAGTTCTAGGGTTAAAATAGATGTATGATGGAGGAAACACATAAAATACTATACATATTTTTACACTCCTATGCATTCTAATATTAAATTAAATTTATACAATTTAACATATATATTAAAAACATAATATACACACAAATGTGTTAAATTTGAATATTAAAAACATAATATACACACAAATGTGTTAAATTTGAAAATAAAAATACATTTTTTTTCCAAAAAAAAATTCACTACTACTACTACTACTACTACTACTACTACTACTACTACTACTACTACTACTACTACTACTACTACTACTACTACTACTACTACTACTACTACTACTACTACTACTACTACTACTACTACTACTACTACTACTACTACTACTACAACTACAACAACATAAATTTAAGAACTGGTCACTTAAAACTTTCTAATTACTCTTGTGGTTAACATTAAAAATTTCATTAATCTTTCCTTATAAAAAAACATCGCTCATAACATTTTTTTGAAATAAATATTAATAATATAAAATATAGTATATCATTTTTTTTTTTAAATTTTAAATATTAATATATTAAAAAATAAATTTAATATATAAGAGGGTATTAGAACCTTATGTAGGTGTGGGGAAATCTTTAATTTTTGGGAAATTTTAAATTTTTTGAGCATGGATTATAATGTTTAATTAAATAGAAGGAACTTTTCACTTAAAACTTTCTAAATTATTCTTGTGGTTAACATTAAAACTTTTCATTAATCTTTCCTTATAAAAAACATCGCTCATAACATTTTTTTTTTTTTGGGAAATAAATATCAATAATATAAAATATAGTATATCATTTTTTTTAATTTTAAAATTAATATATTAAAAAATAAATTTAATATATAAGAGTGTATTGGAACTTTTTATGTAGGTTTGGGGAAATCTTTAATTTTTTGGGAAAATTTTGAAACTTTTTAGCATGGATTATAATGTTTAATTAAATAGAAATAATGAATATATAATAGTGGAAAGTATTTTAAAGAAATTTTTTCTTTCTTTTATATATTAGAGAAAAATATAATTAAAATAATAAAGTTATTATAACATTAATATATTAAAAAACAATTCAAACATAAAAATAAGTATAGATTTATATTAACTATAATTTTGAAGAACATGAAAATTTATAGAAAATTGAGAGTTAAAGTGGATATATAATAATTAATTTGTGTTGTAGTTGTTTTTTTCTAACTATAATTGAAAATACACATCAGAAAAATGTAAAATATTAGACATAAAATGATAAAATAAAAATAACTTCCAAAATAACTTTGAATATATTTAACTATGTCTCTCTTAAAATTTATTATATTATCTATGATGTAACACTTTCGTGTGATCTATTACCACAACACAACACTTTTCACAATGCACCCAAACATGTTAAACATAAAATGATAAAATAAAAACTTTGAAATCTACATATATTTTACTTTTCTACGGGGAAATATCTATCTCTTATAATAATAATAATAATAATAATAATAATAATAATAATAATAATAATAATAATAATAATAAATAAATAAAATGAATCAACTAAAAGAGAATAATACTATAAACATTTATTAATCTTAAATCTCTTGAATACCTAAAAGGTTACATGACATCTAGGAAGATTAAGTACATAGAATGCTACGTATAATTTTTACACTCCTATCCATGCTTAACATGTCTGGAATTATATTAAACTTATACAATTTAACGTATATATTAAAACATAACATACACACAAATATGTTAGACTTAGAAAATGATAAAAGAAAAACATTTTCCAAAAAAATTAGAATCCACACATTTGATTTTGTCTCTTAAAATTTGTCATATTTTCTTTACAGTAACATAATGTAACATCTCTCGGTAACCTTACATGAAAATGCATGGAGTTAGAATTTTTTTTACACAATTTACCCAGGGTAACTATCTAAGTTACTATTCTAGATTCCACATTAACCATTAGATAAAATCTTCATCATTACATGGAGTAGCCTTAGTAAGGAATAGTGAGTTACATAACCATTAACAACCACTATTGTAACATGTTAACATAAAATTTCTAACATAATATTGCATCATTTTCATGGTTCCTTTAACTAGATTATTTAATCACATACTTGATATTATAAACATCAAACCATGCAAGGAATCATCATCATCAAAATAACACAATAAGTAATCACATCATTGAACACCAATATACCTTGGAAACCCCGTATGATGAAAACCAATAAATGCTCAATTTTATTATCAAACACTTGTGAGGGTGTTCACCCCTCACTCAATGGCTTATAAGGGAGTCCATGCCTTAACCATTGTCATAAAATGTTACAAAGAAATATCATTTAAATACAAAATATCTAGCTAAAAGCTATTACAGTCATCATGATATAATTTATCCACAAATATTCAATCTTTATATCTTTGTGACTTGGTTGTTCCATCAATGGACCATCCTACAGCTCACACTCATCAACATGTACCATTAATTATTTACCTTCCACCATGTTAAACATAATCTACCTTTCGCACAAGTCACCATCGTTTCCTGCCATTGTTGTTGTCAATATACGTTGATATCATGATTACATAAAGTATTAATCAACCAATAATCAATATTTAATAGTGATTCTTCAACATCTACTCATGTGCATACATGAAATGTAAATATAATATTGCAACATGCTTCTTCTAACAACATTGCTCATGCATTAATTATAAGAAAAAATATATCAAAATAAATACCACATTACTATGATCCTTCTCGCACAAGCACACATTCCTTTCCAAAGGAAAACCACTGTAACCATCCATTTTCATTTAAAGGATACTAGCAACTTAGCTTTGTTTTCTATGCATGTAATTAGATAAAAACTTATTCAAAGAAAGTTAGCCCCTCAACTTCTTCTTTGTGCATGTAACTAAGTAATCTTTCCAATACAATATATATTATTATTATTATTATTATGCATGCAAATGCATGTCCCCTTCTAAGGGAAAGCTAACATAATAGATACTATTATCATGCATGCAAATGCAAGTCCCTTTTCCAAAAGCATCTTTCCCAAGATAAAGCTATTTACAAAGTCTATTGTACACAAAAATACATGCTTTGTTCTAAAATAAAACTAATGTGTTAGTTATTATTTCTTGTGTGCAGATATATTTATTTTTCCAAAGGAAAGATAATGCATTTATTGCATGTGATTACTTGTTTCTCTTCCAAGGTCTAACATAATGATTATTCTTTTCTGCACGCAAATTCTTGTTTCTCTTCAAAAGGTCTAACACAATAATTATATACTTTCCATGCATAATTCTTTTCAAAGAATCCAACATCATATTCTTGCTTTTCATCGATGCAAAGATCCTATCTCCTTTATAGAGATCAAACACAATATTTCTATTTTTCATGCAATCAAATAACACATTTCCTTTCAAGAATTATCAAACATAGTATTTCTATTTCTTGCATGTGGATAACTTATTTCCTCAAGAAATATCAAGCATAGTAGTTTTATTTTGTGCACACAAATAACTTATTTCCTCTCAAGAAATATCCACCATGATAGTTCCCTTTTAGTGCATACAAGAAACTTATTTCCTTTCAATAAACATTAAACTAGCTAGTTTAATTTTCATGCATGCAAATACGTGTCCATGTTCTCAAAAGGAGATTTTAAACATAATAACCATTTAACATGTGTTTCAGTTTCAAGATTTCTAACACATAATTAATATTTCGCTGCATGTAAATATATATTTCTATAACACATTGGTTGTTCTTTGTACATGCACTAAATATTTTTTTTTTTCAAAGGTCTAATGCATAGCATGATTATTTCATGCATACCCACACCTTTCTCTTTTCCAATAATTTAATACAATGCATGAAAAATATTTTCTCTTTTCCAAGAATCTAATACGATAATTTATGCAAAGACATTTCACTTCAAAATCTAATACAATGATGCATGCAATTAATATTTCCTTTTTAAGAATTAACATAAAAATTTATTTCAAGAATTCCAATATAATGGATATTACTATTGTTTACATATTCCTATTAAAAGTCTATAGGAATCATGCTAATATCTCCAAGGAAATTAGTAATATAATTTTCTCTCATAATTTCCTAACAATTTTTTTAGATGAAATAACTTATTTTCTTTCTCTTTTCATAAGAAAAGTTTACATACATTCTTTTCATGAAAAATATCATGATTTATTTGATCTTTTGTGTGTGTAGGTTTCACGTGTGTTTTCTTTCCAAGAAAACCACATCCCTAACTTATCTTTTACCATGCAATTTTTATTTTAGTAAAGTATGGTAATTTCTTTATCTTTTATATGAAATACCCTTGAAAGGTTTGGTTACATTTTTAATGTGGGTAAGTTATTTAAGTGATTTTTATATACACATTTCTTCAAGACAAGGTTACTTTCTATTCTTTTAAATATAAAATGATTCGTATGAATATTCTACTTTCAGGAATAATGATAAGAGTAGTTATCTCTTGAACGTAGTATTTATGATATCGATGAATTGTGGGCCAACATCTTGAAGGTTGAATGTCTTCAATGAAATGTAGTCACCATCTTCAATGTTATAGAGCATTCATACCAAATGGATACACCAATCGTGGAACTTTCTCAAACCAAGAAATGGATACCTTTACACAATCAACTGTGCCAACCATAATATATTATATTGGAAGGCAATAAATAGATCTGGCTTTAATTGTCATGCCAAACTACTAACTCAACAATATGTAGTCTGTACATTTATGATCTTATGCCTATTTGGGATTCCGAGCAATATTGATAAATAGGTGATTGGACTATAATTTAATAATATGAGAGTTTATCTTTTTTTCCATGTTTGAGAAGCTTATGAAAAATACAACAACTTTGTCACATGATTCGATTCATAGTGTTACAAATATTACTTCCAATCTAATTGTTGCTGGATGGGTTGAAATTATAGGGTGTATTTCTCATATACAATTGACCAAGAAAATAATTAAATGGTAAGTCAATACCATGGTGGTTTGTAACTGCTCGGAGACCTAACCGTTTCTTGGTTTCGTTAAAAAAACTAATAATGATTTTATTTTGTATCTATTATGAGTTTTATTAGGTTACAGTAGGGATATTACATACTCCCCTCCTTAAAGGGAACACTATCCTCAATGTTCATCTTTCACTAGATATTTAAATTTTACACATGATATAACAATCTAACCAACCGTAAAAGGGATCCTTCCCCTTCCAAAATGAAGGATTTCATTTCCAAAAAATACCCATAGACAAAAACAATAACATTTATCAATATTCATAAGTATTTATAATTGCAAAAATATGCAAGTTCCACTTTCCATCACTTGGCCATTATTCAAATTCATAGAAAAAAGAAAAAAATATCTATACTAACTTATCATTACTTACCAATTACTCTTAACAATCATGGTTCCTTTTACACAAGCACACTACGAATGGCTTAACAATCCATCGACATTCCATGGTAAGCACCCTATAATGTATGACTAACAAATCCAAGATAATCATGTTAATCACAAAATTTTCAATCAAATGAAGTAATTTTAACTAATAATTACTTATGCAAGTACTTCCAAAGTACTCAGAGAGCACCTAGCTCTTCAATTATCAAAATGAGCAATAATTACACCAAGTGAAAACTGTCTTAGCCCCTGCTAAAGACATTCATAAGATTGGTAATACAATAAAGGAACTACAGTTCCAATAATTCCTTACTGAACATTAGGCTCCTTTCTTATCAATATGTACACAAAATATTTACACAATTATATAGAAAATTATTTTTAACACATCACATATCTCATTAGTTAACTTGTTATGCTATGAGAACCATAGTGGCAAAATAATACTCCTCCCAACCAATGGGAATTAGTTCGTACAACTAGATTGAGTTATTTTTACATCTAGACAGTTCTCTAATAGAGACCATAGTAGGTATGGTATGGAATTCCTCTAGCCAACTAGCTCAATAATTCCAATGACCACAAAGGGTCTAATACAAGATTCCTCTTTGCAGTGTCCTGCCTATTCCTTCAACAATGTCCCGTCTATGAGGAATTTTTGGGTCTCCTCCAATAAGCTCCAAAATCAACAAAGTTGCGTTAGGATTTTTCCCCTCTTCACCATCTTGGCCAACTCTTTTCCCTTACTGAGATCATCTATCTCTAGGGAGAGGAAATCTGGGTAGGTAAGCACCATAAACCCCTCCAGGCAGACAACTGCCATCAACCCAAGGCCTTCTAGCCTTTTAGAACTATCCATAATGGTCTAACATGTGAAATTCTCTTTTACCACTCTTTCGCAAAATAATTTACATAATGAACCATATGCACATTATAATTAAAACAAAAGATATATTTATGTACACCATGCATTCATACTTAACCCTCAACTTGGGTCCACACTATCTATATTGATAGGAAACATAATTGACATACATGTGGTATATATTATGATTTTCCAAATAAAACAATAATGCATATCATAACATTATACTTTCTCATTTATAGTTGCAATTCACATTGCAACATTTTACCTTCACAGGTTCTCAGGTTGCCATTAAACTACCCCTGCTTAATCTTATCACCAAAATTAGTAATAAATATGCATTGTTTAAACAAGTATTGATTTTCACAATCATTTTAGTTTCATGCATACAATATTGTCATGTATAAAAGTATATGCAAATATTCACTAATGTGTAAATGTCAATGACAATTAGGGTAACAATCCAAACATTTCGAATTTCCCATAGTGTACTATTACCAACAGATCAACACATGAAGTAACTACCATAATCACTTGTTTGCAACTTATGATAAGCTTTAATAAAAATCAACAACACTAACTAATCAATTCTATGAACGCAGTCATGACAAGACTCAATCAACAACTAGCTATTACAGTCAAGTCTCGCTACTTGACTCATTGTTCACTTTTAACATCTAAAGGGGTTCTTCCAATATTCTTTTAAAACACTCTATCATCCTCTTCAAGGACATTCCCCATATTTTACATTCATGCATTCACTCATTATTATTAGTGCATTATAACTTTAATCATGTTCATTGAATGTATCATTAATATTTTCATATTTGCAAAAGTTGGTAGTTGAATCTCACTTTCCTTAGTGAGTGTTTAAGATTGTTCATAGGTGTAATAAAGGTTTAATTACTCTTTATCCTCATCAGGATTCAAATCTCATGAACACAATTTTGCAGCAGACTTTATTAATTACTACTCTTTAATTTGGTTATAAACATGAGTCATACATCTCATGTCAAAAGTAGTCTACTACATATATCAATATGTGGATTGTTAGACTCATACTTGGGCTGATACCGACTAGTAATGTACCTCAATTTATTTTCCACTTAACGATTCCCAAAGGTGCCAATGCTGCAACCTTTAACTCTGATACCACTTGTAATATCCTTTGGTAACCTCGCATGAAAATGCATAGAGTTATATTTATTTTTACACAATTGACCCACGTGTAACTATCCAAGTTACTATTCCAAATTCCTCATTAACCATTAGATAAAATCTTTATCATTACACATAGTAGATTTAGTAAGGAATAGTGAGTTACATAACCATTAACAACCACTACATAACATATTAACATAAACTTTTTGACACAATATTGCATCATTTTCATGATTCTTTTAACTAGATTAGTTAATCACATACTTGATATTATAAACATCAGATCATGCAAGGAATCATCATCAACAAACTGACACAATAAGTAATCATATCATTGAACACTGATATACCCTGGAAACCCCATAGGATGAATGCCAATAAATGTTTAATTTTATTATCAAACACTCATGAGGGTGTTCAACCCTCACTCAATGGATTATAAGGGAGTCCATCCCTTAACCATTATCATAAAATGTTACAAGGAATAATCATTTAAATACAAAATATCTAGCTAAAAGCTATTACAAACATCATGATATAATTTACCAAAAAATATTCAATCTTTATATCTTTGTGACTTGGTTGTTCCATCAATGGACCATCCTGCAGCTCACACTCATCAACATGGACCATTAATTCTTTACCTGCCACCATTTTAAACATAATATACCTTTTTCACAAGTCACCATCCTTTCCTACCATTGTTGCTGTCAATATATGTTGATATCATGATTACATAAAGTATTAATCAACCAGTAATCAATATTTAATAGTGATTATTTAACGTCTACTCATGTGCATACATGAAATGTAAATATAATATCACAACATGCTTCTTCTAGCAAAACTACTCATGCATTAATGATAAGAAAAAACATATCAAAATAAAAACCACATTACTATGATCCTTCTCACACAAGCACACATTCCTTTCTAAAGGAAAACAACTGTAACTATCCATTTTCATTTAAAGGATACCAACAACTTAGCTTTGCTTTCCATGCATGTAATTAGATAAAAATTTATTCAAAGAAAGTTAGCCCCTCAGCGTCTTCTTTGTGCATGTAACTAATTAATCTTTCAAATACAATAGATATTATTATTATTACTATTATGCATGCAAATGCATGTCCCATTCTAAGGGAAAGCTAACATAATAGATACTACTATCATGCTTGCAAATGAAAGCCCCTTTTCCAAAAGCATCTTTCCCAATATAGAGTTATTTACAAAGTCTACAATACACACAAATAGATTCTTTGTTCTAAAAGAAAACACACGTGTCAGTTATTATTTCTTACGTGGGGTTATATTTATTTTTCCAAAGGAAAGTTGATGCATTTATTGCATGCGATTACTTGTTTCTCTTCCGATGTATAACATAATGATTATTCTTTTCTGCACGCAAATTCTTGTTTATATTCAAAAGGAATACCACAATAATTATATACTTTCAATGCATAATTATTCTTTTCTGCATGCAAATTCTTGTTTATATTCAAAAGGAATAACACAATAATTATATACTTTCAATGCATAATTCTTTTCAAAGAATCCAACATCATAGGTGTACTTTTCATGGATGCAAAGATCCTATCCCCTATCAAGAGAACAAACACAATATTTCTATTTTTCATGCAAGAAAATAACGCATTTACTTTCAAGAATTATCAAAAATTGTATTTCTATATCGTGCACGTGGATAACTTATTTCCTCTCAAGAAATATCAAGCATAGTAGTTTTTGTTTTGTGCACACATAACTTATTTCCTCTCAAGAAATATCCAGCACACTAGTTCTATTTTGGTGCATGCAAGGAATTTATTTCCCCTCAAGAAACATCAAACTAACTATAATTTCTCGCATGCAAATGCACCTCCATGTTCTCAAAAGGAGAGTTTAAACATAATAGCCATTAAATAGGTGTTTTAATTTCAAGAATTCTAACACACAATTAATCTTTCCTTGCACGTAAATATATATTTCTATAACACATTGGTTGTTCTTTGTTAATGCACTAAATAATATATTTTTTTCAAATGTCTAATGCACAATACCACTCTTTCACACATACCCACACCTTTCTCTTTTCCAAGAATTTAATATAATAATGCATGCAAAATATTTTCTCTTTTCCAAGAATCTAATACGATAATGTATGTAAAGACATTTTACTTCGGAATCTAATATAATGATGCATGCAATTAATATTTTCTTTTTAAGAATTATCTTAAAAATTCATTTCAAGAATTCCAATATAATGGATATGAATATTTTTCACATATTCCTATTAAGGGTCTATAGGAATTATGCTAATATCTCTAAGGAAATTAATAATCTAATTATCTCTCATAATTTCCTCACATTTTTTTTAAATGAAATAACTTATTTTCTTTATCTTTTCATAAGAAAAGTTTACATACATTCTTTTCATGAAAAATATCATGTTTTCTTTAATCTTTTTGTGTGTAGGTTTCCCATGTGTTTAAGAAAACCACATCCCTAACTTATCTTTTACCATGCAATTTTTCTTTCAGTAAAGTAATGTAATTTCTTTATTCTTTTATATGAAATACCTTTAGAAAGGCATGGTTACTTATCTTCTAATGTGGGTAAGCTATGAAAACGATATTTATATACACCTTTTTTCAAAACAAAGGATACTTTCTCCTCTTTTAAATATAAAATGATTCGTATGCAACCTCTACTTTCAAGAATAATGATACGAGTACTTATCTCTTGAGCGTAGTATTTATGAAATCAATGATTTGCAGGCCAACACGTTAAAGGTTGATTGAATTCAATGAAATGCAGTCGCCATCGTCATTATTCTAGAGCATTCATACCTAATGGATACACTGATAGTGGAACTTTCTCAAACCAAGAAATGGAGATCTTTACACAATCAATTGTGCTAGCAGTAATCTATTATATTGGAAGGCATGAACGAGATTTGGCTTCAATTGTCACGCTAAACTACTAGCTCGATAGTATGCAATCTATACATTTATGATCCTACACCTATTTGGGACTCCTAGCAATATCAATAAATAGGTGATTGGACTATAATTTAACCATATGAGAGTCTATCGTTTTTCCATCTCTAAGAAGCTTATGAAAAAGACAGTGGCTTGGTCACATGATGTGATTCATAGTGTTGCAGAGATTACTTCCAATCTAATTTCCATTGGAAAAGTTGGAATTATAGGGTGTATTTCTCATATACAATTGACCAAGAAAATAATCAAATGGTAAGACAATCCCATGGTGGTTTGTAACTGCTCGGAGACCTAACCGTTTCTTGATTTCGTTAAATAAACTAATAATAATTCTATCTTGTAATTGTTATGAGTTTTATGGGAGTACAATAGGGATATTACACAATTATGTGACTTTATACATCTATTGCCACACTATAACACTTGTCAATTAACTTTCAATATGTTCTTCTATGCAATGTACTTGTAAATTACTCTTTTCATTAATATTAAAAATTTTCGCTAGTCTTTCCTTATTAAAAAATTCTCTCATAACTTTTTTTCCTTTCTTTTCTCTTTTTCTTTTTAAATAAATATTAACAATATAAAATCTAACATTTAAAAAAAAATATTAACACATAAAAAAATATAATAAGTAAGAATGTATTGTAATTTCTTCACATACATATGTAATTTTGGGATTTTTTTTTTTTTAACATTGATTATAATACTTAATTAAATAGGAATAAATATATAATAGAGAAAGCATTTTAAGTATTCTCTTATACATATTAGAGAAAAAATATAATTAAAATAACTAAATTATTATAAAACTATTATATTAAAAATACAAAATAAACACTTGAAATATAAAAATCAATAAGAAATATATATTATTTATAATATTTTAAACACATAAAAAATTATATAAAATTGAGAGCTAAAATTATTTTATTCTTTTAACCCCTATTCATACTTAATATATTTAGGACTATGATAAATCTAAATAATAAAAAATACACATAAAAAAACATTGGAATACATAAATCATATCTAAATCTATATATTTAACTTTATCTCTCTTAGAATTTATTATATTTTGTCTCTTTCATATGATTTGATACATCTATTACCCCAACACAACAATTTATTATATTGTAACACTTTCATGTGATTTGATACATCTATTACCCAACACAACACCCAAACATGTTAAACATAAATATGATAAAATAAAAACTTAAAAAAATATGTAGAATGCACATGTATTTTATCTCTTAAAATTTATAATGTTGTGTATGATGTAACACTCTCATGTGAATATCTCTCATGTGATTTGATGCTTCTCTTACCGCACCACAACGCTGGTCACTTGAACCTTCAATATGCTCTTCTATATAATGCACTACAAGATTACTCTTGTAAAGTTATTTTCTAAACATTTTAATAATATTTTACTTGTATCTTGGTTTATATGTTCTTCTATATAATGCACTACAAAATTACTTTTGTAAAGTTTTTTTTTTGCTGAAGCAAGATATGGTCCTTCTATTTCAATAAACCAAAAGAAATGTTACAATATATACACAAAACCCTGAAATTGTCCTGGACTACGACAACATCAAGGGTATACTACCCTGGATGTGACCCTCTATATAGACAAAAGGACAAACTAACCACTCAAAAGGTTCCCTCGGTAAAACGCTAACCCGAAGTTGAACTCTGTGAACCTTCCACCAAAAACTAGCAAAGTTTAATAATACTAGTGACCCCACAAAAAAGCACGGTCAAATCTGACCGTCGAATCCCATTACAAAAATGAACGGCTTGGAGAGACATCGGAAAGCGAAGAAGCTCGATCCTTAAGGCGTGATGGATGGTGGTATTATGAACCCCACCAATGCCACGTGTTGAGAGCCTAGTGGAATCGCTCTCCACAAGCCAATACCACTTACCATTCGAAAGCCTTGCGATCACCAGGAAACTGCTCAAAGCCTAGAATTCCGTTCCGAAAGAGGAATGTTGGAGAGTTTCCCGCGCGGAAGCGATCCAGCTGTCCATCCCGCGTAAGCTGACTTCAGAACGCGAGACAGAGACCTCCGCTGACAGAAAATTAAACTCCTTTGGCCCAATATTTAAAAATTTCTCTGTCCTCTGCTACTTGCTCATTGCAGAGAGCTTTTAACCTGCTTAGAGGCGTCTCCTGCCAATTCATCTCGATTCTGCAATCTGAATTAATCACTCCTTGGTTGGCCAGTAAATCTGCAAGTTTATTGGCTTTCCGTCGAACATGATTGAAGCTAATAGTTCGAAGACTCAAGAGATGTTTTTGAATTCTCTAGTACACTTGTATTAGTCTCCAATGTTTTGAGACCCTTTCTGGCATTGTTCCACAACTGATTTTCTTAATTGCATTTATTGAGATCTCTGAATCTGCTTCGATAATGACATTTGAGCTGTGACTTAGTTTCAGTAACTCTAAACATTGTTCCTGTTATCACTTAAGAAGCAATTTCTAAATTGTTCACATCAGTTTGATTGTAAAGGTTAGGTGTTAGTCTGAGTTTAGTTTTTCCATCTTTGCTTTAGTGTCTAAGTCCTAGGAGTCTTGGTGGTATGGTTAAATAAAGGTCAACAATCCGTTCTCATTCATCATATGGTATCAAATTTGTTTCAAGGTTCTTATGTGCTGCGAAACTGTCTAGGAGTTTTCGTAGCCCAAAACCCAGTCTGGGTGTTTTCATAGTGCAAAACCCAGATTTTGCACTGGCTACGATATGAAATCAGGGATTCGTACAGATCCGTAGCAAATCTCACCCAGCTATCAAATCTATCAAAATCCATTATCTTTACATCATCAATGGTCAGTCCATACACTTTGCCTATCACATTCAATTGCTTATCCTCATCATTAGGGTTGTTAAATGTCTTGGTACGCTTAGGTTACAAGTTTCAAAAAGAGGCTAAATACTCGCAGTCATAATTATGTTTGAGTTCATGCATGAGGAGCAACTTGGAAAGCATCCAGTTTGAATTCCTTGAAGATCAAGCGAGGCAGCTTCAAGTGAGGTAGTTATTGAAGATTCAGACGGTGCCAATTTTTCAATTTTCATTCCGCTGGAATTTCATGGAAGGGTCTGCAGAAAGAAAGGGTCATAGGTCAGGAAAATTTCTGAGGAATGAACCTGAGGATTTAGATATCATCCTAAAGAACAATGAAGTTTAACAAGCCTTCAAACAGGTTGGCTATTGGAGGTTTTGCAAAAAACTTCAAGGAGGCCATATGCAGGTCACCAAGGAATTTACTTTAAATTTCACAGGACTGAATTCGAAAAGTTGGGGTGCTTGAATTGCCAATTTCTCTAGAAGTTATACTGTAGTCATTGAGATTCCAAGGGGAAAGGAAATATGGTTTAAAAATTTCAAGTTTGATATGACTCCCTGCAAGGAATTTCTGAAACCAGAGTTCATTGATTCAGATTTAAACAAGTCAGTGCCCAGAAGCTTTATCAAAGATTCATACGCTAATCTACTTACCTACATATAGAGGTACTTCACTTGCAAAGGAAGGTATCATAAGGTGTATTCCTACCACTTCAAGCTTCTGCTTCATTTCACTGGGAAGATATCTCTTGATTTGCCTTTTTACTTGTTTCGTAGCCTAGGAAAAATGTGTGACAAGGTTCAGTTAAAGAAAGAAGCCTGTGAGACCTCGTTGTTTCATCACGGCTTAGTCAAATTGATTGTTTTGCATGAGCTCCAGAAAGTAGATAGGGAATGGTCCATGTTCATGTTTATGTCTAGCTTCAAGAATGAAACTGGTCTTAGCCCTCAAGCTATGAAGAGTTCTCCACCAGCAGCTAGTCATCATGCAGAAACAAGATCCAGGAGATTTGTAAAATTGAAGGCTAGGAAATAGGTAAAGGGGCCCACCAGACCATTGGTAATCCAAGACACACCCCAACAGTCACAGAAAGAGAAAACTCAGATCAAAGAGGGTGTACATGAACCATCTACAAGTGAAGCAGTCCAGAGAAGAATAACCATGAGCCAGTTAGCTAAAGAAAAAGGCAAGACAGTGGTTACTGAAGCAAGCCTAGTTTCAAAGGGAAGTCTGAATGATTTACTTCAAGCCATTGACATTGAGGAGTCTTCTCTGGTCCGAGCAGACTTGATAAAAACAAGTAAAAGAAAAATAAAAAAGGCCAAAACATATAAAAAGCTCAAATTTGATGATCAAGTTTCTGAGTTTGTTTTTAAGCCAAGAAGACCTGTGACAAGGCATTCAAAAGAGATACAAGAGACACTGCCAGAAGCCAGTGAAATAGGGGAGGTAACAAAATCTCATGAAGGACCTGTGACTCCATCAGAAACATCATCACAGCTACATAAAGACAATAGAGGTAAGGCAGTTATCTCTCAAGAGGAATATAGTGTTGAAGAGTTGAAAAAGAAGTTGAAGTTAGCAAATCTTGAAATTGCTAGACTGAAGAAAACCTCAAGGAAACATGTAATCAAGGAAGCTCATTTTAATAAAATGGAGGCTTTGTGGGAAGACAAAACAATTTCAATACCCGAGGTGGTCGACTGTCATGCTCAATACTACACCTGGTCAGTCCCTGCAATAAAGGAAGCAAAATTCATCAGAAAAGTTAATACGAGACTGAGAGCTAGGATCAGAATTATGAAGAAGCAAATTGAGGATTTGAAGATACAACTAAGCCAGCGGGAAGGATTTCCTTAGCTAAGGAAAATCACACAGCAAGTAAGGTTAAGTTCTAAATTTTGATGATTTACCTTTTTGAAGTTTTCCTTGAATAATGGTTCCTTTGCATTCAGTTTTGAACAGCTTCAGGGCAGATGAAAAGGACATTTCAAGATAAAGAAGCTCAAGGAAGTTGAATTTTGGCATTAAGCTATGTTTTTGAAATTACATAGCAGTTTCGTAGCGCGCTACGAAACTGCTGAAGATGGTGCCTAATGCACAGCAGTTTCGTAGTGCACTACGAAACTGCTATAGCTGCATGTTATAATTTGGTTGACCAATTGTGAGTGACAAAGGGAAAATCTTTTTGAAAGGAAGTTTATGAAGAGGATCATTAACAAAGTGTGAGCATCCAGCAAGGGCAAAACAAGCAGAGAAAGGACATATATGAACTCTAAAGCTATGTGTTATAAAAATGGTCATTATTCATAGCTAGTTTTGTTCATGATACTTCAGGCAACATTAAAGAGGTTTTGTCTTCACACATATACATGGGCCAGGTCTACAGTGCATGAAAAACATGGCAGTCCAATACATTTTTGTGTAATTAAAGAAGAACAACAGGGATAATTGATTTCGAAGATCCTTGTGGAGGCCAAAACAGAAAAATAGGAACAACTTCCTAGTTTTCAGGAACAGTTTAGGGATGAGGCATCAAGAGTCAGTAGGCAGTTTCAAACCATCACCACAGCTAAGCTCAAGAAATCCATTTGTCAGAGAACGAGTTTGAATTGTAATTAATGCTAATGCCAACATGATGAGGAGTTATACTCCTAATTGTCTTAGGTCACTAAAACTGTTAGTCAACAGTCAGTTACATTAATAGTTAGTTTAAAGTATGAACAGGTGTCATAGTAGGCAGAATTCGAGTTCCCCTCATGCTGGAGGAGGAATCTCAGCTATGTAAAAAATTCTATATATAGGAGAAAGAGCAATGTACCAAGGGTTGGAAAATTATTCAGAAAAGCTCTCATATTGTGCTTTGTGTAAAGACTCTGTTTTTAGTAATACAGTACTTTGGCTTTGCTTCTCAGGAATCAGAAGGAATTCGATGTTCTAAATGTCTTGTATTGTTCTCTTCCTATTATCTACAGTGGTATGAATGTGTGATTACTTAGAAATCACTAACAGTGCTCTAATTTCCTTCATGCATTTGTAAACTGTGTTGGTCGTATGTGTTTCTGGTGTATTCTACATGCATTGAGTTCTAAATGCCCTGACTTCTATCTAAAGCTAACTTTACTGGCAAAACTGAAGCATATCTGACTCCATAAGCCCAATGGATGTTTATTGATTGTGTTTCAACCACTTACACTTCTTCATTTGTTTAATAGAGTTAGCCATCTAATCCATTATCAATATCATTAATTCTTTTAGAGAGCCCTCTCAAGTTGAGGAGGCTAAGCCTTAGCCAAAAGTAGGTTTGAAACAGTTACCCAAGGTCTACCTGATCAGTAGCCTATCAGGGAAAGATTTTGAGATAACAGTTCCAATGCCATTAATTCAGCCAAGGTGTTGGTTTCTGTGCCTAAATGACAATGGAATGTCAAGATTATTTTTCCTTCTTCATCTCTTAACACCCCTCCATAACCTGCTGTCCCCGGATTGCTTTTTGAAGCTCCATCAATGTTGCATTTTAGATAACCTTTCGGTGGAGGATGCCAGAACTCCTTTTCCATTTCCAACCTTCTTTCCTTTCTGCTAAGACTATGGTGAATGATTTCTTGCATTCCCAGATGCTTGAGAGTTCTCAATTCAATCGCTGTTGGAGGATTCTTGGGATAACTGTGCACAGTGGTAGAAACTGTTTCCTTAATCTGCTTCAGGATCAAATCCATCAGGCGAAGTGGAGTAGTTTTTTCTTCCTTGAAAATTATTTTATTCCTTTCTTTCCAAACATTCCAGATAATAAAGCTTGGCATGAAGGTCCAGGCCAAATTAAGGATCTCATGCTCCGAAAAGTTTTTTCTCCACCTATTCAGGGTATTGATGATGCTACCTCTGTCTCTGTCTGTCTGTTGATAAATGGTGTAAAAAGAATCCCACAGCCAGGTGGTATAGGTGCAGCTGTTGAGAATATGCTCCATTGTCTCCTCTTGGGCTTCACATAGATGACATCTAGAAGGCCCCATAACCCCCCTCTTCTGAATGTTTTCCCAAGTTAGTATTTTCTTGTGATGAACTAACCACATAAAAAGCTTGATCTTCATCCACCCTTGGTGGTTCCAAAGTTTTTGCCAGGATTTCACCAAAACACAAGGATCTAGGTTTAGGATAATTCTTTTTGCTTCCTTAATGTTAAAGATGCCTTCTTTATTGTGGCCCCATCTTAACTGATCCTGCCCATCTGTTACCAAGATCTTCCTTTGTTTTAACATGCTCAAGAGTTCTTTTGTTTTTGCTTTTGTGGTGTTGTCCCCTCTGCAGTCTATTTTTCTCCAGTGTCTCCACTTTCCGGAGTCATGAGGAAGATTCCAGAAATCTTTAACTCTTGTTAATCCTTGGGAATCGGTTTCCTGCTTGAGACTCATGAAGTCCTCTTTTAACAACGTTGGTTCTTGTTGCCATTTGTCTTCCCAGAAGAGAGCTAGGTCTCCTGCTCTGATTTCCCAGAAACTGTTGTTTTGTACTAGGCTTCTGTTTTCCCAGGCTTTATTCCAGATGTAAGAGCCTTTAATGTTTCCAGTCATTCTTATAAGATCACTATTTTGCCAGGAGCTTGCATATTTTTCCTTCCAGGTTTTAGCCCATTGAGCCCCTGGTTCTTTAACCCATCTCCACCAGAGCTTGGCTCCTAAAACGTTACTCAGAATCTCCTGATCATCTAAGCCTAGGCCTCCATGACTTTTGGGTTTACAGATTTTCTCCCAAGAAACTAGGGCCCATTTCTTCCTAGTTTCCTCCTTGCCCCAAAGGAAGTCTCTCTGGATATTCCTAAATTGTTGTAAGACCCCTTTGGGAGTTGGAAGGGCAGATAAAAAGAAAACAGGGATAGATTGCAGAACGGCCTTTGTCAGAATCAACCTACTAGCAAGGTTCAACGATCTGAAAGTCCATTTTTTAACCTTGTCTTGCATCTTGTTGAGCACCGGTTCCCAGATGCTTTTGTGCAATGGTTTAGCTGTAAGGGGAATTCCCAAATACTTTGAAGGGAGGGAATCCCTTTGGAAGCCCAGAATTATGGAAATATTCCTTTGAATAGCAATGTTAGTATTTAAGAATTTTTTTTTTGATTTGGAGAGATTAACTTCCATACCTGAAGCCAAGGCAAAGTCATTTAGGATTTGTTTGTACGCTGAAGCTTCTTTGACTGTGGGGATACCCTGCAGCATGGTATCATCTACAAATTGTTGATGAGTCATTGCTTGACCATTCTCCATTAATTGGAGGCCCTTGATCTTTCCTAAGACTTTTGCATGATTAATGGACCGGCCCAGTCCTTCCATCATGAGGATAAAGAGAAAGGGAGAGAGTGGGTCTCCCTGCCTGAGGCCTCTGGAAGGAGTAAAGATCTCTGAGGGTGAGCCATTCACTAGAATTGAAAAGCTAGAAGAAGTAACCATAGCCATTACCCATCTGACCCAGTTGTGATCAAACCCAAAAGCAGTGAGGACCTTTCTGATGTAAGTCCAGTTCACCTTGTCATACGCTTTTGCAATGTCTAATTGCATGATCATACCAGCCTGCCTTTTGCTGGTAAGTGTGTGAACTACCTCGTGGGCCTGAATAATGTTGTCCAGGATTTGCCTTCCTTCCACATAACCAGACTGTTCTCCTGAAATTAAAGAAGGAAGAAGAGGTTTGAGTCTGCTGGCCAAAACCTTGGAGATGATTTTGTAAACCACATTGCATAAAGCAATGGGTCTGAACTTATCAGGAGTCTGGGTTGTATCCTATTTGGGGATCAGGGAGATGAAGGAGGTGTTGAGGGCTTTCAGAATGGATCTGCTTCTTCTGGAGTCCTCTACAACATCCAAAATATCCTGTTTGACAACATTCCAGCAAGCTTTGAAAAAGTCTACATTAAAACCATCTGGACCTGGAGCTTTGCCATTCTGCATATCTTTGATTACCTCACTGACTTCTTCTTCAGTTACTGGTTTATTCAGGTTGAAATTATCTTCTCTGGACACCATTCTGGGGATATTTTTTGTAATTTCCTTAATGTGTTGATCTCTGTCTAGATTATTTTCCTTTGTGATACCTTTGAAATGCTGAACCATCACAGCTTCGATATTCTTATGAGAGGTCTGAAGCTCCCCCTTCTTATTCAATATCGAAGAGATTTTGTTGTGCATTCTATTGGCTATGGTGGATCTGTGGAAAAATCTGGTATTTCGTTCACCTTCTTTGAGCCATTGAACTCTAGACTTTTGTCTCCAAAAGATTTCCTCTTGTTTGCATAAATTCTCCCATTCTTGATTGTGTTTTTCAGCTTGCTCACTTTTGATTTTATCAAAACCATCTTTGATCAATGCTTGGTTTAGTTCCTGTATTTTAATTTCCACTGCTTTTTTGTCTACGAAAATATTACCAAAATCCTTCTTGTTCCAGTCTTTGAGTTTGAGTTTTATGTGCTTTAGTATTTTCTGAAGGAGGAACATTTTGGTGCCCTGAGTCTGCAGATCTTCGGACCACCATTTCTCAATGTTGCTGATGAAATCTGGGTGGGAGAGCCAGATATTCTCAAATCTGAAGGGTCTGTTCCTGGGAGAATCGATCCCCTTGATTTCTAATTGAATCGGCCAGTGATCAGAGCCACCGAAGGGGAGAACACATGCAGATATTTCTTTATTTGTGAGCATCATCTCCTCGGAGATCAAAAATCTGTCTAACTTGGAGGCGACCTGGGCATCACCACCTCTTTTGTTATTCCAAGTAAAAAGGCCATTGTGCATTTCAGAGTCAATCATTTTCATATCTTCTGTGAAGGATTGGAACGCTATTGCATCTTTACTTAGCATTCTGGTACCTCCTTTTTTTTCGAAAGAGATTTAATCATGTTAAAATCTCCTCCAATGACCCAAGGGATTTCTTCATGTCTGCTTCTGAGATCTACCAGGGAGTCAAGAAATCTGAGTTTCTCCTCTATTCTATGAGGCCCATAAACATTCGTAACAAGGAAGGTGTCCAACACCCCCACTGGTTGAATGATAACTGATAAATAATTTCTCGATGCCTCCGCATCTATTATACTGACTTTTTGGGGGTTCCATAGAGTGAGAATGCCCCCAGCTGTGTTCTCTGCTTTCACTTCTAGAAACTCAAATTTACCAAGCCATTTGTTATGGATTTGTTTTAATTTCTGAATGGAGCATTTTGTCTCTTGAATGAAGATAATGTCTGGCATTGCTAGTTTCATTCTGTTACTTAGCATTCTTTGTTTTCTTTTACTACCTAGACCTCTGATATTCCAAGATATGAACTTCATAATTAAAGATTTGTAAAAGAGTAACTGGTTAGATCTTTCATCTTACCTGAATCTATCATTAGCTTTCCACATTCCATCAAGAGCTCATTTTTCTTTTTCCTGCCCCTTTTCTTTCCTGGATTTCTAGTAGCTAATCCTGGAGTCATTTTCATTGTTTTCACCCCTCTGTGCTCCTGTTTGTGGATGTTTTTTCCTTTTTCCAGCCCTTGTTCCTGAGTTTTCCATAAAAACAACTGTTGTATTCTATTGCATTCTTCTTGGGGCAGTGATTCGATTCCTCCTTTGGTTCCCTGCATCAGGAATCCTTCCAGATCTAGGTTTTCCTTGTCGAGAATTTCTTGTAGTTCATGATCTTCCAGATCTATTTCACTTTGGGTCATTTCCTGGTCCATCTCCATTTCTGTTTCACTTCTCATCACCTCTTTTGGAGAATCAGTATCTTGAGATTGTTTATTGTTCTCTTCTTTTTCTTTTTCCTTAGTACCTTCCTCCTGATATTGGTTCTCTCTTGAGATTTCTTCCGTCTCTTCTAGCACTTGAAACTTGTTCTGACTGCCCTTCTGCCCCTCATTATGTTGTTGCTTTGACCCCTTTTTTCCTCCTTTTCCTCTACCTGCCACTTTCTGAAAGTTTTCTATGTCCTTCGTTGGATTAAGTTTTTCTTTGGTATCTGCTTTACTAAGTGGGCAGTCTCTTAACAGATGTCCATGTTCATGGCATTTTCGGCATCTGAAAGGGATATGCTCGTAGTCCACTGTCTGCACCCACTCTTCATCAAAAACTTCTAGGATTACTTCATCCGGAAGCGCTCCAGATAGATCCATTTCCACACATATCCTTGCAAAGGAGGTATATTTTCCCCTTCTTGTGGCTTCCAAAGCTTTGACAAAGTATCCTAGTTTATTGCCAATGGCAGCAAGTGATTCAGTTTGCCAATAATCAAGAGGTAGAGAATAGAGCCTTACCCACACTGGAACTGAAGAGAAAGTCTCCCGCTCTGGGACAAAGTTCATCTTCCAAGGCCTCATATAGAGACCGACTGCTGCAAAAAAATAGGGTCCTCCTTCGAATATTCTGTCTTTATCTTCGATGTTAGAGAACACCACTATGAAGAATCCTTTTGACCCAAGATGTAGGTCAATGCTTCCTTTGGGTTTCCAGTGAAACTTGATCCACGTTTGTAAAGCCTTTTCAGTGGGCCATAGTCCCATGAATTTACAGATAATGGCGTAGGTCCCCATGTGTTCCCTGTGAGCCTGCAGAGCAGGATCATTTAATATCACTCTAGGAGTGATTTCTGCTTTTGGTTTGCAAGGTCCTTTTTGTTTTTTGTCTCTCGAACCCAGACTTTTGTCTTCTTCCTCTTTGTCCTTTGTGCTGCTGTTTTCCTTGGTTTTGGTCCCATCTATTTCTTTTTCATTATCCCTATTCCTGTCATCCGGACAGCCTTTACTGTTCCCAATCATTGATTTACCTCTGCTGGCCACCGCGTCTTTGTAGGAGGGAGCCGAGCTCCCTCCCCCACCACTCTTCATTAGAAACTAACTTTGCTGTCTATTGTAACCCTAGTTACTTCAGCTCTCCCGCGCTCCAACCCTTTCCACTCCAAATCAGATTTTCACAATCTATTTTTTCAGATTACTTTTGTAAAGTTATTTTCTAAATATTTTAATAATATTTTACTTGTATCTTTTTTTATAGCTATTAATATCTAATTTGAAAGGTTTTTTTTTTAATATATAAAATGGAAAAAAATATGTAGTTGTTTTTTACAATATCATTGACCTATATAAGCTTCAAATATATAGTTAGAAAATTTTGGGGTGTTTTTTAATATTTCTTTTATAATATTTGATGTAAATTTATTAATATTAATTATGATAGAAGAAAAAGAAATTATTTTAATGTCCATGAGGCTAAAGATAGTTTATGGGGCAGATTGCTTCTTCATCTGCTTGATGTATTCGACATTTTTTTTGTGAAGCTTCAAAATAAATGCTCCCAGCTTCTCCTTGGCTAAATAGATTATCCGAAGAGCTATTTGTTTTTTTTGTAAAGCTTCAAAATAAATGCTCCCAGCTTCTCCCTGGCTAAATAGATTATCCCAAGAGCTTTGATGTATTTAACCCTTTTTCTGTGAAGCTTCAAAATAAATGCTCCAAGCTTCTCCCTCACTAAATAGATTATCCCATGCCACCATATCTGCATAACTTTCACGTAACTTTCCCTGTTGTCTTTGAAGGCCTCACATTCTAAAATGAATTATTTTTCTGTTTCCACTTTTCCAGAAGAACAAAAAATGCATACTCTTTCCTCCCACTTTGATATATATTAGAGTAATTTAAGGTAGAGAATCTCTCACCTATAGATAAAAAATAATAATTTTCTTAATTAGTATAAGCATATACTAATGAATAAATATTTTAGCCATTTCTCTAGAAATCTAGTTATATAATTTTGAGTTAGAGTATAATTTTTTTGTTGTTCAAACATGTTTTAAATATATAAATAAATTTAGCACAAAAAACCTCTTTCCAAGAACTTAGATTTTGAAATTACACAACTTAAATTTACAATTCTAAAAAAATTCTATTAAATTTATATGGGAGAAAAAACAAAAGCATTAATAAATTAAATTATGCTAATAAAATATATTATATCAATATATTGTTATGTTATATTGTCGTAATTATAAAAAACATATTATAACAAAGGCTACATAGTAGCTAAAAATAAAATAACTAATAAAATATTGTATTGTTGAATGCAAAATTAAGAAATATGATTAACTAATGTTGTTTATATGAACATGTATACACTTTAATGTATACGTTTATTTTATATGTGTGTATTTTACTTTTTATTAATATATATAATTTTTTTATAATTAAATTTATTAAAATATGTTTTTAATATAATAATAAGTTACTTTAAATTGAAAATTAGGAGAAAAAATTGCAAGTCATTGAAAATGGAAATAAGAGAAAAATTAAGAAAGTTAAATAAAAATGAAATAAAATAAAAATGAAAAATTAGTAACTAAAAAAAATGGAAGTTACTAAAAAATCAATAATAAGACCTCAACCAATTACTTTACAAATAAATAAATTTAAATAATAATAATAAAATAACAAAAATTGAATTCCTAATGTTAAATTATTAAATTGATTATCATATTTGATAAATTTATAATGTTGTTATATATCTCTTAACTATTTATTTGCAATATTTTTTTTTCAACCCCTATTAAATTTGTTGACCCAAAATTGGATTAAGGTCAAGGTTCATGAGGCATACTTTCATATATAAATTCTTCATAGGTTTTATGTCATTAGATTAATATTAATATTCTGAATTCTTATTGTTAAAAGGGTAATGATGTGTATAATGTTGATATATGGTAGATTTTTCAAGAGTATAATATATATATACATAAATTTGGTAAGATTACATTTTCATTATATCTAATATATTATTTTGATTGGCTTGGGGAATTCAACCAGTGATTTTATATCAAAGGATATCTTAAAATAACACATTTATCACCATCTATTCCAAATGAACAAGAATATATATATATATATATATATATAATTTTTTAATAATAACTATTATATTAAAGTTTATTTTATTATATATAAATTAAATTTGGTGAAAATAAATTTAATTAATTTTAATTATAAAAAATCTAATTAATAAATTTATATATCATTTAAATTTAAAATTTAAAATACTTCAAAAAATTTATAATAATTTTTTTTTAATAATTGAAAAATAATTTTATAAATTTCGAAAAATTTGAAGATTACTTTCTATTTCAATTGTTATCACTATAATGAACTATAAATAATAATAATTATAAAATACATATCAATATCATAATAGTAAAACCAAAGAACTGATGGACAAAACCATAAAACATGAGATATGACAATAAAACATGAGATATTTGAGTAGAAAGTGATGGCATTTGTTTGTTATTTTACGTTAAAGATTTTTATTTCCATTTCCATTTCCATTTTTTTAGGTTAATGATATATTTTTCCATTTACATTAGGACGCTTTCACTAATAATGCTATAATTTCCTCATTCATCCTTTTTTCAATCTTGGACAAGGAATACACGAACGAGACATGAATTTAATATATGCCCAAATAACATGCATACAACAAGAACTGCAGGCAGCCCTACCGGTTCGAAAATCTTTATACTTAAAACTCGTTATGAGCTTGAAAACACTACCATTTTTCAAAAACTTCTACGCAATTATAACCTTTGAAAACACAACGATTTTCTAAAAACTTATAAGCAGTTATGCAGATGAGAAAAGATACTGTATTCACAATGATGTTATTTGCACTATTTCTGTTCAGTGACTACTTAAGGTGCAATCACAGAGTTGACACCTCAGAATTAGTCATCTTCCTTTATGCTAAGGGTGGATTATGATTGTGGATTGTGAGGTTAAAGTGATAAGGAGGTGAGAGTCACCTTATTTATGTTTGGAAGACATTTGTCCATTGTCACAAATTCTGTCGACGGAAGGGTTTTGTATTATTTTTTTTTGAGGTTGGAGGGCCCATCTGTTTCTGCATAGACTAAACATCCAAATCTTTCTACTTTATCACTATATTTGGTGATTTCGTACATAAAGTATAATTCGAACCTAAAATTGGAAAGTTATTAATAATCACTGATATTTGCTATATAATATTTATTATTAATTATATTCGAAAATTTGTTAATAATGACGCTATTTGTTACATAATATTAATTATTAATTATATTCTTCACCATTAGTTTCATCTGCCAAGAATTATTCACCATTAGATGCTTCTGCACCAATTACTCGCATTTAAAAAAAAAACCAAACGACCGCATTTATTTTAGTGCTATTAGAGAACAACTGTATTTATTTAAGTGCTATTAGAAAAAAACTGTATTTATTTTAGTGTTATTAGAAAACAAATCACATATAACATGCATGGGTTTTATAACCGGGTTTCCAAGCGACACCCAACGATAATCTGGTTGAAATATTATAGAATTTAGCCATTGTCAATTTAGCAAATATTTTAAAATCAGATCAAATCAAATAAACAACAATCAAATCAAATATTGTAAGTGCCCATGCACTTACAATCTTTTAGTGGTCCCTGCACCACTGACGCCCTCTACACAATTTATGAAATGCGAGATTCGATCAACGCCTTCCTCTGCAGGCTTGCTTGAAATACAGAGTTGGACTATTACAAAGAAGGAACAAATGGGTTCTTATGTAATTTGTATTGCGCACAAACATACAGATAGAACGATGTTAGACCGGATATGTAATACGGATTTTCTTGGATCCGTCTAAGGAATGTGGTTCAAAAAGGGCTGGAGTCACTGGAACCACTATGAGCATAATAGTAAATTCATAGACACCGATGATCAAAATTTTCATATGCAGCTTGGGAGGTCAGCCAAAGCCATGGCGGCCACTATCAAAATCAAAATCAAAATAAAAAGTGATATTCTACTAGAGGCAGGCCAAACGAGAAAATTCAAAAGACGAATTTCTTGGGTCTTCCTCGAGGAAAAAAAAAGATAAAGAAACTGATAAATTCCAAGTTCCACACAGGAGCCTTGAAGAAAAATAGAACATAGTTAAAATTTCTTATGCACACATAAGCCTTAAAGGAAAAAATAAAACATAGTTGAAATTTCTTATGCCTATACTCTAGTTAAAATTTGAGGACACTTCACCAGAGGCATTGCATTTTTGCTTAATTTCAGGTTGTGGCACTGTGGCAAAACTGAAAAAGTTGTGCTGAGAATTCTCAGATAACAACTTTATATCTTGCAGATGGATTCCTCTGTTGACATTGTCTAGTCTATGGATTGAAAATGGCAAGAGAACATCAAAGCTAAAAAGGAGTTAGGATATTCTAGTGAATGAGTTTTTCATATTTGCATTATGCCATTATATACGTCATTTATTACAAGATATAAAGACATTGAACAATTTTTCATATTTGCATTATGCCATTATATACGTCATTTATTACAGGATATAAAGACATTGAACAATTTAACATGCTTACTCATCAAAGCTAGCAAAATAGGCAGCTGTAAATGAGGAGAAAACACTAGCGGCATGGGTAAAGGTAGTATCTACCACAGGCATTGGCAAGAGCACAGGAAGTTCTAATAATCATTTGAAGTTACCATTGAAGATTTCTACACTTTTGACCATATGTGTCACACCCCTACACTTGCGGTAGTCTTCCAAATGCTTATAGTGAGGTGCGGCACCACCGAACGCTTTCTTTTCACCAATACTAACATTCGTGGACTACGCCTACTTTCACATTAACATTACTTAGCTTGTGTTTCGCAACCAAGTAAACGTACAATTATCCTTTATACTTAACGAAGCCCATACTCATTCATTATCCATAGCAATCATAACATGAACATCAACAATTGCAACAAGTATAAAGGGGAGGGGCAACTCCCGAACAAGTCTGCCTGACAATATATTATAACCAGTCTATCTTCAATAATACAATACAAGTAATGCTTAGCAGACTCCAAGCCAATACTTAGTTTCTTTTACAAAGTAGGCAAACAGCCTTTACAATGAACATGTGCATGTCTTGCATGAGAGTGGGTGCTCACATGAGTCACCGAGACACTCTACCAAAACCCGGCACAAATTTGCATTTCGACTGAACCTCGGGCACACCTTGCCCATGCCTTCACTCAACCTCCAAGTACCAACTTCCTTTATGCACATTCAAGACAAGCGCATGAGCTATGCGCTCAACCCTTGCTACTTCTGCGCCTTAGAAATCTGCGCACTTGTCTTAGAGCGAATGCAAGTCGAATGATGTTTGAATGAGCTCTCATGCTCATGTGTATATACCCTTTTCTGCGTGGGTTTACTTGTGGGTGGCAGCCCCTTGGCCGACCCCCAAACCATACAATATGCACCCCCATGAGGGCTCCTTCCAAGTCGGCTTGCCTTAACGCAAGTCTCCTTTCAATCGTTGTATAAAGCTCTTGTCGTTCCATCGCATTCTCCAAAGTGTCGCATATTGTCACTTCTTTCGTCGCTCAGAACGTCGCATTTCTTCCGCACTCCCGTCGCACTTCGGTTGGTCGCGCGCCCGTCGTGCACCCGCGTGCCCGCACGCCCGCCCGCGCCCTCGTGCATGGCGACTTCGCCCGGCGCCCGTCGCACAATCGCCCAGAGGCCTTACATCCTCCTCCACCTGAAATCGTTGTCGTCCTCGACAACATACCATCTCGGTAGCCATCCACCAAGATCATCATCGTCCACGATGTTGACTCCTCCACATAAGGCAAACATCCCTGCAACATATGTAGAGCCTTGTCTCCATCATGCCTCGACTTAGTGACCAACTGCCACCAAGCTCACCATACCAAGGTATGTACCTCAACGGTATGCTCTCCATCAGATATCATCTCGATCCATGATCATCGACCTCTTCTGCCACATTCCCCACTGTAACATATCGTGTTGACTCCATCATGTGTCCCTATGTGAACCTCTGTCATGATACTCCAACAAGATGCTAACACATCTCTGCACACTTCGCGACCCCATGTCTGAACTAGTTGGGTAGCTAATCCAACTGTCACGCTCAAACCATGAGAGTGAACATCCTCATGTCATAATCAGTTGTTCCTCAAAACATCCTGCCACATTCTTGACTCATCAAGAATCTACCTCCATAATCCATGCTCAGGTCCATGGAAACTCCATCCATTTGCAACATGCCATGATGCTTGATGCCAAGCCATCCCTGCACCATCAGTCATACCTGCTCCATATGTCTAAGGGACTCATTGCCGTGAGCAACTAACAATGAGCCCCATCTTCTCATCCATCTAAGAAGATGTAGAGGGAGTAGAGCCTGAAGGCTCTCCCTCACTAATCAACTCAATCCATCTGTCAGGATCCTCAATCTCCATCCTTTGTAGATAAGCAACCCGGTCTTCCCCCTGGACATCCAGCCTCACATATACCTCATCATCATCATCATCATATTCCACCAACTCCAGCCTCCTTGATAAATCCAAGATGCTATCTGAAAGTGATCTAATGACTAGTGACTGCTCGGTAAGCTTTGCCTCAACAGTAGACAATCGCTTACTCATGTCTCCCATTCTCTTCTCATCCTCCATTTGCATCACTCCCAATTTAGAATCAGCCCTTGTCACACCAATGGTTGGAACACCAATGGGTACATCTTCCCTTCCATCATAAATGTAGAGCTTCTTCAAATGTGGAACAATCATAGCATCAAATTGTTTCATAAACTCCATCCCCAATACAACCTCATAGTCATCAATCCGTACTATAGTGAAGTCCACCTTCCCAGTCCATTCACCAAGTGTAGTGTCCACCCTCTCAGCTATACCAAGAATCTCAATAGGAGGAGAATTCACTGTCTTCATTTGTGCCTTTGCCGGTACAAATTTCAGCCCAATCCTTCTCGCAGTATCTTCACCCATGAAGTTAAGAGAAGCCCCACTATCCACCATAGCAAGCACATCACCACCTCCAACCTTCATTCGAACATACTCCAACTTGTTCCTCTCAGGATCCCTTCTAGAGACCACCTCCGTAGTAGCAGAAGCACCAAGTATCTGCATCATCCCCACAGAAGAACCTTCATTCCTCACATCAGATTGTGCAATAGCAGCCACCTTTGGTTTAGAAGGACAATTCTTCACCGTGTGTGGTCCAGCACATATCCAACACTTCAAGGCTTTCTTCGTCTTCGAACTATCATCCAATTTCGAAGCATCTTCCTTCTTCTTATCTTTCAGTTTATCGGACTTCTTCTTCCTATCATAAGAAGTCTCATCATAATGCTCCACCAACCTGTCAACAGCAGCAAAAGCTTCTTCAAGTGTCCTAATTTTTTGCCTCTTCACTTCACTGCGTGCCCAAGGCTTCAACCCAATAATGAATTTGAACACCTTGTCCCTCTCCGCCATGTCAGGAAGTTCTAGAGTTGCACTTGCAAACTCCCGCTGATATGCTTGTAGGCTTCCGGTCTGCTTTATGTACTTAATCTTCATCCTTGCTTCCCATGTTTCATCCTGAGGACTAAAATGAGTCTGCGAATCCTTCTTCATGTCATCCCATGAAGTAATGTCATCAGCACTACCATTGGCAATCTGATCTAACCTCCTTCGCCACCACATCTTAACATCCTTTGTTAAGAACTGAGCAGCTACCTTGACCTTTGTCTCATCATCAGATAGACCCAACCGTTCCAAGTATTGCTCCATGTCCCATAGAAATTTGCGAAGAGTCTTTGCATTCCTTGTACCATCATAAGATTCCGGTTCCTTGACCTTCACATGAGGCACTCCTCCACCTGAGTTATGCCTCACGGCCTTCTTCAATACCACAATCTCATCCTTGGCTTCCTCAAGAGTTTTCTTCAAGTTCACGATCTCTACAAGACCCCGATCCCTTACTTCTTCAACCTCCTTGACCCTTACTTCAAGTTGTGTACACATAATATCAGTGTACTCATACTGTGTCCGGAGTTCATCATGTTGTGTTGGGAGTTCATCGAGCTCTTCCTTCGTCTTCAAATTGGCCTCTTGTTCTTTAGCAAACAAGTCCATCTTCTTATCCCAAGATCCTCCATCTTTTCCAACACCTTTTCAATGAAGCCAATAGTAGTATCCTTCACAACGTGACTAGACTGAGCCTGAGATTCGATTGCCATCTCTAACAGCTTCTTCCTCCTCTGCAATCTAGTTTCGACCATCCAACAGCTTCACCAAGTCACCTGTAATTAGAAATAACCCCTTTTCCACTTGTGTGAAATGGTTTCCTTCACCTGCAAGCACCCTTTCCACTGTCATGAGCAACCCTGCTCAATGGTTTCAAACCGAAGTCTTTTTCTCACCTGTCAAGTGTATACCGGCTTCAATGCTTCAACACCTGAACCTATTCAAAAGCTTCCAACCTTCCATGAGCAAACCTTGCTCTGATACCAACTTCGCTTCGGTGAAGTTGTGTAGCAGCTTCAATACCCGGATCAGCTGCTCTAATACCAACTGTCACACCCCTACACCTGCGGTAGTCTTCCAACCGCTTATAGCGAGGTGCAGCACCACCGAACGCTTTCTTTTCACCAATACTAACATTCGTGGACTACGCCTACTTTCACATTAACATTACTTAGCTTGTGTTTCGCAACCAAGTAAACATACAATTATCCTTTATACTTAATGAAGCCCATACTCATTCATTATCCATAGCAATCATAACATGAACATCAACAATTGCAACAAGTATAAAGGGGAGGGGCAACTCCCGAACAAGTTTGCCCGAAAATATATTATAACCAGTCTATCTTCAATAATACAATACAAGTAATGCTTGGCAGACTCCAAGCCAATACTTAGTTTCTTTTACAAAGCAGGCAAACAGCCTTTACAAAGAACATGTGCACGTCTTGCACGAGAGTGGGTGCTCACACGAGTCACCGAGACACTCTACCAAAACCCGGCACAAATCTGCACTTCGACCGAACCTCGGGCACACCTTGCCCACGCCTTCACCCAACCTCCAAGTACCAACTTCCTTTATGCGCATTCAAGACAAGCGCATGAGCTATGCACTCAACCCTTGCTACTTCTGCGCCTTAGAAATCTGCGCACTTGTCTTAGAGCGAATACAAGTCGAATGATGTTTGAATGAGCTCTCACGCTCATGTGTATATACCATTTTCTGTGTCGGTTTACTTGTGGGTGGCAGCCCCTTGGCCGACCCCCAAACCATACAATATGCACCCCCATGATGGCTCCTTCCAAGTTGGCTTGCCTTAACGCAAGTCTCCTTTTAATTGTTGTATAAAGCTCTTGTCGTTCCATCACATTCTCCAAAGTGTCACATATTGTCACTTCTTTCGTCACTCGGAACGTCGTATTTCTTCCGCACTCCCGTCGCACTTCGGTTGGTCGCACGCCCGCGCACCTGCCCGCGCCCTCGTGCACGACGAATTCACCCGGCGCTCGTCGCACAATCGCCCGGAGGCCTTAACAATATGTTACTAGCTTTTCCCTATATGATGAGCAGAAAATATGGAGCAGTCCGCAGTCGAAAAGTGCACGTCAACTGAAATGTTACATTGAACCATTAAAAAACAACATCCTAGCATCCCAGATCGACTACCTAGATGGACTACCTATAAAAAGTGCAATGCTAGAGTAGTAGCACGGATAATTTAAAAGAGATTTTCCACTGAAGATAGAGCTATTTCTTTCAGCTACTATTATTTTATCGCCTAGATGCCCCTCTTTTTATATAGCCATAGCCTCGTCCATATACAAATCCCATAGAGGCCTTTTCTCACCTCATTGTGCATGCATATTGAACCTAATGTATGCACTATTATGTATGTCACCTAGGATAATAACACAAAAGCGCGCGAGAGCCAAAACCACTGCATGGATAAGGGAAGGGGGTCAGTTGTTTCCTGTATCAAACGATATTACCCAGTATTGAAGACCATTTGGTTGGTATGGAATTCTCCTGATTCAACCATCCTCGCCCTTTTCGTGGAATATGTCATGGACCATGCCCAAAAATCCACAAACTAACCTAGATGTAAACTTATACCCACCTAGTTGTAACCTGAAACCATACCACGCCTTGGGGTTGAACTTTGATTTATGTAAGCATAAGCTTAAGAGCAGGCAGACAAAGGACTCTCATGGAACCATGGCTTGCATTCATTCACCTATAGGCAAAGGAGAAACCTAGCAAGAAGATGAGGTACTGAGTGAGGTCGAAGGGCTTAATTATTCACCTATAGGAAAAGGAGAAACCTAGCAAGCAGATGAGGTACCTGAGTGAGGTCGAAGGGCTTAATTTTTCTTCTGAGCATCTGGGCAAATAATCACGTAAACATATGGAGTATATGCAACTCAGGTTCAGGTTCAATTCAAGATTGCATACATTTTTTAGTATATATATATATATATGCACCATTTATTCTATTTATTCATTCAACTAAATCAACAAATGGACACCAAGCGTAGGAACAGTAATATTAAAAAATTAATAAGAAATAAAACAATTAAAAGGATGTGTTGGGCAAGCATTTGGGGAGTGCATGCAACCCACCTGTCACATCATTTCTATTTCAGGTAATCCAGGAGTAGAGTTTTATATTTCCATGGATTTTTTTATGGGAATATCAGAGAATGTTACTTGGTATGAAGCCCCTAAACAGGTTATTCTAAAGCAGGGTGTATTGTAACATAGTATGTAGATGTGTTGTCAACTGGTATGAAGCATTTTCTGTAGTCGGATGTGTTGTAGTGAGATGCAGTCGTATAGAAGGCCGGTGATGTTCCCCTCTAGTGGATTATAGAAGACACACTATGTCAGTGACCTATCACATACTCAATATTAAGCCATTACCAAGAGCAGGAAAACTGGAACAACACAGACAAAGCAGCCAGACTGGAGTAGTAGGCAACCACAGTTACGAAAATAATATTTTGGTTTTAGTATTTCACTGCACAGACATAAAACCTAAAAACCTAATAGCAGAAATTTGCACTCAGTAACATTTTCAAAAGGGGGAGGGAAGGAACCTTGACAAGATATTATGCTAATAAATCAAGATATTATGCTAATATTTATTAGAATAAGAATACTGACATTTGTTGACTACGATTTTGGCATTAACTGTGGCTACTATAATTCTCTACCAACTTTTATGTCTTTTGTTGGTGAGTGACACATATGTCTATGATATAAGTTGTTCTTAATCTTATATGCATCATAGATATAATTTCAAGAAAATGAAATGCAATAGCTGATAATCAGCTTATCTCACCACCAGATTATGATCTGTGGAAATAGGTCTAAAATTCTCATCTGGTGGAAAAGCTCCAACTGTGGTGGAGGAGCCCAAACTGTAGCAAATTGGGCCAGTGAAAACCGGACTTAGATTCAATTTTTCCATCATGCTGGTGGTGGTCCTCATTATGTGTGACTTCTTATGCCCGATAAAGAAACTTTTGCTCATAATCCATATTTGCTAAAATATACAAATAAAGAACCGCCGGCATGCTTACCTTGTGATTGTGATTGTCGTGTTTCATGATATCAGAGGTATCAAGAAGCCATGGGTCACGCCCCCAATTCTTTTTTCATTAAATTGGCCGGGTGTGGCACCACCTAACTAGTTAACATCTTTCATTGTTAGCTTACTTTACGAACTACGCCTTAACATTCATCATTAAGCATGAATAACATATTAATGTGCGGAAACCATTAATATAAAACCATCATAGAACAGCAGGAGAACAACATCACATGTATAATAATCTTTTATTATATATGAAGAGTTTTTGTACAATGACCGGGAGCTTGGCTCCACCGGCATTTATACCCAAGTCGGGCGCCCACCCGTGCAAGAGTGCACGGTGGTCTCACCATGACTTAACCAAAATACAACACAACACGAGTTTCCTTTGCCGAATGGACGAGCGCGCCCGTGCACAACCCACGCCCAACACAATCCAAAACTCATATAACACTTCGGCGGGCAGGCGCCCTATCGCACCCTCCACCCGCGCTCCAATCGAACATAACCGCATGCAAGACTTCGTGTAGGCTTCCGGGCGGGTGGGCACATAGACCTGTGCCTCTGCGGCTCCTACTCCTCTTCCTTCGCACCTCTAGCTCGTATGTTGAATGCCAAAGTTCGATGGTGAAAATGCCATGACTTCATTGCATACATATATGGTATGTTGTGTGGAGGTCGCGCCCTCGGCCGACCCCTCCACATACCTCCAACCGCTGTGCCTTCAAACGATATACAACGCCATCGTGTGGTCGGCCCGCCCATGGCGCGGGACCGCCCCACCAGCTCGCCCTCCGTTTGGCTACGCACCTCGGTCGGCTTGTGAACGAGTTCACCCATGACTCGCCCCTATAAACCCGAATGCCAATTCGTCAACATAAACATATGTCACACCTTTGGTCATCTTGTCGCACATTTTATGCCTTAGTCAATTCGCGAAGTGAGTGGAGCGCGTGCTCGATCGCCTAATGATTGTAGGGCATTACATCCTCCCCAACTCGAAATCATTATCGCCCTCAACAATCCCGACTTTCTCAGAAGCTTCCTGTCATACTTCTCAATCTTCTTCTTCCATCTCCAAAGTGAGTCCTCTGATTCCTAGCTTTCTTCCTACGGTGCATTCTTCCATCTGACAAGAAATTCCCACTTCATGTGGCAACCAATCCCTATAGTTCTGAAGATCAAAATCTTCTCCAACTCTAGTCCTAGCTTGTCCACAATCCCGGCTGGTCCCCTCGGCGGTTTAGCTCTCTTTGCATGATCAACATCAAGTTTGCATCTCTTCAACTGAATCATATGAAAAACTGGATGCTTCATGTGCATATGGTGCAGAAGCTCCAGCTCGTAAGCAACTTCCCCCACTCTCTTCTTCACTCGGAATGGTCCCTCATACTTCTGTGTCAGTTTGCTCGCAGTCCCCTTGGCTGGCTAAAACTGCTCTCCGGTAATCCTGAGAAACACCATATCCCACACACTGAAGTGTGCATCCCGTCTTCCTCGATCAGCCCATTTCTTCATTCTCCTTACAGCTTCATGCAAGCGCAACTGTGCCAACTCCAAGGTCTCATCCCAAGCCTTCATGAACTTCTTTGCATGAGGACTCCTCAAGAACCCTCCTGTCACTACAGTATGTGGTGCAACCGACATCTGCCCGTTCACCAACTCAAATGGACTATACCCCATTGTAGAACTCTTTTAAATATTGTAGCTAAACTGAGCAATATCCAAGAGTTCAGGCCAATTCTTCTTATCAACCGTCACATAATGTCTCAAGTAGTCCTCCAGCAATGCGTTGATCCTCTCGGTCTACCCATCTGTCTACAGATGGTAACTCGATCTCATCAACGACTCTGTCCCGACTAACTTGAACAATATGGTCCAAAATCTGCCTGTAAAACGCGAATCTCTATCCGACACGATGCTTAATGGAATCCCCCAATAATTCACTATGTTCTTAAAGAACAACTCCGCAGTCCACTCGGCCCCACACGGTATATTTGCTGGAACAAAGACAACATACTTGGAAAAATGATCAACCACGACCATTATCCCATTATACCCTTGAACATGTGGCAACTGAGTAATGAAGTCCATCGAGACACTCATCCATGGTCTCTCAGGAATTGGTAAAGGCTGCAACAGTCCTCCCTGCCTCTGAGTATCTGATTTGTCTTGTTGACAAATGATGCACGTATGTACATACTCCTCCACATCCTCTCACATCTTCTCCCAAAAGAATCTTCTCTCTAACAATGCCAAAGAACGATGCATCCCTGGGTGGCTAGCCCATGGCGAGTCGTGGCACTCCTTCAAAAGGTGCCTCCTGAGCCCAGATGACTTTGGAACATAGAGTCGGTTTCCAAAGAACAAGAACCCGTCTCATAGAAAGAACTTACGTGTCTTCCCCTCCTTTATCTGCTTCACTATATTCTGTGCCAAAGTATTGGTTTTAACACTTTCCTTGAGCTTATTCTACATCTCTTTTGACATCTGAACTCGACTCCTACTCCTAGCTGCCCAGTCTTCTCCTTCCAATGCTGCAAGTTGTCCCTTCCTGCTAAGGGCATCTTCTACCACATTATGTCTTCCCAGTCTATACTCGATAGTCATGTCAAATTCTACCAAGAAGTCCTACCAACGAGCTTGCTTTGCAAAAATCTTTGGTTGTGATGCAAAATAACTTGCTGCAACGTTGTCCGTCTTGACAACAAATGACTTCCCAATCAGGTAATGCCTCCACACATGAAGACAGTGAATGATTGCAATCATCTCCTTCTCATGGACCGGATACCTCCATTCTCTATCCTGCAACTTCCGACTCTCGTACACCACCGGATGCCCATCTTGCATAAGAACCCCTCCTATGGTAAAATCCAAAGAATCAATGTGTACCTCAAATGGTCTCTCGAAGTCTGGGAACTTCAGTATCAATGCTGTAACCATCCTCTTCTTCAAGTCATCAAATAACTTCTGACATTTATCCGTCCAACTCCACCTCTTGCCTTTCTTCAATAGGTCTGTTAGTGATGATGTTACCTTGGAGTACCCCTCTATGAATTTCCGTTGGTAGTTGGTCATGCCCAAAAACACCCTCATCTCATGGACATTCTTCGGTTCAACCTAATCCTCGATCGCCTTCACTCTGCTCGGCTCCATTCGTATGTACCCTTGACCAACAATATGCTCAAGGAACGGAATCTCGGTCTGAGCGAACACACACTTAGACTTCTTCAAGAACAACTGATTTTCCCTTAGTGCCTCGAACACCATCGCCAAGTGCTTCTTATGATCCTCCATGTTGTCACTGAACACCACTATATCGTCCAAGTAAACTACTACGAACGAATCCAAGTATGGTCGTAGGACATCATTCATCAAAGTGCAAAATGTAGTAGGAGAATTACACAACCCAAATGGCATAACAAGGAACTCAAAGCTACCTTAACTTGTTACTATTGTGGTCTTCTTCTCGTCTCCTTTAGGTATCCGCACTTGATAATACCCATGCCTCAAGTCCAGCTTGGAAAACACTCGGTCTTTCGCAAGCTTGTCAAAGCAATCAGCAGCCAATAGCAAAGGATACCTGTTCCTTACCGTCTGCTTGTTCAATGCACGATAATCACAGCACATCCATAGCTCATTTGAATCCTTCTTCCACTGGAACAATACCAGAGCTCCATAAGGGGACCTTGAAGGTCTGATGAAACTTGCATCAGCTAACTCCTTTAGCCGTCATTTCAGTTCCTCCAACTCAGGTCCTGACAATCGATAAGGTGCTTTAGCCGAGGGTTGCTTTCCTGGCTCAAGCTCAATGCTATGGTCCACTGCATGCCTTGGTGGAAGCTTCTTTGGTAGCTCATCAGGCATCAAATCTGCATATTTGGTTAGTACCTCAGAAATCTCGGCTGGAATAGGCATCGCCACTCCATCACCTTCGACATCCTTGAACATCACTGCATATGTCTCCATAGCTAACTCCTTCATAGCCTTCTCCAAACTCAGTGCCGAAACCTGCTGCACCTTGACTTCCCTCCTTTGCCTATGAGTGGGAAAAGTCCAAGTTTGTGTCTGTCCAACCAACACCACCTCATCATAGAAGGGGACAACAATAGCCCTGTTTCCCTTCAAGAAATATTGTTCGAGTATCATATCAAAGTCATTCATCTCCATCACTATGAAGTCCAACTGACCCTTCTAGTCTTTTATCTGCACAGGCACTTTGTGTGCCAAACCCGCCACCTTAGCTCTAGAGTTCACTGCCTTGACTTCCACATTCGACGGGAAGATCATCAGTCCAACCTCTTTTGCTAACTGTGTCGTCATGAAGTTATGAGTGGCCCCCATGTCCACCAGAGCTTGAATGGTCTTGCCATGAACCATCAAGTCCACGAAACCCAGACTATTAATTCACGATTTCTCCATAAATTTTGCCTGTATACATGTCTCTTTTCTGCATTCATCATCAAGCAACGGCTTCACCACCTGTGAACCTGCTCTGATACCACCTGTCACGCCCCCAATTCTTTTTTCGTTAAATTAGCCGGGTGTGGCACCGGCTAAGTAGTTAACATCTTTAATTGTTAGCTTACTTTATGCCTTAACATTCATCATTAAGCATGAATAACATATTAATGTGCGGAAATCATTAATATAAAACCATCATAGAATACTAGGAGAACAACATCACATGTATAATAATATTTTATTATATATGAAGAGTTTTTGTACATTGACCGGGAGCTTGGCTCCACCAGTGTTTATACCCAAGTCAGGCGCCCACCCGTGCAAGAGCGCACGGTGGTCTCACCCATGACTTAACTAAAATACAATACAACATGAGTTTCTTTCATAGAAAATTTTAGGGGCGAATGTTGGCCCTTTGGCGAAATTAAGGGGTTTTAAATTTTTAGTGGGTGAATATTTTGTATCATAGTACATTTTTACAAATCACCTCAAATAGCCCACCTTATTTTAAGGGACAGGGTAAAAAAAGTAAATTTAGCACTTGACATTAGGAGTTACAACCTTCCATTCGCCCTTTTTCAAGAATAGGTTTTATTTAAGTGAATCCATTCGCCCATTTTCAAGAATAGGTTTTATTTAAGTGAATCCTATGGGCTAAAGGCCCAAATACCATATTTATAAAAGAGGTATGGTAAATTCATAAAAATATAAATAATGAGAGGTATGGTAAATAAATAAAAGATTTTTTATATTTACTCCATAAGTCACTTTATATACATGCAAGGTTGTAAACAAATAAAAATATAAGTAAAGTGGAGGTATGGTAAATAAATACAACGTATTTTTATACTTACTCAAAAGGTATGGTAAATAAATTAAAATATAGATAAACTAGACGCATGGTAAATAAATAAACCTCTTTTTATATTTAGTCCATAACCCTTGTTCTATTTATGAAGGCTCAAGAAAGAGGTTTTATTTAAGTGAATCCTATGAGCCAAATACCATATTTGTAAAAGAGGTATGGTAAATTAATAAAAATATAAATAAACCAGAGGTATGGTAAACAAATAAAACATTTTTTTTATATTTACTCCATAAGTCACCTTATATTTACGAACACTCAAAAAATGCATTATATTTAGGTGAAACCTATGGGCAAAATACTATGGGACAAATACCATGGACTAGATTGTTATTAATACCATGCAAAAAAACATTATTAACCCTAATATTAGTATTAATAAAAATAAAAATGGCACATGGTATTGACCCATGGTATTCATCAAAATGGCACATGGTATTCACCTGGAATGTAGCATATTTAAATGGGGGAATTAAACCAGCATAGATCCATCTTTACTCTGGAACTACTAACCCCCGAGAGGTATCAAATATCATGATATGCAAACTAGCATAGAGTGACAAAATATTTGATCGATGTTGTAATTTAATGTATGTTAAACATTTTAGCTTGGTTAAAATAAAAAATAAAATAAAAAACAACTATTAATTTTATTAATTTTTATAAATTACTAATAGTAATTTTTAAGCTCCAAGTTTATGATAACCCATGGTATTGACCCATGGTAATACTATGGTATTCATGTGAGCATGGACTATTTAAAGGGGAAATTCTATCATCTTAAATCCATCTTAATTCTGGGTCTACCAAGTGCTTAGAGGGATAAATAGATTTCATCCCCCTAAGAGTGGTAGATGTAGAGTTAAGATGGATATAGGTTGGTTTTTATGATAATGAAGATATTAAATAGACTTAGGAAATTATATTGTAAAAACATCTTAAGGTGAATGGTTAAAGCATAGACATTGGACAAGTATATTTGTATACTTCTGTTTTAAACTGAAACAAATCCAGGGCTAAAAGGAATGGATTGATTGCACTAGTCATCCTTCTATAACTTTCCAACATATGTTGGAGTAAACAGACTGTAATTTTGTTAATTTTTCTAATTGCAAACAAGAACATACTTGTGTATTGGCAGGGTGGTTACCAGGTCCCTAGAAGTGATGAATTTGAATTTTTCTTGGTTTTATATATAGTATTACGTTTTTCCTCATGCTTTCTGTGAATGGCACGGGTGAATTTTATCCTACACCCACTAGGTTATCGATATGTGGTTTCGGTAATTTTGATTTGAAAATATATTTTAAAGAAATGCAATGATTTCATTTGTGTATTCAATAAACACAAGATTTTATAATTGAGTAAAATATTTGCCATGCCTGGTGAGAGATTTGCCAAAAAATTATATATACATATCATATTATTGATAAAATCGCCTTCCATTTTTCCTATATACCATGGAGATTCGCCCATTTATTATACATGTAAATTTGGGGGGGTTCTTAAAAGTTTCCCTAGTTTCCTTTGCCGAATGGATGGGTGCACCTGTGCACAACCCACGCCCAACACAATCCAAAACTCATATAACACTTCGGCGGGCGGGCGCCCTATTGCACCCTCCACCCGCGCTCCAACCAAACATAACTGCATGCAAGACTTCGTGTAGGCTACCTGGCGGGCAGGTGCATAGACCTGCACCTCCACGGCTCCTACTCCTCTTCCTTTGCACCTCTAGCTCGTATGTTGAACGTCGAAGTTCGATGGTGAAAATGCCACGAATTCATTGCATACATATATGGTATGTTGTGTGGAGGTCGTGCCCTCGGCCGACCCCTCCACATACCTCCAACCGTTGCACCTTCAAATGATATACAATGCCATCATGTGGTCGGCCCGCCCATGGCGCGGGACCACCCCACCAGCTCACCCTCCGTTTGGCTACGCACCTCGGTCAGCTTGTGAACGAGTTCACCCACGACTCGCCCCTATAAACCCGAATGCCAATTCGTCCACATAAACATATGTCACGCCTTTGGTCGTCTTGTCACACATTTTATGCTTTAGTCAATTCGCGGAGTGAGTGGAGTGCACGCTCGGTGGCCTGATGACCATAGGGAGTTACACCATGAGTGAAAGACTCTGAAATCCTTGTCGAGGGTGATTGTGATTGTTGTGTTTCATGATATCAGAGGTATCGAGAAGCCATGAGTGAAAGACTCTGAAATCCTTGTCGAGAATGACATTCTTTCTTTTTCGTTTTCTTTTCCTGTCATTATTATTCCCTACAAGTTACGATAGAGTTTGAATGCTCTGCCCGTTAGGTCCCTACATGTTTCATTGGAGTTTGAATGCTATGTGGGGAAGTAACGAGACCTATTGAAATTGAAATAATATATTAATCTCTGTCAAAATTCAAGATTAACATAAAATATATTAAAATTTTTAAAGAATTATTGCATAACAAATAATGTTGAACCTTCCAGTTATCATCTACAATGCAACATAAAATGTACACAGTTAAAGCATAGAAAATGTTGAATTTCATTAGTATCTTTTGCAATGAAACATAAAATGGACATAGTTAAAGGAAAAAAAAATGCCATATAATTAAATAGACACAGTTAAAAAACAAAAAGAAGGATGTGTTAAAGCTAAAAAGAAATGTGGATGTGTTTTCCATTGAGTTTTCGAATAAGGTTATGGTAAATTCACCTTGAATTTGTTGCTCTAAATTTACACATCACTCACACATTCCCCATGATTGTGTCCTATGTAGGTAGAGGAAGCAAAGTTCTCCATCATGTTATTCTCTCTCCATCATTGTGTCCTCTGTAGGTAGAGGAATCAAAGTTCTCCATCATAGTCCATTGTAGGTAGAGGAATAGGAGTTCTCCATCATTATGTCCTCTGTACATAGAAGAATAGAAGTAGGTGGATGTGGTGAGAGGCATGAAAGGCACGAAGCGACACACAAACACCTACACAGAGTAAGGTGGAAAAAGTACGAATGCCATCTTGCAGAAAATTGTCTAAAATGAATTATCGGGTGTAATATCTTTGCCCAAACTTTTCATTTGAAAAATTATTCATAATGAATTATCCGGTGTAATAACTTTATCCAAATTTTTCAAGCATGAGGATTTTCAAACTTTGGTTAAAAGTTCTTTTCCAATCCAGAAAGTTTGCAACCATTCAATATTTGCGCACGAGGTTATGGAACCTCGCAATAAGACCTTCAAATTCAAAGTTTGCATAAAAGCAGTTTAATAAAACATTGGTTAAATAGAGCATATGGAAATGATCAACGCAAATTAATGTCAATTCAACGGCAAAGCAGTCGCTATAGTCCCTACTATGCCAAAGGCAGGGACTAATAAGAGCTAAAAGAGTGTAGGTTTACATAATTCATAATAATAGAGAATATTTTTATGGAGATATTTACTATATATATGAATGTAAAGATATAAAAATACAATTGAAAACATATATATTTGATTTTATCTAATTTTAACACTTTTCAAGTGATTTGTTAGGTCTATTGCCACACCACATAACATTCTCAAGTAATTTGTTACATGTCATACCACAATGCTGGTTTTTCAATATATTCTTCTATTTATTGTACTTCTAAACTACTCTTGCAAGATTAATACCAATTTTTTTAGTAACCTTTGTTATAATAACTTTATTAATAGTTTTTTCGGGTATAAATATTAAAAATTTAAATGAAATGCATTTTTATTTTTCATATTATTTAGCATTTTATGAATAATATTAAGTACAATTTTATTTTATTGATATTAATTACTATATTTATTTAAAGAAAATAAATAAATATATAATAAAAAAAGGTAGTTTTAGAAATATATTTCTCTTACATCACTACTACAGTAATAATAATAATAAAAAATATATAAAAGAAAGAAAAAAACTAACTGAAAGAAAATTATAATAATAAAAACATGTATTAATCTTAAATCTTTTTAATATTTAAATTGTTATATGAATTGTCCACGAGGTCTTAGATAGGCATGACTGGGTGCTATGTCAAGGCACTCCTTTATGTGAAGTCACTTGTTCCATTCTTCGCTCTTATTGGGGTGATATATTAGACATCACGAAGATGTAGTGCGAAGCTTACAAAAAGAAATGCTATATAAATTTTAAGATTAAAGTGGATGTAGGATTTTTACACTCTCATCTATACTTAATATGTCTTATATTATATTAAACTTATATAATTTAACATATATATTAAAAACATAACATACACATAAATATGTTAAACTTGAAAATGATAAAAAAAATATTTTCCAAAACAAATTAGATTCCACACATTTGATTTGATTTAATAAAATTTGTTATATTTTCTATAATATAACACAATTATATAACTGTTGTAGCAACTACAACCACCCTCCAAAATTTTTCCTTAGCTTCATTTGGGAGCCTCCCTACCAACCATCCTTAGTAACATGTCTTGCACTGTCAACTACATAGGTTTCGGCTGAGTTTTAGTGGCTTGCCAGCCTGTGCATGTCAACTTGCTTGTCTTCCATCATAGGTTGTCATTTCAGACTTAGGTATTTTATGGTTGAGAGGTTCACTCAGAAGATTGCACAATTCTAGAGGACAACCAACCTTCCCTCCAGAAATTGTGCAATCCTGCTAGGCTCCATAATTGTGCAATCCATCCAGGTAGCCCTCCCTCATGAAATTGCGCAATCCAGCCTGACACTGGGCTTCAGCCCAGAAATTGCGAAATTCTAGGAGGAAATGACCTGTTGACCCCAGAAATTGCATAATGCTTGAGGGCCAACCAACCTTTCTCAGCCCAAAAACTACATAAATCCCTTTCCTAGGCTTGCAGAATGGTGCATGTGCCTTCAATTTGACCGGTTCCCTTTGGGACTAAGTAATCCTGATTTTCATGCATGGGCTACTTTTTCTCGAAATAGCAAAAAACAACATACAAAAAGCATCCCTAATTTTAGGGATCTATTTTTAGTAGCTGGAGATTACATGCAAAGATCATTTTAGAAACTTCCCTCCAAGTGTTGCTTTTTCTCAGATTTGTGACATGCGTATCATAAGCCTCATCCTTATCAAACTTATTTATTCGACACTGCACAACTCATTCCTCACATTAATCTTGGAGCTCTGACATCCCACAACACATCTAGGGGTATTCAGCACATTCAACTCAACTTTTTCTGGGTAAGTCTGCTTTTCATGTCATTTACTGCATTTTTGTCGCTTTTTGTATTTTTCTTTGTATGAATGTTGTTTGCTTGGTTTTGTTGAACGTCTGATGTCATTTTAATGTAAGTTAGCTTGTAGAATCACCTTTTTTTTTTTTTGCATCTCACTGTTATCGCATGCATGACATCACTTTGCACTAACGATCACCATTGTGGTGACTCATTTCACACACATGCATGCATTCATGTTTTATGAATATTGCATTCATTGTTTGCATGCATGACCATTCACACTTTCTTACTCTCAGTCTCACCATGCATTCAAACCTCTTCATGTTTTCAGTCAACCGTCGGCAGGTCTGGGTTGCCTTGGCCCAGACCTTGCCTTGCCTGGACAACAATGCACAACTCTAGAAGTGAAGGTTATGCCATCCCTTCAAAAACTATGCAAATTTGGCCAACACTGTGACCTCCAGTATTGAATTGTGCAATTCTAGGAGGTAGAGCCCTGATGACCGAGAAAATTGCGTAATGCAGTCTTTGGGCTTGCATACCCTTGCTGACTGAAACTGCGTATTGCATAGTTTTAGTCCTCAGCAGGCAGGTTGGACTATGCATTGCACAGTTCTAACAGTCAGTCAGCCTCCCAAGAGCTCGGACTATGCCTTGCACAGTTTTAACAGTTAGTCTCCCAACCTCCGAGTGAAAACTGCGCAATCTTTACTCTCAGTCACCCAGGTGTGTTGCATGTCAGTCCTCAGATTTGTTTTGGTTTTCAACTGACAAATTACTTGCCATGAGTGTTTCTGTGTCTCTAGGTATAGCAAGTGTTCGTCCATCTCTCAGTAGTACAGATACAATGGCCTCTGAGAGAGCAGGGTCAAAGGACACAGTTGGAAGTACAACTAGAGATGCAGTTGAACAAGTGTGTATGAGCTTACCTGCTTACGAAGACACCAAGTTGTTCATAGATAGAGACATCAAGATGAAATGGTAGGACATAAACGATACATTCTCAGGCACATTTGAAGAAGATCTGGAAGACCACAGGGTCTATGTCAACATCCACAAATCTGGCTTGTACCAGATTTCATTCAGGTATCTTGCATTTACATGCACGAACATGTTACATTGGATTGTCTCGAAGACTGATCCTGAGAAGATGATGTTGAGTAGTGTTAGCGGGACAAATCTTTCTACCTTTAGGGCGAATGAATATCAAGAGATGTATCACTTTCCATAGTCGGTGATCATAATGGAGAAACCCTTCAGCACACACAACAATGCGAACTCCAGAGATATCATGAAGAGTTGGGAGAAAGAGCTAGCTAAGTTTAGAACAACACCCAACCTGGTTTACAAGACGAAGATATTGTGGAAGGCATATCAATACTTGGTCATCTTTGCATGCTGCTTATACGACAAAGAGAGCATAGAGACCTTCTCGCAAAGCTGGGTGATTGTGTTGAACCAACTAGCCAGCGAAGGAAGGCCATGCAACTAGTCTGACATGTTGGCTCTCAAGTTGAAGGAACATGTGATAGAAGCCCGACATCTACCCAAAGGTCAATAAGTAGAGATATACATGTCTGCTTAAATTCTGGATGTAATTTGTGCTCGTCAGCACTTCCCAGGCTTGAAGTGGGCATGGACACCTTCGGAAACCTCTGTGCACACTTATTGCAGATTGTTCTCCAAATGTAGCTTCCATGGAGTTATCACACAGTTGTCAGACCACTTTGTTAGCTCGTGTCAAAAAATGATATTTGAGCAGGATCCACCTAGCATGTTGCAGGAAACGATGGAGGCATTGATCAACATAGCAGATTGGTATGCCTCACCCCTTCTCACCTTCATATGGATGTACAACACGGAGAAGCCTCCACATGTTTTACCGAAGTTTTCCATGGACAAGCTCATCATGCAAGAAGTGTCATATGACATCTCGATAGGGTTGTCAGCTAGATTGCACTGGAAGAAGAAGGCACCTTGCCCTGCTGTTCCTTTGCGGATAGGGTTGTATGAGATACAAAATCTCAAGCATGTTGATGCCTAGATGGAAGAGTTTAAAAGATTCACTTCTGGCACCAGAAGTTTCAATTTTTATGATCCGCATTAGTTTGTAAAGGATCACTGTGAGAGAGTGAAATTTCCTTGGATCCACGGGGCATGTCATTGGTTTGAGGAAGACCCATGGAGATATTGTCACAACTTCTCCAAGCTCAATGAACCAGTCGACATAGCTGTGGAATGGTTAGTGAAGTAGCATCTCAAAGAGCACGATCATTAAAAACAATAGAGGGTAACAGACTTGCGCATGAAAAAGGAAAGAGAAAGGTTTTCGACAGCACAAAGGAAAAACAAAGTCACAAGTTCAAAGCAAATCCACTTGTGATGAAAGTAGCTTTGGAGATTAAGGCTAAGAGGTGACAACATGTCAAGAGGAACACATAAATGAAAAGAGAGAAATGAAGGATGGAGGAAACAAAAAAGGAGTTGCAAGAGTTGAAGCAAAAACTCCGGGAAGAACAAGAGTTGTGCAGAAGAGAGAAGGAAGAAAAATAAGGACAAACACAACAGGAGGCGCAACATGCAAAAATTGATGAAACTGTACCCATACAGGTTATAGACTCATCCAAGCAGCAGGCATAGAGCAAACAGGGTGAGAAGTCGCAGGAGGAGGAATTAGCTCAAGAGATTGAACATATGCTAGAACGGATGGACATAGACATGGTGCAACCAAAGTTATATTAGGATACAAACCTCATGCCTCATAACCAAGAGGTCACCCCACCGACTTCACCAGATTCAGAAGTAGGGCAAGTCCCAAGCAATCAAGGAGACACATAGATCCTTCAAGACAATCCGAAGGCAGAGATGCATAACATATATTTCGACGCGTCGCAACACAGAGTTATGCAGTCATGTAGTGTGCCTACTCCAGATGTCCACACATATCTTATGAAGTTTGAAGAATGAGTGGTTGTATCTAATGTGCGCAAGAATCCAACAACATTAACGGATGCTTCTAGAGCATATTCCAAGGCCACCAGCTCAAGTGTTCAATTCTTGATAGCAGATAATGAGTGCATGGCCAAGGAGTTACAAGTGACAGAGTTGAAGAGAGAAATATTGGATGAAGTATAGTCCCTCAAAACAATCATGTGTATGTTGTATTCTAGATTCGACATCGTGCATAAGGTAGTTTTCCATCTCAACGGTTGGAAGCAACGTTGTGTTAGGAAAGCACGCATCTTGGAAAATCTACACACTGTTGTTGACCTCATGCATACATGGACAATGAGATACAAAGGAGCCCCATTACATTTTCCAAAGATGATGAAGCCGAAGGCAGTAGAGTTCAAGGCACGCATCTGGAGTCAGATCTGGAACTATGAGGAACTCCCACAACTCATCACCATTTTGTAGGCTTCACATGCATGGGTGTTCAGAAGCATGGATGTCATTGTGCACACACACATGATCTCATCTATTGGCACACTCACCGAGGCAAAATAAGAGAACCAAGTCCGAACGAAGCTGGACATGTACTTTGATGAGTTGATGCATGTAGTCACCAATGTAGACTTGGAGATTAGCGTAGACTCTATGCATTAGTATGTTGCTGGTCCAACTGAACTCAAGACTATGATGGACATGTTATTAGATGAGTTGGACAGAGATCCCAAATCAGTGTACCCAGATTCAACGAATGTGAGAGTTTGCTTTTAGCAAGATGTCACCATTGAGCACACAGACACCATCACAGACTACCAAGCTTGGCATCATTTCACCGCCGTTGACCATCACAAGGATGTTGAAGAATTTGTCTTCTCACAGTTGTTCGAGTCTTAGCAGTGTCCTTCATGGCTTGCTCAAGCCTATTTTGTCTCACATGGGTACGTTTGCAGATTGTAATGTAACATATTGTAAAAGTGAAAGACCAAGTGTCGATGGTCGAATGTAACAGTCATGTAGTAGTTGAAGAGTCATGAGGGTAGGTGAAGAGTCACAAAAGGGAATGTCAAGGGTCATCCCATCCTTTGCTATTTATAGAACCTCATAACTCATTGGACAAGCTTTTGGGAGCCAGGCTTCCTATAGGTGTATCTTAGAGAAATCTTGGAGTGTATTGTCGTGAGCCTTGGCTTCTCTTTGGAGGAGCAAGCGACAGTGACTGTAACATTTTGTTGTTGGGACTAGTAGTTGGACATTGTTGTATGTATGATTGAAACTTTCACTTTCTTAATATAACAGAGCCAACACGTTTCATGCATATGTTATTATTGTATTTCAGTTACCTTGGTTACTCTAATGATATATGTAGCTGTTTCCTTATGCATGTATGCATGGGCTCTTTCTATATATGTACATATGAATCTTGTTGAGATGTGGTGTTGGTTTAACCATCACTTTGGATCATTGGTTCACTTGCCTTCCAACTTGTGATGTATCTTTGCTCGTGTGTTCCCTTCCAAGCTGCGTGTTTCCACAGGTTTCCAAGGGGCACACTCATTCCACTTTCTATGTGTTAGAACCCTTCATGCGCCTTCCTTGGCTTGACACATTGGTCACACCCTTTATACCAACAAGGACATCCTGCTTGCCTCTGCGTGCAACCGTTTTCAAGGCGATACCGTATGACCCACTGCTAAGACTCCTGCACCAAATGGTCTGAGGTCTAGTTGAGAATTCTTATCAGGGAGATCCCTTGACATGTTGGCAAGCCCAACACCATCAACAATAACTTAATGCATATATTCCCACACCAAGACTCTTGTCACTTAACCTTCGATATCTTTTTATATAAAATGTAATTCTAAATTGCTCAGATGGTTAACATTAAAATTTTTCATTAATCTTTCTTTATAAAAAAATAATTCAACAGTTTTCTTTTAAAATAAATACTAATAATATAAAATATAAAATATATTTATATATATTTTTAAATTTAAAATAGAAAAAATAAATATAATAGGTAAGAATGTAGGGTAACATTTTCATATATATGTATTTGAGGGGAAATCTTTATACTTTGGGGAAAATTTTAAAACTTTTTAGCCATACTTAATTAAATAGAAATAATGAATATATAATAAAGCAAGATATTTTAAGGAAAATCTTTTTCTCTCTTTTACATATTAGAGAGAAAATATAATTAAAATAATAAAGATATTGTAACATTAATATATTTAAAAGATAACTAAAATATAAAAATAAGTATAAATGTATATTAATTATAATTTTTGAAAAACAAAAAAAATTATATGAAATTGAAAAATTATATAAAATTGAGAGTTAAAATTGAAATATAATAATCAATTTATATTTATTTTTAACTATAATTGAAAATACACATTAGAAAACACATAATATATTGAACATAAAATGATAAAATAAAAAAAAAAAATTCCAAAACGACTTTGAACTTTATATATTTGACTATACCTCTCTTAAAATTAATTATATATCTATAAAATAACATTTCCATGTGATTTGATATGTCTATTACCACAACACAACACTTGAACGCACGAAAACATGATAAAATAAAAAATTTAACAAAAAACTTTGGAATGTATATATATTTTGTTTTTATATTAAAAAATATCTATCTCTTATAATAATAAAATTTAAAAAATTAAAAGAAAAAAAATGAACTAAAAGACAATAATACTATACACATATATTAATTTTAAATCTCCTTAATTCCTAAAAAAAAATTTACATACTATTTAAGATTAAAGAAAATGAAACACATAGAATGCTACATATAATTTTTACACTCCCATCTATATTCAATATGTCTAAAATTATATTAAACATATACATTTTAATTATATATTAAAAACACAATATAACCACAAATATAAAATGATAAAAGAAAAACATTTTCCAAAAAAATAGAATCCACACCTTTGATTTTTTCTCTTAAACTTTATCATATTTTCTATAAAGTCACATAATGATAAAAGAAAAACATTTTCCAAAAAAATAGAATCCACACCTTTGATTTTTTCTCTTAAACTTTATCATATTTTCTATAAAGTAACACAATTATGTGACTTTATGCATCTATTGCCTCAACTCAAACCCTTCACCTCAACTCAAACACTTGCCACTTAACTTTCAATACATTCTTTTATGCAATATGCTTGTAAATTACTCTCGTCATTAATGTTAAAATATTTTATTGCTCTTTCTTTATAAAAAAAGTTTCAATGAATTTTGTTTCCTTTTTATTTTTTTTTAAATAAATATTAACAATATAGAATATAGTATTTTTATTTAATATTAATATATTAAAAACATAATAAATAAGAAAGTAGTGTAATTTCTTCACATACATATAATTTTGAGAAAATTTAAAAAAATATTTGGAATTTAAAAAAAAAATAAATCGCATTAATTATATTATTTAATTAAATAATATAATTAAATAAAAATAAATATATAATAGAGAAAATATTTCAAGGAATATGTATTTCTCTTTTATGATGATGGTTAACGTCAATTGAAACCAAACTTTGGTTTATCTGACCCAAAGAAACTAATTAACTGAGATCTAATGTGGTTGTACGCGGGGCACACTAAGAGGAAGTGATTTTCATCCTCTTTGTTCGTATTCTCACCGAGATGGAAGAACCTTTCCATCAATGGTGTTTTAGGAACTGCCCAATGACCCGTTTCACTATGAAGCTCATGAGAGTTCATTCTAATCTTGGCTATATTAATTTTCTTCTTTGAGCTAGTTAAAATAGAGAGATACTTTTGATCTTCTAGGGTGGGGTTGATGACCTCCTTATAATATCTTAATTTTCTTTTAGCTACTAAATCTTTCTCACACCACATTTTTCTTTGAACTTAGAAATAAAAATATTATTAATATTATTAATGTTTTGCAATGCACCATTCTCATCGATCTCCCAATAATTGGTTTAACCAAGCCTTAATGTCTTTAAAAAAAATATAATTAAAATAACAAAATTATTATAAAACTAATATATTAAAAAAATAAAATAAGCCACTAAAATATAAAAATTAATACAAATCTATATTATTTTTATTATTTTAATTATAATCTCTCAAGAACATGAAAAATTATATATTATTTTAATTATAGTCTTTCAAGCACATGAAAAATTATATAAAATTAAAAGTTAAAGTGGATATATAATAATTAGTTTATATTATTTTATTTTTTAAACCCCATTCATATTTAATATATTTAGGATTACGATAAATTTAAGTAATTGAAAATAAACATTAAAAAACACATAACACATTGGAAAGAAAATAATAAGATAAAAAAAATTCCAAAACGATTTTCAAATCTATATATGATTTTATCTCTTAAATTTATTATATTATAACACTTTCATGTGATTTGATACATCTATTACCGCAACACAACACTTGTCATTTGAACCGATCCAAAGCTTAGCATCCACTTCAAAGGTTCAAGTAAATTACTGAGTCCATAATCAAAACTTTGGTATCAGAGCCTTGTTCTAGTCCTGTTCTTTATCTTGTGTGTAAAATCAGAAAGTTATAAACTGTAGATAGAGCCTAAAGCCAGCCAGGAAGCCTTCGAAAAGCTTTTATTCTGCAATTGCTGAGTAGATAAACACTGCTTTAGTCTTCAGTTTGTCAACTATGGCTAATCTCTTACGCTCATTCTCTACTATTGATCGAAAAGTAGTCACAAAAGTCTCTTCTCGCTCTCATGAATCTGAAATAGATAATACTAAAAATCATGAAGTAGTTGAAACTCCTGCAAATTGGAATCCTCCTGCACTGCATGCAACTGATGTGTATAAACTTCCAATGTCTTTTGTTTTGAAAAGAAAATATTTCGTGAAAGAATTCGAAGTTACTATAAAGATTTCAGGCCCTGTTGTTCAAATTCTCGCTTTGAATTTATTCTCTCATGACGAAATAAAGAAATTCCGTCAGTATGTCAAGGAAAAGAAGTACTCTTATCTTCATTTTGGGGGGCTAAGAATAGGTCTTGCACCTCTGTTCCATCATGGTATAAACACCCCTTGTATTGCTGAGTTGTTTGATACCCGTCATCAAACCTATGACAATGCAAGAATAGGAACCATTATGGGAAATTTGTCCACTGGATGTCAATATGGAACCATATTCCCTGACTATTCCATTAGCCTGAATGATGCACATTTAAAAGATTGCTGGAAATTATTGACTGGAGTTCAAGGTCTTAATATGGCTGAAGATAGTGAATATCTTTTTGCAATTGTCCAAGCCTCGTTTCAGTTGACTGACACTGTACATCCTAAACTGAAACAACCTGTTTTAAAAGACTGTGTTACAGTCAGATTATCAAATGCATAGGTCGAAGGTGTGTTATATGATCCTTCTGAATTACCAAATAATTGGTATTTTCAATATAAATCAATTTCTAATGAAAGAAAGCCAGAATCTAAACTTAAAAGAGTTTCGATAGACAATGGTCAAGTAAAGCTGATTCTTGCCAAGCCAAAGATACCTAAACCAGTAACCAGACCTCGTTGATATGTATTTCCGATTGCTCCAAATGAAGTTCCTTCCAGTAGTTCTAATTTGTCCACAGTTGAAGAAGACAGTCCTTCTGAGCCTCAGTTGTCCTCTACTGAGCTGTATATACCTGAGTCAAAACCTTTTTTTCCTGTAAATAAAATGCATAGAATAGGTTATTTTCCTCCTGTAGAAGAATGGCAATATGCCAATCGTCGTTTTGTCAAAGGTGGCAAGTGGCCTCCTCGAACCAAGTTCTGTACAACCTCTTCGTCATCCAAGCAACCAGCCACACGAGCTGACTGTGCTCCTCTCATAGAGCATAATGCACAGAATCCTAATGATTTAGATCAGACTTACCAAATTGGTAATTATCTGACAACATGGTGTGCACATGCTGAAGAAGTGCTTGATGATTTAGGTTGCCAAAGTGAGTTAATCCTTGCAAATCTCAAATTATTGCAAGATGAACAACAAGCAGATAAACAAAAAAGAGAAGCTAAAGAAAGAAGACGGAGAGAAAAGAAGAAAAGAGAATCCCAGCCTCCAAAATTTTCTAAAAACATGGAAATTCCTCAAAGTTGGGATACCAGTGAATCTCAAGATGACAATATTGCTGAATCAAGTAGTCAAGTTGGACATAAACTAGAAATGCCTAAACCAGTTCAAGTCCACAAAAATAAAAGTGAGTTAGCTACTCTTGAAAATGCTGCTACCTTGTTTCCATCTTTTATCATGCCATCTCTCCAAAAAGAAAATGTGTTTAAAGAAGCCAAATACCCAAGGGTAGAAGAAGATTTATTCCCTACTAATTCATCTGGATATGTTCTAGATCTGGATAAATCCAAAAATCCAGCAGAATCCATTAGAGTTTGGATTGGTGCTCTTTACCAGATGCAAGTTGTTTCCAAATTGGATAATTATTCTATCTTCCTTCTAGCCGAAAAAAGAATGGCTGGTATTGTGTATGATTGGTGGATGGGTGGAACAGAAGAAGAAAGGAGAAATGTTGCAGCCTCGGGTTTAGCCACATTAGAAGTTTTATTGCTGACACAATTTGTTCCTGAACCTGTAGATGAGAAAAAGCAACTTATCACAGATTTAACAAGAATGGAATTAAAAGATTTAAAGGATTTGGATCATTTTGGGAATGACTATATGTCAAAGGTTTATAAAGCAAATCTTACCAATGATTCTACTCAAAAGATTTCCTTCTTGTCTAAGTTGCCAGGAAATTTAGGTGATATGATAATGAAAGATCTTGAAGTCCAGGGCAAAAAGATAGAACAAACCTATTGGATAGATCTTTTATTCAGATGTCAGGAAAAGGTCAAATATTTATGTTGGCAAAAACAAATTCATGATGTTTCTCCAAATCTGAATGTATGTCGTTCTGTACTTCCATGGACTCCTTTTAAGAAGAGAAAATCCAAAAGGTATGGAAAATACAGACCAAAGCGTGTTGCAAATCCAAGGCGACCATTCAGAAAATTTAAATATCTGAAAAAGAGAAAGCAGCCCAAAAGAGACAATGCTTGCTTTATCTGTAAGCAAGAAGGTCATTTTGCTCGTAAGTGTCCAAAGAGTTCGTCAAATAAGTTAAAAGCTTGTATAGAGATTGAAGATTTTGTAGATAATTGGTCAGTTGTTGATTCTCAAGATGAAGTGTCAGATGTATATATTTTGACAGATGCTTCTTTGTCTGATAATGAATCCATTCCTGAAGTTAGTCAAAAAATGAATCTTTGCTATAGTGCATGGGAAAGTGAACCTAGTGATCAAGAGCTTCATTATAGTGATGAATATGATTCAGAAGATTATACAGAAGAATACTCAGATGACTCCTCAGTCGACACTGTGACCACAACAGACTCTAAGAATTCAACTCCCGTTTTAGATTCCTTGCCTCCACAACCCATGATGAATTCTTTTTGTCCATATCCAAAAACAGTTGCGTCATCTTCCTCATCACTGCCTGTAAATACTACTGCTCTTGCTGAAGAAAGTGCTTTTCTTAAAAAGATTGTTAAGTCTAACAATCTCCTGTATATCCCAGTTGAAGTCCAGGTAAAAGGAGAATGGATATCTGTTGATGCTTTCATAGACACAGGTGGTTCTAACAATCTTGCTCGTCCATCTTTGTTTAAAGGTTTATGGAAACCTTTACAGAATATTTTGGTGTCTGAAACTATAGGTGGTTCAGTCAATCTCACCCATTATGTGGATAACATTTCTTTAAAAATAGGGGGGAGTATTGTCAAAATGTCTGCAATACAACATTATGATGCCTCTGCAAGTCTATTCTTAGGAATGCCATTTATTAATTCAGTATTTCCTGTGACTATCAGTGAAGATAAAATTATCTGTAACATTAAGAAAAAGGCAATAGCAGTCCCAAGACTAGTTATGGCAAACTCTGAAGCAAGAAAAGAACAGAGTCAAAAGAAAATAGGTATTAGAAAATCAGAGAAAGAATCTCATGACTGGAAAGAAGTTTTGCAGATATATGAGAAAAACTAGCCTACACAGAAAGCCAATAGAAATCCTGATTGGTCCCCAGAACAATTGAGTTTGTATGAAGAATTATTAAAATGTTGTTCTAAAAATCCTAAAGCATTCTGGAGTATCGAAAGTCCACAACAAGAGATTATTACTCTACATGATAATGGGGTAACTGGAAAGCTAATACCCTGTACTCCAGCTGAGGAAAAAGAAATCAGAAAGAAGATTGATGAATTGCTAGATCTTCAACTCATTGAACATAGTGGATCTCAGTACTCTTGTTCTGCATTCCTAGTTCGAAATCATTCCAAAATAGTCAGAGGAAAAGACAGGATGGTTATTAATTATAAACCATTGAATGCAATCACTAAAAGTTTTAATTATCCTATGCCTCATCAAGAAACAATAATGCAGAAGATTCAGAACAGTAAGATCTTTAGTAAGTTTGATATGAAATCTGGTTATTATTAGGTCCAGATCAAGGAAGAAGATCGCCATAAAACTGCTTTCACTTGTCTTGCCAGTTTCTTTCAATGGAGAGTTGTTCCATTTGGATTAAAGAATGCTCTTGCATTCTTCCGAAGAAGAATGGACCATATCTTCGGTAAATATGATTTTATTGTTGTATATATTGATGATATTCTTGTACATAGCATGGATCTTGAAACACATCTAAAACATCTACAAGTATTTCTTGAAGAAGCAAGAACTCATGGTCTTGCTTTATCAGAAAAGAAGATGTGTCTTTTTCAAGATAGCATTGATTTTCTTGGAATTCATATTAGTCAAGGAAAAATTCAGATGCAGCCACATGTGTTAACTAAACTCTCTGAATTTCCTGATCAATTGAAAGATGTGAAGATGATTCAATGCTTTCTAGGAATTTTGAATTATGTACATAAGTATATTCCTAGGCTTTCTGAAAAAATTGCTCCTATTTGTCAACATCTTCATTCTGGTTGGTCATCTGAAGCTACCAAAGCAGTTCAGCTCCTAAAGACAGAATGTCAGCACCTCCCGCAACTCAAACCCCCAGGAAATGGTTTTCTAATTTTACAGACTGATGCCTCTGATAATTTTTGGGCAGCAATACTTTTTGAAAGAAAGGGAGAAGGAGAAAAGACTGAAGAGGTCCTATGTGCCTATGCTTCTCGTGAATTCTTGAAACACCACAAAAACTATTTTCCTGTAGAAAAAGAAACCCTCGCCATTTTTAATGGTATTCAAAAATTTGAAATCTATTTAGCTCCAGCCAAGTTTCTAATCAGAACTGATTCTATGAACTTCAAGTATTTTTTAACAGCAAAAATCTCAAAACAGCGTGCGCGTGGAAGACTTTTAGCATGGAAAATGTGGTTTCAGATGTATGATTTTGAGGTTGAATGGGTTCTTGGTATTTCTAATGCTTTAGCTGATTCTCTTACTAGAGAAATGAACAAGGTTCATGTTCACAGAAATGATATTTTCCATCTTCCTGGAAAGACCCTTGCCGATGACAGTTACGAAACATTTGTTCAAAGATTTCGCCTTCTTGATTTTATTCTAGGCGATGTGGTTCAAGAAATTAAAAAGATTGTTGGTTTACGGTTAAGAAGAAACCAATGGATCCAAAGGTGCCAGGCATGGCAACATAAGAATGTTGGTGTCTTTTTAAATATGGATGAAGAATTGGTAAAGATTTATCCTTTACCAAACATGAAGGTGAAACTGTATTTTAAAACTTTAGATGATTCTTGGACCAGGCATCACACAGATGATATGATCAGAGTTTTGAAAATTTTGAATTATTATCAAATCATTAGTGGAGTTGATTTTTCTGTTGCTGTTTATGTTACTGCAAAAATGCTAGACTTAGAAGAGATAAATATGCATGAACAAGTTGAACGATTCTTAAAGTCTTTAAGAATCCCTGATTTATTTGAAGAGTTAGAAGCTTCTTTTCTGCAACGAAATGATGAGAATTTTGTAGGTACTGATTCCTTCCCACAATACGAATTGTTTGCATCCTTTGCTGATTGGGAATTTGAAGAGGAACGATGTCAGAAGAAGGTTCAGGTTTGAGCCTCTCAATGTATTGAGAGAACACTCCAATATTTGAGAACCTTCTCATCACCATGGGATTATCAAAGCATGGAGTTTATAAATCCCATAATTCCTAATCCTTTCTCACAAGTCTATGGATCTTACAGTATGGGTGAAGATACTCTTGCTACTAATTCAGAAGAAATTAAGAAAGTGTCAAGTTGGCTTAAAGAGTTTCATACTTTGAAACTATCAGAAAAAGTCTCATTAATCAAGACTTTAGAATCATTGCAAGGCAGATGTGGAGTAATGAGGCTAATAATCAATCAAAAAGCACTAATCACAATAAGTGTCTCTTCAGATAATTGGTCTGATGATGTAGTATGCCTGATCAATCTGTTATTATCTAATAGGGTATGTTCATCCATGATGTTTGAAGTAAATTAGCAAGAAAGAGGGAATATCAGTCATCATTGCAAACTATGGGTACAAGCAGCCATTGAGCAATCAGTCAGCATGTTCCAGATCTTCAAATGGGAACTATTGGATGGAGTGGAGTTGTCAGTTCAGTCCTTGCCCGACTTTCGGAAAAGTAAAAAAGATTCTTTTCTTAATATTGAGATTGATCCATTTGCTTATGTTAACAGATGGAATAAAGATGATTATCCCTTTCCTCAAAAGAATCTACAAGTCACGAAAGATACGGTAAAGTTTGACACAGGACAATCATCACGGGCACCACTCAAAGAGGAATCTACAATAGCCATAACCAGCTCAAAAGGTAAAGAGAAAGTATCCAAAGAAAAAGAAACCGTGTTCGTAGATATGTACCAAGATGCTCAAGAACAAAATGACCCCATTTGGGAAAAATATTATCTATCGTGGCTTACATCATCTTGGGAAAGACAAAGGACTCCGCCAGATTCCGAGTTTTCTTCAGATTATGATAGTGACCGAAGTCCGAAAGGACCTTGGTAGTGCGTCTTCTTTTTTATGAGTGTGTTTGCTTTATTTGTACTCGAGAATATTGGGTAGACACTGTCATGACTAAGTAATGTCAGACAAGGACCCTCAATTATTCTCATATTTCTTATAAATAAGTGTGTTGTAGATAGTTTAGGCATCGAGTGTTTGAGTGTGAGTGTGTGTTGTAATCTGAGCTCTCAAAGACCAGAGACTAGCAAGCTCTAATCTTGAGGCTTAACTTGGTATGTAACATTTTGCTTGAATTAATTTTGAAGCCTGCTGGGCCGCCTGTCTGAGGACAGTTTTGTTCCAAGATCATCTCAAGGAGTTGAGATTGTAAAGCGCGTTGAAGAAGCGAAAGGTGTAGCGTCAGTCCGCGAATATCTCAAGTTGATGTGAGGAAGCTTTCGCCTTAGCGTCCACTTCAAAGGTTCAAGTAAGTTGCTGAACATTAAGCATAAAAATGATAAAATAAAAACTTAAAAAAAAAGTTGTCGAATGCACATATAGTTTTCTCTCTTAAAATTTATAATTTTATGTATGATGTAACACTCTCATGTGATTTGATGATTATCTTGCCACACCACAACCCTGGTCACTTGAACCTTCAATATGCTCTTTTATATAATGTACTCCAAGATGACTTTTGTAAAGTTAATTTTTAATAATTTTAATAATATTTTAATGGTATCTTTGTTTATAGATATTAAAATATAAAATGATTTTTTTTTTTTTTATATTTATAATTATTAATATATAAAAATAAAAAAATTTGTAAAATTGTTTTATAACAATCTTATTCATATATATGAGCTTCAAATTTTTTTTGGAAAAATTTAGGTGTTTCTTTAGTATTTTTTTAAAATATTTGATGGATATATATGTATAAACTAGAAATAATAGTAGATATATATTAATCTGCGTCTGTAACTGGTCAAAACCAGGAAAATTACATCAAAGTGTTGAGCCTGTTAAGGGCTTTTGTAATTACACGATTTTCATCTTTTCCCAAAAAAAAAAAAAAATTTCCCTTTGCTATTAGCTTATGACTACATTTTGCAATACTGGTTTAAAAAATATTTAAAGATAAAGTTTCCATAAAAAAATACATGAAACAAACATAAAAGACTGTTTACTCCTCCATCAACGCTGGATCGTTGAGATCAATTCTAGTGTCCTTTTCGATAGTACTCGAGCTGTTCTCAACCATTTTGATATTAAGGTTCTTAATTTTTTGTTTCATAGTGTCCACTTCATCCTCCGATTTCCGAATGCGCTCATTCTTCTTGATCTGGTGCTCTTGCATTTCCAATGCCTCCTTCTGTTGCTGGTAGATGCATCTCTACATAATTGCCAGACCCTCCTTGATTTCCATATGCTCTTTCTCGTAGCTTTCGCAAGTATGCTTAAGTCTGCCACCCTCTCGGGCCAAACGCCCCTGCAAACTACTCCACCAACGCCGACGACGATGCCATGAACCAGATACCAATCGTTATTCTTCATAATTTCTCATGATATTCATTTTGACTTCATAATTTCTCATGATATTCATTTTAACTGACAACTACTACCCACAAAGATGCCGCGAACCCTCGCCCCAACTATGCTCCAATTATACTTCTTCCATGCAAGAATAACCGACATTGAGTTGCCATCGAGCTTAGCGATTGCATTGATACCCTGCTCATCGTCCAACACCTTCCCACGAAATGCTCTCAATACAATTCACCTCCATTGTTCCATAAACTATGGCATTGACACCACACAGGCTGCCCAGGATCCTCTACCACGACTGGTGGGCCTTAGCAAAAATCACCCGAGCAAAGATTGTCCATACATTGAAGCAGAAGATCATACTGTTACTCAAGTTAAAGAAGATGCTGGTTTGAACTTTGATGCAAAATTGATTATGAATACTCATGATACTGAAATCCCAATGCTCCACAATAATTTCTCTTCTCTTTGATCCATCCATCATCCTGTCCCACACCTTCATCCCTCAGGCAGACTGACCATTTTGAGGCAAAGAGATTAAATGCTTCTCACCCTCTCCTAAATTTCACAGGGTTCCTTTGCTGAAATGCCGACCAATTCAGTTGGTATGCAGAGGTGAAGTTTGAGTTCTCATGCAAGGAGACCTCAGTAGTCTAAGTATAGAATGAACATCATTAATTATGATATTTTATTAAATGGAAATATTGAATATATATTAGAGTAATTTAAGTTAGAGAATATATCTCATATTATGTATGAAAGTAAAAAAAATAAAATAGTAAATTTCTTAATTAGTATATGCAAATTCTAACCAATAAATATCTTAGCCAATTCTCTAGAAATCTAGTTATACAATTTTAATTTAGATTATGCTTTTTTCTTTAAATATATTTTTAAATACATAAATAAATTCAAGATAAAAAACATTTTTTTAAAGAAATTGGATTTTGCAAATTACCTAACTTAAATTTAAAATTCTAATTTTTTTTAAAAGCAGTAATAAATTAAATTATGCTCATAAAATATATTATGTCAATATATTATTATGTTATATCACTGTAATTATGGAAAAATATTATAAGAAACTAACATATCTTATTTCCTTAAAAGTAAATGGTTAATTATAATATTAATACTTTAAAATATAAATTTTTAATTGATATTCTAAATTAATAATCCACATACTTATGATTACATTCAAATACTTTATTTACTAATAAATTAACATAATATTATTACATTCAAATACTTTATTTACTAATAAATTAACATAATATTATTAGATTTCTTAACGGATTATTTATAGATTTATAATATTGTTATATATCACTTAACTATTTATTATTGCAATAATTTCTTTTTCAACCCCTCTTAAATTTGTTAACCCAAAATTGGATTAGGGTTAAGGTTCTTGAGACTAAGACCCAATATTGGATTAGGGTCAAGGTTATTGAGACCTGCCGACGTATATAAGTTCTTCATGTGTTTTATGCTACTAGATTAACATTAATATTAATATGGGCAATTCTTATTGTGAAAAGACAATTTTGATACACTGTGCAGGTTTTTCACAAATTTAAAAGGTGTAAATTTGTTTTTATTTATAGAATATTTTGATATTTTGTATGAGTAATAAATATATTATTTTTTAATAATAAAATTAGAAATTATTATATTAAAATTTATTTTATTATACATATAAATTAAATTTTGGTGAAAAGAATTTCAATAATTTTTTCATTATAAAAAATAAATATAAATTTATTTAAATTTTAAATTTATGAAACTTAAAAAAAAATTTTAATGATTTTTTTTTTCAATAATTGAATAATGATTCTATAAATTTGGAAAGATTTGAGTGCTCACTCTGATCGAATAATAATAACAATAATAATAAAATTAAGATAAATATAATAATAGGAAAACCTGAGATAATAATAAAACAGATGGACAGAACAATAAAACATGAGATATTTGAGTTGAAAGTGCTGGCATTTGTTTGTTATTTTACGTTAAAAATCTTTATTTCCATTTACAGAATGCTCCCCTTTTCTTTTACGTTAATGATGTTTATCTCCATTTACAGAAGGATTTTTCAGCAATAATGTGGTAAATTCATTTCCTTTTTTCAATCTTGAACGAGGAATGCATGCCCGAGACATGAACGTACTGGAGATGACAATGGATTCGGCAGAAGCTACTGTTGTAAAAGGCGTCCTATAATTCAATCCAGGCTGTGAAGGCTGTCTGAAATTATTTTCTCAGGCCACTCAGTGGACAACAATACTAAACTATTAAATGAAGGGGCTGACATTAAAAGAAAAAAACCATGTTGCTGTATGGTACCGCGAGCGTGGGGATCCATATATTTTTGTTGTCATATTTTAGGGTTTTCCCGGAAAGAAACATATATTTTTGTTGTTATATTTTAGGGTTGTCACGCAAAGAAACTTGGTTATAATTAGATAGAGTTTGTTGTTGTATATCGGAGGATTATGTTTAATCTGATGTTTTTTATTTGGTTGAGAGATTTTTTTCAACTAATTAGTTTGATGTGGAGATATCATAATTTTATATTATTAAATATATTTGTTTAATTACAATTTTTAATAAAAAAATTTAACAAAATTTATACAATTATATTATTAAATAAATGACCAGACACCATTTTTACTTGTAATAACTTACTTTTCATCTTCATTGCATTTAATATGGTATGATAATGGAATTATTAGTCTTCATAATTTAGGGTTTTGGAAATTTGGTTATAATCAGGGTTTCATAATTTAGGGTTTTGGAAATTTGGTTATAATTAGGGTTTCATAATTTAGGGTTTTGGAAATTTGATTATAATTAGGGTTTTCATTATTTTGAAGTAAAAGAAATTTAGTGATAATTAAGTAAAATTTGTTTTCCATAAAAAAAAGAGTCTATTCCTAATATGATCTTGCCTTAATCAGATATTTATTCAATCAATCTTGTCTTAATCAGATATTTATTCAATCACTTACTCAATAACAAAAATGATTCCCTTACTCAATAACAAAAATGATATGTACTTCACTTAAAATATAAGAGATATTTATTCAATCACTTGCTCAATAACAAAAATGATATATACTTGACTTAAAATATAAGTTACTATTGGTACAATTACATTATTAAATAAATAGCTGTAACCCAATTTTTGTGTGATAAATTTTAATTGGGTAAGAAATTTTACTATTCCCATTCCATTTTAACATGGTAGTATAATGAAATTATTACCCTTCCATCTTAACAAATCAGAGCCACAACCACTGCGTGTCGAAGAACGAATCTAATGGCGAATAGTTTATTTTACCGACATGGAAGTATGTTTGTACCCTTCTCATGATCGATGCTGACCGCAACTACTCCGGACAAAAGTTTTGTTCACCAGCAATATCAATACACAGCCCAAAATTTTGGCTGGACATGTAATCTTTTTCAAATATTGAACTAACATATTGATATTCGAGCCTCCTTATCTCGCGAATCCTATTGAATTTATTAATTATTATGACTTTTGGATAAGATTGCAAAATAGTTAACATTTTTTTAAAAGATAACATGACACAATTCAATCATAAAACAAAAAGCTGAATTATGTTATAATGGATTGAAGCAGAATCGAGTTTATATAAGTTTATTAATAAACACATTATTATGACTTTTGGATAAGATTGCAAAACAGTTAACTTTTTTTAAAAGATAACATGCACACAATTCAACCATAAAACAAAAGGCTGAATTATGTTATAATGGTTTGAAACAGAATAGAGTTTATATATGTTTGTTAATAAACACAAAGAAAATCTGGGAAATTTTTGTAGAAAATTTATATTCTCTTGTACCAAAATTTTACAGTCGAAGTATGTGCATATACATGTTTTACAGGCAGGGTAAGTATATGCATATGTTTACAACAGTTTAATTTTGTATTTTATATTTTTTTAATAGTATTTTTTATTTTAGTTATTGTTATTTTTCGGGCAGAGTAAGTATGTGCATGTGTTTAGAATAGTTTAATTTTCTATTTTCTATTTTTTTTATAGTATTTTTTGTTGTTGAATTGAGGTTTATGTGATCTATATTAAATTTATGAAAAGTATTTCGAGGTAAATCACATGATAATACATTTGTCCACACATTTCGAACCAACTAGTGTGGTTCATTGGGACAAGTTGAAGAATGATCATGGTTACATATTAAATAGGGAGAGTCTTCCAACTGCTAGGTTTTACATTGGACTAGGAACTACTGTATTTGACTATTTAATTAAAATAATATTATTATGTTAAAAAAATCTTATTTTAAGTACAAAGTTAACCAATTATGAGCCAAAAATCTAAGGAATATGATAAGATTGTTAACTTGTATTATTAGTAATTGAATAATATAATATAATATTATTATAATAGAATTATTCTTATTACTAATGGCTAGGGTAACTATTTAATATAAATTAATTAGTAAAACACTAATAGATTAGTGTGTAAGGATTTAATATTAAATATAATAATTATTAATAGATCTAGGGATATTAGTAAATGTAAGAATTATTATAATATTGTAATAATAGTATTATTATTAAGGGTTTAGTTAACTAATTAATAAAAAGTCTTATACTAGATAATTTAATTCCTTTAGTTAGGATTTAATATTAACTAGAATAATATTGATTATTAATACAATAATTATTATTATATCATTATTCGAATATTAGTAGATCTAGGGGTATTAGTAAATGTAAGGATTTAGAATAAAGTAATATTAATTAATAAAATAGTGTTATTATATTATAATAATGTTATAATAATAGTATTATTATTAATGGTTTGGTTAGCTTAATTAATAAAATATCTTAAACTTGATAATTTAAATCATTTAGATAGCTTCGAAAAGGACCATATCTAGGAACAAAAATTGAGGGAGATTAAAAAATCAAAGAATTAAGGATAAAGAAAGCAGGTTAAAGGATAATAAGGGGTAAATTATAGAATTCTAGAACAAGTCATTAATAGAGGGAGGGAAAGAAACTACTAGGAAGAGAGGGTAGGGATCCAACAACTACTGATCTTCCAACCATCATCTCTATTGAGATTTCTTGGCCTTTTTTCGATCTCAAGGGCTTCCCCAAATTTACAGTGATGGAACTGTGCAATCTTAGCAATAACCTGGGCCTTTTCAATACAAACATGATGTTTGGTCTTCTTCGCATGCTCCGCTAGTGCGGAAGACTTGGTTCTCCCATGTTTTAGGTCAGATGCGTGCTCATTAATTCTTTGATTAATATAACATCTAGTCTCACCAATGTAGGGGGTCACATAGGAACAGGAATAATATAGACACCCTTCATGTCCTTAGGGTTGACATGATCCTTCATAGATGAGAGGGATTTACGAAAGGTGTTAAGGGGTCTAAAGGTCAAGGGGACATTATGTTTCTTAAGAATGCTAGCAATCTTATCAATGGTCCCTTGGACATAAGGTAGATGGATCCCTGGGATTTTATCTTTAGGTTCTTTTTTAGCTACTGCATTTTTGGAGGCTTTAAGGAAAGCCTTCTGACCAAGGTGTCTACTATAACCATTCTCAACAAAGACATTAAGGAGGTGGGATTTCTCTTTATCGAAGCTCTTTTCATCAGAGATCCTTAAGGCACGAGTAGCAAGGGTGTTGAGAACACCCAACTTTTGAGCTAGGAATGATGGGAATTGGCATGAAGATACTGCTTAGTATGTGTTTTCTTCCGAAACACTTGGTGGGAGAGGGAACCGTCCATATTCTTTGAAATAAGAATATCAAGGAAAGGGAGGCAACCATCTACTTCTTGTTCCATGGTGAACTTAATGGTGGGGGATTGACTGTTGAGATGATTGAAGAAGAGATCTAACTCCTCTTGACCATGAGACCAGATGACATTAGTGTCATCTACATATCTTTTCCAGAGCTTGGGTAGGAGACGGGCCGAGGCCAAAGCCTTGGATTCAAAATCTTCCATAAAAAGATTAGCAACAACTGGGGACAGGGGTGAGCCCATGGCAACACCACAGGTCTGCTCAAAGAACATGCCCTCAAAACTGAAAAAAGTGGAAGTGAGACAAATCTCAACTAACCGAGCGGTATCAGGATCCGTGAGACGGTTGATCACCTCCATAGCCTCCTTTATCGGGATGCAAGTGTAAAGGGAGACTACATCAAAACTAACAAGAATGTCCCCAGCGTCAAGCTCTATGCTCTTGAGTTCTTCCACAAAGGATGCAGAGTCTTTGAAGAAAGACTGTGTACGACCAACTAAGGGTTTAAGCTTCAAGGCAAAGAACTTAGCCAGAAGGTAGGTAGGACCACCAATGCTATTGACAATGGGCCTTAGGGGAGCCCCCTCCTTATGAATCTTTGGAAGCCCATAGATCCTTGGAGTAATGGGACTATTCTCGATGAGTTTATGGCAAAGGGAACTCACTGAGCTACTGGACTTGATGGCAAGAGCCACAGTCCTAGAAATCTTTTTCAAAGGGTTCTTGGGAAGCTTTTTATAGCTTCCACTATTATAAAGATGATCAAACATCTTCTTACACTAATCCTCTTTATCAAGGATGACAACAGCCCCTCCTTTGTTGGCTTTTAGAACAATGATGTCTTTGTTCTGGTTTAAGGATCTGAGGGCAACAAATTCTTCTTTGCTGAGGTTGTTACGAGGGGGCTTTGCCTTCTTAAGGACAACATTACAATCCTGTCTAATGGTGTCCTTAATATTATCAGGTAAACCTCTAATGACGAATTCCATGTCACAAATAATGTCATCAACCGGGATCTTTTTAGAGGCCAAGACAAAATTTAAACCTTTTCCCAAAAGCTTAAAAACAGAAGGGGGAATGGAGAAACTAGACAAATTGATAACTTTATTATTACGAGAGGGTGGGGGAAGAATAATGTTATTACCATTCTTAAAATCACTGTTTTTGGCAAAATTGTTATTATATTTTAAATTATTACAACTCTTGATAATCAATAAATTACTATTCTTATTATTGTTATTGTTAATAAATGTATTATTATTACCATTAATACGCAATAAATTACTACTAATATTATTATTTTTATTAATGGATATATTATAGTTGTTATTATTATTATTATTATTATTATTATTATTACAGTTGCATAATAAAGATATCTCTTAGGACTAATCATTAATCATGTGTGGAAATTGGTTCTTTTTTTTTGCTTTCTATTTCTAGTACATGGGAACCATCATTTTACTAGAGGATAGAAGAAAACTAAGGTTTATTCTCGATGGTGTGGAGCTATGAAGTATGAATTAGATGAACTAACAATTCTCAAGCTAATTATTGTGCTTGTGCTCTATAACCTTGGGGGTTAATCCATGTTAAATTGTATTCGATGCCGCTAGACTATGTTTTATAATCTTGTGTGTTTATTGGGAGGTTTAGTGGATGAACGAATCATCATGGAATTGGTGTATAGATATTACACACCTAGATAGGGAAATTTAAGCCACTTTGGTGCTTGCTGGAGAGATGTTAACTACCTGGACAGTGAACTGAAGGCCCTTGTGGTTATTTCTATGAAAAGACAACTGTAAGACTACCTAGACAATGGATTCAACCTCTTAGATTGATCAACATCCCCATATAAACCCTTGGGAAAATCCCTATTATTAAACTCAAATAATTAAGTGAGTTTCTATGGTATTTATTTCTAGAGAGAAATTGATAAAACACTTGGATAGTGGACCCCATACCCTAAGTGTTTAATCAATCCATTGGTGTGAAAATCCTAATGCAAGCATTCCTCAAACTATGGATCCAACTTGTGGGTGGTTAGTTGCAATATAGATTGTAGTGTAGCTAGCCTATGGTTGGGTGGAGAGTGGAAGTCCCTCCTTTAGTTGCTAGCTATTCTAACACATTCTTAAGTATAATGGTCTATGTGTATTTGGATTTTGAGCTATGACTATCCTTGTTATGTTATTGATTTATGCATGGTCTTGAATATCCATGAAATAATTCTTGAACTGTATGGTTACTATAGACTTCATGAATTGCAGGATATTTTATATGTTTATTGTTGATTGTCTTAAGTTCACTCATGATAAACCAATTATATTATAGGTTTTCAGTTATATTAAATGATGGAATTGGGTATTTTACTTCCATAATCATGATTGTAGTCTTTATTACATGTTGTGAGCTATTTTATATGTTGTGAATTACATGAATATTTGGTTTTGCTAATGATTATGTAGTACAAGATTGATGTCATAATTTTTTGGTTTGTGCACACACATATAATTTTTGTGATTGGGAAATGTAACTAGTTTAAAATCCTATGATTCATACTATTTAACACATGGTATATAGTGGTCATATAAACCTGTATACCCCCTTGAAGATAAATTAAGGAATCCTATTTCATTGAAGAAGTTAACTAACTTGCAATAAACAATAAACTTGGATTGGTTTGCATACTTCACCTTGTACAATGTTGAATCTTGGTGAATTGGCTTTAGGAGTAATGTATTTTCTCTTACTCTAGATTTGGTGTAGTTTGGACCTTACTGGTACCCCCTTTATCTTCTTCTAGAAGGCCATTGTACTTCTGAGAGAATTTATTTAGGTCTTAGCCTTTATCTTCAAAGGTAACAACCCTTTTTGTTTCACCCCATGTAATTGTCACTATGTACATTTGTTTATGTAAATTATGTAAAAATGTAATTGATGGCTAACTTGAAGGTGAGGATATAGATTCAAAGATCTAAGGAGGATAGGTTTCTTGTGAAGTGTTAAAACCTAGGGCACCTCATTTAATCACATTCTACATATCACCCTAACAAATTAATAGTCTGCATAAAACATGTAGCGAAGTTTTGGTATTGGCATTCTAAGTAGAGGGTAGTTCCCATGCTATCCCCTTTCCTGGTGGGATGTGATGGAAATAAATCAATGCACAAAAGAGAATATAGGGGGAATTTTCTGAAGAACACAAGAGAAGTGAAGAAGATACAAATGGAAGTGGAGCACATGGACAATGTGTAGAAAAGGAAGAGCTTGAATAGTAGAGAAAAAGAAGAAAAAATATCAGGCCAATGAATTCAACCTCGTGGAACTAAGAAATACTTCAATTAAGCCTTGGGTGAATCCTTGTGATTAATTTTAGAGATGTAGAGATGCACTATGGTGCTTACTACCAAAGACCAGTTGATAAACCACCTGGAGAGTGAACTCCTCTAATTTTATTTTTGATTGAATATCAGTGTGAAATTCCCTTGAGAAAATAACTTCTAAGACTGTGAATCTATCTTGGGGCTGCTCATATGCAGGAAAGACTACAATATAGCTGGTCTATGGTTAGGTGGAGAGTTTAAGTCTCTCCTTCAATTGCCAATCATTAAAATTAATTTGATAAGTATATTTACTTGTATTGATTTGTGCCATGGATAATGAAAAGTGTTTGGTATATGATATGTAAATGTATGGATCACCACCACCATTTATGATATGGAATTAACACTTTAATAACATCACTTGGATGATTACATACTATATAATTCTAATAAGGAGGGATACTAGCCACTAAATGACAATGGTAAGGGTCTTCCATTCCTAAATACTACTTCTTCTCATAATACTTGGGTGATTGATTTAGGCGCCACACTCCATATGGATTCATTAGTAGATTATTTTTCTTTCTTGGAGAATTATAGTAGACAACCCATATGTTTAGGAGATTACACACCTATGGAGGTTTGTAGAAAAGGGAGAATTGACTTGGAGCATGGACACTTTAACAAGGTACTTCATGTTCCTTAGCATTGAGTTAACCTCCTTTCCATTTATAAAATCACTCATACAAGGTTAGGAAAAAAATTAGAATTCACTCTAGATATCATGATGATTTACAAAATGTCATATGATTCTCAAGTTTCTATTTGAGAGGTGAATGGTCATTATAGGTTATACATTTTCTCTCATTTTTTGCCTAAGCTTGATTTTTCTCTTCTAACACATGCTAATGAGGATATTTGGTTATGGAATGAGAGATTATATCACCTTAATTATAAGTATTTGTAATAGCTATGCAAAAAACGAATGTTGAAGGGATATCACATATCTAATACAAAGTTGGATTTTGTCAAGGTTGTTTGGAAATCACCTTGAAGAGAATTTTGAGATAGGTAAGGATAAGGGAACCTCATCTCTATTTGAGCTTGCACACAATGAAATTAGTAGAACTTTTCCTCACCCATCATAATTAAATCAAGGTATGTGCTAACATTCAATGATGATTTTTAAATATACATGGGTTTATTTTATTAAGTTAAAATAAAATTTATTCACTATCTCAAAAATTTCAAACAACTTGAAAAATATTAGATAGTGAAGAGGATTAAGTTCCTTTATACATATAATGTGGGTGAACATGTGAATAAGTATGCTCAAAATAGTTGTTTAGAATCATGTATAGAGCTACAAAATATAGTTCCTTACACTTTGCAACAGAATGGAGTTATAGAGAAGAAAAATATAACACTGAAAGATATGACAAATTGTATGCTTCATGCTATAGATATATCTCCTGAGCTATGGGATAAACATATTATATATGAAAATCAAACTTATAAAATAATTCCACATAAATTAGTAAATGGGATCACTTATTTATAGTTCTTTATAGGGAAGAAACCATATGCTATTTAGTTTAGAGTTTTTGCTTTATGCGCATGGGTTATGATTCCCTCTGATAGGAGGAAGGCTATAAATAATAACAGAAATGAGTGCATATTTGTGGGATATATAGAGATATTTAAGGGATATAGGTTATTAGACTCTTGATGAAATAATTTTTTCATCCAAAGAAGTGTCAGATTTGAAGAAAGATCCTTACATGCACTTCCAAAGAACCTTGCTTCATCCTCTCCATCTCTACTTGTGCCAAATATCAGTGAAACTTCTTTAGATCAATATTAAAATCATATTTTATATTTATGCACTACATAATAGTAGTAAGTAATTTAATATATAGAGAACAGTACTCAATGGGTACAATAAACACTAAGCAGTTGGTGATTTGGTTGGTGATCTTACTGATCCTTAAAGAATATGGTCATAGTTTGTGGAGCCTCTAGAATATCTAAATCTCATGCAACCTTAATATATTATCCATTTTCATTGATACTTGAACCATACCATAAAACCTATTCAAAGGATAAATGGAACCCCTCTTGGGAAGTATCTATGAGGGAGGAATACAATGCGCTGACAAAAAACAACACTTGAGAGTTGATCCCTCTTCCTCCCAATAGAAAACTTGTTAGATGCATGTGGTTTTGTAGAAATAAAAGAGAAAATTCAAGATGATTTCAAATTATAAGGCTCACTTAGTATCTAATGGATTCTCTCAGGTAAAGGGGATTGACTTTGATGATACCTTTGCATGGGTAGCTACGATGGAGACTATTAGGTTGACTCTAGCTATTGTAGTTGTTGGTAAATGGGAGGTAAAAAATAAGGATATAAATAATAAATTATTACATGATACCTTAAAAATGATATTTTCATGGATAAACTATAGGAGTATGTGCAATATCCATCCTTAGTTTGCAGATTGAAGAAGTCACTATATTGTCTTAAGTAGGAACCTAGTGCTTGGTATTCCAAGATTGATTCATATCTTCTGTAAAAATATTTTCAAAGATGTAAATCTAATCCTAATTTGTACATGTTAAAATAAAATGACTCTTTTTTTCTTATAGTAGTCCATGTAGATGATCTACTTTTCATATGGAGTTTACTGTCTTCTATTTCAATAGTGAGATCCACTCTAGATAATAGGTTCTCCATGACTAATATGGGAATGTTGTCATACTTTATTGGTATTGAGACATATAGGATAATAATGGGATCAAGCTGACTCAACCCATATATTTCAATAGTATTCATGATGAATTTTAGAAGACTAGTTGCAAGGAAGCTCCTACTCCTTTCCATTCAAGAGTTAAGCTAGAGTATGGTGGTTCTATAGCATTAATGGACTCTATTATAAATTGATAATTAATTGAGAGTTTATATGTTACTCATTATAAACTAGACATCTCCTATGTAGTTGAAGCAGTTTACAGGGACATGTAGGAGCCACATGAGCTACACTATAAAGTAGCTAAAAGGATTTTTAGATATGTTAAGGGGACTACTAATTATGGATTACATTATGCAACATGATATTCCTTGCATATTATTTGTTATATAGAGTCATATTGGGCTAGTTATGGCATAAATCACAATTTTACATCCATATATTTGATCTACCTTAGTTTTGGTCGCATGTGTTGGTTGAGTAAGAAGAAGGAAACTATTTATATTTTATTAGTGGAGGTGGAGCAGAGGGGTGTAGTGAATTTTCATTTAGGGGATTTTGTTGTAGCAATTTTTTGTAGAGCTTGGTCTACAAATTCGTCTTCCTATAATGATATGGTGTGATAACAAGAATAAGCTAAGGTTTTGTAGATACCTAGTTCAAAGGAAATATACTAACGCACTTTTAAGAACTATATAAACCCCATTTTAACACTAAAACCCCTTACTAAGTCCTAGATATTGTTTAATTACATTTCTATTGTTGTATTGTTATGTAGGCTAGAACCCCTCATGGTCCCATTTTATTATAATTATACCCCTTGCCTCCTATATATACACTATGGAGACTTATTATTAGGATCATAAAATATTGTCTTGTAGATTGTTTTCATTGCAAATCTAGGATTACCCCTCGAAAAGGACTATAATTATTGGTCTATTATCATATTTAAGTCGCAAGGATCAAAACATTTGTTATTATAGCTCACGATTCTAGGGTTTTGCTGCTTCAAATAAGTCATCATGGAATTTTTGCTATAACTTTATTTTTAGGAGGTTTCAAATGGTGAAACTTGGAGAATATTGAGAAGACATCTCAGGAAATATTTGGCACAATTTTTAGATCTTGGTTTTCTATGTTTTCAGAGATATGTTCCAAGAAAGTTAGGATTTCTAAATGCTCCTAAAATATGCCTCAAAAAGGCTAGTTTGGAAGTTTTGCTATAACTTGTTTTTTCTTTTAAACCTCAAACCATGAAATTTGGACCAAGCTAAGGAGAAATCATGGTGATCATTTATTTTTATTTATAGATATTGGTTCACTATATTTTCATAGATATTCTCTAAGGATGTTAGGGTTTATAGATTCTCTAGAAATAAGTCTAAAATAGGGCAGTTTGGAATTTTTGCTATAATTTTTTATTTTTTTATTTTTATTTTTATTTTATTTTAAGTGAGGCTTCAAAAAGTAAAAATTAGACCATATTAAGGAGAAATATTGGGGAATATCTAGTTAAAGTTTTAGAATTTGGTTCACTATACTTTCATACTTACAACATATGAAAATTAGGTCTTGTGAACAATCATGAAATAAATTTTAAATAGGTAAGATTGGTAAGTTTTTTATATCTTCATGTCTGGGAATTGTCATACTGTGAAAGCTTCAATTTTTTAAGGAGATATAAAAAATACATTAGGTACAAGTTTCATGATTATATTTGAAGAATTAGATACATGGCATGTTGTACAAGTATGCTTGTTGGAACATGACATAAAAGTGACACATTTTTGGAAAGTTGCCATAATTTTTAGTTGACACATCAAATTTAGTTCACACTAGTGAAATCGTAGAAAGGAAATATCTAAGTTTTATAGAAAAAAATTTCATTTCCAAAATTCCTCTAATATCGGAGATATATCAATAAAACTTCTTCCATCTTGATATTCTCCAAATTAAAGTACGTAACTTACCTGCGACCTAACTATTCATTAAAACATTATTTTTTCTAACTAAAAGTTATAATAAAGAGGGGTGATATTATTATTTTCCAAAATGAATCCAAATAGAGTTACTACCCCAATTAAATCCATTGAAGGCACATCCTTAACAAGAAAATGAAGGCTTATAATTTAGGTTATCTCAATTAGAGAAGAAAGTTAATGAAATATATGGTAGTATGTTGAAAATGGTGGATTTATTAGATTCTCAAGAAAAGACAAAAATATAAATGGAAAAGAATATGAATGAAAATAAGGAAGGGATATAAAATAAGATGAATTAAAATAAGGAAGAAATGAAAAATGTCAAGGAATATATACAAAAATCCATCATTCAAGAAATCAAATAACTATAAAACAATCTATTAAAAGATATCCTTAAAAGGGATGTGAAAATCCAACGAAACCAAAAACATAAGGATAAGAATGATGTTGAGAATAAATCTCATATGGGGAAGTATGCTATCACAATTATAGATCTCAAATATTGAATCATAGAACCATAATCATGAATTTTCAATCAAAGATCCACATAATCACGACTTCAAGTTAGCACCAAGGAACTCCTACATTCCTAAGATCGATATAAGGAAGTCTGATGGTAATGATTCTATATCATGGATATTTCATATGGAGAAATACTTTGATCTACACTACGTGGAATTCCTACAAGAGGTAAATATTACATCTGTAGTATACCTAGGGGTGGATAATATGGGGTACCTAGGGAGGTACCCAAGGGAATAAATAGATGTAAATGTAAGAAGCCCATGGTATTGGATGTATGGTATTGAGGGATCATGGTATTACAAATTGTATTACCCATGGTATTGTATGTATGAAGCCTATATAGAGGCCAGAGATTCTCCATTGGAGATACGTCAATTATTGTTTTCTATTGACAAGCACATGGCTTGTGGAGTGTTCTCCTTCCTTAGGGATTAGTTGTATCATGTTTTTTTTTCTAAGTCAGGCTATGCTATTATATTACAAAAAGTCAAAAATTACAGTAGTTTTACAACAGGGCCGTGGCCGTGCGTTTCCAGAGAGATTGGCATTTTCTCATATTTGGACATATCTAGAGTGGAATAGGTACAAAAGTTGGATTGTATGACGAACATTACTAACATTACGACCCTTGACTTTGCATATTTCCGACACAGAGAACATATGGACCAGCATAAAGACGAACAGACACAGAGAACAGAAAAGACGAATAGACACAGAGAACGGAAAAGACGGACAGACACAGAGAGAAGCTTTCCTTGCCAGGCAGCAAAGAACGAACTGTTGGCGGAGTTATTCATCGTCTGTGGTGTATGGCTCATCCTCCACTTTGCATTTGAATTTCTGAGATTCTTCCGAGTCGGAGAGGAGAGTCCTCTAAGCCGGTTCACTGGGGCCTGCGCAGGCAGCCTGAGTAGCTGGGGGGATGCTTTCTCTTGTAGGGCGCTGCATATCAACCACTGGCACCTGCATATCTACTATGGGTGCCGTCCTTTGAACCTGAGGAGGGTTACCATGCGTTTCTTCCAACTGTCCTCTGAAATTGCTACAATGTTCAATAGAAACAGAAACGATGAGAGTAGTATTCGCCATAGTGCAAGGAATTCTGTATCTGACTATAGGATGCTCTGTATGGCCGCAGTCCATTATTTCTCCCTGCCCATGCACATTGCCACGGCCTGCTGGTCTGCCTTGGCTCCAGTTCTGGTCAGAGGTTGATTCCACTGAGGAGGAGGGCGAGATGGCGGGCCGGTGAGTTGAGGCACGACCCCGTGAACTTCCTCGGTGGCTACTCATTTTGAGCTGTTCACGCTGCATTGTCCAATTTACGACCAAGCAGGAATTCCTCTGAGAAATCCGCCACAGAACCAGAGAATGTTCCTTCTCTGCCAGCGTTTGCCCCGACACTTCGAGGGAATACCGGAAAGCGGCAGGGGTATCGAGATTATGAAGCGCCATCACTCCAAGTTGCAAGTAAACAATGAAAGCAGACAAGACTTGCATCAAACCTCGCTTGAGTTCACCGATTAGTTGTATCATGTTACCCTACCTCAAGGGTTTTATATTAATAAACATGAATCATTTTTATGTTATTATTGGATTTCTCTTGGAATTATTTTATTAGAGATTTTAATATACTTGTACTCAAGGGAATAATGTGATGTTAATGTAATAAGCCCATGGTATTGGATATATGGTATTGAGGGCTCATGGTATTACAAATGGTATTACCCATGGAATTGTATGTATGAAGCATATATAGAGGCTTCATACATACGATAGCATGGGTAATACCATTTGTAATTACATGAACCCCAAATACCATACATTCAATACCATTGGCTTATTACATTTACATCACATTATTCCATTGGGTACCTCCCTAACACTAGTACAAATGGGGCCAAAATATGATGGTTATTCATTGGATATTCGACCTATTGTCATTGACTATCTAACACATTAGAGTTGAGAAACTCGTCACCAAAAACGTGTCGAATAGTTGACACTTTATTAAGTGTTAGATATTTGACGGGAAAATGTTGAATAGCCAATGCCAAAAATGGCCGAAAATGTCATTAAAAATATGATGCTTTGAAGTCAGTTTTTCGATGCCCACTTGTGTCGGATATGTGATGGGGAAAGCATCAATTGCAACACCCACATTCATCAGATATGCGATGAGAAAATGTCAAATATCCTCCACCTTAGATGGAAAAATGATGATGCTTTAACATTGTACATTCAAGGCCTTATTACTCTAGTCCAATGGGACCTGACAATTTGTTCTATCAATATGGAGTAACAAGTCCGACAATTAAAATTTAAGCATCAGATAATCGGTGTTAAAATATGTTTATGTGATGGGAGTGTTATAGCTCCATTGCCCTAGATGCCAAAAATAGAAACACTTTGTCGTCAAATATTCGAAGACTTATTATTCTAGTATGATGGTTTAGCATTGGGTAATCGACAGTAGAACAAGTTTATGGGACTAGAGTGTTATATCTATGATGCTTTTTTCCATTTGTAGAGCATCAAATATCTGATGGATGTCCCATTGATGAAGGGTCGAATATTCAATTTTTTCCATGTACATCTAATATCTGACAAGCTTCCAGACATTAAAAAAAAATATTATAATTTGACAGTGCCCACATTTCCCTATTGCCAAGAGACCTTCCCCTATTGCATATATGAGCCCATTCTATGTCTATTTCTCAAGAAAGGGTGATGACTATTAAATACTATAACTATAACTTTAAATATTGACTAGTATAATAATTTATTATTATAAAATTTAACCATTAAACTCTAATAATGTTTTTAGAAATCATTGTATTAAAAATAACTATAAATTGAATCTTCTTTCCTTATATTATAGTCATATATATGACTACTCCTAATATTTAAGATAAATAAATATCTTAACCCTCTACATAAAGTACTTGAAGTCACCATACTATAAACAAGCATAAAATCCACAATGTGGCTACTCCCTATCATAGTAAATATTATCAAGACTTTTGGTCAAGAAACAATGTCACAACAAGTCCTGGAAATAATCCTATGTGGAACAAAAATGTTGGCCATTCCACAACCATGAATGTCCAAAACCATAGTTCTAGCTTGAATAATCCTATGAGGTCTAACTACTTCTTTATATCTTAGAAATATTTGTGAGAAAAATGTGTATGATATTTAGTGTCACTCAAACTCTCATTCATTGTATGTGTGTGATAATTAACATTGTTGAAACTCATGTTTATCGAAATAAGTAAGTCATGTTTGTTGCCAACAAGAAAACTCTACTTTAGACACTTAGTAGCAGACAAGGGCTAAGAGAAATTACATTGTGCATATATTTGAGCTTAGAAAACCCTTTCATTATAGGTAAATTGGCATGAAAGGACTAAGAATATGCCCATGCATTAGATTGACCACATTTCATTGTTTCCTAATCCCCATGCCTAAACAATTGTCAGTCAACTAGTTTTTCTTTTATTGACCTCCATCCATGTGTGTAACTCAAGCCTTACTTCGCTCCCTAAGATCAAACAAGTATACATTTTTTTTGAAATCATGTATAGTTCACCACCTATCTCATTTTTGTTGTAACACAAATGATGCTCTCTCCTCCTGTTGTAGAATGTGGTCAAGTTTTTATGTAAGAAATATCCTGAGGCTGCATTGTTGGTTGAGAAGTGGTAATTAGACCTCTGTGCATATTTTCCAATTGTTTAAGGGATCTAAACACATCAAGCATGGTTGCATTGACTTTTGTGGTTAGCAATTCATCCACTATGTCATACCAGCAAAAGGATAATGTTGTTGGGGTTGTTTTCAGGTTTGAAAAACATTAGGAAATTCTTATCCAAGAGTAGAAACAACAAAATTCTACATTTTGAAAGTGTTCTCTAGTGTTCCATTAGTAGTTATAATATGGTTAGTGTTGTTTCATGTTATTTGTATTCTATTTTTGTTGTTATAATGTTGGCCTCCAGTGGTCACACCCATGACTTCTTCCTCTTCAACCCAATCTAAGGATACACGAGTTTGAGAAAGTATTTTACCATGTATATGTTATGTGGGAGATGTTAATTGTGACATAATGTGGGCTCATCAAAATAAAAAGAGATAACTATTATGTTTACAAGAATTATGAATAGAAACCAATCCCATTAATTCTCTATTCTTTGTAGTTGTTCACCAAGTAGAAATAAAGGTTAGTTAACTAAATATTTGGAGTTTAATAAATTTCTATCACACTTTATTAATTTGAATTAATCCTTCTTTTGTGTTGGAAAATACACAAGTTCCCCCAAAACAATGATGGTTAGATTCAATTATAGGAGAATTATGGAAAATGTTAGGGGCTAATATTCATAGGTGGGCTAATATTCCATGTTTTTTCCAAAAAAAAAGATTCGCCAATTTGCATTTTTATAAAAGTGAATTCGCCCAAATTTTATAGTATGAAATTATATTACCTTAAAAATCACCAATATTATATATTGTCTAATATAAAATAATTAGAAAACATAATATTTTTACAAAATTATCATCAAACATTTTAAAATTTGGATATTAGGGACTAGTAAGATTTGGCAAGGTTGCTAAACTTTAAGATAAACTTCCATCGTTAAAAATTTTCCCTAAGGAGAAACTTTAGTACCTGTTTCCAATCTAGTCACCATCTTGGTGAGAAGGCATTCTAGATAACATCAAGGATGATATATGAAACATTCTGCAAGATGTAAGAAAAATTATGGTAGGGATGGTTACGTGTTTCTTTTGGAGGAGCACATATAATGGAAGATGTTGTAGATCCTATAGAAAAACCTCAGGTTGAGTAGAGGTCAGTGCCTATGACATCTCAGTCTCTCTTGAATATTAATTGGTTCTACTAGAGAGATATATGTAAAATGATTTAAAATTTGGCTCAATTACCCTTTTCAGAGGCAGCTTCAATATACACATAAAAAACATATATCACTTCCAAGAATAAAATGTTCAAGTCTGGTGGTATACACACAAAAAATGCATCTTGATTGGTCACTACAGTAAATATGGGAAGGAGAAATATAAGGTAAGGAACCTAGTGCAGAGGGTTGGAGAAAAATAAAATCCTATGCAATAAGTCCCAATAGAACCATGACGAGCTAAAGTGAATGAAGTGCATAAATTATGGAGCACATTTTAAGGCCTTCAACTCAATATCTCACAGGTACTTTCAGCTACAACATAACATACATAAATATGCAATCTCATAGGTATTATCTGCTATTATATAACATAAATAAATCTACAATCTTGCAGGTAACGTCTACTATCACATAACAGTAGTGAATATGTGAGTTAAAAGTGAATCTAGTAGCTATAATTACACAATTTTTTAATAAGAAAAACACACATGAAGTGACACACATAGGAAGCACACATAATACATATTCTAATTCTTGGAATCACGAGAAACTTCTTCATTAATATTCAAAACGAAATACTTTTCACAGGCCCAAACTTATGAAGGTAGCAAAACAATTATAGCCTCCCGAACAAGAAGATAGAACCATGGAACCTCCCTTTGAAAACATAATTTGGAACCTCTGAAAATAGTATTGGGAAACATTCTAATGAGTTTTTCCTCCCTTTTTGTAGGGAGAACCAAAATAAGAACAACTTACAAAATATCTTCAAATGCTCTAGTTGTTTGGACTACAAAGTTGTATGAGTGTGCGACTAGACTAACTGTCCTAATAATTTCATAACATACTTGATTCTTTTCTTGAAATGAAATATTTACAAAACATACAAAACATGAGGTGTCTTGATTGGCACAACCAAATATCTCCATTGTTGATTCCTCTAGTTTCCTCGGGCAGACTTAGACTCCATTATCTAGGTTAGTGGTGGGTTGATGATCTAGCCACGCTGCTACCATTGTATTCCTCCCATAGTTATCTGCAAATTCACATGTCATTTTCTCCCTCTAACTACTTGGATTGTCACTTTCTGGAACTATTCATGCTTTGGTGGTGGCGTTGAAGGCGCTCTTCATTGGTTGATGGTTGAACGAAGCCAATAGTTTCCAATCCATTCATCCTCCATAAACTTTTGTACTGCAATATCGGGGCCTTGACATATCGCAACTCTATTAAAATAAATGTTACGAAATCACAAATTCATGATTCCTTTATCCCCTTTATGCTTAACCTCTTTTGTTTATCCGCCATAGGACTAGGTGCCATGACCAACAAATTCATACCCCATTGCATTGGAGATTTCAGAGCCTTGCATATCATAACTTTTATTAACACAGGCTTATGATATTTCAAAATCCCAATTGGATTTTGGCCCCTTTTGCATAGCCTCCTCGTCACATTACCTCCATGGTACTAGGTGTCGTGACGGATGACTTACCACTTCGGTGCTACGAATTTTAGAATCTTTCTAGGGGCTTATCCCTTAATGTATTTTCTCTCTGCCTTTGGTTTTTCTAAGATCCTCATGACCAAACACCACTCACATTGGAAGAACCCTTCATCATAACTTTTTCGAAATGCTTTTGAGTTTGAGTTTCTAAATCCACATCCTTGATATGGTCCATAGAACTTGGGTGCTCAACCCTACTCTTTGGCCTTGGTCCTTTGGGTCCCCATGACCAAAAAACAGTCGCATCAAAAACACCCTTCATCATATTTTTTTCAAAATTCTTTTGCACTGGAGTTTCGAAATCCACATCCTTGATATTTTCCATAGAACTTGGGTGCTCGACCCTGCTCTGTGTCTTTATTTCTTTGGGTCCTCATGATGAAATGCCAGTCACATCAGAAGCACCCTTCATCATAAATTTTTCAAAATTATTTTTCACTAGAGTTATTATATCCACATCCTCGATATGGTCCATAGTGCTTGGTTGTGAAGGCCTTTTCTACGCATCTAGTTCTCTGTCTCTTCCTCGACCATGCACCATGATGAGCCTCGAAATTAGACACAAATTAAGGCCCATATAACCTTTCCTAGGCACATAAATGATATATTAAATATCTCCTTATGAACTTAATAATGTTTTTTAAATTTAATATGTTCATTAATAAGGTTTAGAGATAATTGCATATTTGTGCCTAGTATTATTTATTTTTGTAGAATATTGTAAGAATTTTGGCAGATTATGAAGATTTGGAGGAGGAGATAATCTAGGGAATTTCCCCCTACTACAGGAGGATCAATATTGGATAATAAATCAATAGGATATTATGAAATTATTTCACAAATTCTAGAGCTCTAGTGATTGAGAAAATCTAGGAATGTGTTCCCTATCAGTTAATGCAAATTCTTAGTGTTGGGACCAGATGCACTATTTGAGGGATTTTGGAGGAGAAGCTTCCTTCTTTCAAGGAGAATGATTCTTGATCATTTTGTATAAGTACCAATTCGAATTTTCCTCTAGAGGCATGCATTTTCTTAGTCTTCTTATGGAGAAAACTTGTATTTTTGCAGCTCCACTTTCATTTCTAGTAGGGATGTACTTCGATTGATTCAAATAATGAAGTTTGGTGCCATTTTTAGCTTCTAAAGCTTCATATCATTCATAGTACTCTGAATATCCTTGGTATTGGCCATCCCAAGAGCCTTAGATCCATTTTTTATAATTTTATTTTCTTCTTTTCGCTTCTTATTCACATGCAACTCTTATTCCTATTTTTCCTATTTTTTCATTTAGTATTGATCCTTAGTTTGATGTAGGATTGTGTTAAATGATTGAAGTAAGTTATTTTCAGGTTATTTTTAGAGTCACAAGAATGATGCATCATTATAATAACTTTTAAAATTCATATTCATCATTGAGCTACTAGATTGGTTTACTTGTTCACAAATCTAGAATTTTTGGAACTCCCTTGTAGCAAAATAGTAATTTTCTTCTATTTTTAGAACATGTTAAAGAGCTTCATTTGAATTTATTCCACATGTATTATGTCATAAAAAAATTCCAGTTAATAACAAAATTTACCCTAATGAATTTTCACTTGATTAGGTAATGAATTTGATAGGTTAACTAGCTCACTAGTTCTTGAATTTCTAGTTTTTAGAGTAGTAAGTTTCTGTTATATTTTAGCACATGTTAACAGGGGTATTTTGGAGTGATTACACTTTGAATGGAGTCCTAGTACATCCTACCTAATACTTTTTTTGTCCCATCCATTTTTCATTTGATTTAGTTGGCCATTTGGTGAATTATCTCCTCCTGTAGCAATTCTGTTTTGCGTGTAGCAATTCTATTTCACCCGTAGCAATTATATTTCACCTATAGCAACCTCTTATAGCACTCCTGTAGCAGATGTAGAATTGAAAAATTTTCTCCAAAATCTTGGTTTTTTTTCTCTTAGGCTTGAATCATAACCCCTAGGATCTAAATCCATTATTAAGTAAGAATACACACCAATTAGGAAATGCCTATTTGCCATAGTTTTAAAAACTAACCGGCTTGAACTAAAAACTAGTAAAATTGGCTAGTTCATTGGGAAATCAGGTCAAACCAGCTAAAAATCCTGGTTGAAGGGTCCATTTCACCTAAATTTCACAAAATTTGGACCAAACCGGCCAGTTTATGACAGAATAAACCAGCTGGTTCCATCATAAACTAGTTGGTTTATTGTCAGGGAAACTATAGACCCCACATAATGAAATTTTGTGAGTTTTGAAGCTGTTTTGAGGGATATTTGGGGTTGTTTTCCTCCAAAAATAGTCCCTCCAAGAAAAGCATGCCTACCCTCTCATTTGCCTGACACATCTCAACCCTAGCAAAGTTGGCAATTAATGGTAATGTTAAATTCTTAAAGTAAAAGGATGAAAATGAAAAATAAAGGAAATGTCAGTTTTCTTAATTTTTTAACATTACCTTGAAATGACTCAGGATGTTTGAGAGTGGTTTCGGCCTCATTGGATTTCATATGGAGAAACTAGAATTTTAGATTTCACTCAAAATTTAATAGACTTAATGGTTTTCAAGATTTCATCGTTTGGGGGTTTGCAATGTTTCCATTTTATTCTATCATGTGTGAGGATATGAGATTGGCATTTGATCAAGAGCATGAATCCCTTTAATAACCTTGATGTTGGTGGAATTTATTGTTGAACTTTGTTTATGTTGGTGGTATTGATTGTTGAACTACTCTACCATGGCCTTAACAAGAATGTACCCTTCACCCAAAGGAAAACAACTGGTTAGGCATGCTAATATTTTTCTACCACAGTATAAGGTTGAGGATATGATTCTTTCAATAAAACCAAAATAATTGGTTAGGCATGTTAAGCCTTTTCAATTTATATCATGTTATAAGGTTGAGAAATCTAAGTATGAAGACTTTGAGCTAGATGATGTTTATGTATCTCTTTTTGATGATCTCATTTCTAATAGTGTTGAATCAATGATGAGTTTCATGAGTGACCATGTTGATCAATGATTTGTAGTTTTGATGTCTATTTTTTCTACCACTACTACTACTACTACTACTAAATTTGTAGATGAGTTTTACGAGTCCTCAAACTCTGAGCCATATTATTTATGTAGCTCATGTTGATGATCTCTTATATAGTAGTGGTGATGATTTTGATCATGATGAGGAGTGATAATGCTATTGATCATTGATATGTAGACTTGTAGTAGGTTAGTGTCCCCATAGCTTAGGGCATTGTTTTAGGACTCTAGAGGCAATTTAGAGCCTGATTGATTATGTATTTTATTGCTCATATGTATTTGACTTGGTGCCATTTTGATATATTCAACTTTACATGGTATATAGATGATGAAACCTTGCATATTTTGTCTCTATTGGTTTTGTATCATGGTTTTAAATATTAAAAATAGTTTGTTATCTATGAAAAGATAATTATTTCATGTATTTTTTTTAAAGACCGGTTCATTGATATTTGACTAGTCTTGGTTTGACCGGTTCCAGTTTGAAATTCGGTTTATTAGGCGGATGGTCTGGTCTATTAGCGCTCGAATCTGGCCTCAGGCTGAAGAAGGAAAAATCCAAGGCAACATCAAACCACTTAGCCTCGTAGCTAGCCCTACGAGGACAGGAGAGGGCTCTCTCCGGGTCTATCTCGGCAAAGATCTTCAAAGGGCAGAGATAACCAATAAAGAACACTGATTTTAGGCTAGTAAATTGATAGAGAAGGTTTGATTTTAGATTTTTAGGGTTTTGGTGGAAAACAGGGGGAAAGCAATTTTGGGTGCGGGGATGGGACACAGCTTTTGCAGAGGTCTTTTTGGGGCAAGGTAGGAGACTGTCTTGATGCCTTTGAAAGAGTTGGGTGGATAGGAATGACTGGTGAGGAGCTAAGGAGAGCAAGAAATCACCATGAGTTCTCCTTAAACAGATGAAAACATTGATATTAAGCAAACTTAAAGGCAGAGCATAGCAATCATGAATTCTACCTTATCACTTCATTTGCCTAATTTGCAGAAGGAAAAGTGAGAAAATGATATACATAATAAAAGTTACAAGTACATAAGAGAAGCACACCATCAACACAAGTAACCACAGGAATCCCAAAGAGGGCTGCAAAACCCTGGTCTTTCCTTTACCAAAATTGCAGAGATACAAAGTGTAATACAATAGAAGCTTATCCCTCCAGAGTCCAACCATGAAAATGACTAAGAAAATACATAATATAGGCAAGCTAACACCTTTCCTTGCCTCTAGGGGTCGAGCTCATCCTTCTAGGAGCTGTTTCAACCAATTCTAAACTGAGCACTAAAATCTAGGCAGTCAAAACAACTTGCCTCTATAAGCTAGGAAACCAATTCATTCATTAAATTTTTGACTTTTTATGAATGAATCTTCTAGAAGAGATAAATAAGTGCCATGACATCATAAAATTACATCAATTACATCAAGGAGGATGAAAAATCACTCCAAAAAGTCAAAACTAGTCAAATCTGCGTTTTGCTGAGCTGTAGGTGAAAATCTGGCAAATTTCCCTGATGCGTAGCGCCCCAATTCTCTATGCATAGCGCGCCTTTGAGCGAACTTGTGAGGCACTTCCCGGCATCCAAATGAGGCAAAAGTAGGCTTGTTGGAAAGTTCTGGATGTCTACTTTCCAACCCAAGTGGAATTTCTCAATTTGGTGTCCATTTGCCCCTCCAAAATTGCAATCTCCCAAGACTTCTTCCTGTGTGTCCAAAAAGTGGCAGAAAGTCATTTTTTTGCATGTTTTTTGACCTTTTGAGGGCTCAAAACCTCATGAAATTTCTTGGAAATTGCTGAGCAAGTGTAATTTGTCATGACAAATCCAAAAATGCTGAGTGTTTGAGAAATGGACTTGCCCATCTTCAGGGTAGCGCGCGGCGCGCTACGCGTTGAGGGCAAAAACCTGTTTTTTGACCAAAAAAATTCAAAAATGACCAAAATTGCTCCAAATTCTCTGAAATTTGAGTTGAAGGTGTGTCATTTAGTGCCATGCTCCTTCAAGGAAGCCTCAACCAAAATATGAAGGGGATCGGGCTTTTTTCTCCGTTTTAGTGCCTTGGCCAACCGTCCTTTGAGTACCTTCATTCTTGCTTTACACACATGCATTCGAGCCCAATAGTGATTCTTCATCTGTCGGAGCATGTCCTTTTCCCTGTTTGCCTTGGCCAGCAACTTCTCCAAATGAGTATTGACCCGGATGAGCATAGCCTCTCGCTCAATGGGTGTCAAATAACCGGGTCTCTTGCGAGCCAAGTTACGGTCTTCATGGATCCTCCGCAACTCATCAAGAGTGTGCTCATCCTCTAGTTGCTTATTGCGCTGCTCTAAGTAGGTGATTGTCCAATTTGTCATTTCCAACTTCTGCTGCAACAAGCGATTTTCAGCCTTTTGTTGCTGAATGATCTCCTTTAGCTCCGAGCTAAGAGAACTGATGTCAAGGTCAATAATGTCAATGTCTGGATCACCTGACAGTCCCTCCTCAATCATGGGCTACTTGCTTATCTCCGGTACCTGTGCTGCTGTCGAAAGCGAGGCCCCTTCCACATGAGGTGGAGATAACACTCGCTGTGCTGATGAAGAAGCCAAGACCCCTTTCACCTGGTGTGAAGATAATACTCGCCGTGCAGATGCAAATAAGGCCCTGTGGCCTCTCTGATATGTAACAAATGGAGGGGAGCTAATATGCTCGGGCTCTCGAATGTCAAACTGATGTGAAGGCCCTCCCTCATCACGGATGTTTTGTTGGAAAACTGAGCACGGCAATTTTGGGTGCTGGGATGAGACACAGTTTTTGCAGAGGTCTTTTTGGGGCAAGGTAGGAGATTGTCTTGATGCCTTTGAAGGAAGTGAATGGATAGGTATGACTGGTGAGGAGCTAAAGAGAGAAAGAAACCATCAGGAGTTCTCCTTAAACAGATGAAAACATAAAAATTAAGCAAACTTAAAGGCAGAGCATAGAAACCATGAATTCTACCTTAACACTTCATTTACTTAATTTGCAGAAGAGAAGAGTAGGAAAATGATACACATAACAAACTTACAAGTACATGAGAGAAACACACCATCAACACAAATAACCACAGGAATCCCAAATAATGCTGCAAAACCCTGGTCTTTCCTTTGCCAAAATTACAGAGATACAAAGAGTAATACAGTCTAAGCTTATCCCTCAAGAGTCCAGCCAGATTCGAGTGCTAACATATTGGCGACCATATTGGGGAGAACATTCGACGTGTTGATTGTCTTGTCCCAGTACATGAAATCAAATTGCAGATCTGATGCTGATGGTGGACAGCAGTCAGACACATATGCAGGCTGAACCATTCACCTGGCGACTCCAATTCAATCCAGACAGTCCAGTGCTCGCTGATCCATTCATGCAATGGTAGGGTATGTGGCAAACCCTGCCCTGTGCGAAGCTGTAGAAGAAGTAAGAAATGAGTTAGCAGATTTTGAATTTGATGAAGATTGTTTCAGTGCCTTGCTTCAATGTTTGAAATCTCCAATGTTCCCTTGTTTCAAAACTAGATTTTGTGAGTTAGTTGTTGAAAGAATCGAAAAGGAGATTCAATGTTTAGATGAGCAAATCAGGTCATATGATTTCCAAGACCCTAAAAAGTTCTTGGAAATCCTTCCTCTTTCGCAACAAGAAATCATAGAATTGCCTACAGATGTTTACATTGACAGTGTGCAGCTGGAGGTATGTGTTGCAGAGTTGGGGCAGCCAACAGAGTCTGGCTTCTACGATCCAATTGCAGCATACATGGAAATGTTTTTCAGTTTGACTGATAGATCAAGCTGTCTTATACATAACTAGGTTCATTACGTGCATGAAGGGCTGTCAACAATTACATCTGTGCCCTCGCGGAAGCATTCTCAAGTGGCATCATTCTCAGGTTTACTTGAATGGTTGATCTGGCACTTCAGTATTACCTGATCTAGTGTTTTTGCAGCATAGTAGGGTAGATTTTGTAAATAAATAAGCAACATTTTGTTCCAGTTTCATGGCAGCTTTAGTTTGAAGTTATGTTAAGCTAGTTTTTTAGTCATTTCAGTCTTGAGATCGAATCAGTTTGAGTTCAGTTTCAGTTTGAAAATTGAGTCAAGAGTTGTGTCGATCTGTTCAAATGATGACTCCATTTCCCAATGGATGGAGGCACTGTCTGCTCTCCCAGAGGTCTAAGGTTCTTGGCATCTCCAAGGAGCTACCATCCCCATTGGAGCCAATGTTAGAGTCAGTCTAGTAGCCCTCCACCAGAGATCAAAACTCTTTGCATTTCATAATTAGGTGTCTCATCAGTGTGATCATGTTGCATCCCGTTAGGCATGCCATAACCCTGGTGGAGAAGCTTATGTCTTTTATTCCCCTCTTGTTTGGCACTGCTGGATCATGTTTTCTTGAGTAAATAAAATCTTCACAAGGTCATTTCCCTGTTTTAAATGTCAAGGTCTTAGGTCTAGGGTTGAGTCAAGCTTTGTCTTGAGATGTCATAAAGGACCAGTAGGCCAGAGGGATGTCCGTCATAAAGCATCATTTTAATAACTCTTATCATTGTACAGCTAATTTTTACCTTGTTTTCAAAAACCCTGTTTTTGAAGACAAAGGTCATTATCTCATTTTTGTAAAAATTCGTAAAAAGTTCAAATTCTCCGAAAGTTGGCATGTAGCCTTGGTCTCCTTTGCCAAGACATCTCAGAAGCTATCCCTGCAAAACTTTTCAAGAGAAATCATCATTTCAACCAATTTATTTTGAAAAAAGGAAACTAGAAGTCAGCAGTAATTAATTCAAAAAAGTGTCATTTCAAAAACATTATAAAGTGGGTTTTGGGCAAATTAAATTCAAAAGTGAGCCTATAAAAGCCCCTCCCTCCTCATTGGTAACTCATTTTCCTCTCAACACTTCAAGAGAATACTTGTCAAGTCGATTTCAAAGTTCATTGGGCGAATTGGGCAATTACAGCGGCGCGCTACGCATCAGAGGAGGCGCACTACGCGTTGGGGGCGCGCTACGCATCAGTGCGCATTTTCCAGTGCAAATTAACTCAGGCGCTATGCGTTGGAGGCGTGCTACGTATTAGGCTGGGCGTGCTACGCGTAGGGTTTCTTGCTCAGGAAATCGCGAGCAAGCCACCAAAACTACTTCTCTCTCAAAATCTTTTTAGGTAGGCCTCTAATCCATGGTGATTTTGGTTTGGCTAAGATGAATGAGCAATGAACATGCAAAAAATGCCATGCTAATATGGAGTAAAAACCCTACCTTGCTGTGTCAAAATTTAAAAATGTAAATGTGCTAGGGTTTCATTGAAATTTGCTGCCCAAGGTTACCCATTTTCCATTCCTCTTTCCACATATTTTCATCACCATTTTCCTTGACATTTTTCCATGCAATCATATAATTTCCCTATTAAAAATCATTAAAATCCCTAAACCCTACTAATTCCTAAAACCCTATGTAAATTTCCTAAACCCTACTTCCCATTAAAATCCCACAAATTATGATTGTATATGTTCCATGTTCCTTTCCTAAAATTTTCTTTCACATTTGTTTTCCCTAATCCCCTCAATGTTCCCTTTTCCCTAACATTTCCCATGTGTGTTTGTCCCCTTGGTAACAGCATTTAAACAAGTCAAAACAGTAGTTCATTGGGTGCATAGTCAGCATTATTTTTTAGTCACTTGCCTCCAAAACCATGTCAGAAATCAAAACAGATTATGAGCAAAGTGATGACCGTGAATCAACACCAGAGGTAGAGGTGCCAAGGAGGCATCATAGGGGTGGTAAAGGTGGTCAGCATGTCAGGGAGGAGCCCACCTCTTTGGCTTATCTACAAGCTTGTCCACTTGCAGTGACATGTTTCCGATATCAATCATGTTATGAATATTGCGAGAGAATCTCCCAAATTCAACACCACAGGGAATTGGTCCACTTGTTTGTCCTACATTTGCACAATGGGCATGTGAATCTTGCAGCGGTGGACTTCACATTGTCACCCGAGATTGTTGCTCAAGCAATAGGGATACCCAATATTGGAGAGGAGTGGAACAAGTGCCAGTAGTTGGACAGATTTCATTATGAGACATATATCAAACCTGTATATATGAGGCACCTAACTGATGTTTTTCCCTTCAAATTCTTAAGAGACGAGTATGCACCTTTGATGAGGATCATCATTTGCTATTTCACTTGCGAGGGCAGATTTTCACATTTATATTCGTACCATATCCATTTGTTGATGCATTTCACATGGGTACGAATGATGAACATTCAATTCTTCATGTGCCGAAATATAGAGAGGATGGTGCCCTTGGTGCAAAGAAAGAGCCCAACACAACAACACAAGAGCATCTATCATTATGCACTGATCAAGATTGTGGTCATGCATCAGTTGGCACAACAGGGTATTCCATGGGAGGATTTCATTTCTCGTGACTTGTTCACAGTGCCACAGCCACCTCCTGAGGTTGTCCGTGATGAGGGAGGGCCTTCACATCAGTTTGACATTCCAGAGCCCGAGCATGTCAGCTCCCCTCCATTTGTTACATATCAGAGAGGCCACAGGGCCTTATTTGCATCTGCACGGCGAGTATTATCTTCACACCAGGTGAAAGGGGTCTCGCCTTCTTCATCAGCACAACGAGTGTTATCTCCACCTCATGTGGAAGGGGCCTCGCTTTCGACAGCAGCACAGGTACCGGAGAGAGGCAAGCAGCCCATGATTGAGGAGGGACTGTCAGGTGATCCAGACATTGACATTATTGACCTTGACATCAGTTCTCTTAGCTCGGAGCTAAAGGAGATCATTCAGCAACAAAAGGCTGAAAATCGCTTGTTGCAGCAGAAGTTGGAAATGGAAAATTGGACAATCACCTACTTAGAGCAGCGCAATAAGCAACTAGAGGATGAGCACACTCTTGATGAGTTGCGGAGGATCCATGAAGACCGCAACTTGGCTCGCAAGAGACCCGGTGATTTGACACCCATTGAGCGAGAGGCTATGCTCATCTGGGTCAATAATCATTTGGAGAAGTTGCTGGCCAAGGAAAACAGGGAAAAGGACATGCTCCGATACATGAAGAATCACTATTGGGCTCGAATGCATGTGTGTAAAGCAAGAATGAAGGTACTCAAAGGACGGTTGGCCAAGGCACTAAAACGGAGAAAAAAGCCCGATCCCCTTCATATTTTGGCTGAGGCTTCCTTGAAGGAGCATGTCACTAAATGACACACCTTCAGCTCAAATTTCAGAGAATTTGGAGCAATTTTGGTCATTTTTGAATATTTTTGGTCAAAAAACAGGTTTTTGCCCTCAACGCGTAGCGCACCGCGCGCTACCCTGAAGATGAGCAAGTCCATTTCTCAAAAACTCAGCATTTTTGGATTTTTCATGACAAATTACACTTGCTCAGCAATTGCCAAGACATTTCATTAGGTTTTGAGCCCTCAGAAGGTCAAAAAAATGCAACAAAAATGACTTTCTGCCACTTTTTGGACACACAGGAAGCAGTCTTGGGAGATTGCAATTTTTGAGGGGCAAATGGACACCAAATTGAGAAATTCCACTTGGGCTGGAAAGTAGACATCCAGAACTTTCCAACAAGCCTACTTTTGCCTCATTTGGATGCCGGGAAGTGCCTCAAAAGTTGTATCAAAGGCGCGCTACGCGTAGAGAATTGGGGCGCTACGCATCAGAGAAATTTGCCAGATTTTCACCTACAGCTCAGCAAAACGCAGATTTGACTAGTTTTGACTTTTTGGAGTGATTTTTCATCCTCCTTGATGTAATTGATGTAATTTTATGATGTCATGGCACTTATTTATCTCTTCTAGAAGATTCATTCATAAAAAGTCAAAAATTTAATGAATGAATTGGTTTCCTAGCTTATAGAGGCAAGTTGTTTTGACTGCCTAGATTTTAGTGCTCATTTTAGAATTGGTTGAAACAGCTCCTAGAAGGATGAGCTCGACCCCTAGAGGCAAGGAAAGGTGTTAGCTTGCCTATATTATGTATTTTCTTAGTCATTTTCATGGTTGGACTCTTGAGGGATAAGCTTTTATTGTATTACACTTTGTATCTCTGCAATTTTGGTAAAGGAAAGACCAGGGTTTTGCAGCCCTCTTTGGGATTCCTGTGGTTACTTGTGTTGATGGTGTGCTTCTCTTATGTACTTGTAAGTTTTATTATGTGTATCATTTTCTCACTTTTCCTTCTGCAAATTAGGCAAATGAAGTGATAAGGTAGAATTCATGATTGCTATGCTCTGCCTTTAAGTTTGCTTAATATCAATGTTTTCATCTGTTTAAGGAGAACTCATGGTGATTTCTTGCTCTCCTTAGCTCCTCACCAGTCATTCCTATCCACCCAACTCTTTCAAAGGCATCAAGACAGTCTCCTACGTTGCCCCAAAAAGACCTCTGCAAAAGCTGTGTCCCATCCCCGCACCCAAAAATGCTTTCCCCCTGTTTTCCACCAAAACCCTAAAAATCTGAAATCAAACCTTCTTTATCAGTTTACTAGCCTAAAATCAGTGTTCTTTATTGGTTATCTCTGCCCTTTGAAGATCTTTGCCGAGATAGACCCGGAGAGAGCCCTCTCCTGTCCTCGTAGGGCTAGCTACGAGGCTAAGTGGTTTGATGTTGCCTTGGATTTTGCCTTCTTCAGCCTGAGGCCAGATTCGAGCGCTAACATGGTCATGGGTTCTGGGTTTTAAAACTATACTTTTTAGAAAGTAGATTAGGCACATTTATTTGAATTCATGTTCTTAGGATTTCAATTACAAATTATTGTTTTTCTTAGGATTAATTTCTTTCCAAAGTAACATTTCCATTTCTGCAATTAGTTTAGGCTTTGATTTCATGACATCCACTCCCATTACATCATATCAACGAAAGAAGGACACATTTTATGCTACACATATAGTGCTGACACCTCTTAAGTTTGTATGAACCCCGGGTTGATAATTTAAGTTGGTAGCCTTAGGAGTTACACCATTCTTGTTACAATACTGAGGCTCATCATGCCACTCAACATCGAAAGTTCCCTCCATCATAACTTTTCTCCAAAATGCATTTTCAAAGGAGTTCTGAAATTTTAACCTTTGAAATACTTCCCATGTGGCATCACACAACACTTAGGTGATAAGCTCTTTTCCGTGCCCTTGGTCATTTGGGTCCTCACAATCAAACACTACTCAACATTGGAGCTCCACTTATCAGATCAGAACTTTTCCATAAAACAATTACATAGGAGTTACGAAAACTTCAACCTCTGAAATTTTGACCTCTGAGGTGACATCATGCTGATGTCATAAACACCACGTGTCGTGTCCTTAGTGGTGATAGATGTCACCTGGATTTTCCCTATTAGGCCACCCAAAATGTTGAATTTGACTACCATGTGTCCTTCATACTGCCACATCATGCTGAAGTCATTTGCATCATTAGCTTTGTTATACGAGATTTACGATTCCGGACAAAAGTATCTCCCCTAGGTTAGTGGCTAATTTATAACAATAGAGAGACAAGGAACACAATGATTTTCCTTAAAGTAAATAAATGACAGAGTGGGGCCTACCTAGAATCCTTCGCACACTTCGCTCCTTCTTTAGCTTGGAAGTTCCAATTCTAGCTCCAAATGCCAAAGTAGAACCTGGACAGTCAGATAACACAAGCCAAGAAACTAAAAGATATATGAAATATCATCTAAGTACTTCATTCAATAAATCAACATGGTATTGAAATAAGTGAAATAACAACATCACATATAGGAAAACGATGAATTCTTTTCATTAATATAAATGGAAGGAGATTACAGCCACAAGTAGTAATTAATCTTGTAGAATAGCTCCTCCAAGTTCTTTACTTGTCCTTTCCTTGTCACAATATGCACCTGCAATCACCTGAAATGCATGAGATGATAACTACTCACTACAACAATGTAAGGGCATAATTACTCTCCAAAATCAAACCCCCAACCACATAGAAGGTTGGGAATATATAGAGAAGTAGGGTAAGTTGGGAGTTCTTATCCAATTACCAATCTAGGGTAAGAGATCCACCTTTGATGGAGGGATAAGATCAAAGGATAAGTGGTGAAAAATCCAAAGTAGGGAAGGATAAGATCCAAATGTTTTATCCAAGGTAAGTATTTGAAACAACTTCTGGAAACTCCTAGAAGTGGAAGCTTCTAGAATCCCGATCATACTCCTGGATTTCTAAAACGAACATAGGTGCAAAGGGGAGCAACTTACTGGTGACCAATGCAGGCCACAATGGGGAAACCTGTAGTTGATATCACCCTAGTAGGCATACATGGAGCATTGGTCCTAAAACTGGCTTAGATGATGTAGTTTAGGGTTGAAATTTTGGGGGATGAAGGGAACATGATTAGGGCTTTGTGCAAGATGGTGACAAGGGGGAATATGATGTGGTTGATCCCATTAGGAGGTTCACTAATCTGATGTGGTAAAATGGCCTATAACAAGCTTCTCAGAGCCAATCACCTACTGCCACATGTCCTATTAGAGGAGAGAGAAAGGGTCCCTAGATCCTTGCTTTTTTCAACGAATTCCTTTGTAAATATTATTTTTCACAATCCTCGACGCTTTTGAAAGAATTCAAATAATAAGGGCTTATGAGGTTCTGAGGTTTTGAAATATCTATTCTTCAATATCATCCTGCTTCGAGGTCCGACCTCTTGAAGTTTGGGGTTCAATGTTCAACCATTCTGTCATTTTCTTGCTTTGATATTTCCCTTTCAATATCAGGTTCCGATATGATCAACCTTATGATATTAGGTTCTAAAATTTTGACTCTCCCTTTTCATTTTGACTTCCAACTTCCAATTTTCGACTCCTGAAATTTTGGCTCTCCCTTTTCATTTCATCTTCCAACTTCCAAATTTTGGCTCTCGAAATTTCGACTCTCCGTTTTCATTTCCCTTTAGTAGACCTAGATCACACTTGTCCTTCTCTATACCAAGGATGGAAAAATATGACCATTTGACATAAATACAAGATGGAATGACAAATGACATCATTGGCTCCAATTGGGGACAATACCTTATTGGCAAGATGTTGAGAACCTGTAGACTAGTATCTTTCACCATTGCACATGGAGTCAAAAATATATTGAACCTGTAAAACCAGAAAATATCCCTCGAGATTTATTTGTTGGGAGTCCTCTCCTCATAATACTAAAATGCAAAATTACAATTTCTAAAAGCTAGAAATTAAATACTCACCTAGTGAAATTATTATGTATAACTCCTACTTATGTACAGGGCTCAATTCACCCAAGTGAAGTCAGCCTTCCAATGATACCAGCCCAACATACGAGTATTGGACCTTATTCCATTGTTCTCTTGAAATTTATCAATTAAAATAGGCATGCACCATGTGAAATTTTAAGGTAAAACATTTAATACATACCCCATAATTGAGAGATGCTACTGACCAAAGAAATATGCCATATAGTCAACTACTGAATCATAGAGATGATGAGAAAAATTTACAGTTGCCTCCCTTTCTTGAAAAAATTCGAGAGAGGAATATTTCTGCAAAAGGAAATCATTGATACTTCTTGGCTCTTCAACTTTGGACTCTTCTTGAAATTTTTTTTACTGGTAATCTTCTTCCAATTTACTTGTAAGCGAATCCCTTTGAAAATATTCGAAAATCTCATCCTCCTTTGAATCATACGATTCATAAATCAGAGAATATTCATCAACTTTATTATGAGCTCCTTGAACTTCAAAATCAAAGGTAGGTATAAACTTGGGCAAGTAAAACAGATCGGTAGCCATTGATATATACTTAGAAGAAGAAGTTGTCCTTATTTTCTGGGAATCATTTTCTTCTTGGGGTTGTATTTGGCATATTCTAATACCTCATCCTCCATTTGGAGGATGTAAATCATAAACTAGAGCCTCCTTGTTAACGCCATTGTCAGCTTCCTCTTTTTTTGTAGTTTCCCATGACTGGGACTGTTGTGGGTTTGCAACACCTAACTCCCCATCTGAGTCATACAAATCATATAAAGGAGAACCATCAAGTTCAACAAAATATGATCTCTGAGGGTTTATTTATAGCTTAATAATGTCTCCTTCTTCCTTTTATTGATTGTTGGGCAATGCTTCTTGATGCAAGTATATGTTTTCTTGGAGTTGAGCTCCACAAATATCTTCAACAACATCCTTAATGTTGGAAAGATTTTAAACATTAAAATATTCAAAACAATCTTCAAACAAAGAATATGGTGGATATAATCCTTTGAAAAAATCATTATATGCTATGTGAAATCTCTTCAGAGAAGATATGCTACCATGAGGTAGGGTTTTGTATCAATACCTAGCTTATTTATCTAAATAATACATGAAAATTTCATTTTCACATCATCATGAACAATACCCTTTTGTTCCATGCATTCATGAAATTCCTTAAGGTGTTGGGTGAGGTTTCCATCTGTGTTTCCATTGAATCTAGAAAATAGGCACACCATTCTTGAAATGGAGGAACCTGATGAGGGTAATAAAAAATGTAAGAAAAATCTAATGGGGAAAATTTGTTGGCCAAGAATGCAGGAAGATCCACTTTGAAAACCCCTTTAGGTGAGAGATCTCAGGGTCAAATACAAGGAGTTTTTTCTATCGAAAAGTGTCAGAGCAAGTCTGAGGCCTTTTAAAAGCTAGGATGGTCAAACAAATATCTAAACAGTGGAGTCACCAAGCTGAGAGATCTTCAACCCACACCCCCTTTTGCTCACCTAAGTAAGGGGTGTACACGTGTCATACCCAGGGAAAATATTCTAATTCTCTCCCCAACAATGGTGCCAGAAGATGTTGTATCTCCTAAAGACAATCCCTAGGTTGAGGAGAGGTCAGTGCCTAGGAAATCTTACTCTCTCTTGAAGATGAATCAATTATACCCAATAGATAAATGTAAAAATATTTAAAATTTGGCGCAATTACTGTTATTAGAGGCAGAACCAACATACACATAAACAATATATATCATTTCCAAGAATAAATGTTTATGTTTGATGTCTTACACACAAAAAATGTAGCTTGATTGGTCACTGTATTAAAGATGGAAAGGAGAAATATAAGGGAAGGAACCTAGTGTAGAGGGTTGGACAGACACATAATCTAATGCAATAAATCCTATTAGAACCATGAAAATATAAAGGGAATGAAGTGCAGAAATTATGGAGTGCATTTTAAGTCCTTCAACTCAATATCTCATAGGTACTTTCTGCTACAACATAACATAAGTAAATCTGCAATCTCACATGTATCGTCTTCCATTACATAACATAGATAAATCTACAATCTCACAGGTACCATTAGATATCACGTAACATTTGTAAATTTGTGAGTTAAGATTGAATCCAACAACTACAATTACACAATTTCTGAAGAAGAAAAACACACATGAAATGACACACAAAGCAAGAACACATACTACATATTCTAATGCTTGGAATCACTAGAAACTTCTTCATTAATCTTCAAAATGAAGTACTTGTCATAGGCCCAAACTTATGAAATTAGAAAAACAATTATAGCATATGGAATAGGAAGATCGAACCATGGAACCTCCCTCTGAAAACAGAATTCAGAACCTCTAAAAACAGAAATGGGAACCATCTTAATGAGTTTTTCCTCCCTTTCTATAGGGAGAACCAAAATAAGAACAAATTACAAAATATATTCAAATTCTCCAACTGTATGGACTACACATCTGTCTAAGCATGCGACTAGCCTGACTATCCTAATGATTTCATAACAGACTTGATTATTTTATTTTCTTGAAATATTTAAAAACATAAAAAGCATGAGGTGTCATAATTGACACAACAAAATATTTCCATTGTCGATTCCTTTAATTTCCTCAGGAAGACTCTGGATCTATTATCTGGGTTAGTGGTGGGTTGATGATCTGTCCATGCCACTACCATTGTATTCATCCCTTTGTTATTTGCAAATTCACATGTCACTTTTTCCCTCTAACCACTTGGATTGTCACTTTTTCGAACTAGGCATGCTTTGGTGGTGGTGTTGAAGGTGCTATGCATAGGCTGATGGAGGAATGAAGCCAATAACTGTTAACCCATTTATCCTCCATACTCCTTCGTACTGCACTATCGAGGCCTTGACATATCGTAACTCTATTAAAATGTTACAAAATCACAGAGTTCTGATGCCTTTAGCCCCTTTATGCTTAACCTCTTTTATTTATCCATCATAAGACTAGGTGTCGTGATCGACAACTACATACCCCACTGCATTAGATATTTTTGAGCCCTATGTTTTGTAACTTTTATTAACATGGGGTTATGATATTTCAAAATATTGATATACCTTTGGCCCATTTTTCTTAGCCTCCTTATCACATTTCCTCCATAGGACTAGGTGTCGTGACCAACAACTTACTGCTTAGGTGCCAAGGCCTTTAGAATCCTATCGGGGGATTATCCCTTAGTTTTTTTGCTCTTAGACTTTTGTTTTTCTAAGCTCCTCATGACCAAACTCCAATCACATAATAAGAACCCTTCATCATAACTTTTTCAAAAAAAAATTGCGCTGGAGTTCTGAAATCCACATCCCTGATATGGTCCATAGCACTTGGGTTCTCATCCCTGATTTATGCCCTTGGTCCTTTAGGTCCCCAAAACCAAACGTTAGTCACATCAGAAGCACCTTTCATCGTAATGTTTTCAGAATTATTTTGCAATGGTGTTCTGAAATCCACATCCCTAATGTTATACCACTTGGGTGCTTGACCCTACTCTGTGCCCTTGGCTCTTTGGGTCCTCATGACCAAACACCAGTCACATCGGAAGCACCCTTCGTCGTAACTTTTTCGAAATCATTTTGCATTGGAGTTCTGATATCCACATCCTTGATATGGTCCATAACGCTTGAGTGCTAAGGCCTGCTCTACGCCTTTGGTTCTTTGGCTCTTCCTCGACCTTGTGCCACTCAACATAGAAATCTCCCTCCATTGTAACTTTTCTCGAAAATTCTTTTTCGAAGGAGCTTCAAAATTTCAACTTCCAAAATACTTCTACGTTGCATCACACAACACTTAGGTTCTAATATCTTCTCTGAACCCTTGGTTCTTTGGGTCTTGACAACCAAACACTACTCAGCATTAAAGCTCCACTTATCGGATCAAAAATTTTCCATAAAAAAATTACACGGGAGTTACAAAAACTCTAACCTCCAAAATTATGACCTTTGAGATGACCTCATGCTGATGTCATAAACACCACGTGGCATGTCCTTAGTGGTGACACATGTCACCTGGATTTTCCCTATAAGGCCACCCAAAATTCCCAATCTGACTGCCACATGTCCTTCATACTACCACGTCATGTTGATTTCATATTCCTCATCAACTTCTCAGAGCCAATCACCTATTTTCATGTGTCCTATTGGAGGAGAGAGAAAGGGTTTCTTGGTTCTTGGTTTTTTGAATGAATTCCTTTGTAACTCTTATTTCCTACAATCCTCAACACTTTCGAAAGAATTCAAAAAATAAGGGCTTACAAGATTCCCAAATATCTAGGCTTTGATATTAGCCTACTATGAGGTCCGACCTCTCAAAGTTCGGGGTTCGTTATTCAACCCTTCTGACATTTTCCTACTCCGATATTCCTTTTGATATCAAGTTCAGATATGACCAACTTTTCGATATCAGGTTCCAATATGACCAACCTTTCAATATCGGGTTTCGGTATGACCAACCTCCTCCAATATTCCCCTTCCAATATCAGGTTCTCATATGACCAACCTTTTGATATCATGTTCCGATATGACCAACCTTTCGATATCATTTTCCGATATGACCAACCTTATGATATCGAGTTTTGGTATGACCAACCTTCCAATATCGGGTTTCAGTATGATCAACCTTCCGATATCAGGTTCTGAAACATCGGCTCTCCCTTTTCATTTCTACTTCTGATTTCTGATTTTTGGCTCTTCCTTTTCATTTCGGCTTTCAACCTCTAAATTTCAGCTCCTCCTTTTCATTTCAGCTTCTGACTTTCGAGTTTCGGTTCCCAAAATTTTGGCTCTCCCTTTTCATTTCGCTTTAGTAGACCTAGATCACACCTATCCTTATTTGTACCAGGGATGAAAAACTAGGACCATTTGACACAAATATAATATGGAATGACATATAACAATAGAAGAAAAGGATGAGGGTATAAAATAGTGAATAAAATGTAGGTATATCCTTTTATTTTTATCAAAAAATGTTGTAGTGTTGAATTTTTTTTGAAATGGTAATTTGCTAAATTATGAACAGATGCATGGAATTATTTTTTGTGGCTGTAAACTACATTTAGGCCAAAGCTCCTAGTAAGGTTGTGTATGTTCCTATCATGGGATTTATTTCCAAAATAACTATAAATATCGCAAACCAAATCCAAAGATAATCCAAAACCTGTATCTACCACTTGTCATATTAGTAATTTCATCCATGATGATAACTAACACATAAATTATGGACATGTTTTCCATTATGACTTCTACGATTGAATAATTAACACAAAATTTACATATACTTTTTTCATTATGATTGTGAAATATCATTGTGAAGAATATTACAATACCCTACACTTATTAAATAAACAAACTACAAAACTAATACCAAAAACAAGGCTCTTAAAAATTCACAAATTGATATTGAGGAGTCAAACAACCATCTTGACATTGGTTATCACATTTAGACAAATAGACCTGTCAAATTGTCTACACCACCTTAACATTATAGATTTGTGTGCATGCATGCACGCAACAAGAAAATATATATTTATGTGTGTATATCACAACTACATGGGTGGGTGTATATAACAATTACAAGGGTGGACTAATGTATTGAATAGGGATGTAGGAGTCATGGGTGTTGCCTCTAATTCACAATCTTGTTGAAGCCCATCCCTTGACTATTGTTCGCTCAATTTTGAAAGATCAAGGTGTTTGTTTTGAGTCAATGCCCTAATATCATACACAAATTTGTGATGCTTCCTCTAATATCTCTCTTGCTTGTCAATATCAAAGGTTTGAAGTCTGAATAGGAGTATAGAAGATGAGATACTTTTATGTTCTATGCATATATATGTTGGAAATCCCAAACCACAACAATGATTAAAGAAAATCTGACTTTTGAAGCAGAATCACACTAGTCTAAGAGATCCATATTTGAGTTTGAAGAAGACCCAACCAAAAGGAAATTATCTCAGATTGAAAGTAAGGAGAAAGCTACAACTGTCCCTCTTAAAATATTAAAATAATATCCTTGTGAAACATAATAAGAGCTTGTAATATTACGTCCTTGAAAGCATCCACTATAGTCAATGATAGAAGAAGCATCAAGCGTCTTGCACCAACCCATGAATAAAGTCTTTTTGAGATCCTATAGTAGTCATTAAAAGGAATCCTTGGAGGAAGCAATATATTTATAAGTTTAGAAATGAAGGAAGTGTTAGTGTCAGTGTCTTCACACTGCCATCAGTGATCAAAATCACTCTTTTGCATTTCATACTAGGTGTCCCATTTTGATGAGTTGCATTCCATTAAGTCATGGATCAACTGATGGTAGGGCACATTTCAGTTTTTTCCCTCATGACATATATCTGTTGACCTCTTTTCATATGTGATTTAGTCAATGGTTCAGGTTCAGGTTCATTTTCAGTTTATTTCATCATATAGGTCTTAGGTCTTAGGGTTTCAGTTTCATTAGGTATTAGGGTTTTTCCATGTCAAATTTTCAGTAACTATTGACTAATAATGGTCAACAGACACATGAGGATGACAATAATCTTCATAAAAGTTTTAATATCATAATTTGTAAACTTAATAAGTTTTTCACCTCAAAACCAGTTTGAGGTGAAAATAGAGCATTGGTATTTATTTGTAAATTTCATGTAATTTTATTATTTCTCATATGTAATTAATAGTCTCATGCTGCTCCTAGTCACCTGCTGATATTTCCAAGTACATGCCACTACAAAAGTCAAATAAATCAAGCATCAGTTCACCTATTTCAAGCAAAATATCAAGCATCCAAAAAACAGAGTATTTGAAAAAGCAAATAGACATTATAAAGTGGGTTTTGAAGAATGAAAAATCAAAAGTTTCCAAGCCATATAAAGGTCATCCCTCTCTTAAGTTATTTTATTGTTTGAGTTGAGGTTTATGAGCAAAAACGCGGTTTTGAAGTGTTATTGAGTAAAGGGAGTAAAATCATTGTGTTTGTGGAGAAAATTGAGTGGCGCTATGCACCAAAGTTTGGTGCTACACATAGGAGCGGCACTACACACCTGGCAGTTGAACTCCATATCATTGAAAATTGCATCAAATCACCTCAAACTCCCAAATTCCTCCATTGCAAGTAAGTAACACCATTATTCTTGCTGAAAAGAATTCTTGCGTTAGTCTTGGGTTGTTTTGTTTCTCTAAAAATCAAACCCTAGTTTCACTAAACTATCTCCTATATTTTTATTATGGCTGCCCTATATCATATATTTGCTTTTCCCTAAACCCCATCCCCTCATATATAATTACCTAGACATCATTCACTAATATTTTCCCTAATCCCCAAATCCTATACATATACCCCAAACCCTACACTATTCACTAACCCTACTCACTCCCTACATCCCTTTCCCACTCCTGTTCACCCTCACCTATTTTCCTATTCAAATCTCTTCATACTCATCTTACCTTCATTCACCAATTCACCACTCTTCATTCACCACACTTCATTCACCACAAGAGAAACAACTGTAAAACAATGGAGAGGGACAATGAGTATGAATTGGAAGATGAAACCCTTAGTGACAATTCTAGGGAGAGAGACACATAGGGAAGAAAGCCTCATAAGGGAGGAAAACATATCAGAGAGGAGCCCACCAGTTTTAGGTAGCTTCAAGCCTGCCCATTTGCCATTTCTTGTTTTAGACATCAGTCATGTTTTAGCTTCTGTGAAATGGTGGAAAGGGTTAAATCTCATCATGAATTAGCAAGGTTGTTTGTGACACATTTGGACAAAAATGAGGTAAACATTGTTGGAGTTACATTCACTTTGTCACCAGCTATCTTTTCAGAAGCTACAGGTATTCCAAATGTGGGTGAGAAATGGAACAAAGGTCAAGACATTGACATGGAGTACTATGAGCCTTACATCAAGGCTAAATATCATAACAAAATCAAGAGAGCATTCCCCTTTAAATTCTTGGAGGACAGGTTTTCTCCATTGATGAAGATCATCATCAAATGCTTTACTTGTGAAGGTAGGTTGTCCTGCTTGTATTCCTACCACATTAGACTGCTGATGCATTTCACTAGGGTGAGAATGATGAATATCCCCTACTTCATGTTTAGAAACATTGAAAAGATGGCACTCATTGTAAAGAAGAAATCATAGCCCCAACAGCTAACTAGCATCTACTACTCTTTGATTAAAATCATTTTTTTGCATCAGTTGAACCTTCTTAATATGCCATGGGAGACCTTCATTTCTCATGAAATGTTCAAAGGCATTCAAGTCTTTTCATCAGTGCCTCATGAAGAAGGTGGACCTTCAGGACATGAAAAGGTCCAAGAGACTGAAACTGTTGGAGTGCCAGTATTTGTGACATATGAGAGGGGCACTATGAAACTTTTTGCAGCTGCTAGGCGAGTATTATCTCCATAAGGTGTGGAAGGGATCTCACCTTCATCTTTAGGCCACATGCAAATGCTATCTCCACAAGGAGTGGAAGGGGCTTTGCCTTCTTCTTCAACGAAATAGGTATAGTTTGGGCAACAACACAAGGGCAAAGGTAAAGGCAAGAAAAAGATGCATGAGAAGGATCCTAATGATGTGCAAGAGAGATATTTTGACCTTGTTGATCATGAGGAGGCACAAGGAGTTGATGTCATTGACTTGGATGCTCAAGATCCAAGGACTGTCAAAGACATGATCATTAAGGAATAAGAGGCTGAGATACAAGCCTTGTCTGACAATTTAGAGAGGGCTAAATGGGTCATCAAATATCTAGAGCAAGAAAAAAAACAATTGACCGAAAAGCAAGTCCTCATGGAGTTGCAAATGATCAAGGAGAATAGGCAAAAGGCTAAGAAGGCAAAGGTCAAGTTAACCTCCATTGAGCAAGAGATTGAGAATGACCAGGAAACTTGGCTTGAAAGGGTCAACATACACCTTGAGAGGCTTCTTGAGAAGGCCGATAGAGACAAGAAGATGCTTCACCACATGGCCTACCACTATATGACTCGGAACAAAATATGCAATATAAGGGTGAGGAAGCTTAAGGCTAGGTTGAGGAAGGCGTTAAGGAGCAAAAAGGAGCAAGACAAGCTAAAAATATTGGCTGAAGCCTCACTAGCCCATCAAAGCAATTAATGATAGTGCCTTGTGCCAAATCTGGGCAAGTCTTGACAAATTTTAGTCATTTTTATTTTTTGGAATTTTGCAACACAGAAATTTTCCCTAGCTGCGTAGCGCCACTGGCACTACGCTTTTCACTGGGAGACTTTTTAGAGAAATGGTTTGCATATTTGTATTCAGCATGATGAGAGCATTAGTCCTTGAAATTTTCAGCAATTTTGGAGCAAAACTTGGTCACCTAAAGGTCAAAAAACCATCAAAAAATGACCTCTCTGCCTCTTTTTGGACACACAGAAGAAGCCTTGGGAGATTCCACTTTTGAGGGGGGAAATGACCTCTAAATGCAAAAATTCAAGATGTTCCAAAAACTAGATAGGAAGAAATTTCCAATGAGCTATCTTGGGCTCAATTTGGCTAAGGGGAAGGCCTCCAAAATCAGCTATGAAGAGGAGCTATGCACCTGGCCAATGGCGCTATGCATAGAGCCAGTTTGCTCAAAAATCCAAATTTCGCCTAGTTTTTCTACAAATTGACTTTTTCTCTCATCTTGGGTGAATTTATGATTGTAAATGATGCTATTCTATGTAAATGTAATTGTAAAATGGCCTTATAGGGTAGATTCATCATTTTGAGGTGGTTTGGTGGTAAATGAATCAGTTTCCATGGTTTTAGAGGCAAGTTGTTCCACTGCCTATATCCCTGTTCCTTGTTGGGAAATGGTTGTAACAGTACCTTATCTCTTGGATTCGACCCCTGATGGCTAGCATAGGTGGTTTTGATGTCTATATTATGTATTTTTTAGTCATTAGCAAAGGTTGGACTCACTTGGACGCTCTGAGCTCGATTGTACACCATTGTAAGCAGTTTGGTAAGGAAATTAATAGGAATTGCAACTATTTTTATGGGATCCCTGTGGTATGGTCTTTTTGCATAGTTTCTTCTTTTTTTATCAGTTGTTTACATGTTTTATGTATGCCATCATCTATTTCACAGCTTCTAACTGAATGATATCAAGAGATATAGGTAGCATTCATTGTTTGTAGTGCTCTACCTTGGGAAACCATTCAGTACTCTATGTTTTCTGCTGTTTGAGAAGGATACATGATCGTTACATGCCCTCCTTAGCTCCTCACCAGTCTTAGACATCTCGCCTCACTCAAATTCAAGTGTAAAAGCCTATACCTACCTTGCCCCAAAGAACACCCTGCATTCTGACATGAATTTCCCAGACCCAAATTGCCTAGCTCCATCTGATCCAGCAACAAAACCATCAAAATCAATCAAAAAACCCTAGAGTTACTATACTTAGCCTAAAATCCATATTTGATTTAGTCATCTCAACTGAGATTGATAAGGAGAGCACCCTCTCCTGACCTGGTAGGGCTAGCTACCAGGTTAAGCTTGGTTTGTGGTTATCCTAGGATTGCCTCCCTTTAGCCTGAGGTCAACCTAGGCTCTAACATAGTGGTGACCATACTGGGGAAAAAACACAAATCACCCCAGTAAAGTTGAGAAGTTCTAAACTTTTGGATGATAACTTTAGAATTTAGTAGGCTGAAAAGTGGAAAGTTGTAAAGCAATTTAAAACTCTTGAGAACTGTGAACACACTGGCTTCAAGAAGATACACCAGGTCCAATCCCAATCCAAACCCTCCTCCCGTATTTGAAAATCCTAATCTTATCCCTCAGATACTTAGACAAGAAATTTTATCAAGTCCTAGACTAGTGTTCAGATCCCATTCATGCCCGGTAGAGTGGTTATTCCTTGAAGATCTTCCTTTTGATGAATATTTTGGTCTTTCCCTGTTTAGAACCACATATGATATTGAATTGTTGGACATAGTCATAGACCCAAAATTCACCAAAGAGCTTGAAATCGAAAGGGCCAAATTGATATGTAACTGAAATCTTCAGAACTCTCCTCAGTCATCCATCACCATTAATCGAATTCCTGAAGTCTCTGATTCGGCTTCAACATCTTTTGCCTCTCCATCATTTCCCCATATTTCAGATAATCATCCATCATCTCTGTTTATACCTTCACTCCTTGATCAGCGTATCATTACCCCTCAAATACCCATCACTTCTGCTACATAACCAGTTCTTGTTGTCATAAATCCTCCTCTTTCCCCAAGACCAATTTCAAATCCGCCTTGAGGCATGGCTGCCAGATATGCACCACTCGTTCTGCCTCAGAATTTAAATGATATGCCCACTGATTACCAAAGTAAGATACCTCTGTTTGATGCCACTCAAGGTATTACGACGTAGTAACACATTGATAGGGTGAACGACTTCTTTGATCTTCATGAGGTAGATGCCGAAAATGTGTCCATGAGATTATTTGTACATAGTTTTGGAGGCAAGGTTTGAAAGTGGTTCAAAGCATTACTAGCAGGATCTATTAATACTTTTCTAGTTCTCCATAGACAATTCCTGGACCAAAGGAAGGTAAAGAAAAATCCTCTCCAAATTCTATCTGAGTATGAAAATATTAAAAGGAATGTAGGTGAAAGTGTCCAAGATTACTGTGTAAGGTTCAATACAATTTATAATGCTATTCCAACTGACATTAAGCCACCGATGGGGTTAGCATTGATCAAATTTCCCGATGGCTTCGATGCTAATATGGCGTATCAGTTGAGAGAAAGAGATCCTACCAAACTTGAGGATATGCAGAAGAACATAGTGAGTGTAGAGGCAAATCTGCTAGCCAAAAGAACAAGGATGAAAACTGAAAAGAGGGTGACTATAAAGGAAGAAGCATCTTCCTCGGATGTTAAGGCAGATCATATACTCCACAAAATTGAGAAGATGTTTGATCAGTTAGCAATTGCAGACAAGCCCAAAACCACAATCAGAAATCCAGACTTCAGAGGATAGCAACAACCTCAGTCCAGGATTAAATAAAGGGAAAAAAAGGCACAAGATCAGTCATCATAGCAGCAAGTCAAAACTCCTTTGCAACAAAAATATGTACATGGAATGGAGAGTGAAGATGATGATGATCCGGTGGTGGAAGAAAATCATTTCTTTACTGTTGATTGTTTGCCCATCTATCTCACGGAAGATGAAGAATATTCAAAGATCCCTGATGTGCAAAAGGATGAAGATTACATACTAGAAAATGAAGCAATTTTGGACGATGAGTCAGATGACTATCAGTGAGGATATATGAATGCACTGACAGCAAAATAGAAACAATATTCATTAAGAAGTAGAGATGTACCATTCATCTCAGTTCAAAAGAGAAAGGAAACATAACCTAAGAATGACTCTTCGAGCATTCAGAAGAAATGGAAGGAGCTTGCTGACCCAACTTCTAGCAATGGATCATCTGCAAATGAGAAGACCAATCAAAAAGGTGCAGCAAAGGAAAATGTTGAAAAGAAGGACCCTCCAGTCAAAGAGGTAGATAAAGTTTCAGCTTTTAGTTTAGAAAATGAGATTGCTAAATTAAAAGTTTCAATTCCTTTGACTGAGTTGATGAAGAACAACAGTTATAAACACCAAATGTCCAAAAGTTTTAACATAGATCCTTTATCTGATATGGTCAATGTAGAAGATGATCACCCTAAGCTCATCTTTGGCCCTGCTTTAGAAGGTCAGTCTGAGGATAGTGAAGTTCCTCCATTTTATATAAGCCTTAGATTGCACAAGTATGTCCTCCACAATGCCATGTTTGATTCCAGAGCTTCCCATAATCTGATGGCAAAAGCCCTTATGGAGAAATTGGGCCTTGACATTGCTCGAAAATATCATGACTTGTATTCTTTTGATTCGGTTAGAGTTTGTTGTATTGGTCTTATCAAAGACTTGGTGGTGTCACTAGATCAAATCCTGGCAAAGAATGTTCTCATGGATGTGGTTGTTGTAGACATTCCACCACATTTTGGTATACTTTTTTCTAGATCATGAGGTGCAAAGCTTAAAGGGACTTTATAACTATATTTCTCCTATGCTACCATTCTCATGTTTGGCCAATTGAGAAAACTATATAGGGAGAAGAAAATGAAGTACATGATTACAAGCAAGGAGAAACCACTTAATCATCCAATTAATGTTGTACATACATATTTAGAGTCATTTGTATTATATTTAGATAGTGGTTTGAATGATGTTGATAGTCAGTTATTTGAAGTAGAAGATGTGCCAGAGATTTCATAAAATTTCAGAGCAGTCCTTGATCAAGAAAGACAAAAAATTGCAAGTATCTTTCAGCAGTGCACATTCCGACAGTAGCAGAAAGGTAATGAACAACAGAAAATGAAGAGATTAGTCGAGGTAAGAAAGAGAATGAAATAGAATTTCAACACTTAGAAGAAGAAGCAGGCCTATGGAGCATGGATTTTGATGGAGCCATGGGTAAGGATGGTGCCGACATAGAGATTTGGATTCACAACCCTGTTTTCCAGCCAAATAAAGTCCCTAGTAATGTTAGAATTTGTTCGTATAAATTGGCCTTTGACTGTTCTAACAATGAAGCCTAATATGAAGCGCTAATTGTAGGTTTGAAAATTCTCAAAAAGCTGAATGCAAAAAGGATATCAGTCTATGGAGATTTGGAGTTGATAATCAAGAAAGTTAAGGTGAATATCAAGCCAAAAATCCACGGATGAGGGCCTACCGAAATGCAGTTCTAGATATCTTAAGGATGTTTCCAGATTATACCTTGACAGCTGTACCTCGTGCTCAAAATGTTATTGCAGATTCACTTGCTACTGCTACAAGTAATTTGAAGATTCCGATGAATTCCAACAACAAATTTGAGATCCATGTCAAGCATCGCCCTACTATTCCGGAAAATTTAAGGTATTGGCAAGTGTTTTGGGATGATAAGGAGATCAATAATTTTTTGCAGAATGAAGGAAACTATAAGGATGCTTCCATAGATTGTGATCATGATGATGAAGAACTAGAAATTGAGGTGAATCATATGGAAATATTGCATTTGAAGGACAATATTATTCCTAAAGGTCTCATACATTTAGAAGAAATTTTTGATCAAGATGATGTGGCTAGGAAGCCAATCTTGGTGCTTATAGACAAAGGTGTTTAGGATGTGAATCTTGGAACAGCCGATAAGCCTAAGTTTGTGAAATTGTCGAAGACATTGTCTCCTGAGGTAAAGTCAAAATATGTTAGATTGTTATCTAAATTTGCTGATGTGTTTTCTTGGGATTATTTAGATCTAAAGGTGTATACAAAAGATATAATTCAGCATACTATTCCCATCAAGCTAAATCAGAAGCCATTCTGACAGAAGCTGAGAAGAATCAATCCCAAGTTGCTGCCGTCCATTGAAAAAGAGGTAAGAAGATTATACAAGGCTGGTATAATTGTCCCAATCATATTTTCTAATTGGATTTCTAATCTTGTTCTTGTGAAAAAGAAGACCGGGGAGATAAGATTGTGTATCGATTTTCGGAATCTAAATAAAGTGTCATTGAAGGACAATTACCCGTTGCCGAAGATGGATCATATCCTCTAGAGAGTGGTTGGCGCATTGCACATGTCACTGCTCGATGGATATTCAGGATATAATCAAATTTTAGTGCATGAAGATGACAGAGATAAGACTACATTTACCACCCCTTGGGGAACATTTCATTATGCTAAAATGCCATTTGGTTTGAAAAATGTTGGAGTCGCATTTTAGCGTGCAATGGACATCACTTTTTCCAATGAAAAGGATGTATTTTTGGTTGTATATTTAGATAATTTGACAATGTTTTCAAATTTAGATGATGAGCATTTTATCGGGGAAATTCATCCAACATCATTGGCTCAACACAAATGGATCCTAACAACAACCGACTATTTTACCAAGTGGATTGAAGCAATCCCGACCAGACAGGCAATACACATGGTAATCGTTCAATTTTTGGAATCAAATATTTTATCTTGTTTTGGTTGTCTTAGTAAAATCATCACAGATAACGCAGCTGCATTCAAATCCAAGAAGATGAACAAATTTTGCAGCAAGTATAATATTACCTTGGGTCACTCCACAGCCTATTATCCATAAGGTAATGGTCTGGCTGAATAATCTAATAAGTCATTGGTGAACATCATTAAGAAGCTGCTGGAAACAAATAAGAAAGGCTGGCATAAAAAGTTAGTTAATGCTTTTTGGGCAGATAGGGTGAGCCAAAAGAAGTCTATAGGTATGTCTCCATTTGAAATAATATATGGCATTGACACAATCTTTCCGGCATCTCTTGCAATTCCGGTTGTGAAACTTTTATAGGAGGCTGGTAGTGAGGAAGATGATTTTCAGCGAAGAATCAATTAGATGATCCATTTACAACAGACAAGGGAGGAATTTTTCCAAAAAGCCCTCTCCCGACCTAGTAGGGCTAGCTACCAGGTTAAGCTTGGTTTGTGGTTATCCTAGGATTGCCTCCCTTTAGCCTGAGGTCAATCTAGGCTCTAACAGGAAGGAGCTTACCTAAGAACCTATAACAACTTCTATATTCTTTCCTAACCTATAGTCAAATAGAACAAGTGGTATCATCTCTCAGATAATATCATTTTTTGAAGTGTATAACATCATGAGACATGCTTGAATCAAGCCTTGAGGACCTTACAGTAATGTTATACAAAAATTTTGTGAAACCTGAAATCCCTAACTAGAGGGAAAAATAGCTAGCAATCATATAAAATTTTAGAATGTTGAAAGCTTATCTTGTAGGTCACCTTGAAAAACATCTTGGTTTGATGATTGCATCTTGAGAAGATCATGAAGTTGAAGTACATTTAAACATAGTGCATGGCCTTGGAATCTTTGTATATTTTACTTTTGAAAGAAACAAGAAGACCATGCAATCAATGGAAGAAGCAAAACCTTGAATTGTGAAGAGGGCCTCATAAACAGACATTAGTTGTGATTTTTTTGGAAACAATGGAAATACTGTAGCAATTATGGAAGTTAAATAAGGAATACTTTCAACAATCATGGTTGACTAAAGTATGTAGTAATAAGGTACGTCCATTTGCATAGTTGAAAGTTATTTATTTATTTATTTATTGTGTTGGGATTTTTCAATGGATGTTTTGATCATAAGGTTTGTATATTTCATCTTTGGAATCTAGGGATCACAAAAACCTATATGATGTTTAATGAAGTAAAAAACCCTTATAAAGTAATAAAACCCTAACCCTAATTTGATAGAAACCTTGCTCATGACTTCTAAAGGTTTGTAGTCTTCATAAAGGTCATTAATTTTTGTAAAAAAAATCCTTGTTGATACTTAAAAACCCTAGGCAAGAGAGAAACCCTAACCGTAATATATTTTTTCCCTCATAATAAACCATAGATTTTGGTTTTTAGGGTTTGTAGGTAGTCTAGGGTAAATATAAAATCCTACTAAAGAGTAGAATTGTATTTGAGACTCAAACCCAAGGATTGATGTTTCAAAAGGAAATATCATGAAATTTAGGGTTTGATTTTGAAACCCTATAATCCTTCCTCTCTAAGATTTATTGAAAACCCTAGAGTGAAAACCATGTTTTCATGCACTAGTATACTTGGCTTGGTTGTATTCTATATTAAATAATTACACGTAAGATCAAAATGAGAAGAAGAAGAAGTAAAGAAACTATTGTACTTAATGATGCCTCCTTGGAAATAATAAGCATGGTGAATGGAGAGAATGATAACTTGGTAATAAACTTCGATATTTGGGAACTTTGATAAAAGTAGACTCATATAAAGATGAACCATGAATATGTTAATATTTTCATGGTGAGAAGGAGCCCTACCAAAGAATGTAGAAAAATAAACTCAAGGTATCTTTGAGGTTATAAATTTTAAAGTAGGTCCCCATCATATGAGCCGGTACATAATTATCAAAGTTGTAAAGAGGAAAGCTTACCTCATATGAAATAATGATGAAAATATTGAACATGATAGAAAGAGGGAGCAGTAAGAATCTTGGTAACATTAAAATATACATTTATGATGACCTTGTTTCCAAGTAAGGATAGAAGGAATGGTCTTCCAAAATGTTAAAATTCTTCGATGATGTGATGATGCAAAAGAAAGAGCTTGCATAAAGAAGAATCTTGGATAAAGAAAATGTATATATCTTTAGTTCATAGGGAGGACATGTTGTGACAGCTATAATAGAGACTATGAAGAAAGAATGAATATCAGAGAAAGGCTAGAGCACTAAAGATGGTTATTCTCAAGTTGTATTCATGATTAATGAAGTTGTGAATTGGATGTTTTGCAAAGTACTTTGGCTAAGTTTAGTGTTTCCAGAGAAATTGAAGAAGGAATCTTCCATAGAAATGTATTTGGATATTGTGATAACCTAAAGCAACATCGGAATAGTTGAAGACCTGAAAGATCATGCTAGCAAACAAGAACACATATATTGGAAGTCGAATGATAGTTGGGGTCATGAAGCTACAATACATGCCAACAAATGAACAAGTAGATGATTTAATCTATTCCACAAGAATTTAGTTTTAGGGGCATGCTCTGATTGGTGGTTGTGTTGATCTTTTCCTAGAAATATGGCATTTATTTTGGTTTGGAGGGAGATATGAAGTACCATGAATCTACCAGTCATGGGAGTTGGGAGGACATCTTGGTCAGCCCATTCATGATGTTTGGATCCCGGTGAGGGAGGGTATCATTGGTCTTGTGGAGTTCCGACCTGGGATATGATACCTAGATCCCTATGGGTTGTTGTTAAGGTTGAAGCCTGACGGTATCTATAGTGGCAGATGCTCAGATAACATCTTAGTTATGATAGCACCTTAGATCCTTGAAGAGTGTATGGCACTATAATCCCTTAGTTGGATTCTTTGTATTAGTGTCATTGACACTTGGATCTTTGATGTGAATATACCTTGGCAGTTAGGTTATTCCTAACTTTTCTTATGTTTATTCACTTCTTACAAGAACTTTTCAAATGGAGAATTATCCTTATACCAATTGGATAATTATGAATACCTCCCTAGTTAAGAGGGAGTGTTGGAAATTGTAACTAGTTTCCATCTTCATAATTATTTTTTGTGTCATGATGTAATTATGTATATCAAAAGAAATAGAACAAATTTTATTGTAAAAGTTTGACTTATTAAAGCATGGTTTTCATGCTTGGGTCAATAGTCAATAGGTATAGAACCCATTGTGTGCTCTAGGGATTTCATTTGGAGTAAAATTCAAATTCAAGATGTCATGGACCCTTTGGGGCCCTTTTAAAATAAAAAAGAGATTTATTTTGTGTAAAAAGTATCTTAGATTCCACCAACTGATCAAGTTTGCTAGCCCTTCAAGTCGGCCTTGAAGTGACACGTCTAGCCCATAGGAAGACTATAAATATGATGAAATTTGACCTCAATTGGTTAGAAATTGAACCACATCTTTTATGATCTATTCTAAATCAAGGAAGGAAGACAAAGGGGCTTAAGAATAAGCAGGAAGTATAGCAAGAAAGTAAAAGGATGTCACTCTCATTTGAAGTGTGAATTCTCTAAGGTCTCTACAGTTGTAAAGGAGCAGAAGATAGGAATTGAATTTGATGAAGAAAATCCCTTGGTTGGGTGGTTGATCTGATCATGGTGCATTGATATTTGGGTTTATGGTATTGAAAGTCCCATATGAAGTTGATAAGAAGATAAAATTCTTGCAGGTTTTACCCTCTAGGAGGGGTTTTAACCTCACATGATGCCTACATCCTATGTTCTTGTGATCTTTGTTTGTTTGGAATTTATTTGATGATGAAATTACACACACATAATAATAATATAATCACAAATAACTGTCAAGAATGGAAAACACTATGCCCTAACCAATTTTCCAATAGATAGGTGGCAGAGAAATGACATGGCAGATGACATGGCAATATGACATGGAAGATGATGTTGCTTATCTCAAGATTTGTGTTAGGATGTTGGTTTAGTAAGGATTAACAATGTTAATTAATTTTTGTTTGTTTGTTTGTTTGTTTTGTTTTGTTTTTGTTTTTGTTTTTGTTTTTGTTTAGTTTTGTATTGTTTTTTTGTTTTTGTTTTTGTTTTTGTTTTTTGTTTTTTGTTTTTTTTTGTTTTTTGTTTTTTTTGTTTCTTGTTTTTTGTTTTTTTTTGTTTTTTTGTTCTCTTTTGTTCCTTTTTTTTGTTTTTTTTTTTGTTTTTTGTTTTTTGTTTTGTTTTTTTTTTTGTTTTTGTTTTTTGCTTTGTTTTGTTTTGTTTTTTGTTTTGTTTTGTTTTGTTTTTTTTGTTTTGTTTTGTTTTGTTTGTTTTTTTTTGTTTTGTTTATTTGTTTTTTGTTTGTTTGTTTGTTTGTTTTTTTAATGTTAATCACCTATATGTTAGATCTAGGGTCTCCTAAAATACCCATTTTCAATTTACTACTCTATGTTTGGGGGTTTAAGGATTTAGAGTAATTTATCCCCTACTTAGACTAGATTTTCAATATAGAAATAAATAATTGCTTGAAATAAAACACAACACAAGAGTAAATCACCCACCTAGTACCCAAGCGCTTGGTGGGTTAACATTGAGCAGTACCTAGATGAGATTTTTTCACGTATATGACTCCAACCCTAGCTAATATTTCAAATCTAGATATGCAAATGAAAGTACGTGCAAAACAAACGAAGGAGGAGAAGTATGATGAGATAAATAATTAATAAAGTATAAGAAAAATAATATGAGTGCCTTATTCCCAATTAATAGAGTAAGAGTTTCTCCTACTACCCCTCATGAAAAATGAGAGTTTGTGATCTTTCACTCAAATAAAAACACAATGGTCAAATAATGACAAATACTACATGATTTGTTTTCATGGAAATGTTTCTTATTTCTTATAAACCTTTATGTAACTCCCACTCGGCCAAGACATACAACAAAAATATCAAACAAATTTTGTTGTCTCACCTAAAACCTTACCATTTTGAGCTATTTTCTTCAGATAATTGTTCCAATTCAACATCTGAATTGATACTAGTTGTCCTACACATATTCATGAGACCAATGAGGAAAACTTAGATTAAATTTGACTAAATATTAAATTTAATTGCATGAATAAATAATAATTAAAAGGACTTGAGTGCATGAATACCTAAATGAGTTCCTCTTTGTTTTGAGAATAAATTGTTGGAGTAGTTTAATATTGGAGCAAACCTCCCTCCACTCAACAAAGCAACAATGAAGTCAACATTGAATTTTTTGTTTCTCTATTGGATCAAGAGTGTTTTTATCGAAGATTATCCAAATCCTAATTTATCCTCTACTGAACAGGGCCAACCACGTGAAGGTGGAAGCTCTCATGGCCCCTTCCCCCTCACATCACTCTCAATTCCCTAGTATCCAATCTATCTACTATATAGGAAAGTTGAAGGCAAGACATTAAGATACATGAAAAACAAATGGAAAATATTCATTCATTCGTAAATCCACAAAATATTTCATCTCAATAAATTTTATCATAAAAAATATGTTTACATAATATGAAACAATGTCGTGTACATAAAGAAACATATAAAAATTATTCATTAACATATTGATTCGGATTTAAACAGGAACGAAACACATTACAGAGATAACCATAAACACAGAGATGCAACAGAAATAATACTTCATTTCATTAATGTGAAATACTGAAATATGCTTACAAACAAAACTAGAAATAAACCAGTGAGGGCAATGGTAGCTTATCTCTGAGAAGAGATGTGGCGGCTACATGCCTATGAATTGTGTTACAATGAGGCTCGAAGGCCTATTTATTGTTGAGAAACAATGGAAAACCATTCACATCCCAAAACCTAACCATAGAAGATGAAACGCCAAATTGTGGGGCCCCGGTTTGGGTAAGTTGGTACATCAACTTCCCGGGGTCATAACTTTGGCACCCGATCTTCGTTTGACGCGTACAATAGCTCATTAAAAATATCTATCTGAGAAATATAAATATGGGAAGAGCAACATTGGACCATGGACCTGTGTTGCTCCCATATGTCCCAAAAAACGTCATTTAGGGCCTCAAAACAGCTCCAGAAGTTCAGGACCCTAAAACTGCTAAAAATAGTAAATTGTGCTACAATTATGGAAACTGAAAAAACTAAAAGAGATTGTTGTGGGGGTCCAAGTGGGATAGGTGGGTGGCCACCAACATCCACCTGGGTCATTCCTCTCCCCTTAGGAAGCAATGGTCCCCATTGCGTTGAGTTCCTCCATCTGCTAAACTTGGTCCCTGGTGAGCTGTTCTACAATCTTGGATGTGTCTAGTAATGGTGGGAAGCATGGTTGAGAGTAGTACACATTGAACACTCGATGCAATCGAAGGAATGGGGGAATGTTATGCTCCAAAGCATTGTTTCCCACAGCCTTGGTAATGGTGTAAGGACCCTGTCGGAGTGGTCTGAGCTTATAATGGGCTCTTGTAAGGTGTTCTTTCTGCAAATGTAACCAGATTTTGTTGCCCACCTGAAGCTTGTGTGGTACCCTTGTGTTTGAGGAGAAGTTGTTCCTGTGTTCTATCATGACCGTATTCCTTTGTTGCTGTTGCTGCGTGGAGGAACCCTTTGTTTGGGTCATCGATGTGGTGATGATCTTCCCCTTACTTTGGGAGCGAATTAGATAGAAAATGAATTTCCTGGTCTAGGAGATGATCTTGCTACCTTTCTTAGTAGAGATCAAAGAGGTGGAGGTAGGTGGGGCTACCTCCGGTATCCTGTATAATGAATCATCCAAAGAAATAATGACAGCGCGGGCCCTTGACTCATACACAGCATGTCGCCTCCACAAGTATGGCTGGCCTAATAATACATCACAAACATCTAGGGGTGTAACATCACACAAGACCTTATCTGTGAAGGGATTGATGCTGTAGAGAAGGTGACACTACTGGAGAACTTTGAGATCTCGTCCTTCATGAAGCCACCCGATACTATACGGCTGCGGGTGTGGTATAGTTGGTAGGCCCAGCCGCTTCACGACCTCTACTAAAATGAGGTTCTTTTGGCTACCACTATCGACAATGAATTGCAGCGGTGAACCCTTCATCCACATCTGTGAGTGGAAAAGACGTTCCCTCCCTCTGTATATTTGGGCTCATTCTTCTGGATCTTGGTGGTGGCAATAGTGATGTTGGGATCTGCATCAATGATCTGCTTCCCTTTGCCATTCCCCTTATTGAGTTCTGACTCAGGGTCGGAACATGTATCTGATTCTGAAGACTTCAACTTGGCCACCAACGATTTCTTGGTCCGACACTTGTGTTGTGAGTGGAGCTCTTGTGGAACTCACACCAATTTCCTGTGTCCTTCTTCGACTTCGTGGTATTTTTCTTTTCTTGCGGCTTTGACGAGTTGTCTTGGGTCACCCCGCCTTGGCTTTGTCCTTTGGTCTTCGGATTTGCAGATCCAAAGTCTCGCTTCTTCTGTTTGAAATTTTGCTTGATTTTGACAACATATCGGTATGCCGTGTCGAGCGAGGAAATGTTCAAGAACTCCATCTCTTCCTGGATGTATCTGTGTAGGCAGCCATGATATTTGAATAACAAATGCAGCTCAGAGTCCTTGATACCCAACTGTGTGCAAAGGGTATGAAAAATGTTTCTGAACTCTGGCACATCTTGGTCCCTTCACTGCCGTAGTGTGGTCCATTTGATGTATTTGTCCTCATAGCTTTTGACAGGGTAGTATTGCTCCTTGATGACATCCGGAATGAATTCCAAGTGGGTGCGGCTGAAAATAGTGAACCCGTACTTTCATTATTCTGCTCGCAGTAGGTTTCCCACTAGTCCTTGACGTGGGGCGTTGCTTTGAGAAGAGCGAAAACAATCTTTTCCCGACTCAAAAATTCATGAACAAAAAAATACCCATCTAGTAGATTTAACCATTTATCTACAGCATCTGCGTCTATTTGACCCTCGAAGATGGGGATTTCAAAATTAACTTGTACCTTAAAAGGTGTGGTGTTTTTAGAGTAGTTGTTGGAAGCCGATGCGTCACCTCCGGGTAGCCGCTGAAGGATCTGTGCAAAGCTGTCCATCATCATGTTTCTTTGTTGCTCAAGGGCTTCTTTGAGCAAGATTTTGATAGGATATCCTACCCCCTCGTATTTCTTCTCATTCGCCATGGGAAGCTGTTGATATTTGCGAGGCTAGTCTTGTAAAGGTTTGACCAATTCAAGCCCTAACTCCTTATATCCCGACCTCGTTGGGGACATGCAAAGAAAAATAGAGAAAAAAGCAGACCGCTTTGATACCACTGATTTGGATTTAAACAGGAATGCAACACATTACATAGATAACCATAAACACAAAGATGTAGCAGAAATAATACTTCATTTCATTAATGTGAAATACTGAAATATGCTTATAAACAGAACTGGAAATAAACTAGCTAGGGCGATGGTAGCTTATCTCTAAGAAGAGATGTGGCTGCTACATGCCTTTGAACTATGTTACAATGAGGCTCGAAGGCCTATTTATTGTTGAGAAACAATGGAAAACCCTTCACATCCCAAAACCTAACCATAGAAGATGAAACGCCAAATTGTGGGGCCCCGCTTTGGGTAAGTTGGTACATCAACTTCCCAGGGTCATAACTTTGGCACCCGATCTTCGCTTGGTGTGTATAATAGCTCGTTAGAAAGATCTATTCGAGAAATATAACTTTGGGAAGAGACACAACGCTACATGGACCCATGTTGCTCCCAGATTTCCCAAAAAACGTCTTTTAGGGCCTCAAAACGACTCCGAAAGTTCAGGACCCGAAAAACTGCTAAAAATAGTAAATTGTGCTACAATTACAGAAACTGAAAAACTAAAAGAGACTATTGTGGGGGTCCAAGTGGGATAGGTGGGTGGCCACCAACATCCACTTGGATCACATATAACATTCATTCATTCATTCATTAATCATAGATATAAAATACTTCATCTCAATAAATTTTATCATAAAAAATATTTTTCCATAATATGGTACATGATGTTTCTAATGATATAACTTGTAAAATCATTTCTTTTTATTTTTATTTATTTTTGATGGCTTGGTCGTGTACTCATGACGTTATCGAGGCTGCCACAAGAGGGTTCAATCATTAGCTTTAACAAGAAAGAAATGTTAAATTGATATTTTTTTTATTATTAATTAATAAGAATAGCATTAGAGTTTTCATTGCCTTGTGCACTAGTCGACACTGTTAGAATGGCTTCCCTGTGCTCCTGTTTTGGTACAGGATCCTCATGTATGGCACCCTCTACCATTGAAAGTTGGCTCATGGTGTCTATATATTATGGTGTGAAATATGCTAAAAGATCATATATAAGAAATAAAATGTTTTTTTGATTATACAATGTAAAAGTTAAAAAATAAGCATTCATAATTGAACTTATGATATAAAAAAAATCACTTTAAAATATGGTTATTACTTGATATCTTTGAAGATGTTATTTGAACATGTTGATCCCATTTTTAATCTCAGGACTTTTATTTCTAATGCAAATTAAATGAGAAAATTCTTCGTTCATTCTAACCACAAGTTGATTGACTGTTACGATTGAGTAGGGAGACATGAACAACTCATCATCATCAAACCAATCAGGATCATTAAGCACTTCACTAAGCACTTCCTTAGGAGCATCTATGGATTTATATGAGGATGGCACCTTCCCCTTATCACCCTGTTTAGCAAATAAGTGTAATTTGTAATTTTATTCCACCATCCTCAGCTATAAACATTCAAAGATTTGAATTTGATGAAACATTTTAGATTAATAAAAATTTCCATTTTGACGTAAGAGGGGAAGTTTAGCTAGTTAAATATTTTCTCATAAATATTATGATATCTCGAAATTTCATTATGACACTTTAAAAAATAAAAATCAAGCAATTCATGCAAAGTTAATCAGCATATATTAATAAGAAAACCACTACTGACATATGTCTAAATTTATATAGAAACTTCACGTTATATCATCGCCAATATAAAAGGTTCTAAATTTATAAAAAAATCATCATCTTGGAAGGCTCTTAGAATAGATATTATGACAAGATCAATATATATTCCACATTGTATAGAAACAACACTTTTAAAAGGATGAAGGAATACATTTGCTCAAGTTGGTCATATGCATAGTGAATTTTTCATTTAGTTATATAATGCCTTAAAAATATAAATTTGACTTACTCTATAATGGATAAAAATATACTCTAGAATAAATATTGTGGTTATATTATTTTACATACAACTACAGTGATGTTTACTTGTGGTGAGGTTGGCTCCCTTTGACCTTGATCAACCTACCACAATATCATAACCATGACGTATTAAAATGTTTCCTTAAATTAACAGATGATTGAAAATACAATTGAAATCACTATGAATGTTCCTCTCAATTATGAATTTTATTCCTTAAACTACTCTCTCTATCTCTCTCACTCAAGAAATTTTAGAAACATAAGCTTCTATGAAAATGCCATTTGGATGAGAAAATTGGGTAGCATAACCTCCTATGTAATGTCGATATGGAGGAGAAGAATTAGTAGCATATAAATAGGAGGGCTTAAGAGACAAATTTATATAATTGGTCACTTCAATACTCTGTCCAAATGTATAGGTTCACAAAAGAGGGCTTAAAATCGATATATGTACAAGTAGACACTTCAATCATTGGAGAAATTTTGTAGCATAACACTAGAAAACTCGATCTTGTGGAAATGGAGAAGCTAAAATTGGAGTTGAAATGGAGATACTTTTCCCATGTGAATATTTTAACTCTATGAATGGAAGGAACTCTCCAATTTAATGAGTTAGCTCAATTAGAATGGGTATCATTTGGCTAAGAACCATCATGAGACGACTAGACAATGGGCTATAATATTTTTTTTAATTGAATTGACTTGGATTGGTTGTATATTAGGAGGCCTAGTTAGTAGTACTAAGTAAGTCAATGGTATATTTCAATGATAAGCTTGTCTCTCATGGATCATGATCTTTTCAAATGGATAATTGAGTTAATTATCACATGATTTGAAACCATTGTGTAGTTGAAAGGGGCACATGAAGATGAACAATTTAATCACTGAAACATAGAGCATTAAACCCTTAACTATCCATTTGGAAGGTTGATTGAGGCATCACAACTATGGGAGTAGTTTAGGGAGAAGAGAAGAAGGGTATTATTCAAGGAAAGGAATGAAATGACTCTTTTATTAACAATAACATTAGAAGTATTGTAACACAATATTGTGGATGGAAAATACTAAAGTTTATGTATATCACTATAATAACCCATTAGTCCACAAACTCAGAATTGGAGTTCACTTGGGAAATGTTTATAAGTATCGCATACCTAAGACTAAAATGGGTGGTTGATTTAACAAATGTTGGTATATTAGAAACACATTAAATGCATGGTAGTTCTAATTATAAAGCTTATGGAAACTAGTGTTATAACCTATGAAAGCTTCCTTGGTTTTCCTAGTAGTCATAAGGGTTGTCCATATTTGAAAATGACTTGTATACCAAGATGTTTAAAATCCACAAAGTTTATATGAGACAAAATATTAGAATTCATCTTCTAGATTTTTCCCCTTATTCAGTTTACATGGGTTTTGGCTGAGCCTTTATACACAATTCCCTGCATTATAATTTAATAATAACCTCAAACTAGAGTTAGGTGAAGAAATATCAAAAATATATGATGCCTTAGAGGGTGTCATCATTCATTCATTCATTCATACATCCACAAAATATTTTATCTCAATAAATTTTATCACAAAAAATATGTTTACGTAATGTGAAACATGGTCATTCTAATTTTTTCCAATGGAAAAATCACAATCTTTTATTAAGATAGTCAAAAGTTACATGCGCACATGCCATGAGGCATTCAACCTTTTAGTACAAAATGTGGTACTAAAAAAATTGAGCTCTAAATAAACAAGAAAAATCATTTTTTATCAAGTTTCTCTCTTTTAAATATGTATTTAGCAAGAATTTCTTGATCTTGGTCCCCTTTATTTGTTGTGGGCTTCATATGTCTTATTGCTGACCTAGTCTTATGACTATGCTATTGAAAGTGGGGCTGATCATAAACTGCAATAAGAAATAAATGTTAAATTCATATTTATAGTTATTATTATTACAAATATTTTATTAATAAAAAGAGTAGTAGATTGTTCTTTACCTGCTTTGGTAGTGGAGGGAAATAGAATAATTTCAGATGTAGCCATATGTTCCTCCTCTTCTCTGGCCTCATCTTGTACATTCTTTGGTGTAGAAACAAGAAATGTTATAATTAATACACCATTTGCATTTAAATAACTTTAGTTGTAATCCATACTACACTTTTTTTATAACACATGAAACACCTCTAGTACCGAGCTAAATATTAGTTTCAAGAGGCACTCCAACATGAGTAGGCTCATGTGTTATATCTAGATTGATTGCCTGCTTTTTATAATCAAGCACATTACTTTATGGAAAAAAATAATAACCAATAGATTGTAAAAGTAATAATTTATAAATGTTATTCGTTCTTTTTATTTGCTTGAGTGTTAGGTTGGGTTCTGGAAGACTATGAAGATGACAAGATTGTCCTACGTTCAACCATGACTTGATGGTTGTGCTTGAAAGAAAGCTTTAAGTCTTCCTCCATGGGAGCCTCTTTGAATTGTGAACCCTGCAATTTTTCATGAGAACATGAATTTTTGAGTCTTCTGTGATATTAATTTAAAATTGTTAAGAATTTATAATTTCGATGCAAATTACATTTTTATATACATACAATTTTTGCGGTCAGTTTTGAGTAATCACCTAGGCCAAGATGATGCTTCCCATGTTTAGCTATTCTAGAAATTGTGGATTGGGATGTATTTGGGAGCCTATATTTAAAATATTGAAAAACTTAATTATATATCGCAATGATGATAAAGCCACATACCTTCCTAGTCTAGGTGGCGTCTTCCTTACTTTTTGAAGTGCCTTCTTGTTTGCATCTGCCACGAGGGCTTTCCACTCCATCTATGGAATCGCTAGAGGGCATTCTTGTGACTTGTTCCTTTCCAAATGAGACCTATGCTAGTCCTGCAAATGTTTTAAACATAAGACTGCCTTCGAGGTAACTCTAGCTTTGTTGAAGGTACCCTCACTAAATAGGAAAACCATCCTATTCTTAAGTTCATCCTTCAAATTGGTACTTTAGGATTTCCAATTTGTGTGAATGGTGGGCCCAAATATTTCCAAGGTTAGGTCATACAAATTCCTATAGAATAAATCATTTCCTACAAAATGATATTATCATTAATTTAAAATAATCATAAACTATACACTAATTTCAATTAGATTGTACTTAATATTTAAAACACTTCTTAAATACATGGAAGTTTCTCTAATTTCATGGGGACATGGTCATCATTTACCAAAAACATAATTTGTAGTGTTCCCATGCTAGTAACTCAAAAATATCTAGGAAATCTCACTTCAAATTGGGCAATGGGATCATGCTCTACATCCACTGCATCATGTGTAGATCTTGGCATATGTTGTTCAGGGGGTGTAGATCTTGGAGTGTGTGGTTCAATGGGTGTATTGCTCTCAGTGGTTGGTGATGATCCCCAGTATTGCAACAAGAATGCTACCACTCCCAAGGCTACCAACTTAAATTATCAACTTGGGGTTCATAAAAACTCAAGAGGTGTCGGCACTATATGTGCAACATACAATGTGTCCTTCTTTTGTTGGTTTGATGCAATTATGTGAATGGCATGAAATCCAAGCCTAAACTAATTGCAGAAATGGAAATGTTACTCTATTTGCAGAAAGGAAACCTAATTACTTTTGCAGAGAGGAATTCCTAGTTACTTTTGTAGAAAGGAAAGGCTATTCTACTTTGCATGAATGTAAATGTTAATCCTATTTGTATTAGAAATGTAAACATTAACCTATGGTACATCAAAAGGAATCCTAGTTTATACAATAGAAATGACAATGTTGGAAATCGAAACCATAGATTAAGATGTATGAAAAATAATGAAATCATTCTTCAATCACTGTATTCAAGATAGATTTTGTCAATAGAGTTCACAAGGTGCTTCATAAAGTAATCATGAAAATTATCTTTATGCTCTTGAAGTCATGAATATGTCCACTAACCCAAACTGCAGAGGTGAATTGAAATGGAGAAGAGGAAAGTATTAAGAGTTATTTTGGTCTTACTAAATCATGGATTCAGAGCCTAGGGGTCATGATTCAATCCTAAGATACAAAAGCTAATATTTTGGAGCAAATTTGGTTGAGTTTACACGTGCTACAGGAGGCCCTATTTTACTATAGGAGCGAGATAACTTGCTAAATTCCAAAGTAAATAAAATGAAAATTAGATGGGATTTTTTATATTATTAAGTAGGAATTCCTAGGCATATGTTCCAAGTGGAATCACTCCAAAATACCCTATTAATATGCACTAAAAAATAGCAGAAAATTATTACTCTAAATACTGGGAATTCAAGAACTAGTGAGCTAGTTAACCTACCAAATGCCTAACCTAATCAAGTGAAAATGATATGGGGTGATTTTTTTTTATTAAATTGAATTTTTTTTGACCCAATACAAGTGGAATAAACTTAAATTAAGCTCACTAACACATTTTAAAAAATAGAATAAAATTACTACAATTTTGCTTCAGGGGACTTCCAGAAATTCTAGATTTGTGAACTAGTAAACCAATCCAAGTATCTCAATGATTAATATGATTTTTTAAAGATGTTATAAGGATGAATCATGCTTTTGAATCTGTAAGTAACCTACAAAACAACTCACTTCAATCATTTAACCAATATTACCTACAACAAAAGAAGCATGAATAGTAAGTGCATAAATATGAGATGCAAGTGAAAAATACATTCAAAGGAAATAAATAGATTGTAAAAGAGGGATATGAGGTTCCTGGGATGGCCAAACTCAAGGAAAATTAGAGTAATATGAAGAAAACCAAGCTTTAGAAGCTAAAAATGGCACCAAACTTTATTATTTGAATCAATACAAGTACCTCCTTGCTAGAATTGAAAGTGGAGTTGCTAAATAATAAGTTTCCTCCACAAGAAGACTAAGAAATGCATGTCTCTAGAGGAAAATTCGAATTGGTACTTAAAAAAATAGATGACGAATCATTCTCCTTGAAAGGAGGAAACTTTCCCCTCCAAATTCCCTCAAAAAGTTGATCTGGTTCCCAACACTAGGAATCTTCACTAAATGACAGGGAACACATTCCTAGATTTTATGAATCAATGGAGCTCCAGATTTTTTCAATAAATTCATGATATTTAGTTAATTTATTATCCAATATTGGTCCATCCTATAGTAGGAAGCAAGTCCCTTTATTATCTCATTTATAATTTATTCCATGTTCTCTCTATATTTTGCAAAAATAAACAATATTAGGCATATAATATGCAATTATCTCTAAACCTTCCTAAGAACATATTAAAGCTAAAAAAAACATTATTAAGTGTAGAAGGAGAGATTCAATATATCCTTTATGTTCCTAGGAAGTGTTATAGTTTCTTTAATTTGTGTCTAATTTGGAGGCCCATCAACCAGTGTGTCGCTCATAGGAAGAGCATCGACATTGCTACCAATGTCGACCCCCATAGTCACAACATGAGTATAATACTCTGTTAAAAACTCCCGTAAAATAAAGATATTTTTATAAAGGATGAGATAATTAAAATCATAAATAAATAAATGGGATAATTAAATGAGTTTCTCATCCCATACTCACTAATTTGGTGCATCAAGGTTTTAATTTGGCCTCTTATCTCTTCTATTTGCGACTCAGTTAGAACTAAAGAACCAAGTTTCTTATTTTTTTTCATTCAAAGCTTATTTATTATTTGGATCATATCGACGAACATAAAAAAATCTTCTTTACTAAGCACTTCCTTAGCAACATCTGTGGATTGCTCTGAGGTTGGTGCCTTCCCCTTATCACGTTGTTTATGAAATAAGTGTAATTTGTAATTTTATTCCAGCAGCCTCAGTTATAAACATTCAAAGATTTGGATTTGATGAAACATTTTAGATCAATAAAAAGTTCCATTTTTGACATAAGAGGGGAAGTTTAGCCAATTCAATATTTTCTCATAAATATTATGATATCTCAAAAATTCATTATGACACATTAAAATAGAAAAACAAGCAATTCATCCACAATTAATTATCAGTATATTAATAAGAAAACCACTACTAAAATATGTCTAAATTTATATAGAAACTTCATGTTATATCATGACTGGTGAGCTCCAGTATTGTAGCAAGAATGCTACAACTCCTGGGGCTTCCTGTCTCTCATTTTATCAACCCGGTAGTTCGTACAAACTTGGAAGCTACGGTGCTATATGCACAAGTACTAGCTCTTGTCGCAGCTGTCACTTGGTCAGCTGGCACAAGTCTGCTAGGGCTCAAGCCAACTTCTATAGGCTCTCAAAAGAAACTTGCTAATTGATGGACAAAAGCTATTCTCAAAGGGAAGCTACTTTACTTGACAAAAATGAACTGAAAGCGAATCAAAGCATGTAAACCTAGGAAACCCTAATTTAACTAGTCTAACCTCTATAATGCAAAGAATATGAATGAAACTTCTACCAATGCTGCTGTTACCTCTAATAAGTGAAAATGCATGGATCTAAGCTGCTTGCATCATAAAAGACATGTTTTTGTATTTTTCCTTTAAGTGTATGGAATGATTGTGATTTTGTGCTAATTAGGGTTTGGTTGTGCAGATGGGATGGAGAAGGAAGGAAAGCGTGGGACAGGTTGGGGAGGCTAGGAGAGGTCCCTAGGGATCCTTAGCATCCATCCACAGAGGTTCCTCGCATTCAGAAGCTCAGCAACCGAGTGAGTGGCCTCCTACAGGATGTCTGCAGGGGATCCTACAGGATACGCAGAGATTTCTACAGGATGTCTACGAATTGCTACAGGATGACCTACCGTGAGTGTTTGAAGTGATGGGTGAGTGATGGAATGGTAGGGGGAGATGTGTAAGGTAGGAATAAGGCTGGTGATGGCTCAGAAGTGGAGGAATAGGATGGGAAATGAGTGTAGGAAGTAGGTTGGAAGATAGAGGGCTAGGTCAACAAAAGGGCTAGAGAATGGAAGTACGTGAGGAGTGAAAGACTGTGGGAGAAAATAGAGCGGAACAGAGGTCAAAGATGTGTTTGCATGCGTGATCAAGATGGAGAATGAGGTAATGGAACGAGAGAGAGCAGTGTAAGTGAAACAAATGCTTATGACTGTCACCAAACCGAAAATGCATCAACCTAAACTACTTGTGCGTATAAATTCAATGAACAGCAATCCAAAACGCGAAGGAGAATGTGCATGAAGCTGTGATGAAGGCGTGTGTGCAGGTGTGAATCATGTGGAAAGATCTATCATAACGAGACTATGTTGCAGCATGTATGAAGTGAAGAACTGCGTGTTTTTGTGGCTGGTATAGGCTACACTCCAATCTCCAAACGGAGATGGCAGTGGAGATTTCCTCAACCTTTTTTGCTGGAGCTCCAATGTATTATCAACCTGCTAATCTAACTAAACAACCGAAAGCAATTTAACCATAAACTAGTCCTATCTATGCTCATGAAAAAGACTAATTCAACAACCTGTAATTCAAATTGCATGTGAAAATGAAAACTCAGAGTGCTGAAACGAAATGCAAACAGCACTACAGCAGAGGGGATCTATGGCTCTCAGGTTGGGCCCTAACCTGAGAGCTATAGTCTCCTTAAGAAAACTCAGAGCTAGATCAAAATCTGCCTTCTTTATTCATAACTGATGTTATGCCAAAACTGGCTTACAACAAGAACTAACACCGAGCTGTGCTCAAAAATTACAATAGTAATGCGAGAGTTTCAACAACCTATCAAAGGCTACGGCCTCTATACTTATGCAAAACAATGATCCAACAAGTGTCCTTGATTTTAGGAGCTCGGCTGTCCAACTAGAGTTTAACTGCTGATCCTGTAGGACAGTCATAATTGCTATTCCTGTAGAACAGTTGTAACTGCTGTTCTTGTAGAACAGCTGGCTGCTTCTAAGCTCGGAGGGGAGATGGATTGGAGCTCGGAGTTCTTGGTGGGAATCACGAGGAATGTCCCAAGACCGTGGACATCCTCTCCTAAAAACCAGCAGTGCCACCTCATTGTCTCCTTGTCTCCTTTTTCGTTGTCTTTTGCTCCCTTTTAATGCCAAAACCTGGAATCATAATGCATTAGTCACGTAGATAGAGTGCCTACCCTTCTTCCTACAAACAACATGAATAAACTAAGAAATGCATGCATAAGCAATAAAAAATGAATGGTTTGAGCAGGTAGAATAGGCCAAAATGAGCCCAAATTGTACCAAAATTGGGGCTCATCATCACCCCCCAGCTGAACCATTTGCTCATCCTTGAGCAACTCAGTCAAGATCCTCATCCTTCATGGCTTTCACTGCTCCCCTTACATCCCAAGCTTCTGTGGTGATGTCTTCTTTGTTGATATGAAACCCGGCTGTTTTGTCCACCTCTTCCCATTGTGCATTGTCATCTTTCTCTGTACTTCCTTCAGCCAATCCTAGCAGCAATGGGGGGCTGAGTTTAAGGCCAATCCAGCTGGCCTGAAGTCTTTGCATGGATTTCTTGTAAAGGTTCACTTTTGCTAATGCTTCCCTCATCCGGGTTGGGGTATGGTATTCCCGGATCTTCAAACTATGTGCCAAAGTATGCCACCTGCGTGCACATGCCTGGGCAGCAGTTTCTCCCAATAATCTTTCCATGTCTTCAAAGTGGGCTATTGCTTGGGCCTACTGGTCCATAAATCTCAAGGAAGCTGTGGGATCATTAGACAACTGTTGGCGGGCTGAGATGAGAGCAACCGGATCCTCTGGTTCTGCTCGAATGTACAGTGGCTCACTCACTTCTCGGCTCATGACCGATTTTTCTTCAGTTGCTCTCTGATCCTCATGATTTAGCCATGAAGCGAAGGCCATCAACTGCATATCACCCAAGGCGATATTGGGATCCCAAGAGACTTCATTAGGCAAAACCAGATTGTGGATGTAGAATTCTGCTAGCTTGGCTTTGTCTTCTGCTGAGCTAGTATTGCATAATTCGGCAAATTGCTGTGGGTTATGGACTTGTGCAATAAATCTTTGTGCTAATGTGTTTATCTGGAACTGTAGCCACTGATCCTTTAAGTACAACCCATAAGACTTTGCAGGATGTCTGCACTGCAGGGCTTCCATGGCCCAACTGGCCATGCAGGCCAATTGTGTTTCCTTTTGTTTCAGCTGCTCTTTCAGAGCTTGTGTTTCAATTTGGCCCTGCTGTCTTGTTTCCTGTAGAAGTGTAATTGGCCCCTCAAGATGGGTGGTCAGCTCTTGTTTTCCTTGCTGCTCATTTGTGGTGTCCTTGGAGGAGGTTCCTACCCCTGCCCTTAGCTCCTGTAGCTGCAATTTCAACTTCTGGTTTTCTTCCTGTAGAAGCGCATGTTGGCAACTAGCCACATGTTTTTCCATGGTGAATTCACTCCTGACCTCCCTGAGTTGATCTTGTAAAGGGCCTATGTCTGCCACACCCTTTGATTTAGCGATCTGCATCCATGTGTGGGAACGGACTCTTTCTTTCTCTAGTTCAAAAAATAGAGGTACAGTAAATTTTTGCGGTATGATCTTTCCCGCCTCCAAGAAGGTGTAGTAGGAGTTCAGATTCGGTGAAGGGCTAGGTTCAGGGATATGTTCTCTTTCTTCCTCTCCAGGAGGTGCTAGCTCACCCTTCTTCGGTGACGAGGGTCCTTCCCCTTCTCTTTGTTCGGTTTCCTGTAGCCGAGCCAAAGTATCCTGTAGGACATTTTCGGCTTCCTGTAGCCGGGTTTTTTCATCCAACAGATCTAACCTTTCTTGCCATGTGTTCTTCTTTGGACTTCCCTTTTCGTAGGTAACTGTAATCTTTGAGGGTGATTTTTCTTTGGGAGAAGCAGGGGTGTCTTCGATGACAATTGGGCTGCTGGACTGCGTCTGTGGTTTCCCTGTTTTTATCCGAACACTTCTCCGGGCTTTGAAGTAGAGAGGAGGGTCCCTCTTCCTCTTTCCTTTTGGCTTAGGTGGCGTACTGAGGCCAGCTAATACAGCCGCTGCCTCCCTGGCCAGAACATCCACCCTCTGCTCCTTTGATTTTGATTTTGCATGGCTTCCTGTAGAAGCCTGTTTCTGTGCTTTTGTGCTTCCTGTAGAAGCTGTTTTCGGGCTTCCTGTAGAAGCCTGCTTCTCCTTTCCTGTAGTGACGGGTGTCTTCACTTCCGCTCGCTTTGCTGCAGGGGTTTTATCTTTTTGTTTGCTTGTGAGTGCTGGAGAGGTAATTGGGCTGACGTGGCCTGCCCCAACTTTGTCCCTTCTGCTCTTTGACCTTATTTCCCTCGCTGACAGGATGGGGGAGTCAGCTTTTTCTTCAGCATCTTTTTCTTCGTGCTGCTTCTCCTGCATGGTAGTCAGGGTACTTGGGCTAGTTTCCTTCTTTTCCTCGGCCTCTGCTTCTTGTTCTTCACCGCTGGAGGAGCCACTAGCTTCGACTAGCATTTTTATGTCCCCATCTCGTGTTAGATTCCTAAATGACTCCCAGGAGAGGGGAACTTTATATGAGTGCAGTGCATCCTCCACAAGCAATTTGATCAGCCCATGGTGTGCGACTTGATCTGGTATACCATCTTTGAACTTTGTAGCGCACTCAATCAAGGATTGTAACAGGAAATAAGGAATTCTTAATTTCTGCTCTACAGGAAGATTGATCCGGTGTCTTAATTCGGTGAGCAGCCTGAAATGATATGCATACACGATGCTGTAACGACCCTCACAGGTGATATATTTCATGATTTGCAAGCTGACTTCGTTCCATGGTGGCAACAGGCTTGTCCTTCTCACCCCATTTTTGTCCTCTGTGAATGATTCTTCAGGTGGGAAGAACTCTTTCTTGGCTTGCTGGCTTAGCTTTCGTTCTTCTTTATCCCACGGGAGACCCATAGGAAGCTCAGTGATTCTACTGATAGACTCCGGGGTGATCTTGAGGCTTAGGCCTCTGAAATTGACTGTGGCCAGCACCTTGGATTTTGGCCTCAGGGCCTGCAAGAATTCCTCGGCCACTTCCTCATCGTACCCCTGCAACTTTTCATAAAAAGACATCCACTGTGCTTGTGTAAAGAGCTCTACCACTGCCTGATTTCTCCTCAATGTGGTTGAATTAGTGGGCTCTCGCCTGATAAATCCACCCGGCATGATGGCACAATTTTCTTAACCGGAGGTGGTGATGGTGGAAGAGAGTTTAGTTTCGGTGACAGAGTGCAGAACAATGCGTATAACCCACAAAAATTTTACAACACAGTCTAACCACTCAACAATCCTGTAGCATTGCAGTATGGGCACACAGACAACAATTTGTCTACTTCCTCATTTACCCAGACAGTAACTGACAATCCTACCACCTTAAATGATCAATTGCATGAGGAGTCCAGGGTTACCTCGTTACTCGGCCACCTTTTTTTACGTGAACACCCGCGTTCTTGTAGAAGACTGCGTTCCTGTAGACTACGTTCCTGTGGAACTGTGTTCCTGTAGGAGCAGTGTGCAAATTTCCGGGAGGACTGCAATTGGACCGTGGTTGAGGTGCGCTTCACCGGTGTTCTGGTAGCCAACAGCTCGGCGTATCAAGGTGCAGAGACGATCGGAATAGCCACTCGAGTTCGAAGTGGTGGTTGATTGAATGCATGTCAAAATCTAGCCGATTAGATTTTGAATCGGCGCGATCCGTGGCGCGGGGGACAGCTCATCCCCCGCCGGACCGTTGAGCGACGTCATCAACCACTCACCGGCGTATTCACTTGCTGCCGCATTCATTCCCACAGATCTGCCGCCGCCTTTTTCTGCTGAACTCATTCCCACGGATTCTCACGTGCGTGCTGCTGATTTTTTTGTGGCCGCCACCCGAACATTCAACTATACCATAACTCGCCGACATGGCCAGTCTACTTGGCCATACGGCTGCTCAACCATTCACCTTTACGCCATGCAAACAAATCAAAGTAATATTCATGCGATTTGATGGAAGGAAGGGGTTAGACGCTTACCTGCGTGGCTGCACACGATTTTTTCCAGTTTTTCGATGATGGTGAGCGGATCTACCTGCTGCATGCGCACTCGCACAGACCCGGAGGCTCATGGTTACAGGTTGCTGACGATGGAGGGAATGTTGTGGTTGCATGCGCTCGCATTACCTTGGAAATGGCGGTGTTGTGAACGGTATCCACTCCAGCAGGTTGAACTGTTACAGGATTCCCGCGGGTGTCTCGTACCAGTTCTTCTTCCTTGGGTGTATGCTGCAAGGCGGAGGATCTGGTCTTTCAATCCCGCTTCCGGAGCTTCTGATGCCTGTGGTGTAAGATCTCCGCGCTTGTTTATCTTTGAAAATGCCTTTCTTCGCAAGAACTCATTGATCTGTTTTGCTGGTGCAGGGGACTTGGATGCAGGTTGACGAGGATGGTGGAGCAAGGTAACAGCGTCGTGCATGGGCCCAAAAGAGGCTTGCATGCATCCACACCAACCCGTAGTCATCAGATCTGCTCATGAAATGCATTCTGGCCCGTTCTGAGCCTCTACAGGAAGTTTCCTGTAGAAATACAGAGCTTCCTGTAGACAGGCAGCTCTTCCTGTAGAAACTGGCACCTTCCTGTAGAAACTCGCACCTTCCTGTAGAAAATCTGTCTTCCTGTAGGGGACTCAATCTATAATGAAAGTGCATATACCTTGAAGAACATAAGCACTCTTGGAGGAGGTGCTGGTGAGGTGTCCTGGCTGCATGATAAGGACCTTTGACCTTGAGTTGAGAGGCTTCCTCTCCTCCATAGAACACCTGCAATCTGCATGCAAATAACTTAAGGATCTTGTTTTTTTCTTTTTGTTTTTTTTTCTTTTTTGAAAGATAGCAGGGGCGCCTCAATGAGGTTTTCACCCCTACCACCTGCCTTAAGCGCCTCAGAGAGGTTTTCACTCAAGGATCTTTATCTCTTTTTTCTTTTTTTTTGAAAGATAGCAGGGGCGCCTCAATGAGGTTTTCACCCCTACCACCTACCTTGGGTGCCTCAGAAAGGTTTTCACCCAAGGATCTTTATTATTTCCTTTTTTTTTTTTAGATTCTTCAGGGTGTGCCCAGAGCAGGGGCAGGACCCTTCTCTATGACCAATACTGCCTTCTCCATTGTTTTGATGAACTCTTGTCTTGAGGGAGGCTTCCTGTAGATCTTCAATCGATGCCCATTGACAAGCATGGGAATGGCTTCCTCATCAATGGTTCGAATGAGGACAGATCCATTGTCATGACACTTTTTTACTGATTATGGTCCCAGCCATCTAGTTCTCAATTTCCCCTTGAAATCTTTGTATCTGGAATCATACAACAAAGCCCAATCTCCCGGCTGAAATTGCTTGTCATGGAGATGTTGGTCATGCCACACCTTCCTCTGAAGTTGAACCACTTCTGAGTGAAGGAGGGCCTGCATGCGGTGCTCATCCAGTCCATTCAGCTGCAATATCCTTTCTTGTTGTGCATGGCTGAGATCTAGATCCAGCTGAGCTGCCATCCTCAAAGTGTTATACTCAAACTCAATGGACAGCAAAGCTTTCTTCCCATAGACCAGCTCATAAGGTGTGAAGCCGGTGGTGGTCTTCCAAGTGGTGTTGTAAGCCCATGTGGCCTCAACCAGGTGATCTGCCCAATCTTTTCTGCTGCTGCTCACCACTTTGGTCAAGATCCCTTCTAATGCTCTATTGGTGACTTCCACCTGCCCATTTGCTTGAGGATGATAGGGGGTGGAAGTCCTATGCTTGATCTTGTGATGAGCTAGTAGATCTTCGACCATGTTGGAGGTGAACTGGCTCCCTTGATCGGTGACCAGCTCCCTTGGATAGCCAAACTTATAGAAGATGTTCTCTCTTAAGAACTCCACCACCTTCTCTTCTGTTGCTGCTTTGATTGCTTTAGTCTCTGCCCACTTTTTCAAGTAGTCAGTACACACAATGATGTAGGATCTCTGCCTCGAAGAGGGATTGATTGGACCCACAAAGTCCATGCCCCACTTCTCAAATGGCTCAAGAGTCACTTGAGGTTGGAGAGGCATCTCATCCCTTTGGGTCGGTTTCCCCATTCTTTGGCATTGGTCACACTGGCTGACATATCTTCTGACATCTTGATGAAGTGTGGGCCAATAGTAGCCTGCCTGCAGGATCTTGAAGGCAGTTCTCTTTGCTGCAAAATGTCCTCCACAAGGCCCATCATGACAGGTGAGGAGGATGTCAAAGACTTCCTCTTCCCCTACACAATGCCTTAAGATCTGATCGGGGCCAAGCTTGAACAGGTTGCCCCCGATCCAAGTAAATGAGGCACTTTTTCTGATGATTCTGCTCTTCTCTTTTGAAGAGAGGTGCGGAGGGAACTGAGCTGAAACAAGGTAGTTTGCTATATCAGCAAACCATGGAGAGAGTACTGAGATAGCAAACAGATGCTCATCAGGCATCTGGTCATCCACCGTCCCATCTTCATCTGCAGACAAATCCAATCTAGATAAAAAGTCAGCAACAACATTTTCTCTACCTGGTTTATCAACAATGGTTAAATCAAACTGCTGCAATAAAAGTAACCATCTAATAATACGAGCATTCACATCTGGTTTATTCATCAAATATCTAATAGCAGCATGGTCAGTATGTACAAATGTTTGATATCCAGTGATATAATGACGGAACTTGTTTAATGCATGGACCACAGCCAAGAATTCCTTCTCGGTTACAGTGTAATTCAGCTCAGCTTTGGACAAGTTTTTGCTAACAAAGTAAATGGCATATGGAAGTTTCTGCTCAACTTGTCCTAAAGCTGCACCTATGGCTTTGTTCGAGGCATCAGTGTGGATGTGGAAAGGTAGGGCCCAGTTTGGACCTCTTAAGATTGGTGCTGACACCAACTTGTCCTTTAACTCATTCAAACTCTTCTGACAATCGTCAGTCCACTTAAACTCCACATCTTTTGCCAACAGACCAAACAATGGCGAGGCTAGCTTGCTGAAATCTTTAATGAATCTCCGGTAGTATCCTGCTAATCCCAAGAAACTCCGGACATCCCTTACTTTTTGAGGAGGTGGAACCCTCTTGATGAGAGCAATTTTGTTAGGATCCACCTGCAATCCTTGGGAAGAAATGGTATGGCCTAGCACGGTCCCCTCAGTCATTAGGAATTCACATTTTTCAGGACTAAGGGACAAGTTCATCTCGGTGCATTTGGTTAGGACTTTCCCAAGGTTGGACAATGCTTCCTGGAAGTTGGCCCCATAAGGAGTAAAGTCATCCATGTATATTTCCACTGCATCATGGACCAACTCCGAGAAGATGCTCAAGACAGCTCTCTGAAAAGTAGCAGGAGCATTGCATAGCCCAAAGGGAAGGACTCGGTAGGCAAAGGTACCCCAAGGACAAGTGAAGGTGGTCTTATCTTGGTCTTCTGGGCTGATTTGGATTTGATTGTACCCGCTAAACCCATCCAGGAAAGAGAAGAACTTCTTTCCTGCCAGTCCATCCAACACTTGATCTATGAAAGGTAGAGGGAAATGGTCTTTCTTGGTAGCTTTGTTCAGCTCCCGGTAATCCACACAGATTCTCCACTTCCCATTCTTCTTGGGAACCAACACTAGAGGGGACACCCATTCACTATCTGAGATGGGGTAGATGAATCCGGCATCCAACAGTTTCTGCAATTCTTCCTTGACAATGTCCTTAAGAGCTGGATTCATTCTCCTCTGAGGTTGCCTAACCGGTTTACAATCCTCTTTGATGTATATATGATGGGTACAGACCGAAGGATGGACCCCTTTCATTTCCTTATAGCTCCAAGCAAAAGCATCTAGGTGGTTGGCCAACATACTACACAGCTCCTTTTCCTGGGAAGGAGATAAAGAGGAGCTGATCTTCAATGCTTTCTCAGGGCCGAACTCCACATTCTTAACTCTAGGAGTGATAGGGTTGGTTGTACAAAGATCCACTAAGGTGCTAGCTTGGGCATCCTCCACCAATTCCTCTAAGGGTAGTGCACTGGTAGGTGGATCCTGGATCAAGGTCTCGATCAAGTCATCCTCGGTTAGGGGGTCTTTCCTAGTGGCATCTAAGGTGCACAGAGGTGCTGAGTACACCTCGTCTTCCTCTCCTTCTTCCAACCAGAGTGGTAAATCATGCTCTAAAGAAGGTTGGGCAGGAGGGTATAGGACTAGCTGCTTGGACATGGGACCATTTTTGATGGTCATGTTTCCTGCCCAACAACTTATGTAAGCATCTGCAGTAGCTAACCAAGGCCTTCCCAAAATGAGAGGATATCCAGTAAGCTTGGCCTTTGGTTGCAGAACCAGGAAGTCTGCAGGGTATTCCCAAGAATCAATGGAGACCATGACATCCTCCACAATCCCTTCGGGAGTCACGGTGGAGCGATCTGCTAATTGCAGTACTGTCGAGGTCTTTCTCAAGGAACCCTGAAGATTGAGTTTAAGCATGGTATCCCTGGTCATCACATTGATGGCCGCCCCCAGATCAATCAAGGTGTGGGGGATAATGGTGCCATTGATGTGAACATCTACTACAGGACTTCCAGGATCTAGGTACTTTGGGCAGATGACTTGTCCTAGTATAAGGTCAGACAGTTGTCCTATGACATTGATAGTTGAGGCATCTTTCTTCCGTCTGCCTGGGTGTTTGAAACACTTCTCCTTAACCAGCTTGTTATATATTGGCACATCCTTGATGGCTTGGAGAAGTGGGATTTTTACACACAACTGCTTGAGCTCACCCAAAAGCTCATCTTCTTCTGGGTTAGGTTGTGTGGTGGCTGTTAGTCTCTCAAGAAAGGGTGGAATAGGCTTTGGTTCACTCTCCTGATGGTCTTCCTCATCCTCTGGGGGAGGAGGCTGGCGATCTGGAAGAGTCTTTCCAGATCTAAGATTGATCTCCTGGATCTCCACAGCATAGGTAGGGCATGAGGTTTCCCCAGTGTATACCTGCTGGGCCTGTCTATTGTTGGGGTTTGGGTTCGGTTGAGCAGGCATTTGAGGTTGCCTTGGAGGAGCAGGAGGTAATGGTTGTGGTTGAACTGGAGGTGGAGGCAGAATGGCGGGTGGAGTGTTGTACTGAGGCCTCCACCCCGACTGAGGTGCATTCCATTGAGGTTGTGGCTGGGTATGTGAGTGATATGGATGAGAAGTAGGTTGAGTGGGGTACTGAGGTGGATAAGACCATGGAGGAGGCATGGACCATGAAGGATGAGCAGGGGGACCCCAGGAAGGCATAGGAGTTGACTGGTTGGGGTTGTAATAAGCTTGAGATGCCCCTTGCATCCCCTGCTGATAAGGTCTAGATCCTTGAGGCCTCCTTTGGTTGAGGTAATAGAGAGGCTCTGTGGGAGCTTCGGTCCCTTGGTACATGGCTTTAAACCCAGGTAAGGTTGGACACTGATTTGTTGGGTGGTCCTCCTCACAAACGAAACACACTTCAACCGAATGCAATGGGCATTCGTTCTTAGGGTGTCTTCTGGTGCACCCAGGACAGAAGACAGCCAAGGCTCTCTCAGCTTCTTCTTTCTTCTGCTGGATCCTGAATGTGTCCAGCTGCATGGCAATGGTCTGTCTCACCTCGCTCTTAAGATCTTCTAATTGGTTTGTAAACTCATGTTTGGAGAAAGGGACACCAGTGGAGAGGAGATTTCCTCTACCTCGTTTCCTAGCTGCCCTGGAATGATTTCTAAACACAGTCTTGATGTCCTCATAAGGCAGTTGGTAAATGTCCCCCCCAGCTAACATGTGAAGGGTGTCTAAGAGATCTTTAGGGACTCCTCGGAGTAGAACCAACTTGAGGGATTCAGGGTCAAGTGTGCACCTGGCCCGCTTATAGCTAAGTTGGAACCTCTCCTCATAATCCTCTAAAGACTCATCACTCCCCATGGTCATCCGAAAGATCTCTCCCTTGGTTTCCTTAGACCTACAGTAATCCCGATACTTGGTATTGAAGGCTTGCTGCATCTGAGCCCAAGTAGCGATGCTATTCCCAGGTAATCCCATGAACCAGCGTAGTGCTGCATCCTTAAGAGTGGAAGGAAAAGCTTCAGCTTTTGCTCATCTTCAGTATAGTCATAGGTTCTACAAAGGACAGCAAACTCAAACAAGAAGGTATCAGGATCCTCAGTGGTCAGTCCATGGAAGTGAGGCAAGGCGGAGGGGCTAATGCTCTTCATTTTCATCTCTCCATTGGTCTCTCGGATGGGGAAAGCTCCTTCTATTCTCTCATCTTCTCTTCTATCATCAGCCATGGCTTCAGATGGAGTGGTCTCTAACTCTTCTTCTTCTATAGGGTCTTGGTATATCTCAGGATGTTCACCTATAGGTTCCTCTGGGTCACTGTCACCAAAGAAGAGAGAAGGGTGACTCAGTGATGTGGTGGGGGTGTTTGGTAGGAATTTGCCTGATCTATCTCGGTTCCTACGAGGCATGAAATGGAAAGGACTTTTCTCTTCTTTTTTTTTGAGTGCTTTTGCTTTTTCTTTGGTACCTGCAAAACTGAAACAGAGTGATCTACAACTAACTATATTGCTCAAATGAAATTTGCGGAATTGGAAAGCTAATCTAGGAAAGCAAGAAATATTAATCTAGGAAAGCAGGAAATATTAATCTAGGAAAGCAGGAAATATTAATCTAGGAAAGCAGGAAATGCTAATCTATGAAAGCAGGAAATACTAAGCTAGGAAAGCAAGAAATACTAAGCTACTTTTGCAGAATGGAAATGAAATAAACTACTGAGCAGAAGTAAGAGTACGAAAGTAGAAGAAGAGAAACAATTGCTAATACTCTGACGCTTCCCCGGCAACGGCGCCAAAAAGATGGTGAGCTCCAGTATTGTAGCAAGAATGCTACAACTCCTGGGGCTTCCTGTCTCTCATTTTATCAACCCGGTAGTTCGTACAAACTTGGAAGCGACGGTGCTATATGCACAAGTACTAGCTCTTGTCGCAGCTGTCACTTGATCAGCTGGCACAAGTCCGCTAGGGCTCAAGCCAACTTCTATAGGCTCTCAGAAGAAGCTTGCTAATTGATGGACGAAAGCTATTCTCAAAGGGAAGCTACTTTACTTGACAAAAATGAACTGAAAGCGAATCAAAGCATGTAAACCTAGGAAACCCTAATTTAACTAGTCTAACCTCTATAATGCAAAGAATATGAATGAAACTTCTACCAATGCTGCTGTTACCTCTAATAAGTGAAAATGCATGGATCTAAGCTACTTGCATCATAAAAGACATGTTTTTGTATTTTTCCTTTAAGTGTATGGAATGATTGTGATTGTGTGCTAATTAGGGTTTGGTTGTGCAGATGGGATGGAGAAGGAAGGAAAGCGTGGGACAGGTTGGGGAGGCTAGGAGAGGTCCCTAGGGACCCTTAGCATCTATCCACAGAGGTTCCTCGCATTCAGAAGCTCAACAACCGAGTGAGTGGCCTCCTACAGGATGTCTGCAGGGGATCCTACAGGATACGCAGAGATTTCTACAGGATGTCTACGAATTGCTACAGGATGACCTACCGTGAGTGTTTGAAGTGATGGGTGAGTGATGGAATGGTAGGGGGAGATGTGTAAGGTAGGAATAAGGCTGGTGATTGCTCAGAAGTGGAGGAATAGGATGGGAAATGAGTGTAGGAAGTAGGTTGGAAGATAGAGGGCTAGGTCAACAAAAGGGCTAGAGAATGGAAGTACGTGAGGAGTGAAAGACTGTGGGAGAAAACAGAGCGGAACAGAGGTCAAAGATGTGTTTGCATGCGTGATCAAGATGGAGAATGAGGTAATGGAACGAGAGAGAGCAGTGTAGGTGAAACAAATGCTTATGACTGTCACCAAACCGAAAATGCATCAACCTAAACTACCTGTGCGTATAAATTCAATGAACAGCAATCCAAAACGCGAAGGAGAATGTGCATGAAGCTGTGATGAAGGCGTGTGTGCAGGTGTGAATCATGTGGAAAGATCTATCATAACGAGACTATGTTGCAGCATGTATGAAGTGAAGAACTGCGTGTTTTTGTGGCTAGTATAGGCTGCACTCCAATCTCCAAACGGAGATGGAAGTGGAGATTTCCTCAACCTTTTTTGCTGGAGCTCCAATGTATTATCAACCTGCTAATCTAACTAAACAACCGAAAGCAATTCAACCATAAACTAGTCCTATCTATGCTCATGGAAAAGACTAATTCAACAACCTGTAATTCAAATTGCATGTGAAAATGAAAACTCAGAGTGCTGAAACGAAATGCAAACAACACTACAGCAGAGGGGATCTATGGCTCTCAGGTTGGGCCCTAACCTGAGAGCTATAGTCTCCTTAAGAAAACTCAGAGCTAGATCAAAATCTACCTTCTTTATTCATAACTGATGTTATGCCAAAACTGGCTTACAACAAGAACTAACACCGAGCTGTGCTCAAAAATTACAATAGTAATGCGAGAGTTTCAACAACCTATCAAAGGCTACGGCCTCTATACTTATGCAAAACAATGATCCAACAAGTGTCCTTGATTTTAGGAGCTCGGCTGTCCAACTAGAGTTTAACTACTGATCCTGTAGGACAGTCATAATTGCTGTTCCTGTAGAACAGTTGTAACTGCTGTTCCTGTAGAACAGCTGGCTGCTTCTAAGCTCGGAGGGGAGATGGATTGGAGCTCGGAGTTCTTGGTGGGAATCACGAGGAATGTCCCAAGACCGTGGACATCCTCTCCTAAAAACCAGCAGTGCCACCTCATTGTCTCCTTGTCTCCTTTTTCGTTGTCTTTTGCTCCCTTTTAATGCCAAAACCTGGAATCATAATGAATTAGTGACGTAGATAGAGTGCCTACCCTTCTTCCTACAAACAACATGAATAAACTAAGAAATGCATGCATAAGCAATAAAAAATGAATGGTTTGAGCAGGTAGAATAGGCCAAAATGAGCCCAAATTGTACCAAACTTGGGGCTCATCAATGACCAATATAAAAGGTTCTAAATTTATAAAAACTTCATCATCTTGGAAGGCTCTTGGAAGAGGCATTATGATAGGATCGATATATATTCCATATTGTATAGAAACAATACTTTGAAAAGGATGAAGGAATACATTTGGTCAAGTTGGTCATATGCATAGTGAATCTTTAATTTAGTTATATGATGCCTAAATTTATGAATTTGACTTACTCTATAATGGATAAAATGATACTCTAGAATAAATCTCATGGTTATATTATTTTACGTACTACTATGTTGATTTTTACCTGCTATAAGGTTGGTTCCCTTTAGCCTTGATCAACCTACTATAATATTATAACCATGACATATTAAAATGTTTCCTTAACTTACAAGATGCTTGACAATATATTGTAGTAAATGACAATCATAACATATAATAGACATTGCTTCCAAGTTGGGTAAAATTGAATACATATCACCCCCATAATAGTAATATTTGTATTTATTTGATTCAAATTTTAATCAATGAGAAAATATTCCCTTGCAGCTATTGATTTAATGGCACATAGAAATACATGGTTTCCTTCACACCCCTCAAATATGCAATTTGGTAGCTTATTTGTGTTCATGGGCCATGTACTATTTATAAAGCTTGCAATATTCCCTGTTTCTTTTGGCCTTCTATCAATATACATAGTTGCACCTATGTTTTGGCCTTCTTCAAGTAATATTTTAAAACTTGAAAACATATTTATCCTAACCAATGTTGAATGAAATCACTCCTCAATAACTTGAGAACTCAACATAATATGTTAGCATCTAATCTTCCATTACAAAAAAATACCCACATACTTCGATATGTTGAATAATGTAACCAGTTTCAGTGGAATAAAAGGAAAAGTTTTTGGATGTTGAGGTTGTTGCGATTGTCGCTTGAGAGGTGCTCCAAACCCTAGGCTAGATGGTTTTGGAGGAAATGGCACACAAAAGTGGCTTGTGGGATAAGAACCCAAGTTGGTGGGTGTGAAACCATGAGACATTTCATTGATTTGGCACATGGAGGTGTTAGAGGACATCGAGAAAAACTGTAGGCAACAAAAATCATAAAAATACGAGTTTTCTATGATAAGATTTTGATTTTTCTATATGGCTGTTGGGTTTTCTCATGACTTTTTCAAGTTGGCTTGTGTAATTTTATGAGTTGTGAAGCCCACAAGGGTAGATTAGATGAAACCCATGAGAAGTCTATAAATTAGAGTGAGGATAAGCCTAATTCTCACCAACGCAAGTGCAATTCATTATAAGTGAAAAGAATATAAAGTAGCCACAACCTAGAGGAGTCTTGTCAAGTGAAGTAGGAGGAATTCTTGGGTCCTTTTTGTCACTATTCCAAATTTTTTCTCCCAATCCCAATATCTCTCTTTAGAAATAGTTTCTATAGGAGAAATATAAACACATAAAAATACATTGTCTGGGACTTTTTGATGCAATCATAGTAAATCAAACTCAACAAATGTAGTCTTACCACTACTAGTAGTTGTTGCAACTAAAATATTATCATCTGAGTTATAAAGCACTAAAAATACCTGAGTTTGAAAAGTATTGAAGTGTCTAAACTATTGATATAGTGATTAGTATGAAGGATTTATTAATGCAAACACATGAAGTGGCTGTAAGTCTATCAACTCAGTTGGAGGTGGGTATTTCCTTAGACTATAAAAAGTGTGCAATACCAAATCAATACCCCCAAATTATTAGAAGAAATGGAAGAGATAGGAAATCCTTCCTTACCTATCATATCTATAGGCCAAACAAAAGTATCCCACATCATCACCAATTTGTCCCACTATGAAGCCAAAAGTTCCTTATCTTTGCCTCTCCATAACATAGCCCAAGAATACCAAAGAAAAGTGACACAAAGATATCATCAATTATGAGGCCTTGATTGATATTATTTATCATACAATAACCCTATAGAACTCCTCCCTCTAGCTACATCACACTAAACATTTTCATAGGATGAGTCACAAGAGCCATATCCTTGACTAGATTAATAATGACATGTTACTTATCCACAGCTGGAACTGATTTGGGTGAATTATCCTCATTCATGTCCTTGGGATGAACTTATCCATTACACATACCCATCCCATGATGTCAAGTAATGGAAAATAGAGAACAATCCACCATTAAGTGGACCACTACATGGCATCTAGAACAACAAATGACACATCCATATAGTTAAGAATATGAGTATAGGAAATATCACCACTAACAATTTGGATTGATTCATATAAACCCTACCTAGCATTGATATCAACTATAATTTTTTCCATTAACCACAAGTTATTCTCTACATACCCATCATCACCTATAATATAGGATCTAATTGCATATCCTATGGATTTAATACCTACATTATTCCAAATTTCAAGTGGGATATTGGGAAATTTTACCCAAATCAAAACATTATATGATTTATACATATCCACACATCAAAAAAAGGGTACCATAGTATAGTCCCATGAACAAAATGATTCATAAACGATGTTTGGTCCAATATCTTCCATGCTTCCTCCTCATACCAAATGATAAAACCATACCATCCTCTCAACATGAAATGACTAATGGCACTATACCCAAGAAAAGGAAACCCAAATTATTGCATCCACAAAGACAAATGAACTATATTAACACATCAATTAAGGAACTTAATGACTAATGTTTTGTTGAGAAATTCCTCAACTTGATAAAGAGAAATGTCCTTGCCTACCACAAGAGAAATAGTATTTCCATGGGACTCAATGGGCCTTGTTAAATACAAATGACTATTGTGTCTTGGTTTTAGAACAAGTAATGAACCTGTATGTTCTTCAATCCTTAATCCCACTCTGATGGAGGGAAACGATGAAGAGTTCCAAACGTAGAGTTTGACCCACATCGGATAGTGTTACATGTGATGTTATGGACACCAATACCCACAAAAAAATTCACATTAATTACCACATGAGAGGTCTTAGGCATATTATTAATCTCAAATGATGGTGGCTGTAGACTGCCAGATTCATGAGTGGAAATGTTAGGAATTGTCAGAGAATACTTACTCGTCTCTATCATGTCACCATGATATAATCTTATATAATTATTAGAGCGAATTTTTTAGATTTGTGATGACATAATTATGATAATTAGCTATAATAAAATATTATTGTTGGAGAGATATTTATCCAAGTATCATATTAGCTATACATCCTCATCATCTAAATAGGGACCCATGCTTGGATCAAGAACCTCTTCCCTGACAAGAATAATATTCTTTCATAAAAAGAAAATTTCAAAACTCTAAAGACAATCAAATTATCCACAAATTGTTCTTTCATTACACATAAACATTCACAAGGTGTATATGATATTTAAGGGCTTCAATTTTTTTCAAATATGAAAAAGTCAAATTTTCATCACCACGTTTCACTGAAAATGTGTTACCCATATTCATGTATTCATTCTTAGGATAAAGAAAAGAACTTTTAGATAAATATTTGATCCATACCTTGCTTGATGAGATGTGTGACTTATATCATGGAATATAAGAGGCCTCAATAGAAAAGGAAAATGGTTCCTCTTAATAAATAAAGTCATGACATAAAAACTAGACATTGTGTTATTACAAAAAAAAAGTGTAGTGCTTAGCACATATAGATTATCATCATAGCATGTTGTCCAAGGAGTGACATAATAGAAAAAATGTTGATGAAATTGTAGAGGGAATATCTATGCTCTATAAAATTGCTAATATCATTCTCTTAGATGTGACAATGGAGAATCATCCCATTTAAGAATCTGCTAGGAAATTAGATCCAAAGAAATAGGCACAATAGCCAACTTTTATGGCCAATAAATGTTCCACATTAAGGGAACCTTAATTGAATCTATACAAAAATTAGCGGGGAGAAATAAAAGAACTTAATTGATTCAATGAGGGGATTTCAACATTGTCAACTCTTTATTTGAGAAAATAGGGGGAGTTCACAAAATATGAGAAAATGAAACCCATTTCAAGCAATTCAATAAGAATATTAAGCTCATAAACATCCACACCATATATGACCTTGATACTTGTAACAATAGAATAAGAAGATATCAAATGGAGGTAGTAATGTTTGGATAAGTTCTTGGTATTTAAAGTATTTTTGGAGATGTGATATAAAGTAGCAATGTAACTACTACTAAGAACTCTTTTTTAATATTGGTCTATTTTTATATAATGGAACAATATTAGATCCATGAGTCCAACCCCCTTTAGTTTGCAAAATTTTGTCTTAATAAATTGTACTTTAAGGAAGAAATGTGGATTTGGTGGCAATAAGACATCAATATCAGGGGCACCAAAATGTACATTTCCCAAAAAATTCTAAAGAACATCAAGGCTCACCTTAAGGAATCAAACAAAGAAGAATTTGGTAACATGTTCTCGGACAAAATGTAGTTGGAAAATTGAGTTGTCTCAACTCAATGGGAAATAATGAACACTACAATAATGGACATATAAAATGAGGAAAATATTATAGGTCAAGAAATTATAGCTCATAACCTTCAAGAAGAATGTTTATGGAGGAAAAAATATATACTCTAATAGTTGAGGGAAGGGCCACAAAATACTAAACTTTTTCATCAAACCATTATGCAAGAAAGAAACCAAAACAAAATAATCTTCTTTCATGCGCAAGGGGGAAAGTTATAGGCATGTTAATACACAAAAAGGATATAAACATATACTTTAGCACCTTCTTAATGGATCCATGTTAGAAATCACAAACAACATCTGCAAACTAGTTTGGAAAGAGAAAAAATATGTTTTTATATACAAAGTTTCACATGAGGAAGTAAAAGAGGTATTTTGGGACATGGTAGTGGGAAAATATGTAGGTTTACATGGATTCACCATAGACTTATGTTATGAATGTTGGGATTTAGTGGGATGGGATATACATGTAATAGTAGAGGCATTGAGGTGAATAAGGGCACTTTGAAAATATTTCAATGCCACCTTTCTAGAACTCATCATCATAGACAAGGAAGCAACTTAAGTAGGAAAATTTCATCCTATTTCCATATTCAATGTTAGTTACAAAATCAATGCTTCTCAACAATGTCCTCTCAAACAACATGATCATGGGAGGATTCTAGGAGTGCCTAATCAACAATGATAAATCTCATGTGAGGATGTTGTTAACAAAATGGAGCAAGAAATAGGTTGTTGGACCCTAAAATTCATATCCTTCACAATAAAAGTATACATTTTCAAATTTGTCCCTTGTATCTCTTCTTGGTCCTTACAACTCAAAAAAATCACTCTAGCCATCAAGAAAGTACAAATAGCCTTTCTCTTCAGAGGCACTAAGATAAAGAAAAGACGGATGCTATTAGCCTAGAACCATTTCTTCTTACCATCTATAAAATAGACACATAATAATTGTGAACCTATCCCCTAAGGAGAGGGTGGGGGGAAGGAATTTGATGTTTCCATATAAAAAATAAAGAAAGCCTTTATGAAATAATCAATAAAATATAAATATGTCGAGGAATATAAAAAGAACAACCTCAAGTCAATATTCTTTACTAGTGTTCTTCTTAGTTGGGGTTCCTTAGTGTCCATGAAACTTGATAAAATCATCCATGATTGTATCATAAGAGGAGGATTTGAGTTGTTTATTAGTGTAGGAAATTCAATTTTAAATAAGTATGGAAAAAATTAATCTCGAGTGTTTATCTATTCACAACTTAGGAGGTATGGTGCATTCCCTCAAAGGGTTGTGGGATCAAATAATAACTAGGTTGATATTAGCCATCAAGGAATATAATAAATTAGTCTTGACTAGGTAGGCTTTAAGTAAAACCTTAGAAACATATTAATACACAATAATAATGATTACAAAGTGAGGATGATGATTGTCAAATGTCAATATTGTGCCATCATTTCAATACTCCCCCTTAAGATAAGAAAGAGGCCATAGGAATGATAAAATATAAATGGGAGAGTTTGTTTAAAAGACCTAAATCAGTACATGGTTAGCATTTATTAAAATAAAAAAAGAGAACAAATTTATAATAATAATGCCCAAATCTAATGCATTTGTCTTTATGGTGAATAGAACAAATTAATAATAATATTGCCCAAATCTAATACCACAAATAAGTGTCAAAATTTAAAGAGAAATAATGTAAATAAGCCTAATTGACATTCTACCCTAGATTTCTCAACATGGTGTCAGACATAAGGCTTTGAAGAAAGGGTAGTAAAGAAGATATGTGTGGCTCCAATCTATCTCAAGAAGGGTTTCTGTCTAGGACCGAGCTCCTAAAGTAAAGATCGATTTTTTGGGCACTCCTAATTGCAGTGACAAGGTTGCATGCATATTCAAGGAGAGAGAGGGTATTTGAAAGGAATTCAAGACCTATTTTAAGAGATAAAAGGGCTAATCAAATAGGCCACTCTATGTCGAGTACATTGATAAAGAAGGTGAAATTCTGCGCACCTTTTATCCCTCTCCATTATAACAAAAATGACAGATTTATTCTAGAAGAATGAAGGCATAAAATTTATGTGTTTGAGGGACCGAAAAGCTAAACAAGCAGCCTGAGGAAAGCCACACATCCTAATGAAGGAGAAAATGTCTAAAGAGACCTCACAAGGTCTAAAGCTTCCATCAAAAGTTCTGAATTTCTGTGCAACTTCAGAACTCCAAATCTCTGGTATGTATACAATCGTACTCCTTATATATCAAGAAATTGTCTAAAGGTATTATAAGCTACCTTTTGATATTCTACAAGGCATCAAAGGACTATCTATTATCACATCCAATAACCCTTGAAAAGGAACCAAATTTACTTCATTAGTGAGCATAAGTCTTCATTAAAAGCCATTGTCAAGGGTCTGAAAATTTTGTGGTTGTTTTGTACATTAACATTCCTAAAGGGAGAACCACCAAAGAAGATAAACTTATGAGCACAAAGGACCAAGATACTCTCTCTATACCTATGCATAAAGTAGATCCACGAGGTTGTGAAGAATCTGAGTATCCATATGAATGGTGAATAAAGTGTCCTATATTGAAAAGAATGAGGAAAGCGAGATAGCACAAATAGCACAATTGAAAAACAATATGACTTAGGTAGTATTCCTATGCACTGAACATGTCTCAGATATTATGCTTACACCAGGTGGGGATTGATAAATTCTCATGATATTGACAATGGGATTGTTGCTACGTACGAAATTGGATTCTATCCCTTTGACCAATATATTCTAACCTAGGTTCAGATCACATATGTCAAAAAATATATTTGAGACTACTGCTGCATTGAATGTGCTATATTTCTGTCAGTAATAAGAAGTTCCTAGTCCCTTTTATGTATGAATTTACCATATTGAGAAATCAAGAAGAGAGGATCATCATCACAAAGAAGGATTCAGTCCTACTGGGTCACAGGCCTAAAATTTATTAGGCCAGGAGAGATCATCCAATGAGTTAGTTCAAAGAACATGATGGACCTTGGATGTGAAAGCTTATATTAATATATATCAATTAATATATATATATATATATATATACACACACACACACACATCATCTAAATCTACTGAACAATGAGAAATTATTTGTATCAAATGCTTGAAGTGGGCTCTCTAAGGGAACCCTAAACAATGTGAGGAATGTCAAAACTACATATTTGTAGGCATTCAAGATAAGGAATGTAAACTTACCATTGCACTGACTTGCTAGCGAGTTCTGGACCTTGTTATTTCGAACCCCTAAACCCACTTTCTAGTTTCCTCAAGAGGAACTCCACGCTTGCATAAGAGGATTCAACTCCCACGTAAGAGAATACCAACAACATGTAACAATCCAACTTCATTCTATAAATGAGGCATAGAAAAATCCAAATTCCTTTCTATACCAAGCACAAAACAACCTAACTTCATTTCTATACCAAAAGCTATTGAACTCTACCTCCGATGAACGATTGAATGCCCTGGAAAGAACTAGCCACATAACCCCGATGCCTGAATCTACCAGCTACTAGAAAATATTAAAGGAGTTCATGCATGACCTCTCTCCCTTCCCTGAACCCTTTATTGAGGATTTCACCTCATCCTTTGGAATGAATCATCAGGATATCCTCGAACCGCAGGCAAAACAAGGCCGAGATTAGGCCGTAGATGGGTCAATATTGTCGGGAAGGGAATGCCGAATTGAATGTAGGGAGTAGCCACCAAAAAACTTTCAAGGTTTACAAGAGTGCGCACACAATGAAGAGAAGGAAAATATCGATAAACCAAAACTAAAATGTAGAGTGTAATATATGTGGTAAAATATTTTATTTATTTATTTTTTTAATTATAATGAATTATATTATTATTATTTGTTTTTTTTTGGTTTTTTTTTTTTAAGTTTATATATTTCATAGATATAATGTTTTCTTTCTTTAAAGTTGTCTAACTTTTTTTAAGCTTTGAACAAAAATAATAATCAAACTACAATATAGATGGTGAAAGAAGTGAAAGGGTTTTCCCCAAAAATCCAATCTTGGATGGCATGGTTCAATGATGAAATCCCATGGTATCTTGTGATTAAACATATAAAGAACCCCTAGTTCAACATAGTTACACAATTTGGAAAACACCAATCCATTCATTAATATAATTAAAAATTAAGAATATAAATATGATGACACCCAACCATATGTCAAGTGTTAAGGTTGAATTTAAATGCACATGAATAGTTCTCTTACCTATTTAATAAATTGAAGAGTACAATGAATCAAGATAATACATTGTTTGAATATAAGAGATCTATTTTTTAGGGTTCATGCAAAACTAAATAGGATCCATTAGTTAAGCATTTTCATAATTTGTTTGTAAATGCAAACAAAATAATTTTCCAATAAAAACCATGTTCTCATTTCTTAGTAATGTCAACTATAACAATCATGGAAACTATTGCATCTAAGGCATCTTGGTGCTTGTCTTTTGAATGGGAGGATTATTTCTCAATCCATGAGAATGGAACACAATGATGTTGAGTCTGACTTGTCAACAATGAAGGTTATCGATGAGTGGGTTGAGAAGAAAGAAGTTATTGGTTACACAAGTCTAGGTTTAAAAAGGGGTTCATATGGTTAATCATTGTCATAGTTGATTTATAAATGTATACAAAAGGGTTTTCCATGAAATACCATGTTCTCATTTCCAAGTAACATCAACTATGAAAACAAATGAAACCATTGTTTCCAAGGTATCTTAGTGCCCATAGTTCCCATCCTTCAAATGGAAGGATTTCTTAGGCCATGTGAATGGAACATGTGATGTACAATCCAACTTGTCCACTATGAAGGGTGACGCATGATTATAATTTCAAGGAGAAAGAAGACATTCACTAAGTGAGTAAGAATTTGAACTCGACTAATCCAAATTTTTATCTACAATGCTTGGATATAAACAATTTAGTAGCAAGTTTTCCACTAGTTACAACATATATTAGGCTTTTGGAGATAAAGTAACAAGGCCACCATTATAAGTTAATTTGTTACCATGGAAAAATATCCTAAACATGCATAATCAATTTAAAATATCATAAGAATAGTTTCCAAGTTTGATTTTGAATTTTGATTTGAATTTGGTATGAAATGTGGGAAATGCCCCATTTTCAAGTCACATCTAGACTAGCTCAAGAGACTTGTGTAGCACTCTGGAAATCGATTCACTGAAACTTGCAAAGAATAAATATTGCAAAACAATAAATTATACAATTAACTGATAACACTTGCATATGATGATGATGGTGATGGGAATAATGGTGATGCCTCTTGGTAGTAGAGAAACAAATATATCAGTCAACACAAATCATTAGCTCATCAATAACGACAAAATATTATGATTTGTTAGTACCATGTTGCATAATAAATAAATTATAAACTAAATTTTAACACCCAAACATTAGTTTAGTCAATTTTCTAAAAATAATTATGAGACCCTTGTGGGAACTTTGTTGTTACTTGCATGTTACTTTTCTTGACATGTAGGAAGTGAGACACTTTCTGAGATATGTAGTCACAACCATAATAAAACACATATTGATCTTATTTCCATTCATCATTATAATGTAATATTCTCTCTTAATTTCACTTAGAGACCAAAAATTTTAAGAGGATGGTTCAGAAACCATGAGCTTGGGTGAGAGAAAGAAAAAAATACAAAAAATCAATGTGATCATGAAGCTTGTGCAATTTAGCAAGATGTTTAAGATTATGTTCAATTTTTTTAGGAACAATCAACACATGTGAGATGTAGGAATGTGTATGGAACATATTATAATGATATGTAAGAGTGTTTAATGTAGAGAAGTGCACTAGAACTAACTATAGTGATGTGCAAAGATGCATCACATATAGGGGTGACATACCTAAAAGCAACACTTGCGACTAGAAAAAGACATGAAAATGACACTTGCACATATGACCGACCTTGAAAGTGACACATGAAAAAGTGAAGATAACACGAAAATACCACTTATTAAAGTGAAAGAAAACAAAAATGATAATTGCGAATGTGAAAGTGACACTTTTGAAAGCGAAACTTGTGAAAGAGAAAGTGTGAAAAAGATTACAGTTGAGAAAACTCACCAAAATAGAAGTACAAATGTAACAAAAGTGAGGGATTCTGTTAAAAATAAGTGTGCATTGATTGTCAACATGACTTTAGCATTGCACATACATTGTCTTGATGGACAATGTTATTCTTGTTTAAGGTTGCATAAAGGAACTGCACTTTTTTCTTTAGGCAAGTGGTAGGGAACCCACTAAAGACATATTTTTATAGGAAACCCTTTTTTACTAAGGTACGACATCAAATATCTCTCTTTCTACACAAAATGGGGTATTATTTCTTTTTGACTACTTATTTCATTTGACCAAAATTTCAAAAACTCACTCCTTTGTACTTAGTGGTAAGTGAATGTTATAGAATAAAAACATTGTGCCTACTTCAAAGGAAATTCAAAATGGAACGTTCTACCTTGCATGAGTGATAATAAGTAATATTCATTTGGGAAAAATAACTATTGATGATTTATCAAACATTTCATCAGTCTACCCTTTTCCTAGAACTATTATAGCTTTGATATTACTTCAATTAGTTGTCTCACAATTTACAACAAATGAGATCCTTTACTTATCACAAAAAGAGACTTTACATAGAGAATTCTTCACTCTATATCGCTTGAGCTTATAACGTTCATTGTTACCTAAAACATTTTGAAACACTAAGTGAAAGACTTGTGTCCCATACCTTTTTCCTTAGAAAATGAGAAAGAGTCTCTTTTATGAGCGAAATAGATTGTGATTAGGAACATAATAGTTTAATAGATTTTGGTTTATAAATTTAAACTTTTTAATAAATAAAGTAATTTATTTTTTATATAATTTTTTTTCATTAAAATTGATTTTTTATTAATTGTAATCTTACCTAAATTAATAAAATGGACTCCTTTTATCTTTATCCAATAATATTTCTTTATAATGATTTTATTTTTAATCAATTTTTTATTTAAATAATTTTTTAATGATATTTATATTTTATTATTTTTTCTTATAAAATTTTATTACAATACATTATATAATTATTTTCTTATTGTTGGAAATAATACTGAGAGGGGGGTGAATCAGTATTATCAGATCTATAATTTTATTTCCCAAACAGATTTATATACGCTACTTAAGTGAAGTGAACTATCGTGTACACGCGACTGTACTTAAAGCAACCAACGTATATGCATAGAACTTTTGATTTAGACAATTTACCATTTATTGAGCTTAAACCAGTATATCAGAGATTTATTAGACATTGCAGTAAAAGCAGAATAAAGCATCACACATAAACAACACACATGAACACCAAGATATAAGGTGGAAACCCAATGTGGGTAAAAACCACCTGCTGTTGTCATCTCTGTCTTCTTTTAATAATAAGAAAATCTGTTTACAATCTTGTACTGGTGCAGACTCAAACCAGTATGCAGGCACCCACCTGCAGAAGGTGACAATCTTCTCTCGTTCTCGAGCTACTACTGGAAGGGAGATACAACCCCCTAGCTCTTGTACTAGCCAATATGTTTACTAGTACAGAGGTGAAAACTCCACTCTTCCACTAGGGACCACATTTCATGAATTTTTAGACTGCATACTCCTGGAATACAACACCACAATCTAAAGGCCACATTTCATCCAATTTTCATACTGGACCCATCAACAACATTGAAACCCAATCATCATTTTCTGAATCAACCACAACTAAATCAATCAATCACTTGATCACCCATCATCACTAAATCACAATCAATCTGATCATTCAGAACACATTCATCAAAATATAGTTACCAGAACACAAAGTAGAACCCAGACCTCTGCAACAACAAACAGAAACAACTGAAACTTTAAACATCAGATTTCATAAGGTATATGCTACTTCCATGTGTCGAACCAGCGTGTATATGCACTTTTACCAAAGGGAACTAGTGTATCGATCTGCAAATTCAAATTTATGATGTATACGCTACTTTGATATGTTGAACCAACATGTATACGCTCTTTTACAAAGGAAAACCTGTGTATAGATCTGTAAATGATAACTTAAACATTACAACTATTCCAGACTTCAGTCATACCCATATCATCACATTTACAAAATAAAACATGCATTAGTATTCAGATCTAGACTGTTTAAGATCAAAACACATAATGATAATACTCTTAAGCCTTTATGATCCCGGTCCATCAACCTTCATCAGCCTTATAGGTGCATCCTTAAATTAGATCAAGAAAACCATCAGAAGCTCATTAACCTGCATATATGATTCAACACTTCATAAGATATTCAGATCCTTGCACCCCTTGGCCTAATGATCTTCTCCTCTTTATATAGTTTTAGGCCCCTCTCAATACCATGGACCAAAACTACTTAGGACCAATATCTTGGACCAAATACCTCGGACCAATTACCTTGGGTACAATACATTGGACCAAATACCTTGGACCAATTACCTTGGGTAAAATGCCTTGGACCAAGAAATACCTTGGACCAAATTTTTTTCCCCAATATATACGCGCTTTTCCTTCTGTGAAAGTGCGTTTGTACGTATACACTCCTTTTGTTCAGTAAACTTGCATGTATACGTAGCGTGCTCAAGGTGAACCTGTGTATACCTCTCTTTCTTCATTCTTTGTAGTCTAAACTGTAATTCTTTGTTGTTGACATGCTGCACTGTGATCTTTCATCTAAGTGAGTTGCGATCAAGGACAACATTTGTATCAAAATGGCAACACTTTCCTATAAAAATGTATTCACTATGTCCATATTTTAAATTATGTGGATAATATACTTCAAAAGTTTATTAATAATGCTCCATAAAAACCCATGATTAACCTCTAAATCCTCTAGGTCCTAATTAACCCCCTAAACATACATCAATCCCCTAATACCTTAACCCCATTCCCCTAAGAAATTAAACCTATAACCCCTAAGCCCTTAAACCCTAACTCCTAATCCCTTGAACAAAAACCCCTTATCCCTAGGCCCATAAAGTAATTAACCCCTAACTCGACCTAACAACTTAATCGACCCTAAAGACAATAATCAAATAATATTTCTCCACATCAAGATGACAACATAGGTCAAACACCTCCTAAAAGAATATAAAGTACATTTACAATAGAAATACAATACAATATACAATAGAGAGACATACAATATAAAATACAATATACATAAAAACATTTACAAAAACAATCTATGATACAGAGACATATAATGAATAACTTACTAGTGGATGATATTCATGTCTCCCTTAAGTGTGTCCATAGTCTCTACAATGCTTTTTAGTTGTTTTTATTAGAATCTTCCTTGGCCACAAGCCCTTTTAGTTTCTATAATGGAAATAAAATCTCAGATCCTTAGAAGCCCTTAATGTTGATCCCACGTATCCTTAGCCTCCTTGAGGAATTTCATGTGACATTTTTTGTCACCAAACTTTCAATGATAAATTTGTTCAAAAATTAACTTCAAAATAAGCCTACAACATAGTAACTATGTCAAAGTTATATGATGTTCAACTCTCTCTCTCTCTCTCTCTCTCTCTCTCTCTCTCTCTCTCTCTATATATATATATATATATATATATATATATATCTATATATATCTATATAGATATATATAAGTTATATTATAATTATAGAATATAATATTAATAAATATATTATTTATATTGATATTAATAATATTATATATAATTATAATATTAATGTTATAGTTATTATAATTAATTAAACTCAATGTAACATGGTTCCATATTAGGCGTTGTCAATGGACAAAAGTCGTGGGTGGAATTGAATATTATACAACTATTTAATGCCATTTTGTCGAATATTGGACATCACGTTGGACATTTGATATTGGAAAAAATGACAAAAATTCAAAGTTCAAAGAACTTCAATCGGATATTCGATAGTAAAAAAACTCTCGTCGGATATCCCATGACTGTCGAGATTATAAAAGAAAAAAAAAATACAAAATGTTAGATATTTGAAGAGAAAATAACTTCCATTAGATATTTGACAAGTAAATAATTGTCGTCAAGATTCAAAAATCCAATAAATAAAAAATATATTTAACTTCTGACATTTTTTTCCAATTTTATCCATTTTGTCAAAATTTTCGCCTATGTGTGGTAGTGTAAGTACCCCATATTATCCAACCCTAGCTATACTACAACATCCATGTTTTTAAATAAGACCAACATTTATGGTATCAATGGCTTTATGAAAGGAAAATTGATTTTTTTATATCTTGGTTGACTTTTATAGAGCAATTTATACCACTTTATAGGGATATTAAAAGAAATACAATGCGGGAGAAACTTTCCAATGTGCCACGTACATAGATTTTAGAGGTCTTATCAATGAATCTATAGTTATATATTTAGACAATGTTACTATTTTCTAAAAAAAGAGGTTAGATCATTTGCTACACTTAAAACATGTGTTTGAAAGGTGTAGAAAATTTGGAATCTCCCTTAATCCTAAAAAATCTATTTCTATAGCTATTGAAGGAACATTACTAGGATGTATTGTATCTAAAGATGGAATTAGAATCAATCCCAATAGAACATAAACAATCAATGCTTTAACCCCCCCAAACTCCAAAAAGGTCATGCAATCTTTCATGGGAAAGTTTAATTTCAATAGGAGTTTCGTTCCTAGATTTTCCGAAATTGTAAAACCTCTTCAGGATTTAGTAAAGAAAATTGTTGTTTTTAAATCGGGAGAATCACAAAAACAATCTTTTGGCACTATTAAACAAGGTATTGTGGTGGCTCCTATGTTAATCAGACTTGATTTTTCCAAAGAGTTTATTTTGTATACTTTCGCCTAATATTTTTCCTATGTTGTTATGATCACGCAAAAATTTGATCCTGACATTGAAATCCATGTTTATGTCGTGAGCTCCATTTTTAAGGGAGAAGAATTAAACTATGCACCAGTGGACTAATAAGCATTCGCTATGTATAAAGAAGTTAAGCAATTTTGTTTCTATTTGCATAAATATAAGACAAAAGTTATACTCCCATACCCAAAAGTTAGAAATATTTTAATTCAAAAGGAATCCAAAGAAAAAATAGCTCATTAGATGACAACCTTACCATAATTTGACCTTGAAATTAAACCTGCAAAAATTATTAAAGGTCAGGATCTTTGTAAGTTGGTTGTTCAATCAATTTCTTCTCCTAGCGACCATTCCACTTTTCCTAATGGTTCCTCTCTAAAAGAAGAGTATCCTTAATACAAAATGAATTTTTATGCCGATATTATAACTCTAATTCATGGTATGAAGATATTGTATTTTATTTGGAAAATGGTACAACCCCTTATTCATCTCAATTCAACACAGAGAAGAGCATTAAGATTAAAATCAACACCTTACAATATTATTAATAATGTTCTTTTCCAAAAGAATTGACGAGGTGTTACTTCGCTGCCTAGAGAAGGAAGATTCTCCAAAAATACTTTATGAACTCCATTCTAGCCCTCCTGGTATACATTTTAGTAGAGATACCATAACACACAAGGTTCTAAGGGTGGGTTATTACTGGCGCACTTTGTTTAAGAACACCCATGCCCTTGTTAGAAAATGTGAAACCTGTCAAAAGATCATTGGTAGGATGAAAAAACCAACCTTTCCCCTATAGATTATCATTGTTTTAGTTCCATTTCAACAATGGGGATTATAAATTATAGGACCTCTTAATCCTCCCTCATCCCAACAACACAAATTCATTATAATAGCTACAAATTATTTTACCTGATGGGTTGAGGCAACACCTTTGTGTGTGGTAAATTCTAATCAAGTCATTAATTTTATTGAGTCTCAAATTGTCACTTATTTTGGTGTTCCTGAGGCATTGGTATTTAATAATGCATCTTATTTCTCATCTCATTAGTTAGACACATATGCCATAGAAAAAGGGATAAAAATTAAATATTTACCAAGCTATTACCCATAAGGAAATGGCCATATTGAATCATCAAACAACAATCTACTGAAAATCTTTAAAAGAATCATCTCAGAGAATCATTAAAAATGGCATATTGTGTTATTTAATGCATTATGGGCTGATAGCATCACACCAAAAGCCTCTATTGGAAACTCACCATTTTTTCTGGTCTATGGAAAAGAATCCATATTACCACCTCCCCATATCTTTCTTCCTTTGCAATTGTCCTAGAGTGTCCAAAAAGTTAAGTCATCAAGTATGGAAAATAGGACTAATGCTTTATTAAAATTATAATAAGAGAGATAGAAAGCTAAAACCAAGTTAAATCAACATCAACAACTGGTAAAACGATGGTTTGATCACAAATATTCTTCTAACATGGATTTTGAAGTTGGTGACCTAGTTCTTAAATGGGACAAGGCTCTCGAGGACAAAGGGGAACACACCAAATTTTGAATGTAGACTTTGGAAGGTCAACCTCAGTCACTCCCAGTCAATGGATAACTTTTAAAAAGATACCTTGTATGATCTCCTTTGGGAGACCCTTGTACATATTTCTGTTATATGTTTGAATTTTCCTTTTTCTTTTGAGTATACCTTTTATTTTCTTAGTTTGAATTCATTTCATAATTTTTTATTTCTTTTAATTTTTTAATTTTTTAATTTTTAATTTTATTTTAATTTTATTTTATTCCAAAATGAAATTTTCCTAGAAAGATTCTTTTCAAAGAATCTTCACCATATGACTTATTAATTTATGTATTAACTGTTGAATCATGTCTTTCGGCTCATCTCAATAAACAACCTTTTTTTTTGTTTAGAGATATATTTATATTTACTCTCAATTACAAAAATTATCTCAGTTCACTATTGTTCAAGAGGAATTCATATTCAGAAGAACAAATGATTTTCAAAAACATGAGAAATATGAAATTGGAAGGGTAAATTTTTCACGTCACTCTTTTCTCTTAAGGAGAATATTTTCCTCCCCATCTATTAAGTAATATTTCAAGGGTTAATATTAATTAGAGTGTAATTAAAAATTATAAAATAAGAAAAATTGAGAGATAAGAGGCCTCATTATGAGTCGACCTACCATGATCATGAGCCCTGATAGAAGTGACATTACTGTTGTTGGTCACCAAGCCAGGGTAATGGATTTCAGTCATTAGGATGAAAGACAAGAGGTCTCATCACGAGCCACCTTATTCATTCTTGTTATTTCTTGTGAGGGGTATTGTCAATATCTAGTCACCAAATTGGGACAATGACTTTTAGTTAATTACTATGAAAACTCTAAAGAAAATATTCTAAGTAGCTTTGAATATGTGTCTAATAGATGGAATAAAGGTGAATTAATTGGCTAAAGGGTAACCTTGTCGAGGCTATGAACACCTACTAGTAATAGTGGATCTACCTATGGTTTTGACATTATGATTATGCCAAATTCCATAACTTGTTGTTTATCTTTTGAACTTGTCACCTTTATGGATGTTTCTGAATATTTAGTGAGTTTCATTTCAATTTTTGTAAATTGCTAACTGTTTAGTAAAGGAATTGATGAAAATTCATATTGTTTCGTAGATTGAAATCAAAGACATGAATATTCAGTATGTGATACATGGCTATAAGTGCATCTGATTCTTTCTCCTTTCATTTTGTTTCTTTTGAGGAAGAGAAAACTAGTTCAGCCCAGCAAATCGCCAATTACTGGCAAAACAACCACCTCCACTATCATTTTGTTAAAAAATGATATGAGCCCCTCTTTATTCTTTCCTTTGTGGTTTTCCCATTTGATTCTTGGTTTGACAAGGTTTGATAACAATGGTTTCTAATGTACAACTCTTATGTTCTCTTTTGAGAATATGTGACATGACCTTGATTGCTTTGCATGAATGTACATTTTTTTATGTTTCTTTCGACACTCATTGTTTCATATTTAATTGGGTATTCATGAAAAGAAAGAAGCATGAGGCCTACCATTCTACATTTTCATGTGAATGTTAGAAAGAACAAGGCTACTACATAATTTATAATCTATAACAGCCTTGTCTTATAATTAAATTACATATATCTTCCTAATGTTTTTTTTCTCATATTGAATAAGTAATGTTTATGTGTTTAGCCTTCGTACCTATGTTTATATGAATATGTGTATGGTGATAATGTTTTATATGCATTGTCAAACCTTATGTTTAAACCTACACTTGATTCATATATTTGTTTGTTTCCATATGTTTATACTGATATGCTTCAACCTTGATTAATGTGCATGGTTTACTTTATCGAATCCAATGAATGTTCTGAGGTTATGATTATGCTTCATGTGAATTGAGATATGTTATCCAAAGTTTCTTGATCTGTAATTATGAGGCATGATGCTCTATAGGTTATGAGTTATGTTTTTGGGTTTTGTGTTATTGACCTATGGGATATTTGTTCAATCTCAGGGATGGATATCTTGATCGGTGCCATCTGTAACCAATCTACATTTCATCATCATTTGTACCTACAATAATCATACTTCCTCTACCAGGATCTTAACTCATTTGAATTAACCTTTAGGGTTTTGATCAAATCAACTTCCAGATGTCTCATTCTCTTCTCTTGTTTGTCCTTTATTACAACAATGAGCCAGGGTTTTGAGATTATTCTCTTCTTGCATGAATTTATCTATGTTTTTCTCTCTAGTCTGATTGCAGACCCCTCATAGTCTAGCCATGGATCGTGTTAGTTGAACATAGGCTATAGGGACCAAAATGGTTGAAGTTTATGACGACTGTGCATAACTCTTTCATCGTGTTGGATGATGGGATTTCCTCCAGCTCTTCCAAGGGTAGAACTAGGGTGTTGTTGAAGAATTTGCTTCTTCCCTTGATGCATTAGAGAAATCTTGAGGTCTAAAATAGGCCTCAAAACAAAAAGGTACAACCAAAATCAAATTTATAAGAACCAATAGGATTCAAGATGATGATGTCAACTGTGGGGGATGATTCGCCATTTTTGGAGTAAAAAAGTAAAAATATTTAAAAATAAAAAAATAAAAATAAAAAACTACTTTTCCAACTCGTATTTTCAACTTATCTCCCTACGGTTTTACTCAGATTTAGAGCGAGAACACTCGTTGGATGCATAATTTAATTATTCATCCAAGGAGTACTCATGTTGGATACATTCGATGCACCCTACTACATGAAAAATGAGAAATACTTAAAAACATGATTGCAATCATGTTTTTTCATGTATTTCTCAGTTTTCGTGTAGCAAGGTCCTTCAAAAGTATGCAAGATGGGTACTCCTTAGATGAGGAATTAAATTATGCATCCAATGAGTGCTCCCACTTGAAATTTGAGTAAAACCACAAGAATATAAGTTGAGAATACGAGTTGGAAAAGTAGTTTTTTATTTTTCCCCTCTAAACTTTGATGATGCCATCTAATATTATTTGATTATTTCCACTATTATTTTATAATATTCCTTAGGATGCCCAGTTTAGACCTCAAAATTTCTCTAATGGCAAGAAATCCCAGGTAGGTGACAAAGAATTCTCTATGGATGTTGATTTTATTGTTGAAGCTACCAATCTCTTGGTTCAAGGGGATCAATGGTCAAAGAATAACAAAGTTCATGATATCTCCTGGAAGAAGTAGCTTGCAAATAAGGACAACTCTTACAATGTCAAAGGTATGCCTATCATGTACTTCAAACTGAAATGGTAGAACCTAGTTTTGTTCTTGTGTCATTATATCACTTGTGATGGATGTTACATCTTAGTATTCATATATCATATAAGGCTATTGATGGTGTTTTTAGGCCATAAGCTCAATTTTCCTTTTTATTTGCACAATAATATAGCTAAAATGTCTCACACCTACTAGTTGAAAGGAAAAAATGCTAAGAGGTCACTTTTTCACCACAATCTTATTTGCATCTTGGTTAACCATCAATTGGTTAAACTTGGAGATGATTAGGATGTTTTACCAAGTCAAAATAATTTTGATAAACCCCTCCTTCCTGGAGAATTCAAACCAACCACTTCTTTTGAGCCCAATTCCCCTCTGCATGAGTTTGCTTCGTCATCTATTCATGATTCGATGCATTCATATTTTGGAGAATCCTATCACAAGTTTGATCCATGTGTCATAGAAGATGATAGGGATACTAAGGCCGAACTTTCAAATGCTCGGATAACAAAAAGTATTTCCAAGAGCGATTATGTTTGTAAAAGAAAGATAAAGCAAGAAATTAGGAAAATGAGTAAAATGAAACCTTCCACAGTTAACCCTCGCACTGAGTCTTCGTCTCCTAAACCTCCATGTCAAGAAATAGAAAGTCAGTTTAAATAGGATTTTGAGTCTCATATTAAGGATAAACTAAGAGGAAGGAAGATTTCTAGATTAATCTAGAATATGCAAATGACTTTCACTGCTGAATAGATCTATGTTGATCTCAAGGCTAATACAAATCTTGATCCCAAGAAGACCAAGCCCAAAATTTTAGGAAATTTCAGTTTTTCCGATAATAAAAATGATATGCCAAAAGTGGATAATGATCTTGAAAAAATTGCTTCATAAGCCCTGTATGATCTCTTATGGCATCAACAATTTTTATTCACTATTGCACAATTAAATCATCGAATTGAACGACTGGCATGTGATAAAACAAGCTACTCAGAGCCTCCTATCAACTTAAAGAAACACACAAATAACAAAATTCTACTAGTTCAGTTAATAAGTCACAAGTTATTAATACTCACATTGTAGTGAAGTTTTCAAAGGTCAAAGTCATAATTTCCTGGATCTTCATGATCCACACAATGCTAAATAAAGGATTTTATTATTGATATGTCATATCTTTTGGGAATGATAAGGTGTGTTAATAATTTTATTTCATTTACTATAATTATGATGGTGTTACAAAATCGAAGATTTTGTAACTACCTTTTCTCTTGTTTTTATTGAAAAATGATTTCCTTTTCTTAACTTGTCACTAGTGTCCATGTTGGTTGACTTATCACTTTCATATTTCATGGAGAAGATTCCTGTGGGTTAACATGATTGTTGTGGATGTTATCAAATAGACTCATGTTAATTACATGGTTGATTTTCTTTCATTTGTTGAATATGGCCAACATACCGAAATCGAACAATTACGGTTATTTTGTAAAAGGAAAATTTTATTTCTACGTTTATTATGGACATAGTTAGTTGTATGATGGATATAAGACCTTCTCTTTTCTAATGAAAAAGGGGGATACCCATGGTGCTATAGGGAGAAGGGGAAATGCTAGAAAATTTATTAAAACTTTGACTATGGAATTTATATTTATTTTTTAATGTGTTTATTAATATGATTTAATTCTATTGGTACATCTTCATGTGAATTAATTCTCCATGGTCATATGAGTATTGTTACTTGTATTTATTATTTTTTTAGTTTCATCTTTGAAATTTTAAAGGTTATGTTGCTTGAGGAACAATGACCTAGATCATGGACTAATAGTTATCTTTACACATTACTTTTCCTCTATGTTATTTTAATTCTTGTGCATTAAATAGAACGTATAACTCATCCAATCACTAGTGTCCTATGGGTAATATAGATCATAACATTCCGTTGATTTTGATCTTTATGATTTGATTCTATAAGTTTAGATTCATAAGAGTGTTATCTTCCTGCGAGTCAAACTGACACATACCCTGTGTTATTTTCTAGTTTACATTATTATCTCACTATTTCTTTGTTGATTTGATTCACTAATGAATGGTTGGAACATTATTAGATATAAAATGATACAACGACCCTGTCTCTTGTAGTATTATGTCTCAACCGAGGATTAATTATTTTATATAGTTTTATGATTCTTAATGTGGGGGTGCATTAAAAAATGGAGTTTGATCTCTATTAGTTTGTAAGAGATAAAGTTTGATTTTATGTAGCTTTATTCCTTTCACTTATATTGCATTGTTGAATCATTTTCATTTAATTTAATTTATAATTGCATTTATAAATTAAATATTAGTTAGCATATTACATTCTATTTTTATATAATTTTGTTAAATGAAATTCATTTATCTTTTACATACCAATTACACTACCTTTTGGTCATTTTCCCTCTATTTTATAATTGTGTATATTTCCTGTATCATAGTATTTTATTTATGGTTCTGTAACATATTTTTGTACTTAATTTTAACATTTTAGATTCTAATTTATAAATAAAATATATAAATTATAATTACTACATCATAATAGGTCACTAGTGGAACATACAGTCCCTTTTATCGATAATAATATCAATTTGGGTTTATTTTATTTTGTTGTTTCACTTGCATAATTGGATTAATAATTAACTATTAGTTTAGATTAACTATAAATAAGGATAGCGTTAGTTTTATGATTACATAATATTAGTATAGGAATTAGTTTAGTATTAGTTTAGATTAGGATTAGTTTCTCTAGATTCACTCATTCGTAAGAATAAACGATCCAAGGATAACAAAGCCTATAAACCCATCAAGTGTAGCTATCCCAAATTGATTGGGCTATTAAAAAGGCTTGGTCTAAACTATTCCTCCCTTGTTGACTTAGGTGTATAATGTTTGCATCAATAGTTCCTCACCTTATGGAATCCTAGTTTTACTTGTGGAGAACAAATATGGGACTTGAGAACTCTACATTCATTATCAAGCCTTGAACAAAATCACAATCAGGAACTAGTACCTAATTCACCAAATTGGTGACCTTCTTGACCAACTCAAGGGTTCTAAGTACTTCAATAAGATTGATTTTAGGTCTAGCTACAACCGAGTCGTAATAGAACCAACTAATGTGTGGAAGATTACTTTCAAGTCCAGGATGGTCTTTTTGAATGGTTGGTCATGCCCTTTGGTTTGAAAAATTCCCCAACAACTTGCATGATGTTAATGGATGATATTTTGTAGCCTTTCACCAAATCTTACATGGTTGTATATCTAGATGATATCCCCATCTTCTATAAGAGTTGGGTAGAACACTTGCAACATATTCAATAGTTTCTTCACACTTTGCGGTAGCATAAGCTATGTGTTGAATTGGAAAAATGATCCTTCGACATGGAAAAGATAAAATAGCTAGCATACATTGTTGATGAGAAAGGTGTTCATGTGGATCTAGTCAAGATCTAAGTTAATAGGGATTGGCGAACCCCAACAAATCTAACAGAGCTTCATAACTTCTTAGGCCTTGCTAACTTATATTGAAGATTCGTGTTGGGGTTCTCTTATATTGCTTGGCCCTTAAGTCAAGTGAACAAGGGTGGAACATAATAAAAGTTATTTTTGGTATAAGTCATAACAAAAGGTATTAGATGAATTGAAAGACTACCTATTCTCTACAACAATCCTCACCTTTCTATAATTGCAATAACCATTTGAGATTGAGATAGATGCTTCTGATTATGTTATTAACATAGTCCTCATTTAACAAGGACATTTAATGGCCTTTCATAGTGGAACATTCTCTGATACTATATGGAGATAACCCACATATGATAAGGATATGTATTCCATCGTGTAGGCCTACTGGTAATGGAAACATTATATTATGGGGAAGGAGATGATCATCCACATGGATCACAATCCTCTTCAATTTATGCATACACGAGGGAAGGTATAGAATGACTTCCATCAGAAATGGTCCACATACCTACAAAAATTCCATTTAAGCATCAAATACAAGAAGTATAACACCAATCATGTTGTAGACTACCTCAGTCAGCCCCCAATTTTGGCACTAAACACAATTCTGAAATATTATGGACATGAGACCTTTGGATGGCCAAAAATATATAAAAGTGACTCACAATTCATTGCCATATACTAGATGATGTTGATGGCAGGAAATAAAGTTCTAGACTTGGACCTCTAGGATGCATTGGTGTGCTATCTAGGACACCTTTGTGTTCCTTCAAGCGAGCATGCCAAGTTGATATAGGAGGAACATTACAGTTGGGTAGAAAGGCACTTTGGTTTGGAGAAGACAGTGGAAGTAACGTAGATGTTGGAATAATCACTACTGGAAGGGGTGAATTAGTAGTAATAGGGTATATACAAGTTTAACCTCTTTTTCAACTCATAAACCAATTGGTACACATCATGAAATCATTGGATATGAATACATAAATAACATTAAAACACAACATAAAATCAACATATCAACACGAAAATAATCATGCACATGAGACACCAAATATTTCTGGTGGAAATCTCGGAGGGACAAAAGCCACCCTGTTATTGTTGTGCTTCTATGATTCTTCTATTAATTGTAAAAAATATTCATTACATAGATTAGTTGGCCCTACTAGCTAGGAGACTCAACTTATACTACAATTTGTTGGCCACCACTAGTTATAAGGCCCCAACCATCTCATTACATAAACATCCCAAGTCTGTGACTAAACTTCAGCTCTCTAACGACTAATCAATGCTACAAATGTACAAGAAACATCATTATGCACTAGAGCTAACACATGGCTCCAACGCTAGCATAATAAATCTATACTAATTCTTTTTATCACAATGGACCAATTAAAAAACATTAATTACATTCCATGATGACCATGTTAAATATAATTTAATACCCTCACATCAAATACCATAGGAAAACCCCTTGGTAATTTCCCGTGGCTTTCTTTTCTCAAGAATAAAACATCATCAAATTAAATAATACCATTCAATCCATCTACAATAATATCCAAACACCAACAACCAACAATACCAACCAAACACTTCTGGTACCAAGATTATAGTTATTTTTATTGGTCAAAACTTCAACAAGATGTTGGAAAGTATATCAAGTCTTTTAGTGTCTGTGTCACTGGGAAATCAGCCATTAAGGAGAAAGGATTGTACACCCCTCTACCTACTCCTAACCAACCTTGGGAATCCATCTCAATGGATTATATGTTTGGCCTTCCTTCTACCAAGCATAGTAATGACTATGTGTTTTTGGTAGTTGATAGATTTTCTAATATGGCCATTTTGGTTGCCTACAAGAAGAGTATCATAGCAGAAGCCAGTGCTAAGCTCTTCCTTGAATGGATGTGGGTACTTTTCGGGATCCCATAACCCATCATATCATATTGGGATAGTAGGTTCCTAATTACATTCTAGTTGAGCCTCTAGTCACTGTTGGCACCAAGTTCATGAAATCAACTACCTTCCACCCCTAAATTGATGTCCAAACAAACGTCATCAATGGGACGATCCTACACATTTTTTGCACATGTACAACTCCAAGAATCCATTAAAATGGGATGAAAGCATCCCCTATGTTTAGCACAACTACAACAAATCTCTCCATATCTCAAATTGCCATAAGCCCTTTCAGGTGGGCCTGGGATTTCAACCATTGGGTCCCATTATTGTCACACTGCCCCTTGCAACTACATAGGAAAAATATTCACATTTTCAATTTGAAGCTGATAAAGCTACCAATTTTATTTAATTAATTCAACACATCCACCAGTACGTCCATGATATCTTGCAAAACGTTAATACTATGTACAAACAACATCATGATCAACACTAGGTGCCACACAAGTTTCAAGTGGGAGACAAGGTTTTCTTGAATTTGCAAAAGGAATGCCTTCCAAGGGCCCATTAGAATCTTCAACCACTCATCTATGCACCTTACATCATCACCAAGCTATGGGTTACAATAATTTTGAGCTAAGTATCCCCCCTTCTTTGGCCTACACCCAATGTTCAATGTGGACCACCTTTGACCATACTTTCCACCATTGTTGGACACATTAGAAATCATAGAGAAACCAAAATTGATAGTGATCAACCTAGATTTAATTTGATATGGCTCAATTGATCATATCATGGACACACAAATGAAGAGAACTTTCTTACACAGGATGTAGCTATATTAAGTTGTCAAAGCAGGTAAGCTCCTACACCAAGGCAATAAACTCATTGGGGGAAAAGTTTGGTAGAAGTTTCCCCATATCATGGAGGAACTCAATGAAATGGATACCACTTCTTTCTAAGAGGGGAGGAATGATAGGTGGATATAAGTCACCACCCACCAATTCCACTGGCTCACAAACACAAATTTTCTATTTTTGGCATTTTCTAGGTCCCGAAATTCCATAGTTGTTTTGATGCCTTAAATAGTGTTTTTTGGGAAACAAGTTGATGTTAGAAGTTGGAATTTTTTTTTCTTGGATATACATTTCCAATGGGCTATCATGCATTCCAAATGGAGATAATATGCCAAAGATACGACCCTGGGAAGTGGGCATTCCAACTTACCCCATCGGGGCCCACATGCCTTTAACACTTCATCTCATAGGCTTAGGTTATTGGATGTTTAGAGTTTCTCATTGCTTATTTATGATAAAAGTTCCTCTAAAATTCATTGTAAGATATTTCAGTGAAGGTGCATAGCCATCACATTTTTCTTAGAGAAAAGCTACCATCATTTTAGCTAGTTTTCTTTCATTGTACATGTAAATAGCTCCAATATTTTCCATTTATTAATTGAAGTCAAATTTCATTGTATCACTTTTTTTTGGTTATAAATATATATATCATTTCATTCCCTTCATAAATTTGGATCAGAAGACCCCAAAATATTTCCTATATCACCATCTTAAACATGATATGTAGAATACACATAAGGGTCATCTTTTGGGTGCTACAAACCTTGCTACAAGAAATGAGTATGTGTGGACCCTACCAAGATTGTGGTCATTGTGAATCTACCTAGCCTAGTTACTATGAAGTAGTTGCAATATATTTTGGGACATATAGGATATTATAGACAATTTATTCACTACTATTCTTCCATTATAGAACTTAGAAGCTACTGAAGAAGGCTGTGTTGCTCTTATCGACTCTAGAATATGAAGTAACTTTTAATCCACTAAAGGAAAAGTTTGTAAGTGCATTTGTTTTAGTGTTTATTAATTAATTTGGAATTTGATGTAAATGTAGATTCTTTAGGGATAGTAATACAATTATTTCTAGTACAACTATGGGAAAGAAATTTAGATCATCCATTATACTTCAAAGTTAGAAGTTTTCATAGGATAAGTATAACTATACATCCACTAAACATGAACGATTAGCTATGGTTTATGCTTTATGGAAGTTTAGGAATTACCTTTTAGGAGGGATTTTAAGTTTTTTATTGATCACTCTACTTTAAAATATTTGGTGAATAAGCAAGTGTTGGAACATAATATTTGCAAATGGTTTCTTTTGTCTTAGGAATCATCCTTTGAACTCGTGGTTAAACTTAAAATTGCATAATATAGTTCTTGATCAAATTTATAGGTAGGATTCTAATGAATCATGTGGTGTTGCGAATGACTAGATACCAAACACATTTTTTTAAAATTAGAAGTATCCCTCAACTATATGTTAGGATTCTCTTGTTTTTAGTCACTAGATCTACCCCATATGATTATTTCATAACTTATAAACAATAGTTAGTGGTTAGAGTTGTCAATTATTAGTTTATTGTAGGAAAATTGCACATGTTGGGTATTGATGTTATTTTTCAACATTACAAAATGGATCATGAAAGAAATAATATTCTATGGGAATGTCATCAGAGAGTTGCAAGAGGGCATGCTTTAGGCAAAGAGCGAGCTTGCAAGGTGTTACAAATTGGTTTATGATTGCCCATTATCATTAAGGGTTCTAAATAGTATGCCATAACTTGTAATGTTCCCTATAAAATAGGTAATCCTTATAAGAGAGATGAGTTACCAATTCAATCTAGTTTGAGAAATAGATTATTGACTTCATTAAACCTACCAACTATCCTAATCACTATTCTACAACATGTTATGTTATCGATACAATGGATTACCTAACTAGATGGGAAAAAGTTGCACTTGTGTGACATAAATCTACTAATACCATAGTTAGATTCATCATTGAAATAATTATTGCAAGGTTTGGATGTCCAAGTGGTTTGATCAATGAACAATGTGTGCATTTTATAAGCATTTCTATTGCTACCTTGTAAAAGGATTTTCTTATACAACATAACAAAAAGTATTTCCTATCATATTTAATAATATTTTGGAGAAATGATAAACTAAAGTATGTTCCACAAACATAAATGATTTGGATGAAAGAGTTGTTATATTTTTATGGGCATATAGGACCACTACTGAGAAGTTGCATAATTAAACACTTTTTAGTTGTTCTATGGTTGAAAATGATGTTATGCCAGGTGTGTTGTACGTACCATTTATATTTCCCATGCCACTCATGTGACCTATAAATAATCAGTTACAAAGTGATTGGAATAATTGATGGAGTTGTAAGAGTCCTCATTCATGGCTATTTTCACCATTAAGTACATAAGGAAAGACAAAAAATTTCCATGACAACCATATCAAGATTAGTACCTTTGCTAAACGATATATTGTTCTATTATTTGATATCAAATTTTTTAATAAACTTATAAAGATACAAATGCACTAGTTGGAATACTTTATAGTTTTGAAAATTAAAGATCACAAGCAATTCAATTGGTCCTCCTTCCTGTAATTCTTAAATTGGAATAGGTGAATGGAACTCCTATGAAAGAAAGTGAGGTATCATAGGTCAATTCTATTTTCCCTTTTTTCTAGTTTCCATATGCTTTGAAAAAATATTTGAGTGAATTAGTTTTGTTTTCTCATTCTATGTAGTTTTTTCTATGTATAACTATTTTAGTCCAATTCTCATTAGAGTTTCTAGTTAGGGGACACACTTATTTTATTTCATCGAGTGATGAAATAAGTTTTGGATGACTCTTTGTTGTTAGGGATAAATTACTTAGGTCAATTTGAAAGGAAAGTGTCATAATAGTTGTGTAAGTTTTAAAATATTTAGGGTTCTGTTGAGGCCTCAAAAATCGTTGCTTCAACACAGGGGGAAAACCACCTAGTCTGGACCTTAAGACAACTCCTTTTCTGTTTATGTAGTGGCTTTGACTAGATTGTATAGGACTAGTTTCCCAATGAAAGGTGATTGAATGAATGTGTAATGCTTATAGTGAAGTGAAATAGATGGATTTGTAGTAAATAATTAAATAGAAAAATATATTCATTAATCTACTCTAAAACCCGGGATTGTTTAACTTTTATCTAGATGCAATCTAGATAATGATTTTCCTTAGTAAATGACAATATAGATTGCTCAAACACCAATGGAAATGAAACTATTTCAAGATGATTAGTTTGATTAAATAGTTAATCAAAATAATATGTAAACCCATATTGCATTTATAATATCAAAGCAAATTTCTTAACATGTATAAAAATATCAATGGCAGCATGATCAATAGTGAATACATGTAAATTGTTCTTTAAATATCAAATAATAAGCAATCTAAAAAGATAAATTTATCGTTTACATATGAACAAAATAGAGGTACAATGATAGAAATACAAGATACACTTCGCTAAGCTCATAAAAGAAATAGCAACAGTTAATTCCTTCCCACAAAGACGATTCCAAGAGTACAATAATGCAACTTCTCAAAATTCTTTATGAAAATTCCTAAACAATGTTCCAGTCATTCTATTGAGAAAAGGATGAAAGTACAATAGTGTGAGATTTTTTAAGCCTTTCTTCATAAAATTCAGGACCTTTAGTTGATACAACAAGTAAGCTTAAATAACAGAAAACAACTGAAACTATTATGTAGAGTGTTGAGGGAATTTAAACAGATCCCTTCAATAATGCTTAAAGGAAAACAATCTTTTGGTAGAAGTTTCTGAAAGTGATTGTTGTCTTCATTAGCTTTGTTTGTTCCATCGAATTCTCTGGATGTTTGTCTTCATGTTTGAACTGATTTGCCACTTATTAGTATAATTGTCTTCCTCTATCATGAACCTGAACAAGGAAAACATGAATCGATAAGCTGTAAATAAATGAAACTGATAAGCGAGTTTTATTTGAAACAAATCACTTTGCAGGAAATAAGGAAAAATATAGAGCGTAATAAATATGAACACAATCATCATGGAGAGTAATGTGGAGTGAGGTATGTGGTAAGACAAGTTAGACTTTATAGTCTTATCAAAAAATTGCAATCGCTTTTTAGGTCGGGAGTTGAATTATCATCATATTTCAAGCAAGGAGAATCCTTATTGAAAATAGACGAAAATCTGAATAAGACCAAATCACAATAGGAATGGGCCGAAGAGGAATGGCTTAAGTTCAGTGGCTTTTGCGATAACCACGAACACGAGATTTTTATGAGTTGACATGTAATTCTTATCGGGTCCGGGGTTTATCACAAATCACAATCGGCATTGGAAAGATTAAGACTGTGATTCTTACGATTGCACAGATGTGGGGATTTATGGGTTGGAGTGAATAATCCCGTCAATTCCGGTCTAATCGCTATCATAATAGGTAGGAGTCTTTGGAAACTACGATATCTCTAGACGCGAGATTTCAATGAAATGGATTTTATAATCCAGTCGGGTATGGGCTTAATCGCATAACGCAATTCGGTTGGGGTGAAGGATTTATTATAAACCGTGTCCCTTTGAAACTTGTGATTGTGGGATCCCGGGGTGACGTGTCAGTGATGTCACGAATGATCTGTCATGATGTGATGTGGAAAATGACATGGCGGGAGACGTGGCAGCTATCGTGGATTTGACGTCATTGCTGATGTCATATCACAATCGACGTTGGGATGTATATCACAATTAGGATTGGTATGAGGCATGACTTTTTTAGATCTTTGCGATTGCGATATAGGCCCTGGACGCAATATTAATATAAATCTCAGTGTATAAGCCTGACGGGTCTAGTTATATCGCATATTGCAATCGACGGTGCGTAGCGAGGAAAAACCTTTAGACTATTGGAAACTGCAATAGCTCCAGAAGTGAGATATTAATGAAATGGATATCACAATTGAAGAAAGGTGGAGTATGAACTTAAGATTTTTTTTGGAACCTTTGCGATAGTCACGGATGTGGGGATTTATGATTTGTATTGAATAATCCCTGTGGGTTCGGATTATGTCGCAATTGCAATGGAGTTGGCAGATGGATCTTGAGCCTTATGAAACTTTGCAATTGCGGGGTCTCGGGGTTTATCACATATCGCAATACGTGGTGTAGAGGTTTTTTTGTGTTATGTTGATTTATTATGGGATATGCGATGCAGAGTATGATACAGTGTTGGAGTTTGTAAAGACTTCAACATTCGGGAATCTTAAAAATCTATTTTATTTTGTTTTTTGTTTTTTTATAATCAAATAAACCATAATGTTTAATACTTAAGCTTAAGTATAGTTTGTGTCTCGGGGGCTATTTAATTTGGTTTTTTTGGATAATCAAAGTTTAATAATTGGGTTTTAATTAAAAGGCCTAAGTATTAAACTTTAATTATAAGGTTTTTTTAAGATGAAGGGTCCCTATTTTAATATAAATAATTTCCTAAGAAATTTATAATACATTAAAATGAGGGTTTTTGAATAGTACAACAATTTTTTATTCACTAGAAGAACCAGTTATCTTTGATAAATGAAAATTTCCAAAAATTCAGTAAAAATAATCTAAGAAGTGAAAACTACTTTTTGAAATATTTAGATAAAATTATTACTCTGACTATAAAATTCATTAAATTGCAATCTCTTTTAAAGAAACCTTTTATGAATGAAAAACACCTATTTACCTGTATCAGTCATTAATCAATTTTAAAAATAAAGTAGTGGGACTTTTACGACTTAGCTTTAAAATATACTTGTTTGTCATAGGTAGATTCATTGTTGCCAGTAGGCTTCATAGCCTCGATAAGGTTACCTTATAACCAGCAACAATCCAGTGTCTCATCCATTTAATAGTGCAATAATTAGAGGTATTTTTTTTATGCTAAAAAGTTTTTGTCCTAGTTTGGTGGCAAGATAATGACAGTGCCATTCAACGGTAATAATTAAAACTGAACAAGTTGGCTCGTGATGAGATCCCTTGTCTTACAATTAAAAATTATAAGCCATCACTCTGATTTGGTGTTTAGTGTGGTAATGTCAGTTTAATTAGTTCCCTCTGAACATGGTAAGAAAGCTCGTGATGAGACCTCTTATCATTTTAGATTTATTATATTTTAGAATTACACTATAAAAAATTCCCTTTTTAATGGATGGGGAGGACTATTGACTCCTTAAGAGTTTTGGATGACAAAATTCAAGTTGAAAGTGTTTTAGTCATAAGATGGTCTTTACTTTTTAAGGATAACCTATTTTGACTGAAACTAGAGTAAAAGGATATAATTTTTTAAGGTTTTTTAAAGATTTTATGACTTAATGGAAAATATTTTCAGAGTTCTATAATTTTTATCTAATTTTCAATTTTGGTAACCACTTCTTAAAAATTCCTACCTTCAAAATGCAAAATGAAAAATAACTTTAAGAGATGTTTGAAAAGTCAATAGAGTACTATTTAACATTTTATTAACAAAATCTGTAAAAGGAAAAATAGATTGCAGCAGGATGTACAATGGGAGTGATTTTTTTACAGATTTTATTCTTTATTCATTTTTTTTAATTCAAATAAGAAAATATTTTCTTTAAGATGAGCCCTTTTATAGGGAGAGAATATCCCTTTCCTGATAAATATTGAAGTATAAATGTAGATGGGCTTATCTGTTCAACAATCTGAAATGGACCAAGCAATATTTTCTGAAATTTGGTATGTTTCCCTTTTTCTTCGAGTGTTTTGTCCCACTTGAGAACTAGATCTCCAACTTGGAAGGATCTTTGTGTGACTGAACTTACATCAAAAGAAGCTTTCACCATATGTTGATGTTTGGTGTGTGTGAATTTGGCCTTTTCCCTTTCTTCTTCTAGTTTTAGGATTTGTGAATTTCTTATTTGCAATGAAGAAGAAGGTGTTTCTTCAATAAATTGAACTAGGGCTATTGAAGGAAGAGCTAAATGTGATGGAATAATGGCTTCCTTCCCATAGAATAGGTTAAATGGAGAAGTACCTATAGAGGTCTTCTGAGTTATCCTATCAGCCCATAGAGCAAATATTAAATCTTTATGCTAGTTTCTTTGATTTTGATCTACAATTCTTTTGATTATTCTAAGGAGATTTTTATTAGTGGATTCTGCCAAACGTTTCTTGGGGATAGTAATTAGCAGAATATTTGAGTTTAAAACCTCTCCTAATTGCAAATTCAATCATACTGGTACCTGAAAAATAAGATGCATTGTCAAATATAAGTGCGGAAGGCAAATCAAAGTTTGTAATGATAAATTGATCAACGAATTCAATAACAGATTCAGAATTGACTACCTTTAGCGGAATTGCTTCCACCCACTTAGTGAAGTAATCTATAGCAATGAGAATATACCTATGTTGTTTAGAAGAATGAGGAATGATCTCACCAATGATATCTAGTCCCCATTGTTTGAAAGGTTGTTCGATGTTGACTAGCTGTAGAGGCAAAATTGGTTTCCTTTGTCTTCCAGGAGCAGTTTGGCATGTTTTGCATTTCCTCACATATGCGTGGTTATCTTTAAATGGCTGGTAGTATCCAACATGTAGGATTTTGTGTGCTATAGTATCTCCTCCAAAGTGTCCACTTATTGGTTCGTCGTGAAGTTCCTACAAAACTATTTGGGATTCACACTTTTCTAAGCATCTTAACAATATGGAATCATAGTTTCTCCTAAATAACACATTATCAACAATCTCATAATTTTTTGCTTTTAATCGTAAAGCTATTTTTCTTTTATAATTGAGTTTAGGAGGAGCATATCCATTTTTTAAATAAAAAAATAAATCAATGTATTGAGAATTAACCTTGATTACACTTACTTCAAAAATGTGTTCATTTTTACCTGTGTCCCTTTCGGCTGATATGTTGGATTCTCCTATAAGCAGCTTGTAGAAACCTTTCCCTCTAACAATTTTGGCTGGTTTAATTTCAATATCGTATTCCTGCAACGCTATTACCCAATTCATCTCTTTTCTCCTAATTCTTTCTGAATTAGTAATTGCCTCACTCCTGGGAATGAGACTATTACTTTCGTGTGTGTTTTTAAAAGAAAAGGTTGAAAATGTTTTACATATTTGTATACAACATATGCTTTTTTTTCTACTTCTATATAATTCAATTCAGCACCCTATAAATTTGAACTGAAAAATGAGATGGGTGCTTTGATTTTCTGATTATAAATTTGTGTCAAAACAATGACATAAGATGTTGAAGAAGCAAAGGTATATAAGATGAAATGATTGGAGAAATTTAGAGTATTTAAAGAGAGAGCGCTAATAATTTCCTGTTTAATTAAATCAAATGATTTCTTTTCATGTTGGCCCCATTTAAAAACTATGCTTTTCTCAATCATTTGATGTAACGGCAAAATAATTTGTGAGAAATCGGGGACAAAACTTTTAACAAAATTGATTTGTCCAAAGAATGATTGCATGCTTTTTTTGTTGTATGGTGGAAAAATTTCTAAAATTTATTTTATTTTATCAGGGTCAATGTAATTTCCATTTTTTGACACAATGAATCCCAAAAGTTTCCCTCTCTAAGAGCAAAAAAAGTTTTTTTTTTGGATTTAATGAAATGCCATATTTTCTACAACGTTCAAAAATCTGTTTTAATTCCTGTAAATGGCTATTTCTGTTTTTTTTAATAAATAGTAATATCATCTATATCATAAACAACAACTATTTTATTTAACAAACCTTTGAATGCTATATCCATGGCTCGTTGGAAAGTGGCCCCTACGTTTATTAAACCGAATGGCATATTTTCGTTGTTGGCATTATGATACATATGTTGTACTTGATGGCAACCCACTCATCTCAGATAATAAATTATAGTGTAGAGAAAAGTTCACACACTTATATGCAGAGAAAGTTTATTTCATGAAGAGAAAAGTTCACGCACTTTTATGCAGAGAAAAGTTTATTTCATGTAGAGAAAAGTTCACGCACTTTTATGCAGAGAAAAGTTTATTTCATGTAGAGAAAAAGTTCACGCACTTTCATGTAAGGAAAAGCGCGTATATGTTGGAGAACTTATCTTTGGTCCATGGTAGTTAGTCCTTGGTATTTGAACCTATGAGGAAAAGCGCGTATATGTTGGAGAACTTACGTTTGGTCCATGGTAGTTAGTCCTTGGTATTTGAACCTATGAGGAAAAGCGCGTATATGTTGGAGAACTTACCTTTGGTCCATGGTAGTTAGCCCTTGGTATTTGAACCTATGAGGAAAAGTGCGTATATGTTGGAGAACTTACCTTTGGTCCATGGTAGTTAGTCCTTGGTATTTGAACCTATGAGGAAAAGCGCGTATATGTTGGAGAACTTACCTTTGGTCCATGGTAGTTAGTCCTTGGTATTTGAACCTATGGTTTTGGACCATGGTACTTCGTCAAAAGTGTTGATCTCACGTACTTTCATGGTTGGTTCATGGTATTAGTCCAACAGTTTTTTGATCCTATGGTTTTGGCCCGTGGTATTGTGAAAGGCCTAAGCCTATATAAAGCAAAGGAGATCACTTGGCTAATTCATCCTTGCAAATCGAATATCTTAAGATCTGAAATATTGGGTTATTATTTTAAAAGTTTGATCTATGAAAGTGAAGTTGAAAGCGAATCTGTGAAGGGTGATCTCTCGAGCGCTGTAGCTGTGGAAGTGCGGAGGTGCCACAGAAGGCGCAGTGCGGAGGCGCCACAGAAGGCGCAGTGCGGAGACGCCACAGAGGCACCACAGAAGGCGCAGTGCGGAGACGCCACAGAGGCGCCACAGAAGGCGCAGTGCGGAGGCACCACAGAAGGCGCAGTGCAGAGGCGCCACAGAAGGCGCAGTGCGGAGGTGCCACAGAAGGTGCAGTGCAGAGGCGCCACAGAAGGCGCAGTGCAGAGGCGCCACAGAAGGCGCAGTGCAGAGACGCCACAGAGGTGCCACAGAAGGCGCAGTGCGGAGGCGCCACAGAAGGTGCAGTGTGGAGACGCCACAGAAGGCGCAGTGCGGAGGTGCCACAGAAGGCGCAGTGCGGAGGCGCCACAGAAGGTGCAGTGCGGAGACGCCACAGAGGCGCAACAGAAGGCGCAGTACGGAGACGCCACAGAAGGCGCAGGTGTGGTGGTCACGGCGCCACAGAAGGCGCAGGTGCGGAGGGTTTTGGGTGCATAACTGATGTTTGGTTACTGGTATTGAGTTCAGATAACAACATGATTAATGACTTATCTTTATGTACTAGATCTGGTTGATAACTCTCATAATATCATTGTATATGTATGGATCTAGTGATTGGGTGATTCAGAAGGTTGTTTGATTATGAGCTTCAATGTTGTTGTTGGGTCCAGTATGAAAATTGGATGAAAAGTGGCCTTTCAGATTATGTGTTGTGCTTCAGTGTATCCAGTCTGAAAATTGATGAAACGTGGTACCTGGAGGAGAGAAGATTGTAGGCCAGCGCCTATGTACTAGTATCTAAGCTAGTACAAAAGCTAAGGGAGATCTTTGGAGCATTGTGGCAGGTAGCAGCCTACGTACTAGTAAATGGATCGGCTAGTACAAGAGCAAAGGGGGTTGTAGCTCCCGTACTGGTATAAGACTGCACCAGTACAAATATTGTAAAAGGATTTTCTTATTAAGAAGAAGATTGAGATGACTTACAGCAGGTGGTTTTTCTCCCGCATTGGGTTTCCACCTTATATCATGGTGTTCATGTGTGTGCCTTATGTGTGATGATCTATTCTCTATTACTGCATCTGTTATCTGATAATATGGTTGATAATGTTCTAATGCACTCATTGAAGATCAATTAACTTAATCATAAGAAGTTGTGGAAGTAGCATATATGAATCTGATTATGGAAATGAAAAAGTTTTATTAATGTGATAATACTGATTCACCCCCCCTCTCAGTATTATTTCCAACAATTGGTATCAGAGCAGGTCCTTTGATAGAAGCTTGATCGCTTGAAGGAGATCCGTGGAACAATGGGAAAGAAGCTTAAGAAGAAAGCACCTAAGAAAAAGAAGTCATCTCAAAAGAACTATGACAGTGGGAGAATCGATTGGGGATTAGGTATAAGAATCTCTTCAGATTCAGAATCAGATTCAGAATCATTATCAGGTATGAATATATTATCCTCTGATGTTCCAGCTATCTTTCCTTTTGGAAGAGATGAAAGTGATAGTGAAACTAATGAATTTGCTCTTATGGGTGAACAAGAAAGATATCAAATAGAGGCAGAATTTAAAAGGCTGACAGAAAAAATTAGAGATCAACAAGATCTATTGAACAAAAGGGAATGTGATTTCAAAGAAGAAGCTACCAAACTAAAGGCCCAACTAGAAGAAGGAAACAAGGTAAGAAAGCTACTCAAGGACAAGGAAGACCAACGTCAAAAATTGCAGCATGAAGTGACATCATTAAGAAAAGAAGTCAACGAAAGAAGCACAACCATCAAGAAACTCAAAGATAGATCCAGCTACTATGAAAATCTTGAAGCTACAATCCTCTCACTAAAAGGAGATCTTGAAGAATCAAAGAAGCAGAATACAGATCTACTCCAAGCTATTGCAAAACAAGAAAACGAAGTCACAAGCTTAAAATCTCAACTAGAATGTGCCTTCCGAGTTCGTCAAATGCAGCAGGATCTGAATGAAGAACAAGAAAAGGAGATTCTCAAACTAAGGGAACAAATGGAAGAAGGAAGGAAAGTTGAAGAAGATTTGAAAAAGCAATCTCTTGAAAAGGAAGAACAGCTTCAGGTTGAGGTAAATATCTTGAAAGGTAAACTAGAAGAAAAGGATAAGCTTTTACGATTTCAAGATAGTTCTAAAGTCTTGGATGATATTCTTAGTAGTCAAAGGTCTCCTGTTATAAAGACTGGTCTTGGTTTCCATGAATCTGTTGAAGGTGAATCTAGTTCAGAAGGTGAGGCAAGGAACTCTAAAGAGAAATCTAAAGTGATCAACGAAGAAATGAAAGATCAATCTCATCATCAACCAAGAAAAGAGATTCCTCAAAGAAAATCCTTTACTCCTCCTATGAATAATGTTGAATGTTATGTATGTCATAATCTTGGACATGTTACAGCTAGATGTAGAAGAAGAAGGGTTCAAGACCATTATGCAGAAAGATCATCACATTCAAGGTACTTTTATGGATATTGCTTTGCTTGCAATATGTTTGGTCACAAAGCTGCTGATTGTTACAGGAGGAATATGAAACATGTAAGATGTTATGCATGTAACAAGCTTGGACATATAGCTAAGGAATGCAGGAACAAAGTGTGGGCACCATATCAAAAGGAGAAAATGTCATCATCACGCTTGAAGATATGGAGGAAAAAGGAAGTACAGTCAGAAAAAGGCGGCACTGCACAACGTACAGACATACCAGAATCAAAGGGAGCTGAAAGTACAAAACTTCAGTGGCTTGAATCTCATATGCAAACTCCATAAAGGAAAGTTGCATATATACGCGAGTTAGTTACTGCACAGTCGCGTATATGATTGTTTGAAGAAAGGCAGTAGGGACAGATTCAAGAGAAGGATCAGTTTTGCTCTAGTTAATAATAATGATGTGTGGATATGATGGTTAGAAGTGTTTTGGTTCTAACTTGATATTGATGGTGTCTTGATACTTCTTATTGATATGCATGATCAGATAGATGGCACAGGTTTAGAGGGAGCATATGGACTTAATGCATTATTGGCATTATGGTTAATAGTCCTTGGTGATGATACTTATATGGATAAATGATTCATCTTGCTATGGTTATGAGTTGTCACATGGTTCTTGGATCAGATTTATGGTTGATTCTCTAATGATGCTTGCATGGGAAGTACTTAGCTTGAATTCACATCTTCTTGATGTTGAGTCACTCATATGCTGCTGTCGTCATATGCATAAAGATCATATATTACAGTTATGATTCCTTTCATTCTTGGCACAAATGGATGAGGATTGTTGGCTGGATACAGGGATGATTATTCAAAGTTGCATTGTTGGAGACATGATGATAATGAGCTCTTATCTATATGATGATAGGATTGTTTCATACATATGTTGATTAATGCAGATATTCCCAATTGATGATACTTGATTCATGTAGATCTGGATGGCTATGATGTTTCTCACATAGAATTTGAAATTCTGTTGATGCGGACATACCTTGATGATTCATTCACTAATACAAGTTGTTGGTCTAGTTGCTGTTGACAGATACTATGGAGCAGATCATAAAGTGTTGTTGCTGATGTTCATCTTATTTAGGTGATGTCATATCAAGACTCATGATGTAATAGTGTCATCTCTTCAGGTCATGTAACGACCTATGTTAGTTTCCCCACTATGCCTGGGATGAAGATGTAATGTATTTGGTTTTCATTTTTCTGATATATCCCCACTTGGTTGGGTGATGGATGTATGTATTAAATCTTTTAGGAAGGTCATTTGTGATGTAGAACATCCTTTTGCAGACCTTGCTTACAGTCAGGGGGAGCCTGAGCATGAACAACACTATATAGCAGAGCAAACATTCCAGCTTGTTCTCAGAAAGAGCATGATCAGATTGGTGCACCATGACATATACAAAGGGGGAGCTCATTCAGAGATTTCAACAGGTACTCAGGGGGAGCTTATAATGCTTTGTTGGCATTATGGAGGACGTACAGAAGGAGATCTTGGATGCTGGTCTGATTATTGCTGCAATCTATCTCTTTCATGGTCATTTATGGTGTTTAGTGGATTATGGTTCTTCTTTGTAGATCTAGTTTATAGTCAGGGGGAGCATAACCCTTTGCCCTTGATGTCAAAGGGGGAGAGTGATTGGTTGTTGTTGCCATCAAGTCCAAAGGGGGAGATTGTTGGCATTATGATACATATGTTGTACTTGATGGCAACCCACTCATCTCAGATAATAAATTATAGTGTAGAGAAAAGTTCACGCACTTATATGCAGAGAAAGTTTATTTCATGAAGAGAAAAGTTCACGCACTTTTATGCAGAGAAAAGTTTATTTCATGTAGAGAAAAGTTCACGCACTTTTATGCAGAGAAAAGTTTATTTCATGTAGAGAAAAAGTTCATGCACTTTCATGCAAGGAAAAGCGCGTATATGTTGGAGAACTTACCTTTGGTCCATGGTAGTTAGTCCTTGGTATTTGAACCTATGAGGAAAAGCGCGTATATGTTGGAGAACTTACCTTTGGTCCATGGTAGTTAGCCCTTGGTATTTGAACCTATGAGGAAAAGTGCGTATATGTTGGAGAACTTACCTTTGGTCCATGGTAGTTAGTCCTTGGTATTTGAACCTATGAGGAAAAGCGCTTATATGTTGGAGAACTTACCTTTGGTCCATGGTAGTTAGTCCTTGGTATTTGAACCTATGGTTTTGGACCATGGTACTTCGTCAAAAGTGTTGATCTCACGTACTTTCATGGTTGGTTCATGGTATTAGTCCAACAGTTTTTTGATCCTATGGTTTTGGCCCGTGGTATTGTGAAAGGCCTAAGCCTATATAAAGCAAAGGAGATCACTTGGCTAATTCATCCTTGCAAATCGAATATCTTAAGATCTGAAATATTGGGTTATTGTTTTAAAAGTTTGATCTACGAAAGTGAAGTTGAAAGCGAATCTGTGAAGGGTGATCTCTCGAGCGTTGCAGCTGCGGAAGTGCGGAGGCGCCACAGAAGGCGCAGTGCGGAGGCGCCACAGAAGGCGCAGTGCGGAGACGCCACAGAGGCACCACAGAAGGCGCAGTGCGGAGACGCCACAGAAGGCGCAGTGCGGAGGCACCACAGAAGGCGCAGTGCAGAGGCGCCACAGAAGGCGCAGTGCGGAGGCGCCACAGAAGGCGCAGTGTAGAGGCGCCACAGAAGGCGCAGTGCAGAGGCGCCACAGAAGGCGCAGTGCAGAGGCGCCACAGAAGGCGTAGTGCAGAGGCACCACAGAAGGCGCAGTGCGGAGGCGCCACAGAAGGTGCAGTGCGGAGGCGCCACAGAAGGCGCAGTGTGGAGACGCCACAGAAGGCGCAGTGCGGAGGCGCCACAGAAGGCGCAGTGCGGAGGCACCACAGAAGGCACAATGCGGAGACGCCAAAGAGGCGCCACAGAAGGCGCAGTGTGGAGGCGCCACAGAAGGCGCAGGTGCAGTGGTCACGGCGCCACAGAAGGCGCAGGTGCGGAGGGTTTTGGGTGCATAACTGATGTTTGGTTACTGGTATTGAGTTCAGATAACATCATGATTAATGACTTATCTTTATGTACTAGATCTGGTTGATAACTCTCATAATATCATTGTATATGTATGGATCTGGTGATTGGGTGATTCAGAAGGTTGTTTGATTATGAGCTTCAATGTTGTTGTTGGGTCTAGTATGAAAATTGGATGAAAAGTGGCCTTTCAGATTATGTGTTGTGCTTCAGTGTATCCAGTCTGAAAATTGATGAAACGTGGTACCTGGAGGAGAGAAGATTGTAGGCCAGCGCCTATGTACTAGTATCTAAGCTAGTACAAAAGCTAAGGGAGATCTTTGGAGCATTGTAGCAGGTAGCAGCCTGCGTACTAGTAAATGGATCGGCTAGTACAAGAGCAAAGGGGGTTGTAGCTCCCGTATTGGTATAAGACTGCACCAGTACAAATATTGCAAAAGGATTTTCTTATTAAGAAGAAGATTGAGATGACTTGCAGCAGGTGGTTTTTCTCCTGCATTGGGTTTCCACCTTATATCATGGTGTTCATGTGTGTGCCTTATGTGTGATGATCTATTCTCTGTTACTGCATCTGTTATCTGATAATATGGTTGATAATGTTCTAATGCACTCATTGAAGATCAATTAACTTAATCATAAGAAGTTGTGGAAGTAGCATATATGAATCTGATTATGGAAATGAAAAAGTTTTATTAATGTGATAATACTGATTCACCCCCCCTCTCAGTATTATTTCCAACATTCGTAGGCATAAGTTCCCCATTTGGTTTTGAAAGTAGTCTTTAGCCTATCATCTGGGTGGACCAAGATTTGATTATATCTAGAGAAACCATCAAGGAAAGACATAAGTTTAGAACCAACAACTAATCGTAAAATCTGTTCCATAGTGGGTAGTGGGAAATTATCCTTTTGACTGGCCTGATTAAGGTTCCTAAAATCTATACAAATTTGGATATCACCATTTTTCTTCCTAACAGGTACCAAGTTGGAAACCCATCTTCAATTCTTAACATGAAAAATGATTTTAGCCTTAAGGAGTTTATTCAATTCCATTTTGATTTTATTTTTTAAGTTTGGATGAATTTTCCTTAGTTTTTGTTGGACATGTTTATCATTGATATCATCAAAATTGTATGTTGAATGATGGAAGTGTCAAATTTTTTTAGATCTTCATAACTCCAAACAAATACATCCTTATATTTCTTTAAGAAATTGATGAAGGATAATCTTTCTTTAGATGAGAGACCAAGTCCTAAATTAATGTTCTGAGGTTTACGATATGTCCCAAGATTTATTAAGTCAAATCTCAAAGTTGAACTCTGTAGTTTTGAATTAGTAATTCTTTTAAATATGTCTTTTAAATCATATAGATCCTCAAGTTTAACTACAAATTTGGGTATGGGATTATCCTCTATTTTCTGTTTTAATTTATCATCGTGTTCATCCTCATCAGTTATTTGGTCATCGTATGATTTTTCAGAAGTTAAGAAACTTAAAATGTCTTCATCATCATTGAATACCCTCTAGTTGGTGATATTATCAGGAATGGATGGCCTAAAGATTAATTCTACGAAAAATCTATTGGGATTGTAATCTTTGGATGGGATTAGTTTTGATGCAACATTAGCAAGAAGGTCAGCGCTTCCCTTCTAAATTCTAGGAATAGCAGAAATATTAAACGCTAAAAATTGTGAAGTGAGATTGAACCAATTACTGATAATGCTTCAAGTGTGTGGAGATACAATGCATCATGTTTCTTACTTGTTTTATTGCAATTTTTGAATCTCCATAAACTTGAAGGTATTTAACGTCAAGGCTAAATTATTTATACATACCTTGGACCAATGCCTCATATTCTGCAATATTATTTGTGCATTCAAATTTCAATCTGCAAGTCAGAATTGTCTTCACACCTTCAGGATTAATTAATATACAACCTACTCCTGCACCATCGCTTGATTTCGACCCATCAAAATACAATGTCCAGAATAAAGAATTAACTAATGTTTTTTCTAGCATATTTACACATCTGGAAACATCTATTTGTGAAAAATGTTCAATTTGAGAAGTTACAAAATTATTCAGAAATGGTGACATTTGTTCTTTAAAATTCTCAAAAAATGATTCAGTAGAGTAGTTTCCAAGAATGTTGTTATTAAATGATACTACCTCATTTTCACCTTCGAAATTTGTTACTGAATGTTTCATATGTTTTTCTTAGTTGATTCTGATTTGATTCAGCTTTCGTTTAATGGGAGCCATAAGTGAGACCAATCAGTGGAAAAATAACCGTGTAGGTTTTATGACCAATCTCTACTAAGAATTAAACCGTAGAAATCTAGGATATCAGCAACAAGTATATCAATTATTTGACACACTTCAAGATTCGAAGATAATCTAATAAAAAATGAATTCATTTCTCCTATGACTTTGATTTTTTTCCTATCGAGTTGCACAATGTGAACTGGGGTTTTCTAGGGGGACATGTTTAATTTTAGACAAACTGAATACAACATGATATTCGAAGAAGCCCCTGAATCTACCATGCTATTATGTACATTTTTATTAAATATTTCAAAAGTCAAAAGAGAAGGAGGAGTATGTGAGTTAGATTTGTCACCTATCAGAATAGCATCAAAAGAATCTAATAATGGATGACCAAGAGGTTTACCCATTCCATTAGAAGCTTTGGATACCGCAACAGTAGGAAGAGGAGAAGCAGGTACTCCATTCAATTCTTTTAGTAAAAATTTCTGCTGTTGTTTCAGTTTATAGTGAGTTCATGAAGGAAAACGTTTGCTTTTATTTTCTTCATATCCACAACTATATTGTACTCAATATTATCTGAAACTACTAAGGTTTTGGGTGAAGATAGAGAATTAGATGAAGATGGAAGTGCTTGGGGAGAAGTGGAAGTGGATTTTTTAACAACAAATTTATCTTTAACATTGGAAGTTGAAGGTTTTTATTTCTGAATTGGTTGTATAGGATCAATTGGAATTTTTCTTCTTGTGCTAATAGGTAATTCTTCACATTCATTTTCACTGTAAAAAATAGGAAGAATAAAATCCCACATTCCGTTTAGCTCAACTATTTGTTCATCTTGGGATTCATCAGTAGAAAAATATGCTTCCTTCTCATCTTCATCTTTAGTTTTTACATTAGAGATCATGTTTGGAGGTTGTGGATTAGGTGGTTGATTTATTCTGAATAGTCTAAAAGGTGTTTTGGAAGAGGATTCAACTACTTATTTTTTTATCTCTACCATATCGTTAGATAAAGTTTTAAGGTTTTTTTGTAAACATTCAAGATCAAAGGGATCTTTAGGTGATCTCTTTTTAGCTTCATCCTTAAATGTAACTCTTTTTAATTTTCTGTTTTCTTGATATTTTTTCTTTTCTAGTCCATTTATCTCCTTCTCTACAAGCACAACTTCTTTCATGTTATCTACTAAGGTATTTTTATTAGCTCTATCTACAAAAATTCCTATGTTAGAAGGAAGAGATGAAATATACCATTCAATTTGTACATCGACACCAGGTTAAATAGTTAATCAAAATAATGTGTAAACTCATATCTCATTTAGAATATCAAAGAAAATTGCTTAACATGCATAAAAATATCAATAGCAACATGATCAGTAGTGAACACATGTAACATTGTTCTTTAAATATCAAATAATAAGCAAGCTGAAAAGATAAATTTACTATTTACTTATGAAAAAAACAGAGGTACAATGATAGAAATTAGGTATTAATATAAGTTTACATATTAAATATAAATAATATTATTATAGATATTAGCAGTGTTTTGATTTTCATAGTAATATTGTCATTAGGTTATTTATATTATATTAAATTATTAATATAACCTCAATGTTTGATTTTAATAAAATTTAGGCATTAATGCATGTTCTAATATAGTCTAGTTTTTAACATTGAATTAATATAGAATTTATGTTATATTAATATTAATTTATTTAGATAGTGGTTAGGTTTTTATTGATATTACATATATTAAGCTATATAGACTTTAGGTTATATAAATATAAATATTAGGTTATATAGTCATTAGGTTATATAGTCATATTTATATTAATATTAAGTTATATAATCATATATATTAATATTAAGTTATATATCATATATATTAATATTATATAGTCATATAGAGTCATTAAGTTATATATATTAATATTAATAAATATATATTAGTTTTTAGATAATAAATTTATATAGAGTTTAAGTTATATAAAAGTTTATGATATTAAAATATATATATTAGTTTTTTAGATTTTGATATAGGCATTAGGCTTTATTGTTATTAATACTAGTATATATATATATGAAGTTGTATAGACCTTAGGTTAGATAAATATTTAGTTATGTCTTTAGGTTATATAAATATTAATGTTATTAGGATTTATGATATAAATATTAATATATATTCTAAAATTTTTAGATATTAATACCAATATGGTTTTTAGGTTATTTAATGTTTTTTGATATTAATATCATTATATATATTAGTTTCTAGATAATTATATTATTTTTAAAAAAATTTAGTTTAAAGATTTTGTTTTAAAGTTATTAAATAAATAAGATTAATTTATTAAAATTATAATCAAAAATTAAAAATTTAAAAATTTAAAAATTAAAATTAAAATTAGGTTTCATTATTTATCTTTCCTGCCGACCTGTGCTTTGCCTCTATTATTCCTCCCTCATGAGTATTTATTTCCTCCATCTGGCTCTTCTTTTATCATCTTTCTCTTCATCTTTCTCTTTTCCCTGATGATGGATCCCATTTGGGATTCGAAACGTTGGTGTAAAAACTCCATTACTGTGGGTTCTCCGATCAAAAATTCAAATAATGATAGAAATATCAAATACACTTTGCTCAGCTCATGAAAGAAATAACATCAGTTTATTCCTTCCCACAAAGATGATTCCAGGAGTACAGTAATGTAATTTCTCAAAATTATTTATGAAAATTCCTAAACAATATTCCAGTCATTATATTGAGAAAATAATGAAAGTACAGTAGTGCGAGCTTTGATAAGCCTTTCTTCATAAAATTCAGGACCGTTATTTGATACAAAAAGTAAGCTTAAATAGTTGAAAACAACTGAATCTACTATGCAGAGTGCTGAGGGAATTTAAACAGATCCCTTCAACAACGCTTAAAGGAAAACATTTTTTTGTGGAAGTTTCTGAAAGTTATTTTCTGTCTTCATCAACTTCATTTGTTACATTGAATTCTATGGATGTTTGTCTACCTGTTTGAACTGATTTGCCACTTATTAGTACAATTGTATTCCTCTATCATGAACTTGAACAAGAAAAACATGAATCGATAAGCTGTAAATAAATGAAGCTGATAAGTGAGTTTTATTTGAAACAAATCACTTTTGCATGAAATAAGGAAAAATATAGAGCATAATAAATTTGAACACAACCATCATGGAGAGTAATGAGGAGTGAGGTTTGTTGTAATACAAGTTGGACTTTACGGTCTTATTGCAAAATCGTAATCACTTTTTAGGCCGGGAGTTGAATTATCTTCATATTTCAAGCAATGAGAATCCTTATTGAAAATAGACGAAAATGTGAATAAGACCAAATCGCAATCAGAATGGGCGAGGAGGAATGGCTTAAGATCCGTGGCTTTTTTGATAGTCGTGGACGTGAGATTTTTATGAGTTGACATTTAATTATTATTGGGTCCCAGGTTTATTGCAAATCATAATCGACATTGTAAAGATTAATATTGTGCTTCTTACGATTGCACAGACATGAGGATTTATGAGTTGGAGTGAATAATCCCATTGGGTCTAGTCTAATTGCTATCAAAATAGGAAAGAGTCTTTGGAAACTTTGACAACTTCAAATGTGGGATTTTAATGAAATTGGTTGCGGTGAAGGATTTATTATAAGCCAAGGCCCTTTGAAACTTGTGTTTGTGGAATCCTAGGGTGAGGTGGCAGTGATGTCACAAATGACGTCATGATGTGATGTGGAAAATGACATGGCGGGAGACGTGGCAGCTGACATGGATCTAATGTCATTACCGACGTGGATCTGACATCATTGGTAACATGGATTTGACATCATATCGAAATTAGCATTGGGATGTATATCACAATTAGGATTGAGATGAGGCATGCATTTTTTAGAACTATGTGATTGCAGTATAGGCCTCAGATGAAATATTAATATAAATCACAATGTATAATCCCGGCGGGTCCGGTTATATCGCATATCACAATCGGTGGTGTGTAGCAGGACATAACCTTTAGACTCTTGGAAACTACGATAGCTCCAGACGCGGGATATTAATGAAATGGATATCATAATGGGGGAAAAGTGGAGTATGAACTTAAGAATTTTTTTGGAACCTTTGCGATAGTTAGAGATGCAAGGTTTTATGATTTGTATTGGATAATCCCCACGGGTCCGGTTTATATCGCAATCACAATGGAGTTGGCGGAGGGATCTTCAACCTTATGAAGATTTGCGATTGCGGGGTCCCTAGGTTTATCACATATCACAATATGTGGTGTAGAGGGTTTTTTGGTTATGTTGATTTATTATGGAATATTCAATGTAGGGTATGGCGGAGAATTATAGTTTGTAAAGACTTCAACCTTCGGGGATCTTAAAAGTCTATTTTATTTTATTTTTTCGTTTTTATAATCAAATAACCCATAATGTTTAATACTTAAGATTAAATATAGTTTGTGTCTCGGGGGCTATTTATTTTGGTTTTTTGGGATAATCAAAGTTTAATAAATGGGTTTTAATTAAAAATCCTAAGTATTAAACTTTAATTATAAAGTTTTTTTAAGATGAAGGGTCCCTATTTTAATATAAAACAATTCCTAGGAAATTTATAATACATTAAAATGGGGGTTGTTGAATAGTACAATAGGTTCATAGAAAATTCATCCATGGATGTTTGGTCCACCTAATGAGGTATGATAGTTAATGTGTCTTATATTTAACAAATATTTTTAGTGGTTAAGGGTAAAGTCTTGATAGGAAACCTTATTGGGTGTTATATGAGCCAAGTTTATGTTGGAAAACCAAAGTTATGAACTATCAAGTGGGTGATGTTTTACATGCTTGACCGAATTTTTGTTGTCAATATTAGTCATGACTACAATAAGAGCCCTTAAGTATTCCAATCTTCCATTAGTATTTCACTTTTTGTTTATGTGTTTCTCCATCAATCATGTTAGAGCCTAAAAGTGTTGAATAAATGCCTAATAGTGTTCATTGTTTCCCTTGATTAACCTCCAATTCTATTTGTGTACCATCAATATTTTATAGCAATGGGAAAAGTATCTTTTAGTAAAGTGGCATCTTTGAGAACAAAAGAATCCAATCCATTTATTTCTATGAATCTTGAGATGAAATCATAAGAAATTTGAATGGAAAGGTGGGGAAGATTAGATTAGTAAACAATGATTTCTTAGATGTGGCCCATTTTATTGAGTTGTATGAACCTTGAGTGGAAATCATAAGATATTTGACTAGAAAGGTGGAGAAGACTAGATTAGTAAATAATAATTTCTTATATTTGGGCCTCTTCTATAGTATGAAATTGTTAATCAACATAGATCAAAATCCACTAAAGTCTAGGGAAATTAAAATAGTTTGGAATCTTTCATCTAAGCCACTATGGATATCAACGCTTTCCAACCTAGTTGACACACTGGTATTTGGCACTAATGGGAGATGCCGAAGTGCACAAATTTATTGATCATCTAAGAACATAATATTTATCTCTATTTGGATAGAGCATATTCCATCCATGTACAATAAATCCAACTATTAATTAGTCTTTCCATGGAAAGGGGAGATGTGACTAGCGCATTATAGTGTACAGGAAAGCGTTCTCTACATAAAGGGGAGACTAAACTATCATAATTCCATGACATGAAGAGAGGGGGTCATGAAGCAATAATTAGTTTGATTAATCATAATTGTTCTATTTTGCATGCTAGTTAATCAACTGTGAAATTATGTGCAAGTATGCTAAGGGTAAGTGCACCTTGGATACACTTTCAATGGAAGCTATATACATTCAAGGAAATAAGTCATATAGTGCAAGCTTTTGAAGAAATATAAATTGCTATAAGACTATACCAATGGCCATGCATTCACCAAATATTTCATTTTTCGATAATTGTTTGTTGCATTTACTATGTGGAAATGAGAAGTGCCGCATAGTCATGATTTGCATCTAATTAGAATGGAATCATTAATTCCTTGAAATAATATCCATGGAATGGTTTCAAGGACACAAAAAACATAACATTTAATGAAGAAGCGTTTTCTAAGTCATGTGAATGCTTGATTAATGCCACTAACAAGGTCCTAAGGATTCCATAGGCATTACTAAATGTGCATGCAAGAAAAAATTGATTCAAAATGTAAATGAATAATACATTTGTGTGGTTGAAAAGCTATGAACCTAACAATTTTTAAGCCACCTATTAACCATATCATTTAATAGAAACCACTTTTGATAATTAGGTTTATTCATGGTCAGGAGTGAAGAAGCCATGGACATTGATAAGAGATAACATACATAGTATCTGGAATTTCTAGTAAGGGTCTATGGATAAAGTAGGTTATACTAAATTATGATTTTGAGCTTGAAAAATAACCAAAATATTCTTTTTGGTCACCTACATTACTGAATATATTGATGAAACCCATTTAGATTGAACCACTTTTTCTAGGAAGCATTTGAAGGAATGTCTAATAAGGGTGAATAGATTTTTAAAAGTTGTGATGGAAAAAGGATAGAAATGAGATAACCCATTGAGCTACTTTCCCACTACAATTTCTATTCAAAAAGGATAGGTTGGATTAGAGCATATGTTGGTCGTGATAAAGAGTAAAACATCCCAACAACCAATGATCTCAGACATGATTTTGTAGGATCTCAGAACAAATTCATATTTATTGAGGAAACATTGAATTCCTACCAATAATGTTAAAAAAAATATTTTTTAAACACCGATGTGACTATTGAGAATGATCCACATGTGTATATTTTCCATGTCCTTGGAATATCAATAAAGGATAAATTATTACATACAACCTTTCCATTTGTAAGGGAATAATCGTAGCAACAAAAGGGATCCTTTTGTACAACCTCAAGCTATAGAAAACACAAAGGCTAGGGGGAGCATTGAGGACCAATTTATAGAGATAGTTGATTGTTTGTTAGGCTCAAGTAGAGTTGGAGATGAACCACCAAAAGAGTTGCAGGGTTAGTGAATGTTTAGGGGATATAGGTGTGAAGGATGATGGGACAATGGAAGAGGGAAAATAATAGAATATGCATGCAATTTTCTCAAGTAGTAATAATCTTCCATTATCACCATTAGACATCTTATTAATAATGGAACAGCTTAAGCAATTCATGTAGGACCTTGTACACTACAAAGTGATGTTGTGGATTTTCCAGGATGACATAGATATGGTTTGATATTTTATAAATACCACCTAGAAGTGAGTTATGAAGGAATATTACTTGGAAAAGAAGCAAATAAAGGTGGAATTTGAAATTCCATTTCATTAAAAACCCTTTATTGAAAATAATAATTTGGTTCTTATTAACTAGCTAAGAAACCCAATATTTAGAGAAATAGGCCTAGTCCATCACAAGTATCGTATGGATGGTGAGGTTGGTTTTAGATGAGGCTGAGAAATGAATTTCTAAAGTAGATCACATGAGTGAATCACTATAGACCACCCATAAAAAGCATCAAGTATATCTTCTAGAGGTCACCCAAGAGTGAGAAAAGGAGAGGAAATATTAATAGTGGCTAGAGGATGAAGTAAAAGTTATTCAAGTCTAGTTAGAGAGTCTATGGCTAGAATGACATTAGGTTGACCCGCAACTATTAAAAAAAAGTCTATATTGTTGACCTACATAATGTTTACAACTTGTGTGTGTGTGTATGTGTGTAATGGTGGAAATTACATCATTGGGAAACTAAGTTGCAAGAGGAATTGGACCATGAATATGCCTAAGGAAGTTAGTAACAACAACAACTGATGGGTCATGTGGGTTCATTGCTTGATGAGGTTAATATTACAACAACATAATATCATAGAGCCATAGAAGAAAGTAAGGAAATGTTTTCAATTGTGTGTGTTTGAATCAATTAATTATAGCAGTGGAATAATCTTATTGAGATGTTGTAGAAAATTATCAAATAGGTGAATGCAGAGGCCCAAACCATTGCTAACTCTATGGAGCAAAAGGTTAAGTTCAAATAAATTCAGGTTTTATATGGTTAATTAAATGCCTTGCATGAGGTAGTAGTGGCTAAGAAGAATGCTAACTTGAGGGAGTTTTAACCTCCATCCTAGTCTACATATTTAAAAACTTAGTAGTTAGGTTCTTTTCTAAATGTAGAGTGGTAGGCTTTTGAGAAAACATTTCCTATAATGTTGGATAGTGAAAAATTCCCAAAAATTAGTTGTTAGTGCCTCTAATATTCTGAGCAAGTGAAACACATGGTTAGATTAGTTGGTGTATTTCACAACAAAACTATGTAGATCATCCATGAGATATCCACTTCATTTGAATGATAGAAAGGGTAGAAGGGTTGTCTAGAAGGAAAGCCAATGATTGTTGTTAGGGCTTGTTGATCCCTTCATTTTTGGGACAACTGTATAAGGATGGTTAGAAAAAATATGCACAATGATAAACATTTGAGATCAGTGTAAGAAGCACACCAAAAGAATAAATGGATGTGACACAATTTGACTACAATGTTTTCTTAGATGTGGGTCTCTTCCCTAATATGAAATTTTCAGCCTACCTAGATCACTTTCCAATAAAGTCTATTGAAATTACAACAATTTGTAATCCTTCATCTAAGCCACTTTGGATATCAAACCTCACCAACCTACTTAACCTACCAAATTTTGACACTAATGGGAGGTGATGAAGTGTATAAATTTATTGATCAGTTGAGCACATAAGAATTATCTCTAGTTGGATAGATCATATTCCATCCATGTACACGACATCCAAGGATTAAATAGAATTTCCATGGAAGGGGGAGATGTGATTAATGCATTGAGGGGTGAAGGAGAGCATCCCCTACATAAAGGGGAAACTAAATTTTACTAATTCTCTGATATGAGGAGAGGGGGTTGTGAAGAAATATTTAGTTTGATTAATCATAGTTGTTCTATTTTTCATGCCAGTTAATTAGTTTCAAAATATGTGTAAGTATGCCAAGGGTGAGTGCACCTTGGATACACTTTGAATTGAAACTATATGAATTCAAGGCAATAAGTCATCTAGTGAATATTTTTGAAGAATGAATTTCTATAGGCCTATACCAATGCCCATGATTTTTCCAAGTATTCCATTTTTCGATAATTGTTAGTTTCATTTACTATGTGGAAAAGAGAGCTGCCACATAGTAATCAATTACATCTAATGTCAAATGGAACCATTGATTCATTGTAATATAATCCATGGAGTTTCGAGGATGCACAAAACAAAACATTTAATAAGGAAGCATTTTCTAAGTGGTATGATTTCTTGATCAATGCCACTAACAAGTTCCTAAGGATTCTATAGGTGTTACTAAATGTGAATGCAAGAAAATTTTGGTTCAAAATTTCGAGTAGTAATACATTTGTGTGGTTCAAAAGGTATATACGATAAATTTTAAAGCCACCCATTGAACATATTTATCGACAAACATATTTTGTGTGGTGTTATCTTTCAGAGTCATTGCAATCATATTTGTTGTAATCGACGTTTCGAACCAACCTCCATGGTTCATCATCAAGATTAGATCCATGAGAGAATAAGTCAGAACCCAATAGGGTAATAAATAGGGCTAGGGTGGGAATGGGAATGAATGACAGCCAACAGGTATGATAATGTTATAATACAGTTTAGTTGTAATTTATATATTATATTTTAATTTTATTATTGTTAGATCTGTTAATAATTATTTTAGTTAGAGTTTATTAATTATTAATTTAATGGCTAGTCTACTAATTATTATGAATATTAATTTTTTTTTTTTAGAAATGTATTATGGTTACATTAATAATTTAAAGTAACTATTGAATTTAACAATGTAAAAAAATAGACTATCTCGGAGGAGGAGCCGATGGGACTGAAGGAGCCTGCCTGCTAGGGTTTCGTACTTTCCTCAGACGACGCAGCCTGACCTACGCAGACAGCCATCGAGGACCTGACCCTGCACCCAGGGATCACTCATCGGCATTGGAAGGGACGGGAAGGCAAATAGATAACCCCCAGGGGGGGGTTACGGCGACCTCCCCCATGACAAATAAAGCGCAGAACCAAACAGAAGGTACGATACGCTTTGGATCGATCAACGAGAATGTGATCAATCAGGAGATCCCGCGCCAGCATGAGCGCAATGGGAAGAACAAACCGGATAATAAGGGGGATGAAGAAACAGGGCGGAATAACTGACCAGAAGATACCCCGAAGGTCTCCTCGACCACCTGCAAACCAATAGCAATAGATCGACCCAGAATCGAACTGCCGGGAGAGAAAATAGAAGAAAGAATCCAGTTTATGCAAGATCATGCGCTCATCGGGAAATTTATAGGGTTTTGGCCGACGGAAAAAGCCCTACACAGTTGGATCGCAGCGAAATGGAAGCCGAAGGGTGATGTAACTCTGCAGCTAGGCCCAAAAGGATTCTTCATAGCGATCTTCTTCTGCCTGGAAGACAAATATGGAATCCTAGTGGAGGGACCTTACTTTTTCAACTCAGCAGGTCTATACTTAAGGGACTGGGCACCCAGGTTCAACCCAGATAAGGAGGACCTCACTTGGGCTCCGGTCTGGATAAGATTATACTCACTCCCAGATGAGTATTGGGGCGAGGATATCCTGAGAAACATTGGAAATGGTCTGGGGGAATACATAAAGGTTGCCGAAGAAACGAAAATGCGAAGATACACATCATACGCTCACATCTGCGTCTTTATGCGCCTGGACAAAGCTTTGCCAGAATCGGTAAGTCTCTCGCACCGTGGCTATGAATGGATTCAACCCTTAGACTATGAACATGTCCCGTTTCGCTGTCGTAAATGCCATGCTATAGGGCATATTTTTAGAGATTGCCCCCTAAATGTCAAAGCTACTGCCCCTATCCCCTCTGACTCTTTGACCCATGATGGCTTTACCAAAGCCCCTACCCGCAAACGAGCTCACAAAAAATCAACAACAGGGAAGAAGCCCCAACAAAATAACACCTCTGACCCTACGGTCAGAAATAGCTTTGGAATCCTGGCTCACACCACGGAAGAGCAAAACACTTCATCTCCCCCCAATTCTGATATCCCTTCCTCCTCCACCCAACCACCTCTTTCAGGCCCCTCCTCGAACCTTCCTCCTACCAAAGCGGTCCCAGATAACCCCTCGGAAAGCAAGGAAAAGCAAGGGGAAAAAGAAAATGAAATGGAGGTTGACGGGTCCTCAGACCCACTCCAAAGTTCAAACATGCCCTCGGAAGAGGACAACCAGATGCAGCGCATGGAGGAAGAACCAGAGAGTATAGATCTAAATGGATTAGACATATTGGAACTTGAAGCAGCATGCAAGAAGAAAGCTTATGAAAGCATCCCAGAGTTTCAGCTTAACAAACTGGAAATGGTAATTTCCAGAGCATACCATCAGCACCAGCTAGGTATCCAAGCAGGAAGCCAATGGGATTTAAGCCAAACTCCAAAAGACTCCAAAAAAAGAGGAAGAAGAACTGATCTCCAAAGAACAATAGCGGTAGGGAAGATCCTGGTAGACTCAGGCAGGTATGCTAAGCTTACGAAGTACTACAAGCCCTCTACCAATAGTGAATCATGAAGCTCATTTCATGGAACCTAAGGGGGCTCAATAGCCCAGGAAAACTCAGAATGCTAAAAAATATGTTAAGAATGGAAAACCGCAAATATGCTTTCTCCAAGAGACAAAATGTAGCAGCTCAACTCTAGAAGTGATCCTCTCTAAAGCATGGCCAGGTAGTCACTCGGTGGCGGTGGATGCCTCTGGGGCATCTGGAGGGTTGGCTATCGCATGGAACTCCCAAGCACTTACCCTCACGGACTTTCATGCTTCTCATAATCTAATTCAAGCTGCTTTTCACATAATAGGCACGAATATACATGGGCATCTCTCGAATGTATATTTCCCGCAGGAAGCCAAGGAAAAAATTGCTCTCCTCCAGACCATAGAAGCTCTTAACTCCAATAGAAGGCACCCGCTCTAGATTGTTGGGGGGGATTTTAACATGATAACAAAATTAGAGGAAAAGATTGGGGGCAGAAACAGGCTGGAACAGGAAAACACCCTCTTTAGAGACTTCATCCAGAACGCATCCATGATAGATCTACATTATTGCAATGGCACTTTCACGTGGAGTAATCGAAGAGCAGGCAAGCATCAAATAGCCTCCAAGCTAGATCGGTTCCTTATCTCAGACAACTCGATTCACCTAGGGGGAGACTTCTCGGCAACCATTCTTCCACATTCTGGATCCGACCACTGGCCGGTAGCCCTTCAATGGCAGCGTCCTGGCAGCACCACAAGAAGACCTTTTCGCTTCGAGGAATTTTGGTTCACCCATCCCTCATTGAAAGATTTGGTTCACTCTACATGGACATCCTTCAGGCCCCCAGACGGCTCCAAGATGTACCAGTTCCAACAGAAACTCAAACATTTAAAGCTCTGCCTCAAGCGATGGAACAGAGAGACCTTTGGAAACATCTTCAGGGCGCAAGATGATCTCCATAAAGCTCTGAAGGAATTGCAGCAAGAAATAAGTACAACCGGCCACACAGAGAGAACCCTTAAGCAGGAGCAACTCATCCACAACCAACTTGAGGAGAGAAGAAGGCAGGAGGAAATATACTGGAAGCAAAAGTCCAGAATCAGATGGTTAAAAGAGGGAGAACGAAATACCAAATTCTTTCACAGAACCACAGTGCAGCGTAGAATGTGCAATAATATCCCTTACATTCAAACATCAGGAGGAGAAAGGGTGGAACAACATGAAGATATTGAGAAGGAAATCCTCAACCACTTCAAGCAAGTCCATCAAGAGCCCGACATCAACAGACGTCCAGCAATCGAAAGAATCATATGCAATGTGCCAAAATTAATTACGGAGGAACACAATGAACTCCTCCTCAGTCCAATCCAAACTTAGGAAGTGGACGTAGCTATGGCTCAGCTTAAAGAAGGTAAAGCTCCCGGCCCGGATGGTTTCACCACCACTTTCTTCCACAAGTTCTGGGAGCTAATAAAATTGGAAGTTTGGGAAGTGGTGGAGGAATTGCGAGTGAATCACTGGCTGCTTCCCTCACTCAACACCACATTCATAGCCTTAATCCCAAAAGAGGAGGACTCGATCAAGCCGGATAAGTTCAGACCGATCACACTCTACAATGTAATATACAAAGTCATCTCCAAAGTCATTGCAAACAGGCTAAAGCCCCTCTTGCCTATGCTCATTTCTCCAGAGCAGTCAGGATATGTGGAGGGGAGACAAATCATGGACGGCATCATCCTCTCGCATGAGATCATACACACTCTCAAGCACTCAAAACAGGCAGGTATGCTCCTAAAACTGGATCTTTCAAAAGCTTTTGATAAACTCAGCTGGGATTATGTACAACAAATGCTAACTACTTTCAGTTTTAGTCCCGCATGGATTCGCTGGGTCATTAGCCTCATCTCCTCCACTAGTTTCTCCATACTCGTGAATGGGATCCCTTCTCGACCCTTTGCCCCCTCCCGAGGCATAAGGCAAGGGGACCCTCTTTCCCCCTTCCTCTTTGTTTTAATGGCTGAAGGACTGGGACGTCACATTAATAATTCCCTTCACACTCATCAGCTTAAAGGTCTCTCTATTCATCAGCTGCCTGCCATTTCCCATCAGCAATTTGTTGATGACACCATGCTCTTTGGTTACCCCTCCGTTCAAGAAGCTTCTAGATTTAAATATGTGCTCAATGACTTTTCCGAAGCCTCTGGAACCAGCATCAATTGCTCCAAATCGCAGATCTTCTTCTTTAATACCCTTTGGTTGTCAAGTCTGCTATAGTCCGCATTTTGGGGTTCCCTATCACCACCCTTCCCTCCAAGTAACTTGGGGCCCCCCTCACTGTCTCAGCCATCAATCATTCCTCTTGGCGCAACCTCATTGAAAAGCTTGAATCCCATCTCAACCAATGGACGCACAGAGCTTTGAACTTAGTCAGTCGCGCAGTGCTCATAAAGGTCGTTCTACAAGCAATGTCGTTGTACTTATTTTCAATCCTAGCTGCACCGAAGTGGGTCCTAAAAAGACTAAGGAATATCTAGAGACGCTTCCTTTGGGGCGGCAATGCAACTAATCGCAAATGGGAATTGGTAAAGTGGAGCACTGTATGCAAACCAAAATCAAAAGGAGGCATTGGACTTCGAGATCCCGAGCATAGAAATGCCATCATGGGGGCCAAAATATGGTGGCAATGGCTCACAAGTCCAGGAAAACCATGGGTTACATTATGGACGGAAAGTATGCCAATCATCAACCCTAGGAAGAACTCATCAGATTAAAGCCCAATGATAAAGGATCGCTAATTTGGAATGCAGCCAAAGAGCACTATCAAATGATTCAGCAGCATAGTTTCTGGGAAGTAAGAAATGGTCTCACCACCAGATTTTGGACAAACGCCTGGAACCAAATGCCTACTCTTAGCAATGTCTTGAACCTGCCTCCGGACACCATTGGGGAGGAGACACAGCAAGCGAAGATTAGGCAATACTGGGCTCAGGACTCTGAGAAGGGATTCAGAATCTGGAAATCGGGTAACCATGTTCTAACAAATGAAGATATACAACTCTCTGTGGAGCTGGAAAGGGAACTCAACAAAAGGAAAATTAGTTGTGACGAGAGTAGAGACATTCTAAGGTGGGGATACCAGCCGAAAGGAGCCTACACCACATCTGAGGCCTACAAAATCTTATGCAATGAATCCGTTCCTCAGGACCCAATCTGGAGTAAAATATGGAGTTCGTGCTCCTGGCCCAAAATCTGTCATTTTCTCTGGTTGGTAGGACATCAGAGAATTTTGACCTAGGACAAGCTTAGAAGAAGAAATTTTCATGGCCCCTCCATCTGTTACAACTGCAGCGCCCATGAGGAAACTCTCCAACATCTGCTGGACTCTTGCCCCCTGGCAAATCAACTCTGGGAAAAAGCGAGCTTTCGGTGTCAAAGAAGATGTAGACTTGAGAATGACATCACGCACTCAATTCGTCAGTGGCCACAGAACCCTTACAAGAGTGAAATCCTCAATCATCTTTGGAAACTAGTACCCGGGCTAGTTTTGTGGAGCACATGGAAGGAGCGAAACAAGCGTATATTTAAAAATCAGTACTCCACGATAGACAGCATTTGGAACCTGCTATGCAGAAATCTTCAGGAGACTCTTATGTTAAAATCCTGGAAGGAGGAGGACTGGCCTACGCTAGCCAGCGAAAGAACCATTATGAACAACTGGCAAATTCATCATACTCAAGGCTCTCATAAGATGGACCACTCTAAAACCAATAACAAAAATCAGAACACATGGAAGCCCCCAACAAGGTCTACATTCAAACTCAACTTCGATGGAGCTTCAAAAGGGAATCCTAGTCTCGCAGGCTTTGGAGGAATAATAAGAAATCATGAAGGTGCCCCCCTAATGTTGTATTTCAGAAACATTGGATGGGACACCAACAACTCAGCTGAGCTAGAGGGTCTATGGCGAGGATTACTACTTGCTGGAGGACACAACTATCACCCCCTGGAGGTGGAAGGAGATTCTCAGATCCTTATAAACATGGCCAAAAAAATCCTTAATGGATCTCAGGCCAGGAATATCGCCACCAGCTGGAGGCTTGAAGCAAGACTGGAAGACATAGAACATGAGCTCCATAACAACAGAGCAATCACCTTCACTCACACAAGACGGGAAGGCAACAGGGTTGCGGACTTCATGGCCAATGTAGGAGTGGAGACTGATCACTCTCTAATCATAGGGCTGCTGAACACCATATTAACATATGACAAGGCTCAAGAGTGCTCTCAATTGGTCGAGAACGATGCACCGCCCCCGGATGCGGGTGATATGTGAGATGGGACAGGCGATGGGAGACGGCCACATGCCAGCCTGTGGCCATCACGTGGCAGCAGTTAAGAACCTTGCCATCGGCTGCAGCTGGTATAAGGTGGGATGGCAGACGAGAATTAATGACCCGTGAGGTAAATTGGCTCAAGCAACGGCAACAGTTATGGCGGGGGAGATCCGAAGCAGAGCCGCTGAAGGTATAAGGGAAATCACAGCTTGGGATCAGAGAATGTTTGGGGTTTTGCGGGTGCCCGGCCTCTCCGTCTCTTCGGGATTTCTTATCCGTCTGACTGGTTTATCCCTCATTCGGAGTTGGGTGCAGGAGGTCTGGTTGCAGGGGGTCTAGTTGTAGGGGACTTGAACTACCCTGTGGTCGTTTGGCACTTCGCTCTTCAGCATCCCGCAAGAATGGTGAGACCTCGACAGCGCATGCTTAGCTGCCGAGGTACCTCCAGGGGGGTTCCACGCGCAGTCAAGAAGCGGACAATGCTGTCCATTGTTGCCACTGTCACCTCGCTCGCTCTTCTCATGCCAACCCCCTCCACTCCAGCCAATTCATGGATGCAGGGGCTTCGAGCTCGAATGCTCTGCCTGCCTTTGGTTCGGCCATATTCAATTTCAGCAGCGCCATGAACAATCCGTGGATTAGCGCGCATGTCTCTGTCTTGTTCATAGAAAATGCCAGGGAAGATGAGGATGCCCTAGACGAACAGGGGCAGAGGACGAATGACAATCAGCACCATGAAGCAGTGGCCTCTGAAGCAGACAAGGAGCAGAAGGGTAAGGATGCGACCTCATCCCCGGAAGCCGTAGAGCAATGTGAGAAAGACAAGAAGCCGGGAACTTGCAAGGAGGAAGACACATATCCCACTGCGGCTGAAAGAGAAGCCTATGGCTGGTGCCGGGTCGAGGAGGTGCAAATGGACGACTGAGGACGCCCGCACATAAGGTTTCTATGGCCTTCTGTATGGTCTTTTGCTGTTTGTTTTATTTTGAACTTGTCAAAGTAACAATGTGTCTACTCTCTTTCGTGTCTGGGTCTACTTCCAAGTTACTGAATTTTGTATCAAGGATCTGGGTAAGGTCGGTCTCCCCTGCGTGGGATGAAATGGTTAATGCCCTTGCGTGGGCGAGCTCCTATGGAAGTCTAGTTTCTGTGTCTGGCGCCCTGTGTGGCCTAGTTTCAGCATGACTCAATCGCTCTCGGGTGACATGCCCAGAGCATGACTCTCTTCTGTTTCACCATGATGTATTTTTGTTTCCTGTACATAATAGAATAGTTTAGTATTTTACCGAGAAAAAAAAATATATTTAAAGTAACTATCAATTAATAAACTCACTAAAATTTTTGTAGAATTGATTAATCTTATTAATTATATGATCAAGATGAGTATAAATAGTTTATTAATAAATAGTTTATTCATGGTCAAGAGTGAAGAAGCAATGGACATCAATAAAATATAACATACACACTACTTGAAATTTCTTCTAAGGGTATATGGATAAAGTAGGTTAACTTGAATTATAATTTTGAGCTTGAAGAGTAACCAGGGTAGTCTTCATGGTCACCTACATTACTGACTATACTGATGCAACCCATTCAAACTAAACCCCTTTTTCTAGGAAGGGTTTGAAGGAATGTATAATATGGGTGATTATATCTTTAAAAGTTGGGATAAGAAAAATATAGAAAAGCGTCAACCCATTGAGCTACATTCCCACTGCAACTTCTATTCAACCAAGCTAGGTTGGATTAAATCATATGTTGGTTGTGATAGATAATAAAACATCCTAACAACCAATGATCTTAGACACATTTTTGTAGGATCTTACAAACATTAACAAATGGAACAAATTCATATTTATTGAGAAAACATTGAATTCCTACCAAGAATGTTAAAAAATAGTTCTAAAACTCCTATGTGACTATTGAAAATGATATGAAGGCATCTATTTTGCATATCCTAGGAATCTTGATAAAGAGTTAAGTGGTACATACAACCCTTCCATCTGTAAGGGAACCATAGCAAGAAATATAAACTTGTGTACAACATCGAGCTATAGAAAACACAAAGGATTGGAGGAGCATCGAGGGCTAAGTTGTTGAGATAGTTGAAAACTTTTTAGGCTCAAGTAGAGTTGGAGGTGAACCACCACAAGAGTCACATGGTTCTAGTGAATGTTTAGGGGATATATGAGTACAAGATGATGGGCATATGGATGAGGGAAAATAATAGGAGGTGCATAAAATGTCTCAAGTACTAATACTTCTCTGTGATCACCATTAGATATATTATCCATAATTTTACAACTTGAGAAATTCATGTAGTATGCTACCAAGTGTTGTGGATTTTCTAGGATGACATAGATGTGGTATAATACTTTATATATACCACCTAGAAGTGAACTATGAATTCATATTACAAGGTTGTGATAAAAATAGACATGAAATTTGAATGAAATGTCATCTAAAACCATTTATTTCTAGTATACAATAATAATTTAGTTGTTTTTCAAGAGCTAAAAAATCCAATGTTTAGAGGAATAGGCATAATCCACCACTAATCACATATGAATGGTGAGGTTGGTCTTAGAAGAGGTTGAGAAAATTATTTTCTAGAGTAGAGCACATGAATGAAGAAGTACATACCACCCATCAAAAACATCAAGCACAACCTCTATAGGTCACCCAAGGGTGAGAAAATGAGAGGAAAACTTAATAGTGGGTAGAGGATGAAGTAGAAGTTATTCAAGTCTAGTTAGAGAGTTTGCGGCTAGAATTGCATTAAGTTGACCCACAACCATTATAAAAATATATATATTGTTGACCAACATAATGTTTAGAATGTGTGTGTGTGTGTGTGTGTATATATAATGGTGGAAACTACATCAATGGGAAGGTGAATTACAAGAGTAACTAGACCATGCATATTCCTAAGGAAGTTAGTAACAACAACAATTGATGGGTCATTTTAGGTACTTGTTTCATGAGGTCACTATTACAATGACATAATTGCATAGATCCATAACATAATGTATGGAAATGTTTGCAATTGTGAAGGATTGGATGGGTCTATTGCAGCAATGGAATAATTTTATTGAGGTGTTGGAGAAAGAGATAAAATAGATCAATGCATAGACCCACTATGGAGCAATAGGTTAAGTTTAAAAGAATTAAAGTTTTAGATGATCAATTAAATGCACTCCATGAGGAAGTAATGGCTAAGAAGAAGGACTTGAGGGATTCTTAACCTCCATCCTAGTCTATATACTTAAAGACTTTGTAGTTATATTCTTATGTAGATATACAGTGGTGGGCCTTTGAGTAGACATGGCCTATAGTGTTGGATTACCAAAAATTAATTGCTAGTACCTTGAATATTCTAAAATAGTAAAACACATGGTTAGACTAGTTTGGTGTATTCCACAACCAAACTTTGTAGATAATCCATGAGCTAGCCCCTTCATTTGAATGATAAAAAGAGTAGAAGGGTTGACTAGAAGGAAATCCAATGATTGTGGTTAGGGCTTGTTGGCCCCTTCATTTTGGGGACAACTATAGAAGGATGGTTAGAAAAAGATGCACAACAATGAACCACTGAGATTAGTGCAAGAGACATACCAAAGACATAAAGTGGTGTGACACAAGTTTACTACAAGTGGTTATGAGTTGTAGAATGTAATTAATGAGTCCACCAAGGTAGTGGATTGACATAGTTATCCCTATCCCTTTTGTAACTACGTTGACATAGTCAACATCAACAAGTAGAATTGTCTAAAATACTCTAAAGAGTAGGGAGAAATGGTTAATCAGTTGTAGCTTATTTGTTGCTTAGGTTGAGCTTTGCATTGGGATGTATTGGTTTCTATTTTTTAGACTGTCAATAAAAGAATCGTATATCTTATTGCAAGCTAATGAAGGACACAAGTAAAGAAATATTATGAGCCCAATTAAAATTATAGGCATGCATTCCTTATGAATTTATTAATGGAGTTGTATTGCTAATTGGTTTGCATGTGAGTTTTAGTTCATCTATGTTTCACTTATGTTGATGGCCTAGTTATGCAACTATTCTATTTATTATGCATATCACATGTATAAGGCGAATGAATGATATAATAAGAATGTATGTGAGGTTGCATTTATTCCACTATATTTCCCTAAAATTATCAATGATTAGTTGCATTTTGAGTGATAGCTTCTTCCCTTTGGAAAATTGAAAATGATAATGCATCTACAATATAATGGGGCTTTTGTTGGCAACCTATGAGAACCATGGTCTCAGTCAAGCACCAACAATGGTTCCATTGCTTTGCCCAATTTTTTTAGGAAATGTTGTGGGAGGATAGATGAACAAATATGTGCAACAATGAAGTATAAAGATCCATGCAAAGGCTGTGCCAAACTTCATAAAGTCTCACAATGCAAGTTTGATACAAACAATTATGAGCTGTGGACTGCAATTAATGAACCAACCAAGGTAGTGGGTGGACACATAATCTCTATACATTTTTTAGAAAATATGAAATGGTCAACTTTAACAACTAAAAATGTATAAAATTTCCTAGAGGCTATGGGAAAAGGGTTAATGATTTGTGTAGTTCATTTATTGCTTAGGTTGGGCTTTTGTTGAAATGTATTGATCTATGTCTTATGGGTTTGTTCATAAAAACATTGTAGATCTCATTGTAAGCTAATGCAGGACATGAATAAATGAATATTTTGGTCCCCATAAAGTTATAAATGATTTCCTTATGAATGTCTTAAAGGAGTTGCAATGATTCTTTATTTGAGTACAAGTTTTGGTTTATCGAGCTTTCACTTGTGATGATGATTTAGTTATCCAAATATTCTACTCATTACATAACCACTATGTATAAGATAAATGAATATTAGAATAAAAATGTGTAAAAATATAAGCATCCCGTTATATTTCATTATAACTCTAATTTCTAGATGTCCTTAAAGAAGAACCTTCTTCCTATTTGGAAAAATGAAAATACCAATATATTTAAATTAAATTACAATTATGTTACCTAACTATTAAAAAACATTAATATCAATATAAATTAATTAATAATTAAAATAAATTAATGTGAATTATTTGAAGAAACAAAAACTTGTACTATTAATTATGGATTATGTAAATAAGTGATATATAGCAAACAACTTTATACATACACCTTTATACATACACCCCATACAACTTTATGATGCTTTTCCCATCCCTTTCAACATTGTCACTGTTTGACACAAACAAAATGTAATCCCTATAATAGGATCAGGTTTCCGTTGTTAGGAGAAACCAGAGTTAATTCCAACTACTTGGAACCTGCATTCAACAGAGATTTTAAATGCGGTTTCTAGAAATTGTTGACAAAGGGGCAAGCTTCTTCAGGAAGCCACCGCTTGAATTGATGTCTAGAAGTTTCTCCATCTTGTATAAATACCTGTTAATCGATGAATGGGAGTAATTCTTGTGTTCTGTGTTTATGTGTTGTGTTGATGAATTGAGTCTCTCTGCTGTCTGATATGGTATCAGAGCAGGTGTGAGGTCGAGAGTTGTATGAGACCTTGTGGAGTATATAAGGAGGTGAAATATTACTATAGAGGAGTTGTGAGCTGTAAGCTGTAGCTGCGAGCATTAAGAAGTGTGCTGAGAAGTGTTGCAGAGGAGCCATGCAAAGGAGGGCTCAACTGTGCGTTGCGGTGGAGGTTGCAGCAGCCGCTGTGGTGAAGAGTGCGATCTTGAAAGAGTTGTGCGGTGAGGGAAAAATAAACACTCACCAGTCGCTTGATATCAGTCCATCATTTTCTTTTGCTTATGGAGTTTTATCATGGTTAAGATTCTGTCATAGCGTCTCTCTGTCGAATTTTTTTATAATCTGCATGTTGTGTTAAGGTGTGAAGAAAACAGTTTTGCTGGAGTTGTTTGAGCTTTGTGTTGATGTTTCCCTCAGCAAAGGTCTTTGTTGTGTCAATTTTTCTGTTTGTCTATTAATACAAAAGCTTCACTTGCCAAGGTTGTGTTCAGAATCGTTGGCAGTGCGCTTCCCAGCTGCTGATATATGAGAAATTGGATTCAAAGGGTAATCTGTAGCAGCAATCGTACGTGGAATAGTCTAATTTTTTACTATTATTTGAAGCTTCTTACATAGTTAAGCTAGGAGTTTGTCTGTTTAGGCAGTTAAGAGGTTTTATACAAGTGACAGCAACAAGGTTATATCCTGTCTCATGAACTCTCACTGTCTTTGGCAATAATTATAGTGGAGCATCAGTTTGATGGATGTATCTCGTGATGAAAGTGGTTTGGTATTACAGTGTTATCTGTTGTCTGTTCATTAATGTTCCATGATGTTGTTTTAGCATTCATACTTTTATACTGCTCCTGGTTGGATTTCAAACCAATAGAAGTTTTGATTTGTCTATTAAAAAAAAAAAAATTGCATTTTGGTGATTGGAGGAAGTTTTTTTACATCATGGAAAATCTGTTTCTTGATACTTATATGAATGAATCCACCAAACTTGATGGAGAAGATTATGTGAATTGGAAATTCAAGTTAATGACTATTTTAGAAGGAAATAATTTGTGGTCCATTGTGAGTGGAGATGAGCCCAAACCCACTGTTGCGGGTTCTATTCCAGATTGGGAGAAAAGGGAGACAAAAGCAAAAGTGTTGCTACGTATGTCCGTAAAGGACAACATTATTCCTCACAATTGCAAGACATCAAAAGAAACATGGGATATGCTGAAGAGTTTGTATGAAACAACAAATACAAACCAAATCTTGTTTTTGAATACTAAACTTTTATCTCTAAAAATTGAAGCAAATGAAAATATAAGCAATTCCATATCTCGTGTCAAAGATTTAAGTGATAAGTTAGGAGATATTGGTGAAAAGGTGTCTAGTACTCACTTAGTCACCATCATATTAAATGTCTTAGTACAAGATTATCAAATTTTTGTTTCAAGTCTTGCAGCTAGAGAGAAACCCCCTTCATTTGATGAATTGACAGGAATTCTTCTACAAGAGGAGGAGAGGATGAAGAGCTTTAATTTGGGCTCTAGTAGTTCAGATTTGGCATTGGTGGCCAAGGGAAAATATCCATACAGAGGCAAGCCATGGGACAAGAACAAAGGAGGCAAGTTTCAAGCAAAACAAAAAGGTATGACACAGTCTAAATTTCCAATCCATAAGAGAAATGATGAGTGTTATTATTGTGGCAAACCTGGGCATCATTCTAAAGATTGTTATAAAAGGAAATATAATGAGTCTAGGCAAAGAAAAAGAAGGCATAATGGAAATTTTGTGGACAAAGATAACTCAATCAATGATGGATTTAAAAATCTTAAATTGTTTGTTTCTAATGCTGCATTATCTGTGGAAAATGATGATAAGAATGCTTGGTTCATTGATTCTGGTGCGTCACTCCATATGTCTTGTAATAAGGAGTGGTTTGATGAATATCATGAAAACATTGATGGAACATATGTTTGCCTAGGAGATAACAGATCACTTAAAGTTCAAGGTTATGGAGTAATAGGTGTGAATTTGCCTAATGGACAAGAGAAACAGATCCATAATGTGATGTATGTTCTTGATATCAAAAAGAATTTAATTTATGTTTCTACTATTACTGACCAAGATTTGAAGGTCGAATTTGTTAAATCACAGTGTGTAGTGAAAGACATTCAAGATAAGTACAAGGTTATTGCCACAGGAACCAGAGTTAGAGGCTTGTATAAGTTGGATGTGACTAGGAAAAGTCATCAAGCGTTGGCATCTACAACAATATCAACAGTAGATTTATGGCATCAAAGGTATGGACATCTAAATCACAAAGATTTAATGCTACTTCAAAAGAAAACTATGGTTGAAGGGCTTCCTGTCTTAAAGAATGATCATGTTGAATGTGAAGCATGTGTACTTGGCAAGCAACATAAGGAGGAATTTCCTATACAGAAAGAAAAAAGGCAAAGGGAAATACTTGAATTAATTCATAATGATGTATGTGGACCTATGCAAACTAGATCTATTGGTGGAGCATGGTATTTTCATATTTTTGTGGATGATAGATCTAGGTATACATGGGTTTATTTCATAAGAAAGAAGAGTGATGTTTTTGAGTATTTTAAAGAATTTAAGAATATGATAGAAAAAAAAAACTAGTAATTACATCAAAATTTTGAGACCTGATCAAGGGGGAGAATTCAAACCAAGAGAATTTAATCAATATTGTAAAAGCAATGAGATTCTGCAACAATTTATGGTACTACATACACCTGAGCAAAATGGAGTTGCTGAGACGAAAAACAGAACACTAGTTGAATGTGCACGTAGTATGCTTCAAGGTAAAAATATCTCTAATATTTTTTGGGCTGAAGCCATTAATACTGTTGTTTGTTTGAAAAATAGGAGTCCAACCAAAAGTTTAGAGCTTAAAACACATTTTGAATCATTTTATGGGTACAAACCAAAAGTGAGTCATTTAAGAGTTTTTGGTTGCAAGGCATTTGCTCATATTCCAAAAGATGAAAAAAGAAAACTTGATGCAAAGTCAATTAAGTGCATATTTATTGGTTATTGTGATAATCAGAAAGCATACAAGTTGTTTGATCCCAGTACTCATAGACTGCTTGCAAGTAGGGATGTGGTGTTTCATAAGATTGCAAATGAAGGCGATAAAATAAATAATACTAGTGTGTGGCATGATATTGATGATTATGTCAAATTAGATCCAAGTGTTGAACAAGAATAGGAACAAGCACAGGAACAGGTACAGGTTCAAGAGCAAGTGGCATCAAGCAGTCATGACACTCCAAAGAGAGGAGAGGAGACTCTGCAAAGCCAAAAGAAAGATGGAAACAATAAAACTCCAAGAAGGTCATCACGTCAAAGTTAGGTACCTGTAAAGTATAAAGATTATGCATTAATGTCTCATGTTATGAATGTTGTAGAACCTTCAAGCTATGAGGAAGCTAAAGAATATGAAGAATGGAGAGATGCAATGAATGAAGAATATAACTCTATAATGAAGAATGACACATGGGAATTAACGTAAGTGCCTAAAAACAAAGTTCCCATAGGATGCAAATGGCTTTATAAATCTAAATTTAATGTTGATGGAATTATTGATAAACATAAAGCTAGATTGGTTGCAAAATGATATTCACAAAAGGAGGGAATTGATTATGAAGATACTTTTGCACCTGTAGCTAAGTTAAACACAATTATAATCATGATTGCATTAGCTACAAAATATAATTGGAAAATGCATCAGTTAGATGTCAAATCTGCATTTTTGAATGGTGAGTTAAAAGAAGAAGTTTATTTAGTACAACCTGAAGGGTTGTAAAACAGGGACAAGAGCATCTAGTTTGTAGGTTAAAGAAAGCCTTATATGGTTAGAAACAAGCACCAAGATCATGGTATGTGAAAATTGATTCTTTCTTTTATGAGAAAGGTTTTATGAGAAGCAAAAATGATCCTAACTTGTACATCAAGGAAGATGAAGGCAAGAATGTTGTTTTAATATCTGTATATGTTGATGATCTTATCATAACAGGAAATGCATGCAAGGTGATTGAAGAAATTAAAAATCAGTTGTCACATGTATTTGAGATGAAGGATCTTGGTGAATTGCATTCTTGTTTAGGTCTTGAAGTTTGGAGGGACCCTCGTAAGACACTAATCACACAAAGCAAATATACAAGGGAAATCCTTAAAAGATTCAATATGATTGAATGCAAAGCAACATCTACTCGTTTAGAACAGAATGTCAAATTGTGCAGTGATGATGGAACCAAAGAGGTGAATGGAATGATGTACTGTCAACTGGTGGGAAGTCTGAACTATCTCACCACTACCAGGCTAGATATAGCATATTATGTCGGCATACTTAGTCAGTTCATGACTAAGCCTTGTGAAAGCCATTGGAAAGCAGCAAAGAAAGTCCTTCGATATCTGAAAGGAACACTTAATTTTGGTATTATGTATACTGATGAATTTGATGTTGAATTGGCAGTTTATTTTGATTCTGACTGGGTAGGAAATCCAGATGATAGGAAATCTTCTACTGGATACGTGTTCAATATTGGTTCAGGACCAATATCATGGAGTAATAAGAAACAACCAACTGTTTCATTGTCATCCACTGACGCTGAATATAAAGCATTATGCAGTGCTACCTATGAAGCAATATGGCTTAGGAGGATACTTGAAGATGTTGGAGAAACACAACAAGCACCTATACTGATCAGATGTGACAATCAAAGCACTATCAAATTGGCAAACAATCTTATATATCATGCAAGGACAAAACACATTGAGACACAACATCATTTTGTAAGAGAAAAATTACAATCAAAAGAAATTGACTTATCATATTGTAATACAAATGAAAATGTGGCTGACATATTCACCAAGCCTCTTGGAAAGGCTAAAATTGAAAAGTGTAGAAATAAGTTGTGCATTGTAGAAAATCCAAATTATGTAGTAAGCCTAGCTGAGACTTAGACCAGCAGGCATATCAGATGTTTGTTATATAGTTGGAATTAAGGGGGAGTGTTAGAAGAAACCAGAGTTAATTCCAACTACCTGGAACCTACATTCAACAGAGATTTTAAATGCGGTTTCTAGAAACTGTTGACAAAGGGGAAAGCTTCTTCAGGAAGCCACCGCCCGAATTGATGTCCAGAAGTTTCTCCATCTTGTATAAATACCTGTTAATCGATGAATGGAAGTAAGTCTTGTGTTCTGTGTTTATGTGTTGTGTTGATGAATTGAATCTCTCTGCTCTCTGATATCCATAAATAGAGTTTTAAACCCAAAAGGCTACTTTAAGAGTTGACCATGTTCATACCCATCCTGAAGTGAAAAAAAAGAGAGGAAGAGAGAAGCAATCTGCCACACACAACGTGTTAAACTTCCTTTATTATCATATAAAGGAGTAACGTGTTGGCTGTTAATATTGTCACATAAACTTTGTGTATTCTCATGCAACTAAAGGTAAGTTTATATCAGTAACCTTCACTTTTAAATATTATTTCGAGTCTCCTCTGTAACCAGTAATAGATTAAGGGATTCTTGTCATTAAAAATTTATAGATATTTTTGGAAAAATATTTAAAAAAATAATATATATTAAATAATTAATCATTAATAATAATATTGTTTTTTTAAATAATATTATTTGATTTATTTTAAGATTTATAAATAATATATTATATTTAAATTTTTATAATAATAAATATATTTTAAAGATTCTTACTCATTAATGTTTTGATAATGTTTGTTTAGATAGTATTTAATAATTTGTATTGATTAATTAAAAAAACATATTACATAAATAATATGAATATAAGTTATGATTTTTTGAATATGGGTAAGCCATAACAATTACATATGAAATTTGTTATTTATAATTTAAGAATATTTAAAATAAAACAGTGTTGAAAATCTATAATTAAAAATTTTATAACATGTGTTTTTAAATGTAAATATGTTTATGTTGATTATTTTTATAATTAATAATAATTTAAAATAAAATTAGAATTTAGTAAACTTTTATAATTTCTTGATATTTATAATTTGAGATGTATTATGTAATATATGTTATTGTGCTGAGTTTTTTTACTTTAATATGGTAGGTAGAAATGTTATAATGTAATGCAAACATTTTAATTCAGTAAATAAAATAATAAAATAAAAATAACCTTAGAAAAATAAAATAAAATTAAAATTAAAAATTACTCATGGTATTGATTCATGGTATTCATGTGGAATATAGCCTATTTAAAGGGGGAAGTTAAACCATCCTAGGTCCATCTTAACTTAGAATCTACCAAGGGCTATGAGGGGATCAATTCGGATCAATTCTCCTGAAATGCAAACCTCTTTTAAAGTGAAAAGAGTAGATTTGGTGTTAAGATGAATGTAGATTTTCTAGTATGTAGAGAAGTTGTAATGTCATGTTTAACCTTTTGACTTAATCAAATTATATCAAAAAATGCAAACCTCTTTTAAAGTGAAAAGACATTTGATCCCTCTAGCCTCTTGATAGATCTAGTGTTAAGATGGATGTAGGTTTTCTCAATAATAGAGTATGGTAGAAAAGTTGTAATGCCATATCTAAGGTTTTGACTTAATCAAGTTATATCAAAAAAAATTATCATTATAATTAATAATAAAACTAATTTAAATTTATCTTTACATCTATTCAGAAACGTTAAAAACAGAGACTTTAAAAAGATCAAATACCTTTCAGCACTTGATAAATTCTCAGTTAAAATAAATGTAATATAATAAATATTGTGATATAATTACAGATTTTAAGTTTTCTTTTTTCTATCATATATATTTTTTTCATGGGTATATTTTTCATCATAGATTTCTCATATATTTTTTTCAATTTTTTTTTTTTTTAAATTCTTCATTAATCAAATAAGAAATTACATATGGCTTTAGAGACAACAGAAATTCTACCATCATATATAAGCATCTATGATGATACCCACAAATATCTCAATCAGCCTGTAGGTATCATCTGTATCCTTTTTTTCTCTACCTTTAAATTTCCCTGTACAAATGGAGAAAGCCATTTTAAATTTCTGTGTACAACCACATGGAAATGGTTCCATGGCCACAAACTGGTGATATATCACTATCCCTGACTTCTGTAGCAATTAAGAAGTGGCTGAATTCCAAGGAGGAACGTAGCGAGGAAGTTACCTAAAAGACTCTCTCTGTATCTCCACAGGAGCTGCATCTGACATCTTCAATGCCTAATTATGTTCATGGTTGGCATTCACGGGCGGACGTTGAAATGTCAGCGTTCATTCATGCAGAAATGGGGGTGGTTGAAAAAAGAGAAAAAGGCGGAGGCTTTGCAATTTGCGAGCACATGGAGGAGTAACGATCACCAATTCATGCAGAATCAATATCGTGGATTAAATTCTTGTAACAGGCCAACCAGACTACCAGTACGCTTTGTTACTGACACTACAATCACTGCTATATATTACTGACGGTGACTCTGCACTTCAAATCTTTCCAATTGCTTCAGTCCCTTGTATTTAGTACGTTCGGCCTGTTCATGAACGACAAAAAATGCTAGCAGTTGGTGTTTCACAAGTTACTCAGATAGCGATCATACAGATCCATATTAAAACCTTGAAACCTTGATTTGTACCGAAATTTAAAAAACTTCAAAAGTGATTTTGAACTTATTGAAACAGGAGATCACTTTCTTGACAGTCATATTCTAGAATATTCTTGGAATCTGTAATCCACATAAAAATTATTGAAAGTGTTAATTTCAATTCTTGAACTTATCTCTATTGCAGGTTTATATTATAGTTCGAAATTATAATATTACACCAAATAACTTGGCCAGAGAATTTTTCAATTGGGAAAAATTGGTTTAAAAAAATAATAATGTGAACATTTAAAAACTGTTTTTATATGATTAAGAGTTTATCTTCCTTACACCTAATTAAATAGGTTAGGTCTAAGATGTTAATGTCCCAAGACCATTAGTGAAAGCTTGTTCCCTAATTAAATAGATTAGATTCAAAGAAGTTAATGTCTCAAGACTATTAGTGAAGGCTTGTCTCTTTATGGATTAGTGAGAGTGAAAGCTTGTCCCCTTACTGACCAAGAGTGAAAGATTGTCCCTTTATAAACCACCACGGTCAAGATGGAGTGACCTATTCCTTTGTAACATTATTTGTTAATCAACATTAATGAATAATGTTTAGAAATAGCATGTACCATTGAGTGATCATTATATTATGTTGTGTTTTCACATCTTGTTAAGGAGAAAAAAATGTCAATAAGACTTCCAAAATTTTAATTTTGATTAAAGGATAGAGATTATCTTAAAAATACTTATGACTCTTTATTTTATAATTAAATTGATTAACTAAAAAAATGTGTTTTTAGGACAAGTATGGTTAGTAAATCACTATATTGGCCTATAATATTGTAACAAAGTCTATTTACAGATTAGCAATATCTATGGTTTTATATATATATATATATTTACTTTTTCATAAATAAATTTTAAATTATTATTTTCTATTTTGGCTAAGAGCTTGTTTTCCTGGTTTTCCTTGATTAATAGTGATAAATCAACCTACATTAACAAATAACAATTTTCCTTGAATAAAAGTGATGAGTCAACCTACATATTGTAATTGTTCTCACTATTGATTTGACCAATAAACTACAATAAATTTTCTCACAACTTTTTTTCTATATAAAAATAAAATATGTAAAATGTTTTGTATAATATATCTACAGGGTCATAATGATATTCATCAAAATTTACTATAATATTGCTATTTATTTTTAATTTTGTATTTCCTTCTTCTCTTCCTATATGAGTTCAATGAAGCCCAACAAAGTGGTTTTGTAAAGTCAGTAAAGATAGTGAATCTCGTTAGGGATACTAAACTAATTCACTTACCAATTTCTTTAAATATTTAAAAATACAAATCAAAATATCAAAATTTTAAATTAATTCAATAGAATTTCACAACTATATTCTTTCTTCTATTTAACAGTCTATTTGAATTTACACATATAAGTAAACAGTTAAGAATGGTGGATTGCATTATTCTATTTTATATAATGAGAAGATGATAGTACTAATATATTTGAAGTGGAGTTTTCTTACGGCAGCGAATTTTGTTTTCCAGGTTGGAACCCATTTGTGATATTGTAACTATATTTATTTCTAAAGTAGGCAAGGCATGATTCCCTGTGACTTCGTGGGGGGATTTATTATTTAGCTTAACATTAAAGTAGGGAAAGGTGATTATATATATATATATATATCAATTTATATTTAAATGTTGAAATGTTAGTATTCATTTATGTAGAATTGGTGGTGGTTGAAAATTGTGATGGCAAGGAAAAGTAGGGTTGGAATTTGGTGAGAAAAATGCTCGTCATAAAGTATTTTGGTTGTATTTGATGTTTAAAATTTTGACATAACTGTTTTTTTGATGTGTTGAAATTTACAAAAAGTACTTTTGATGGGTTATTATTTTCTGAAAACATTCTTAATGCTGTATATCAAGCTGTGTTTTATTTGGACTAGGACCTGTCATGGTGTCACATCCATCCATTTATTCACCTAGTATGGAGTAAGAATGGGAGTAGGAGGACATCAATGTTGTGTGAACTTGTGTCATGGTGTCACATCCATCCATTTATTCACTTAGTATGGAGTAAGAATGCGTGTAGGTGGACATCAATTATGTGTGTACTTGTACCTCTTTAGTCTACTAAAATGTACGATGGAAATTGATTTGACACATTATATTGGAGAATTTATGATCTTCAACTAATGTATCAATCTAGTTATTTCCAAATCGTGCTTGAATGTGCAGCCAACAACTTAAAGTGACTCCACACAGAGAGGCTAATCATGGATGGGACCTACAATTGAAGAATTAGGTGTATAACAAAATTTTCTTGTCTACAATTGAAGAATTAGGTGTATAACAAAATTTTCTTGTCTTATAAAATCAAGGCCTCCTCCATCGATTTGTGCTTGCTAAAATCATCCCACTCCATGTGGGCTTACTTGTTTGGCTGTGCAACCTTGGAGTTAGTCTCCACAGTCTTTTCATGGCCTTAATACCTTGGTGGTTGGATGGAGACCATTAAACCATTAAAAAATGCCCTTAGCATGGCCTTAATACCTTCATGGTTGGATGGAGACCATTAAACCATTAAAAATGCCCTTAGTTTGCTTTGGGTATATTCTTTTTTGTCTGTTAAAATTATGTAGAGCATTAACCTTAGTGGGTTTTAATCAATTTTACATTTTTTATTTTGAAAATTTTACTATGCAATAAAATTCGAAAACAAAATTTTGTTAAAGTTATGTATAGCCAGTGGGTTTTAATCAATTTTACATTTTGTGGGTTTTAATAGATTTTATATTTTCTATTTTGAAAATCTTACTATGCAATAAAATTCCAAAACAAAATTTAAATGAAGAAACTCTGCCACTCCAATGTTTCAGAAGAGTGAATTCCATAATGTTGGCCCACTTGACAATCTTTATGAAATGACGAGTGGAAAATAAATCACATGCCATAGAAAACTTAGGTACTCCATTTTTTTTTTGGATAGTGTATGTAGTTATTTTTCCCCAACTTGTGAGTTATTTTCAAGGGTTCACTATCATTCTACAACAAATCATTATATAATATAAATATTTCTTTTACTTTATTTTATCACATATTTTCTTATAAAATTATCCACTATCATTCTATTTTACCCTGAATTTTTAATTTAAAATCAATCAGTAAGATCTCCGGTTCCGTGAAACCTCATTTCCACAGCCATTGCCACTTGAGCTACCCTATGTAGACCAAAAAATCCAAAATCTTATAAGTAAAAAAAAAAATCCAAATTCAAATTCCTATTCCTAACCATGGAGAAGAGTAACTATCACCAATCCATGCAGAATCAATATCGTGGATTAAATTCCTGTAACAGGTCCACATGCAGGAATTCGATCAGCCAGTACGCATTTGTTACTGACACTACAATCAGTGCTATATATTACTGACGGTGCACTCTGCACTTCAAATCTTTCCAATTGCTTCAGTACGTTCGGCCTGTGCATGAACGACAAGAAATGCTTGCAGTTGGTTTTTCACAAGTTACTCAGATAGTGATCCTACATATCCATATTAAACCTTGATTTGTACAGAAATTTAAAAAAGTCCAAAGTTCTTTTGAATTTATTTTTATGGTAGATTTTGGAAATATATTGGATTTTTTTTGAATGGATAGTTATATTTCATAATATTTATGGAATCTCTAATTTACATAAAGATTTTTGAAAATGCCAATATCGATTTCTAAAATAATAATGTGAATATTTTAAAACTGTTTTTAAAGAGTTTATATTTTTTATATTCAACTAAATAAGTTAGACCTAAAGATGTTAATGTTCTAAGACTATTTAGTTAGACCTAAAGATGTTAATGTTCTACGACTATTTGTGAAAGCTTGTTTCTTAATTAAATAGGTTATTATTTTAAAAAGTTAATGTCTCAAGATTCGTGAAAGTTTGTTTCTTTATGGATCACTGAAAATGAAAACTTGTTCCCTTACTCATCATGAGTAAAAGTTTGTCTCCTTACAAAAGTCAAGATAGGTGAAGATGAAATGGTTTTTTTTCTTTTGTAACATTATTTGTCAATTAACATTAATGAATAATGTTCATATCTTTAGATTATGTTGGGTATTCTCATATTGCTAAGAAAAAAAAAGGTCAATAAGGCTTCCAAAAGTTTAATTTTGATTAGATGATAGAGAATTATCTTAAAAGTACTTATGCCTCTTTATCTTTTTAATGAAATTGCTTACCTAAAAAAATTATGCCTCTTTATCTTTTTAATTAAATTACTTAACTAAAAAAAATGTCGTATAAACATGACTTTGGTTTTTTGGGACAATATTGTTAGTAAATCATGGTATTGGCATATAATATCGTAGCAAAGTCTATTTACAGATTAACAATGTCTATAGTTAATAAACTTATATATGTTTAACTTATATATTACTTTTTTATATATATTAATAATACTAAATATTTTGATTCTTATAAGCATTTATTAGTCATATAAATTTGATATTTAAAAATGAAATAACATATATTTATAATTACATTTTATTATTATTTTTTTGATGAGGTAAGAGTAGGATTGTCTATTAAGCTTAGCTAAAAATACATAATTTACAAAAGGTCGCACCCGCTTTGTGAGAGTTCAACAGTCAGTAGGGCAGGCCGAACCAAACTATGTACCCAAAACCAATAGAAACCTAAGTAGGAAAATCAGGAAGAACCACCAAACAGTTAAGGCATTAAGCCATCTAGTAGTGTTGTCGTCCAACAAAAGAACTAAGAAATCCATGGAGAACTAGTCCATCGAGCCGGAGGTTACAAAAGGGTGCAAATGACTCACCATGGGTCCACAAGAGGTCCCACCACCAGCGAAGCTGAAAACTATCAAATAGACTCGACGAAAATTAAAGCATAACACTCTAATCTTTTTTTGGGTTCGACCAAATAGCATAAACAAATCGTCGTTGTTGATCAGTAGACTAAAATCCAACGGTCTTCATGAATATCGGGAGGACAAGAAGTGCGAGAGTTAACCGCCCGATGAGGGCGGTTTTCTCTCACATCGCTCCACCACACATCACACGAAGAGTGGAATCGAAGCCGATCTCAAAAATATCATAAACTAGTCGGACCCCGCCCAATATACCACTTGTGGTTTTGGAGCAGTTGAAGCACGAAAAGACAAAAACGTCCTTTCACCACGTGTTGTCCTTCTATTTCATCCAGTGGGCAGATCTTGAGCCGATCCCATCCACCACGATCCTCTATTAAACACCAACTAAGCAAAATGAAAATGGACACCTCACCCTATGGTGATATCCGAGTCAATCCTTTCATCATACAATTAGAATAATTCTAGACTAAGGAAAAACCCGCCCGTGGGTTAGATTATATGGGGTTCTCCATCCACCCGCCAATCTTCTGAGTCCCTTTGATCTATCCTGTTAGTCCATAGTTCCATATCCTGGGTTGCCTGACAGTGAAAGTCCTCCCACAATTTGCCTGGAGGTAACGAGTCCCAAGCATACCTAGAATCCCTATCCCTATTGGTGACTTCTTCATTTTCCAATCGATCCACTAACATATTAGCTTTCCTTTTTACATGAACAAATCTGACAGTTTTAAGGGTACACGGGTGAGAGTGGATGTGGTAAAAAACCTGCAAAAGCTTCTAGTGCTTCAACACTTTATCTGGAGAGGTTCCATTGCTAATTTTCTTAGCTGCTCTAATGACTAATTCCGAATCTTCTTCAATTATAACATTGTGATAACTTGAATCCACCAGGATTTCCAAGCATTGCTCCAATGCCATGAGCTCAGCCATGTTATTAGTGGCCCTCCCCAAGTGGCCATGGAAGATTTTCTGTATTTGTCCTTGATCATCTCTTATGGCACCCCCAAAGCTTGCTACTCCTAGGTTTCCCTTAGCAGCTCCATCAATATTAACCTTTAAGAAACCATAAGAGGGGGCTTCCAGATTTTGACATCTTTATTTATAAGGCTCACTTCCTTTATTATTCCTAGAGGACTCATAGACTGGAGACCCAAGTGAAGTAGAATTCTCTCCTCTTGGGGCAGAGGAAGATCTTTAGGAAGGGTCCTCAACAAGCTTCTTACTGTGTCTTCGAGTTGCCTTATAATTTGATGAGTTATGTGTTGGGGCATGCTTGTTTTGTTTTTGAAGATCTGACTGTTGCGCTCTTTCCAAACATTCTAGATGACAAAGCCTGGAACCATAATCCAAGCTTTATTAACAATCTCATTCCCTAAGAAGTTTCTCCTCCAGTTCTTCAGAGTGTTGGCTATGCTGAGACTATCCCTATCAGTTTGTCAAAAAATGGAGGTCATCTAGTCCCACACCTTTGAAGTGAAAGGACAGAGGTTGAGAAGGTGTTTAATCGTCTCCACATGAGCGCCACATAGGTAACATTTGGAAGGCCCAATGAAGCCTTTCTTAAGGAGATTCTCCCAAGTTAAGATCTTCCTTTGATGCACTAGCCATATGAATAACTTTATTTTCATCCAATGTGGACTTTGCCAAAATTTCTTCCAGCCTTTATTAGGATTCACAAAGTTAAATCCTGTGACTTCCTGTTTAACCTCTTTGAGGTTAAAGTTACCTTCAGTATTTTTTTCCCCATCTTAATTGATCCAATGAGGAAGATACCTGAATCCTTCTATGCTCAAGATCCTGGGTGAGAGCTTCTGCCTTGATCTTCAGCGGGTTTTCATCATTGTATCCTAAATCCTTCAACTTCCTCCATTTTCCATTATTCCTTTCCTGGTCCCAGCAGTCTTTTACCAAAACCATACCTTTGCTATCTGTGTCACTTTTGAGAGCTGCAAGTTCATCCCTATAAAGGTTGGGTTCCTACTGCCAATTGTCCTCCCAAAATCAAGCAAGGTCCCCTACTCAAATTTCCCAAAAACAATGTTGCTAAACAATAATTTTGTTATCCCAGGCAAGGTTCCAAATGTGGGAGCCCCTAATTTTCCCTGGCATTCTAATGTGATCCTTCTCTTGCCAGTACTTGGCATACTTTTGTTTCCACAACTTAGCCCAGGGGGCATTCAGTTCCTTAATCCATCTCCACCAAAGCTTGGCTCCCGAAACTCTGGTGAGGGTCTGAAGATCATGAAGCCCCAATCCACCATGGCTCTTGGGCTTGCAGAGCTTGTCCTAGGCTACTAAAGCCCACTTATTTTTCTCTTCCCCTTTGACCCACAGAAAGTCCCTTTGTATGCTTCTTATCTGCTACTTAATACCTTGGGGAGCAGGAAGAGCTGAAAATATGAAAATGGGAATGGCCCGCGAGGCCACCTATGTGAGCACGAGGCGCACTGCCAAATTTAGTGACCTGCATGTCCATTTTCTGACCTTGTCCTAAAGTTTATTTAATATTGGCTCCCACACTTTCTTGCTTAAAGGTTTGTCAGTAAGAGGGATGCCAAGATATTTGGAAGGTAGTTGTTCCCTTTGAAATCCAAGAATTCTGGTAATGTTTCTCTGAATAGCAATATTAGTGTTAAAGAAAAAAATTTGGACTTGTTGAGGCTTACCTCTGTGCTTGTTGCCATAGCAAAGTCATTCAAGATGTTTTTGATTGCTCTGGCTTCTCTAACTATGGGTATGCCATGCAACATTGTATCATCCGCAAATTGTTGATGAGTGTTTGCCTCTCCATCCATCATAAGTTTGATACCTTGAATTCATCCTTCAACATTTTCCATTTTTATCGCTCTACCTAGCCCTTCCATCATGAGGACAAAGAGGAATGGTGAGAGCGAATCACCTTGTCTGAGTCCTCTGGAGGGTGTGAAGGTATTAGATGGAACTCCATTAAGCAGAATGGAAAAATTGGTCGTGGTAACTAATGCCATCAGCCACCTTATCCAATTCTGGTCAAAACCATAGGCTTTTAGAATTGCTCTTATGTAAGACGACCTTAATTTGCTGTAGGCTTTCGCTAGGTCCAATTGAATGATCATACTAGATTGTTTGTTGCTTTTGAGAGAGCGTACCACCTCATGAGCTTGGATGATGTTGTTGAGGATTCGTCTTCCCTCCACATAGCCTGTTTTCTCCTCTGAGATGAGAAAGGGTAGAAGTGGTTTGAGTCGGTTGGCTATCACTTTGGAAATAATTTTATACACCACATTACATAAGGCTATGGGCTGAAAACCCTCTGGAGTCATGGCATTTTCCTGCTTTGGGATAAGAGCTATGAAAGATGCATTAAGATCCTTTAGTACCGTTTTGGATCTTCTTGAGTCTTCCACAACCTCGAGGATATCATGTTTGATAGTTTCCGAGCTGGCTTTGAAGAAGTCTACATTGAATCCATCCGAGCCTGGTGCTTTACCATTCTGCATATCATTAATCACTTCACTGACCTCCTCTTCCGAGACTGGCCTGTTGAGATTATGGTTGTCCTCTGTGGTAACTAGCTTAGGGATATACTGAGTAAAATGGTCAATGAACCTAAATCTGTCCTCCAGTGGCTACTTTACAATATTGCAGAAGTGCTTCACCAAGACAGATTCCATATCATTGTGAGAGACAAGCTCAATACCTTGAGAATATTTGATCTTAGTGATTCTATTATGTGCCCTGTGAGCCATTGTGGATTTATGGAAGAATTTTGTATCTCTTTCTCCCTCTCTAATCTATTGTATCCTTGATTTTTGCCTCTAGAAAATTTCCTCTTGTGAGCATCGATCCTCCCATTCTTTCTGCAGAGAGTCAGTTAATTTTTGTTGTTCTTCGGTGAAGCCCTCTGTGATGTTAATCTGATTGATCTCCTAGAGCTTCTGCTCAGTTTCTCTTTTGGCTTTGAAGAAATCTCCAAATTCCTTTTTGTTCCAAGATTTAAGACGGGATTTGATGTGTTTCAGTTTGTGTTAGAGCATGAACATTTTTGTACCCTGAATGTTCAGCTCCTCTCTCCACCATTTATCAAAGTTACTAGTGAATTTAGGGTTTGAGAGCCAGGCATTTTCAAACCTGAAAGGTCTGTTTCTCGGTGTGCCCATGAAAGTGGCTTCTAGTTGTACAAGCTAATGATCCGATCCTCCAAAGGGCAGAATGGAGGTTGTTATGGCGGGTCCTGTGAGAAGGAGGTCCTCTGAAATAATAAATATATCAAGTTTGGAAGCAACTTGAGAAGCCCCTCCCCTTTTGTTGTTCCAAGTGAAGGTTCCATTAATTGTTTCAGTGTCCACTAGATCCATGCTCATAATGAAGTTTTGAAATGCCATGGAGTCTCTGCTTAGCAGTCTAGTGCCTCCTTTTTTTCCAAAAGAGATCTTATCATATTGAAATCTCCTGTAATGATCTAGGGAAAAATGGGATGTCTTGCTCTTAGATCCTCTAGGGAGGTGAGAATCTTGAGTTTGTATGCTTGCTTTTGAGGTCCATAAACATTTGTAACCATGTATATCTCCTTATCCCCTACAGGTTGACATATCAAGGAGAGATAGTTCCTGGATTCTTCCGCATCCAAGATTCCAAATTTTTGTGGATCCCACAACATGAGAACCCCCCCCGCCGAGTTATTAGCCTTAACTTCTAAATACTCATATTTGATTAACCACTTATTGTGAATATCTCTTATCTTGTCCATCGAGCATTTCGTCTCCTGAATGAAAACCATGTCTGGTTTTTCTTCTTTCATTCTGTTACTAAGATTTCTTTGTTTCCTTCTATTCCCTATACCTCTAATGTTCTAGGTTGTGAGCTTCATTAAGAAAGGTTAGTAAAGGAATAGTTGGTAAGATCTTTCATCTTACCTGAGTTAATCAATAGTTTTCTACATTCATTTAGCAGCTCATTCTATCTCTTTCTTCCTCTTTTTCTTCCTGAGTTCTTTGGAGATTGTGCCTGTGAATTCTCCATCATCTTGACCCCACTTGGCTCCTGGCTTTCGTGGTTTCTTTTGACTCCAGCTCCCTTCACTTGTGATCTCCATAGAAAGAGTTGTTGTACTTTGTCATAATCCTCTTTTGGCAGGGAGTCCACACCTATGCTTTTTCCTTGTTCCAGAAATTTCTCTAGATCTAGATTTTCCTTATCCATAATTTCCTGTAGCTCATGGTCCTCTGTTCCTGGTTCACTTGGAGTCATCTCCTGGTCCCTACTAATCTCCATCATGCTTGGTAGATCATCCTCCTTTTGTTGGTTGTTTACTGTGATGTCCTCCATGTCAGTTGTCTTATCCAGCTCCTTTGTTACATTGTCCATGTCCTGGACTATCTCTTTGTTCCCCTCTTCTTCCTCTAGGATCTTGAAGTTGTTGTGTCTTGTATGTCTATCCTCCTTTACCTTCTTGTGTGGACGTTTTTCCCCTTTCCCTTTGCTCCCGACCTTGGTGAAACCCTCATGATCTCTCTCCATAGTGGTTTTTTGGTTTCCTTCCCTATTGATTGTGGGGCAATCTCTATATAGATGCCCATGTTCATGACATTTGCGGCACCTAAACGGCATGTGTTTATAGTCCACCGTTTGCACCCAATCTTCATCATATACTTCTAAAATTATCACTTCTGGAAGGGCTCCAGATAGATCCATTTCCACACATAATCGGGCAAAGGAGGTATATCTTCCTTTCAAAGTTGCCTCTGAGATCTTTAGAAAATGCCCCAGCTTGCTGCCTATGGTTTTCAAAGATTCTGGTAGCCAATAATCCAAAGGAAGGGAGTATAGTCTAATCCAAACCAGTACTGATGTGAAAGTTTCACGTTTCGGGACAAAGTTCATCATCCATGGCCGCATGTAGAGTCCTGCCGCAGCATAGAAACAGGGCCCTCCTTCAAACAATCTGTCTTTGTCCTCTAGGCTTGTGAATACTACTATAAAAAATCCCTTAGAACCCAGATGTAAATGCATTTCTCCCTTTGGGTTCCAATGGCTCCTTCTCTAGATGTGTAACACCCTCTCTGTCGGTCATAACCCCATGAACTTGCATATGATTGCATGTTTCGTCATATGATGCCTATGTGCTTGTATGGCTGGGTCGCTCAATACGACCCGGGGAATAATGCCTGACTTGGGTTTGCAGACTCCAGAGGTCCTTATGGAAGCCGGTCTTTCACTACTACCTCCATTCTCCTTTTCTTTACTTGTTTCCTGTTGGTTCCCTTCCTGATCCTGATGTCCACTTCTTCCAGATGTCCCCTGGCTTCGTGCTTCTGAAATCTTCTCTAGAGGTTTTTTGAAATGCTTCTTTCCCATGTCCTTACTTCCATCTGTGACTGCTTGACTGTAGGAGGGAGCAGCACTCCCCCCGCACTCCCCGCCATAGATCCTGAGTCCAAAACCCTATCTTCAACTCCAACCCTCAGAGGCATTCCATCATCGCCTATTCTCGTTCCTATAGTTACATTTTATTCATTATCTCTTCATAAATAAATTTTAAATTAACTTTTTTTTATAAATTTATTAATTTTTTTTTTCTTATATTTATTATAATATGCTCATGAGTATGTCTTAAAATTGCTTCTTCTTAGCTAAGAGCTCATCTTTTGCCTCTACTTGGTTAAGAGTTTGTCTTCTTGGATGTAAGGAAATGGGTTAATGACCTAAGAACTTGAGGTATGACATAGGAGTGAAAGCATGCTCTGGGACCACCAACCAATAATTACAAGTGGCGGAGTTTTCCTTGATTAATATGATGAATCAACCTACATTAATAGATAACAATTTTCCTTGAATAACAGTGATGAGTCAACCTACCTATGATAATTGTTCCTACTATTGATTTGATCACTAAACTATGATAAGTTTTTCCCCACATATATATATATATATATATAATTTTGTATAATATATCTACAAATTCATAGTGAAATTGATCTCTGATATTGCTATTTATTTTCAATTTAGTATTTCATATTCTCTTCCTATATGGGTTCAATAAATTCAAACAAAATGATTTTGTAAAAGCAATAAAGATAGTGAATCTCATTACGGTGTGCAAAGGTTCTAATAAAGTGGTTTGATTTCTTTATTAAAAGCAAATAATTTATTTAACAAATTAAAGTATAAGTTTTTGGAGTGGTTCAATTAGTAATAATTATATAAATAAAATATAATGTGAAAAAATACCTTTCGTTCAAATCCTTCAATGCACTTGTGAGTAAAGAAAATACGTACATAATAACCTTCAAAATCAATCCTATATTACTCACTAAACTAACTCAATTGTCAATTCTTCTCAATATTAAAATTTCCATATTTATTAAGTTAATTCAATAAAATTTGATAACTATATTCCTTTTATGAACATTCTATTCAAATTTAAATAATCATTACAGATATAAATTTCATATTTATTAATTTAATTCAATAAAATTGCATAACTATATCCTTTCTTCTATGAACGGTCTATTTAAATTTAAATAATCATTACAAATATAAATAAACGGTAAAGAATGGTTGATTGCATTACTTTATTTTATATAATGAAAAGACGATAATACTAATATATTTGAGAATGGGTGATTGCATTATTTTATTTTATATAATGAGAAGATGATAATATAATACTAATATATTTGAAGTGGAGTTTTCTTACGGCAGTTAATTTTGTCTTCAAGGTTGGAAACCATTAATGACACTGTGAAGGAATTATTGAGACTATATTTATTTCTAAGTTAAGTCAGGGATGATTTGTTGTGAATTTTTTGAGGGCATTCATTATTTAGCCTAATATTAAAGGAGGAGGAAAGTTAATTATATATATATATTTGAAGCTTATTTTTTTTCCATGGAAAAAAGTTTGTAATTTTTATTAAAATATATAAGAAATTACATTTTGTAGATGTCGAGGCATATGTATGTGGAGACAAAATTGCCTCTCAAGATAACATAAGACTGTCCAAAAAAGGTAATGAGCATTTCCGTTGGTTACTCCACGTAGGGAGTCTGTTATCAACTATATTATGTCTGTGCCTTCTCTCAATATATAGAGAGAAACAGTCCAAAATTGTATTATCTCGACGCAGAGAGAAGTATAACTATGTACCATAATCAAAACTGTATATGCAAAGTCATATGTACGAAACACTAAAGTAGATATAAAAACATAATTTATACAGTGTGAGCAGAAAGGATTTGGGCTTATAGCCCAAATTGTTCAAGTTCTACAAAAGGTCTGTGGTAGTATTGATGGTAGGAACCATCAATTTCCTCCAGTATCAGCCAGTCATTACCCTGTATATGCGCTGCCTCTTTTGATAGTTGATCTGCCCCCGTGTTTTGTTCCCTGTAAATGTGGCGGCAGACAAAGGAGTCAAATGATGATATCAGTCTTTGAGCTTCTCCTAGAATATGCCGCAAAGAAAATGCATTGCAATGAGATGCATTGTTAAGCCAGTTACAAATGATTTTGGAGTCACCAAACAACTGTAGATGACTGCAGTGTTGTTCTAAGGAAAAATGTATGAGATGTTTTGCCGTACTGAGTTCAGCAAAATTATTAGTGCCCCTACCTAGATTGATTTGGATTTTAAAACAGTGGGTATCATTTAGGAAAAGAATGGCTCCTCCACCACATCCTGCCTCCTGTGCAGAACCATCGAAATATGCCCACGGTTTTGATTTGTCTATGATTTCAGGTGTGATGGTGCGGGGAGGGGAGTTGGTATCCTCCTCTGGAAGGAGATCAAAATCAGCAATGGTATGGAGCAGTATAGAAGGCCAATGGGGGGCCTTGAGGTTGAATATGGAATGGTTTCTAGCAATCCATATAGCCCAGCAGGCTAGGAGGGGCATGTTCCTGGCTTTTCCCATATGGTTTTGGCACCAAGAACTCCAAGCATCCAGAATGTTGTGTCCTTGCCAGGCTTTAAGGGATGGATAGTGTGCAATGATGCAATTCCAAAATTCTTTTGAGGTTGGGCAATTTAAGAAGAGGTGTTCAGTACTCTCTTCATCATTTCGACACAGATGACACCGGAAAGGGCCATGAAAGGATCTTTTCATCAGATTGGCACCTGTAGGAATCTTGTCAAACAGTATGTTCCATAATAATAGACGGGTACGGGGGGCAGCCTTGAGCTTCCAAAGTAATCTCCAGATCGGATTGATGGTCTGAGGCTTGAAAGGTTCCATGAGCCTGATGTAGCCCTCTTTAGGGGAGTATGTTCCGTGCTTTGCGAAGGCCCAAATAACCTCATCCGGTTCATCAGTCAGGCGAATATGTGCTTGAGTGAGTGCTTCGGTATATAGCTGCCAATCTAGTCGCCATTGATCGGGAATGTCCAAGTCATGAGCCGCTTTCCATGCCTGCTGAAGAAAGGTAGAATTATTGTGGTCTCCAATGTGTTTAATGTGCGTGATGCCTCTGCTGTTTAGGAACCTAATCAAGTCTGCTGGAAATCTGTGAGCATTGCCACAGCCCACCCATGGGTCCGTGCCTAAACGAACAGCATTTCCTTCATTAATTCTCCACGTAATGCCTTGTCTCAGGAGAGGTAGTGCATTCATCATCGCCTTCCAAACGTTGGAGATGTTGTTATTTATTTCATGTGCCTGTCTAAACCAGTCCATCAAGTTCATGGGCCAGATGTATTTCGCTTGTGCAACCCGGGTCCATAGACTATTGGATGTGATGAGTTTCCAGCCAAGCTTTGCTACCAGAGCTTTCGAAAACAGATCAAGCCTTTTGATGCCCCAACCTCCCCATCTTTTTGGTACAGCTATTCTGTCCCATTTAACCCAAGACAAACCTGGGGAAAAGTTTAGCAACCCTCATAATTTCCAAAATATTCACTTCTCTGAGCGCCTTGTAAATGCTCTTAAAGTGCTCATTGGCTAATTTAGCCAAATCCTGCTGAGTTGTTACCACTTGGCCCTGTTCATTGTGAAGTTCCCAAATAGTATTTATGGCTTTTCTTCCATTGGAAAATTTATGAAAGAACTTAGTGTTGTTATCTCCTTCAGTGAGCCAAATTGCCCTGCTTCTAAGTCGCCAGCTCTCCTCTCTTTCTTTCAGGATTTGGGAACGCTTCGAGACAAGGGAGGTATATAGGTCCTTGTTATCCTGTGATAAGAAGGTACCATTAGATGAGTCCTCATATGAGGCTATGGCTCGTTCTGCCTCCCTCAAGATATTGTCATCATTTTTCCATTTCTGGTGTGCCCAATTTCTAGAGATCCTCTTAAGTTCTGTCAACTTTATGATAAAGCCAACAGTATGATCCTCACGATCCAGGATAGGGTTAGATTTCCAATAATTGGATACCAGTTGAATATAGGAGGGATCCTTGAGCCAAGAGGCATTGAATTTGAAAGGGCTTTTAATCCTCTGATAGGTATCTGACAGTTCCAAAAATATTGGCCGATGATCAGAAATGCCTCCAGTACCAACCCACTGCCTAATACGAGGATGAGCATTTAAGAAAGCTTCCTTAATGAGGAATCTGTCTAATCTCCTTGCTAGACTGTGGTCACCACTGTGATTATTAGACCAAGTATACTGAATCCTGGCTGATGGAATATCTACCCACTGATGCTCCTCGAGTAAGGTAGAGATAGTGTCAGAGAGGCTATCGACCTAGGCCAAGTGACCCCAGGATTCACAGTATCCCAACGAGAAATTCAAATCCCCTCCCAGGATGATGTTGTCAGCCTGCAAGAGCTCAGAGTCAAGAAGGGACCTCCAAAATGTTGTCCTATCCACACACGGGCCATATACATTCATAATACGGATTTCAGATTCAAGTGTGTGGGCATATATGTCAATACCAATGAAACCTCTGCCTCCCCATAAGTTCCTGAGTTCCATGGACTTATTACAGAAGCCTATAGCAGTACCTCCAGATCTCCTGGACGCATCCATGGCATGGAAGGTCCAGTTCGGAAGCCATGAGTTAAGGGTGGAAATAAGAGAAACAGCTGAGCATAGGGTTTCTTGTAAGAAAATGATGTCCAGCTCGGTCGATGTGAGCAGTCTCCTGAGTGCTAGTTTTTTTGGAGGGCTAGCAAACCCTCTGCAATTGAAGGATAAGAATTTCATGGAGGGTGAGGCAGAGGGCCATTCCTTGCTCTAAGGGCCCCGTCAATGGTTTGCTGTCTCCTGAGGGCAACTTCTTCACCCGCAGTGTGTCTGGCTTTAGTTATCTTAGAAGGGCGTCCCCTGGACGATTTAAGGGAGGCCGGGGGAATCACAGGGTCCAGACCAATCGCATCAAAACCCCTATCCTTCGATCTGGAGCGGAGAGGGTACCGGGGGGATACAGGGGGGGAGAGGGGAGGGATAGAAGGGAGGGAGGTTGAAGTCAGGGATGGGATGTTGGGGGTAGTGATGGGAGGGGGAGGGGGGAGGGAGCAAACGAGGGAGGAGGGAGGGATGAAACCCAGGGTTCACGGGAGAGCCGAAGAGGCCGAGGTTGGTAAAAAAGGGGGGGAAGTGCCCATGCATGTATGAGATGCAATATCTTTAGAAAAGCCAGATATAGGAGGAGTGAGAGGGGAAGTAGGAAATAACATACCCGATGTCGCAATGATCTCCTTTGCTAGACCGGAGCATGTTGGGGGAGGAGGCGAGGTAGGAATGGAATCAGCGGGGCGCTTGTCAGATGCCACATTGTCAGGAGATCTCCAGGGATCCTGTGCTTCTTTATCCATATTATCAGGTTCAGTGTCTTCCTCGCGCCGAGTAGGGATTCCTCCAGTCTGCTCAGTCTCCAAACTCTGATCAATGCCCCTATTCTTATGCAAGAGTGGGCAATCCTTATACAAGTGCCCTACTTTGTGGCATCTGCGACAGTGATACGAGATGCCTCCGTAGTCAATGATCTGCTTGCGAGATGTGTCCCTCCACTGTATAGTGATGAACTCCTGTAACCCTCCTCGGGTGTCAAGATTTATTAGGATACGAGCATATGCCATCATGCCGGTGAGAAGATAGGACTTGTCGTATTCCATGTAGGTGCCAATAGCATTTCCGTTCCGTCTGAATATGTCTTCCGACCAGTACTGGAGTGGGAGACCCGTGAGCTGAATCCACACTGGTCCTATGCCTATTTTCTCTGTCTCCGGATCGAATAAGGGCGTCCATCGTTTTAGAAGAACCGGGGCATGCTCAAAATGCCAGTAGGAGGATAAGACCCAATTTGTGTCGTCGGCATGAGCGAATCTTAAGGCAAACCATCCCCTCACGAAAGTCTACACGAAGGGAATGTCAACCAGATGGTGACCCAAAACCTCTACTGCCCAGGTCTTCAAATGGGCTACCGTGTAGTTCCAACCCCTGATGCGACCAACCAGGACCCTGTCAGTGAAATCCATAGTCTCACCCCACTGACGTCCTCTTCTAGTCATAGGAAAATGTCGTCCGCCTTTGATTTGTAGCACTTTTACTTCTTCTTGGACCCTTGAGGAGGAGGCTGGTGCAGTACCCGTCCCGAAGGAGGGTCTGAAGGAATAAGGGGAGAGCTAGGGTTTGACGAGGAGGGGCGGAGGCTGTCAGTAGAAATAGGTAGAGAACCGGCAAGAGGCGGGACGGTGGTAAAACTGCCAAAAGGAGGAGCAAAGGAGACCTGAGTGTTTAATCCGACAGTACCCACGGTCACCGAAGGAGGAGTGTACAGCCGAGCCTGTGAACCGGTAGTAAGGGGATCTAAACTAGGGTTAGGGTTTAGGCAGGCGGAGACGAAACCAAGGGTAGCCGGGGAAGCCGGGGGGGTAGAGAGCGAAGGCCAGGTAGGCGGGTCATCCGGCAGGACCACAGGATGTGTCCGAGATGGTTCCGCCAAAGAGTAACTTGAGCTATACAACCCAACCGACGCGGGAAATGAGGAATGCCATATGGATACCCCTTCCAGCGGGTCTTCAGAATAATCCATGGCATCAATATCCTCCATGTCGACAGCTGCTCCTTGGAACGGAGGACACCTCGAATTGCAGGAAGAAAAAACGGAGAGAAAACCAAAATCCCCGGACCGGACAGCCAGGTTACAAGGGTAGACCGTAAGATAGCGACAGCCAGTAAAGGAACAGCAGTAAAAACCCCCGAAAATAACTCAACAGGTCAAAACCTCGGTAGATAAAAACCGCAACAGGGCGAATGCAATAACGAATACGCAGCAGAAAGCGTCAAAACAGGTTCAACGGCCGTCCATGGTTATCGTTCGAAACCCTAACCGTAACCCCCGCAAGCCATCTTCAGAGCCAGTAGTCTCATATATTCCTGACTATTTAAAGCTTATATTTAAATAAAAATTGAATTATTTTAAAGATATTTTATTTAAAATAGATTTTAATTTAGACACTTTTGAAGTTTATTCTAAGTGGATTTTAAATTATCACTCAACAAAGCTTAGGGTTATTTATTTAGCTATAAATGTTTTCAATATTTCACTAAGTTTTCAGGACAAGATAATATTTATTTCAATATAAATATTTTCAATATTCTACTAAGTTTTTTAGATACAAGAATGAGAAGATGCAGAAAGTTGATGAGTGGAATTTCTATGTTTTATATATATAATTCAAATTCAAATTTAATAATGAAATATATTGATTAATACATATGATTCAATGAAATAGAAATAGTTAAATATTTTATATATATATATATATATATATATATAATTCATTATTTTAAAATGTAATTAGTATTAGGAAAAATAAAAATTATTAAATTCTGAATATTGGAATAGAATATTGAAATTATTCAAACTAAAAAATAGTACAAAGTAATGAGTCAAAGACTTGATGTAAAAGTTATTAGAGAAATGGACAATGAAGCAATTGATGAGTCAAAGATTTAACTCAAAAGTTATGGGAGTAATGGACAATGAACCAATTCTATCAAAAATAACAGGTGGCTAAATCACATGATCCCAAAACTAAGAATAATAAAGAAAACAACAGGTTGACCAAAAAATGCACAAACATTCAAATTTTGGAAAAATATACATGAATATTCATTTGTGCATCCATATGAATCCAAACCATTGTACACAAATGTGAAAATATTTTCATATATGTAGCAAGGATACATATATCCAAAATAGCATCAAGTGCGATCCATATTTTAATGAAAATACATCAACAAGGAGGTTCTAGATGGCCTCTATAGTCCAAAAAAATACATGCTACTACAAATACGTACATATCATCAAAATCAAGAGTATGTCTAAGAGCTTATCTTCCTCTGACTTAAAGAAATAGGTTAATGACCGAAGAAATTGAGGTATCTCATGGGAGTGAAAGCATGCTCCGGGACCCAGCCAATAATTACAAGTAGTATAATTTTCCTTGATTGGTAGTGATGAATCAACCTACATTAACAAATAACAATTTTCTATGAATATGATAATTGTTCTCACTATTGGTTTGACCACTAAACTATGATAAGTTTTCCCCCCCCACACACACAGATATATATATATATATATATATATATATATATATATATATATATATGGTCATAGTAAAATTCACCAAAATTTCCTGTGATATTGCTATTTATATTCATTTTTGTATTTCATTCCTCTCTTCCTCTATGAGTTCAATAAAAGCAGTAAAGATAGTGAATCTCATTAGGGTTTCCAAAGGTTCTATTGGAGTGGTTTGATTTCTTCATTAGAAGCAAATTGTTTATTTAACAAATTAATGTATAAGTTCTTGGAGTGGTTCAATTGGTGATTGTGGTGATTGTTGTGTAAATGAAGTATAATGTGAAAAATTTCTCATATTCAAATCCTCCAATACATTTGTGAGCTAGGAAAAAGTATATATAGTAACAGTTGAAATGGATCCTATATTATTCATTAAACTCACTCAATTATCATTTTTTCAAAATATCAAAATCCATATAATAATTGTATCCTTTCTTCTATAAATATAGTCTATTTAAATTTAAATAATCATTACAAATATAGATAAACAGTTATTTTATTTTATATAATGAGAAAATCATAATACTAATATATTTGAAGTGGAGTTTTCTCACGGCAGTGAACTTTGTCTTCAAGGTTGGAACCCATTAATGATATTGTGAAGGAATTATTGAGAATATATTTATTTCTAAGTTAGGCAAGGCATGATTTGTTGTGAATTTTTTTTTTGAAGGGATTCATTATTTAGCTAACATTAAAGGAGGGAGGGGTGCGTGATTTTATAATAATAATAATAAAGAAGAAGAAGCAGCAATTCATTTCATATTTAAATAAAGATCGAATTATTTTAAGATATTTTATTTAAAGTAAATTTTGATTCGAATATTTTGTTTATTCCAGGTGGATTTTAGATTCATAACTTAACAAAGCTAAGGGTTATTTATTTAATTATAAATGTTTTTAATATTTTACCAATACAATGAGAAGACACATAAAGGATCTATTTATTTAAGTATAATAATGAAATATATTGTTTCATATATATGATTTAATAAAATAGAAATAATAAAATTATAATTATATATATATATATATATATATATATATATATATATATATATAAATATATAAATTTATGGTTTATTATTCTAGAATTTAATTAGTGTTAAGAAAAATAATAAAGTCTAAATATTGGAATAGTAAATTGAAATTACTCGAACTCAGAAATAGTACAAAGTGATGAGTCAAAGACTTGATTCAAAAGTTATAAGAGCAATGGACATTGAACCAAGTGCTGAGTCAAAGACTTGACTCAAAAGTGATCAGAGAAATGGACAATGAACCAATTCTATCAAAACCAAACCCATGACTGAATTAGTTGATCCCAAAATTGGGAATTAGAAAGAAAAAAACAGGTCGTTCAAAAAGTGCACAAATATTCAAATTTTGGAAAAATATACATGAATATTCATGTGTGCATGCATATGAATCCAAACCATTGTACACAAATATAAAAATATTTTCATAAATATAACAAGGATACATATATCCAAAATAGCATTAAGTGAAATCCATATTTGAACCAAAATACATCAACAAAGAGGTTCTAGATGGCCTCTATAGTCCAAAAAAAAATGCTACTACAAATACCTACATATCATCAAAATCATTGTGTATATTGGAATCCTCATCATCAATATCACCCTATAAGCATTAAATTACTATAAAATAATCTTAACATGTCATGTTGATATTTTGATTTAGTGATTGTTACAATTTTACTAGGGTCATGACAAAGGAGTTCAATAATCATTGCCACTAACATCGAGGTACATAGAGGGCTTGGGGCTCTTGGTTAAATTCTAGTTCCATACGGTCATGCATGTTAGAATCCAATGGAAACCTTGTAATATGTGAAATCCTAAAATCGTGACAACTATAAGTCTATTATATTTTCAGTGGGAACTAAAATTCTAGTTTCTCCATATGAAATCCAATGGTGTTAGAACCACTCTCAAACATCATGAGTCAATTAATGGTAATGTTAAAAAATTTAGAATGTCACTTTTACTTTAAGAATTTAACATTGCCATTAATTACATCATATTAGTAGGGCCATAGGGTTGGATATTAGGCTTCCCCACTTATAAATTATTATTTTCAATAAAAAAATTGTGGAGATGCCCAACCCTTTTTGAGGGGGGACATCCACAAGCACCCATTTCGAGGAAACACATTACCCAAATTGGGGAAACATCCCCCCCTGTGTTTCGTGGAGACTCCCTTAAAGGGGGACATGATGAAATGTTCCCCATGCATCAATGGGGAGCACACATCCCACCCTGGGGGATGCATCCCCGTGGAATACTGGGTGTTTTTAAGTTCTATTCAAAATTATTAAGGAGGTATAGCGCTTGACTTAATTATGTATATAATTTTCTTCTTTAATTTTTGGCTATAATTTATTTATTTAATATGATACGGAAAATTCATCATATTTACCAAGGAATCTCAACAGGAGGTCTAGGAAAGTAATCCTAAATAGTGTTTACTAATATATAGAGTCATTAGAGAAACATAGAAAAGAAAGAGAAGTTAAAATTCAAATAGAGTTAGGGTCAATGATTGATAATAGGTTTGCATCCTTTGAAGAAAAAATTCAAAAACAAATATTTGATGAAATATTAATGGTGGAGAATAAGCTATACATAATGGAGATTATATTGCATAAAGTAGGAAAGTAAATCCAAGTGATATGTAAATTATAGAGGATATTCTATTGGATAGTTTGTCACAATAGATTTGATAAAATTATACTTAAAAATATGAAATCTATACTATGCAGATTATTTTTCATTAGACTTCTTGATTTATTAAGTTATGATTTCATGCATGCAATATGTTAAATGCAAAAAATAGAGAACAAAAAAAATAGTCACTCACAACCATAAGAACATGTCATATACTCTGAGAAACCATTTCAAGAGAAACCCAACTAGAAATTCTCTAAATGGAAGATGGATGCAAGTACAAGGAAGTGAGGCCTACTTCTTGTGGGATACTAAAATGTACAAATCATCTATGTTTTCTCCCTCCCTATCCACTCTCTACTACCTTTCTCATATATGGAACAAATGCACTTGAATAGAATGGAACCCCTCTTCATCTTAATGTCTTGATTATCACACAACCCGATAGCTTACTAGTGCTTAAGCTTGACTCATTCAACTCTTAACTAGAGTCATATTATGAAATATTCTAAATAATTCTCCATCATGATCACATGGATAGCCCATTTCCCATGAATAATGGGGCTAATGTGGCATCCTCTTGAATTACGGTTGTCAAAACAAGAAGGTCAACTTTTTAGTGGCATAATTTTTTCATGCAGACTATGATTGAGGAAAATTTTGTGTTGTTAGAAAGGTTTATATGTGTAGCAAGTGGAAAATATTTACCTCAAAAGAATGCATTTCTCCAAGAAGGTTTCAGACCCCAATTCGCCAAAGTAGGTCCCACTAGTAAAAATGGTCTAGTGAGCTTATTCCTATACTTTTTCCAATATAAAAGCATCAAGATGGATGAAAAAAATATAATGATCCAATCTAGATCACACCTCCGCATTTTTGGATATTTTTGGTTACAAAAATATTCTATTGAATGATGTGAGGAAATTTTCCCTCTACCTTCTCTCGGTTGTAGTATTTTGCCTTTATTGGAATCTATCCTTTTAACCCAATTTGTCAAAGCTCATGGTTCCCCTGTTTAGTAATTCTAGACATCTTCTAAAAAACCATATTCTTTTTCAACTCTACTTGATCATCTAGTGCCAAATCCTCTACAAAATATAGAACCTCTTCTTTTTCCTCATCTATCATGGAAGGCACATAGAATTTCATATTCTCTACATTCACATCTGAGTAAATGTGCATGTATGGGGGTAGATTGAGTGTATAAACATTATCTCCCACCTTTATCAAATGTTGCAAGAATCAATCATTTTGAGAAATCTCAAACAATCGGCCCACATTTGCTATTCCTTTATAGTCCAACATTCCGCAACACTATTCTAATTTCTTTTATAAAAGCCAAGCATTGGTATTTCTCCTTTTTTTTATAGAACCGCTCGCAGTTCTCCTTATATTACAACATAAATGATCAACGTTCCAAATTAAATCGCATAATCGCAATCACTATAGTTTCAGGCCATTTTTCCTTTGTAATGAAATGTTGCAATGCGATGTATCGATATCGCATATTGCACTATCTCTATGACCAGGTCCGATAACACACGAAGGCTTTCAGTGATGCGATATTTTGGTGATCACCCTTCGCAAATTCTTAAGGCCTACAATCCGACCACACACCATTGTTTTACTATGATGCGATATTATAGTGATCGCTCATTGTAAATCTTCAAGGCTTGAGGTCCGCCCCCTTACAAAAAAATATTGTGATGCGATACGGGATGATCCAATCATGGGCGGGATTTCGCACCGTTGGTTGGAACTTAGATCAACGATTAAAATTTTAAGCGGCTTCAACATTGTTATTAACACAAGGTCTGCAATTCCTATTAACTTTGCGTTTTATATCGTGAAGCATGAAAACAAAGAAACATTCGACTCTGTCCCGAATACAAATAAACAGAAGTAAAACAAAAGTTCACACAAAATTGATATTTCTATATATAATCCCACACAACATCAATTTATAAATACTATCAAGGTTACAGAGTCTTGGCCCTCTAGCTCGATTACAACAATTTAAAAAGACCCCTGTTTCAATATGGAAATCCTCGCTATATTACTTGACTCTCGCTTCCTTAATCCTCTCTCATCCTTGCTAATCCTTTTGCATTACATTTTTCTTCTTTTTATTAATCCAATCCTGTCTAACAACTCAATATCTATTTTTAAACACTCTAACAACCAATCTCTATTTTCAAGCTCTATCACACACCTATGCTAACAACTTATCTTTGAATCTAAAATAAGACAATTTCTAACTATTACAATAATGAAATACAACTCATTTCTTGAGAGATCCAACCCTCTCAGTAAAAACTAACTTTTGACCACTCAGGTCAATGAAATTCAACTTGTTTATCCACAACACATGAACAAATTTTCACATTGCTAGCTAAGTCCAGATGCTCCTGCATGAGACTCCCGAGGAAGAAAAGAATCATCCCTCAAAATTTCAGGGCTTACTCCATACTTCTGCAACTCTGCTGTTGTCAACCAGCTAGCATCCTCCACTGGTTGTCCTTTCTATTTGACTAGATATTGAAAATAAATATGTCCTCTGGTTCTTTTGGATACTCTTTTCTCCAAAATAGCTTCAACTTCTTTCTTAACTACCTTTGGCATTTGTTCTTCCCAGTTCAAGGTTTGAACTTCTTCTTCTGTAGTTTCCTCCTGTAGCTCTGTCTCTGTCCCTTAAATGGATACAAATCTACAATATTGAAAATACGTGATATTCCAATCCCTTCTGGCAGTTCTATTTCATATGCATTAGCTGAAAACTTTCTTACAATTTTACATGGTCCTATCTTTTTCATTTTTAGTTTATTGTAATTCTTAGTAGGAAATCTTTCTTTTCTTAAATATACCATCACTAAATCTCACACTTGGAATTCTTTCTCTCTTCTTTTCATATCCACTCTATGTTTGTATTTACCACTGCTTTCCTGCAATCTACCTTTGACATCTTCTTGTAGTCTTTGCATCTATTCTGCAAACTATTCAACTTTTGCACTTCTTGTCTCTTGTTTACCCAAATTTCTGAGCTCATACACACCTCTTGGATTCATTCCATTACTTTGGTTTGGAGTGTCATTATAAGCAAATTCAGTCTGAGCTAGTGCTAAATCCCACCACTTAGGATTTTGATATACTAAACTTCTCAATATGTTCCCCAAGCTCCTGTTTACTACTTTGGTCTGTCCATCTATTTGAGGGTGGTATGCTGAACTGACACTGAGGTTAGCTCCTAGTTTCTTCCAAAGAGTTCTCCATAAATGTCCTGCAAACTTTGTATCTCTATCAGACACAATATTGATAGGCAAACCATGCAATCTTACAATTTTTGAAAAAATAGATTAGCTATATGTGTTGCATCACTAGTCTTCTTACAAGCAATGAAATGTGCCATCTTGGAAAATCTATCTACCACAACATAAATGGAATCATTCCCTCTTTGAGTTTTTGGTAATCCCAAAACAAAATCCATGCTTATTGCATCCCATGGTGGGTGTGGTATTGGCAATGGCTGATACAATCATGTATTTTGACTTATCCCTTTAGCATGTTGACATATCCTACACTTCTCAACAAATCTCTTAACATCATATTGCATTTTTGGCCAATAATAAAAATCATTCACCTGAGCAAAGGTTTTATCTTGTCCAAAGTGACCATATAATCCTCCACTATGTTTCTCCTTTATTATGTTTTCCCTCATAGAACATTTGGGAATACACGACTTGTTGCCTTTAACTAATAAGCCTCCTTGGATGAGATAATCTAACCACTGACTTATGTTATGCACTATTGGGTTTTGAACTATTGTAAAGATATCTTTTTACATTTCAATCATTTCTTAAAATCCTACAACACCAACATTGAATTCTTGCACAATAAAACTTACCTTGCTCAACGCATCAATGAATTTATTCAACATACCACTTGTGTGCTTTATCACAAAAGTGAAGCTCTGCATACCCACTTGGCATGTTTCTGGTTCAATTTCGGCTGGTTATTTATGAACTGTAATGCATGATTGTTCGAATACAATATAAATTCCTTTGGCAGCAAATAATTTCTCCATGTTTTCAAGGCTTGCACAATAGCATAAAAGTCTTTATCATAAGAAGAATACTTCTTCATTGCTTCATTCAATTTCTCATTGAAATACACTATTGGTCTTTTTTCCTAACTCAAAACTGCGCCAACTGCAACTCTGCTAGCATCTGTTTCAACTTGAAATACCTTTTCAAAATCAGGCTAAGCTAAAATCCATTCCTCTGTGATTTTCCTCTTCAACAATTTAAAGTTCCTGTCTATTGCTTTTGTCCACTTGAATGGCTGATTAGTCTCCTTAATTGTTTCAAGGATTGGTGCACAAATCCGACTAAAACCTCTGATAAACTTCCTGTAAAAACTTGAAAGACCATGAAAGCTTCTTACCTCAAATATATTTCTGGGAATAGACCAGTTCCAAATTCCTTGGAATTTTTCTAGATCCATTTTCAATCCTTCTTTAGAAACTACAAATCCCAAGTAAATTAGTTCTTCTTTCATGAAACTACATTTCTTCAAATTTATCAGTAGTTTCTCTTTCTACAGAGTTCTTAAAACCAATTTAAGATGCTCTAAATGTTCTTCCTTACTCTTACTGAAAACTAGAATATCATCAAGATAAACAATTACAAACTTTCCTGCATATTCCTTCAAGACTTCGTTCATCAATTTCATGAACGTGCTAGGTGCATTAGTGAGTCCAAAAGGCATCACTAACCACTCATACAACCCATTGTTTGTTTTAAATGTAGTCTTCCACTCATCTCCTTCTCGAATTCTTATTTGATGATATCCACTCTTCAAATCTATTTTAGTAAAATACTTTGATCCACTCAAACAATCCATTAAATCATCCATGTGTGGCAAAGGAAATCTATACCTGACTATGATCTTATTTATGGCTCTGGAATCTGTGCACATACGCCATTCACCTCCTTTCTTTGGACTGAGTACTGTTGGTACAGCACATGGACTAAGACTTTCTATGATTAGTCCCTTATCCATCAGTTCTTGTACTTGCCTTCCCACTTCTGCATTCTCTTGAGGTGTCAACCTGTAAGTGGATTTGTTTGGCAACTCACTCTCGATATTAAGTCAATGTGATGACTGATATTCTGAACAAGTGGTAACGCGTTCTGCAACTCATCCACAACAATGTCAGCAAAATCATCTAAGAGAATTTTAACTTCTTCAAGCAAATCATCCAAGTTCGTGGAAGTTAAAATTACCTTCGGTCTCCCTATGACAGCAAAATGCATTTCTTCACCTTTTCCAATCTCTTGCAACAACTCCTTTCCGCTCATCAGCATAACACTATTTCCAAGTGCTCCTTTGTTAGTGTCATCTTTCAACGGCAGAAATGTATGTTTAGTTCCATCCTTCTCCAAAGTATAAGTGTTTCTCCTCCCATCATGAATAGCTTTCCGATCAAACTGCCACGGCTTTCCCAGCAATACATGGCATACATCCATTGGCATTACATCGCATAATATTACATCTTTATATGTACTAATTTGTATTTTAGCCTTGCATTGTTCTGTCACAATGATCTGATGTCCTTTCTGCAACCACGACACATTGTAAGGAGTAGGGTGCACTGTCTTTGCTAATCCGAGCTTGTCCACCATATCCGTGGAAACAAGGTTATCAGTGCTTCCACTGCCAATTATTACTTTACAACACTTACCTTTTGATTTACAGGTAGTTCTGAATAAATTCTTCTTCTGCGCTGGTTCTTCAATCTCTTTCTCTGTTTAAGCAATGTCCTTCTCAACATCAGGGATTCTCCTACTTCAGGGGGTTCTTCCTTCTCCATAAGTCAAGGTGTTTCTGGCTTCACTTCAGCCACATTCGCATTCCTCTGACATGTTGGTTTATTATGAAGATAGTCCCATGACATGTGTCCCCATTCTCCACATGTGTAGCATCGAACATCTATTCCTCGGCCTCCTCCTCTAGGCGCAAATCTTCCTCTATTAAAATCGCCTCTTTGTGGTGGTTTTCTACTTGAACTGCTTGCTTCATGTTATTGTTTTTTTCCCCTTGGTCTGGTAGTTCCTCTACCTCTTACTGTGCTTCTTCCTCTATTCCTCTGATTCTTTTTCTCAACATCTTCTCCTCTGCCTTCAAACTTGCTTGATAGGAATCCTCAACAGTCTTCAGATTTAACAAGTTGATCTCATCTTGTATGTCATATATTAAGCCATTGATGTATCTAGCTACCTTCTCCATGTCATCTTCTACATGTCCTGCTCTAATACTTAATCTATAAAACTCTTCTGTGTATTCTTTAACAAACATTCCTTTTTTCCTTAAATTCTGCAACTGTTTAAAAAGATTTAACTAATAATATTTAGGCATAAATTTAGCTTTCATCTTACTTACCATTTTATCCCATTGCTTGATCTTGGACTTTCCTTTCCTCATTCTGGATGTCTATAGCTCATCCCACCAAATAGCTACATGACCCTTCAATCTGGTAACTGCAAATATCACCTTCTTCTTCTCATCAGCTTCCTCTTCATAGTCAAAATATTTGTCTAATGACCTAATCCAATCCATTAGCTATTCTGCATTGAGACTCCCTTCATATGTAGGAATTTCTACCTTTGGTTTTCCTCCTACTTTTGCTAGCATCTTAACAACTCTGATAGTTTCATTTTCCTCCTCTTCTTCTTCCTCAGAAGATTCTTCTTTAGCACTGTCATCCCCTTCATCATGTTTTCTGCTCTGAGCAATCTCAATTGTTTCCATCCTTGTACGCAGACTTTGGATCTCCTCCAGTAGAATTGCATTTACTTTTGTCATTCCTCGACCAATGCCAGCTCCTCTCCTTGGTGGGATGTTTACTATAATCAACTTTACTCTCTTTATTCTCTAATACCATAAATGATGTAGGAATCAATCATTTTGACAAATCTCAAACAATTTTCCCACATTTGCTATTCCTTTATAGTTCAACCTTCCGCAACACTACTCTGATTTCTTTTATAAACGCAGAACACTGGTATTTCTCCTTTTTTTATAGAACCGCTCGCGATTCTCCTTAGATCACAACATAAATGATCAACGTTCCAGATTAAATCGCATAATCACAATCGCTATAGTTTTAGGCCCTTTTTCCTTTGTAATGAAATATTGTGATGCGATGTATCGCAATCGCATATCGCACTGTCTCTATGACCGGGTCCGATAACACATAAAGGCTTTCAGTGATGCGATATTTTGGCGATTGCACTTTGTAACTTCTTAAGGCCTATGGTCCGACCACACATCGTTGTTTTACTGTGATGCGATATTACAGTGATCGCTCATCGGAAATCTTCAACGCTCGAGGTTCACCCCCTTACAAACAAATATTGTGATGCGATACGGGATGATCCAACGATTGGCAGGATTTCACACCGTTGGTTGGAACTTAGATCAATGGTTGGAATTTTAAGCGGCTTCAACATTGTTATTAACACAAGGTCTGTGATTCCTATTAGCTCTATGTTTTATATCGTGAAGCATGAAAACAGATCTAAACATTCGACTCTATCCCGAATACATAAACAGAAGTAAAACGAAAGTTCACACAGAATTGATATATGTATATATAATCCCACACAGCATCAATTTATAAATACTATCAAGGTTACAGAGTCTGGGCCCTCTGGCTCGATTACAACACTTTAAAAAGACCCATGTTTCAATATGGAAATCCTCGCTATATTACTTGACTCTCGCTTCCTTAATCCTCTCCCATCCTTGCTAATCCTTTTGCATTACATTTTTCTTCTTTTTATCAATCCAATCCTACCTAACAACTCAATATCTATTTTTAAACACTCTAACAGCCAATCTCTATTTTCAAGCTCTATCACAGACCTATGCTAACAACTTATCTTTGAATCTAAAATAAGACAATTTCTAACTATTAAAATAATGAAATACAACTCATTTCTTGAGAGATCCAACCCTCTCGGTAAAAACTAACTTTTGACCACTCAGGTCAGTGAAATTCAACTTCTTTAGCCACAAAATGTGAACAGTTTTTCACATTGCTGGCTAAGTCCATATGTTTGTGCATCATTGAATATCTCAAAAGAATCATATTATAGAGCCTTTATTTTCTTACCAGAACCATGTTGTAACTCCTTATTCAAATATAACCATAGTTTGTCTCCCACCTTAAAGGACTTCTTTGTTATGTGTTGATCATGCCTAGCCTTATATTTTCTTGTGAATTCTATAGTGTCTCTTGTACGTGTATATGGATCTTCCTAATCTTCTCAACATTTTTTTCCACTCGTAAGGCATCGCTTGTAAGATCCTCCCTCACTCCTCCTTTCCACCCATATGAAATATTCAATGTTGAATGTGGCAGATATCTAAAACAAGTTTCAAATGGGTACTTACCAATAGAAGTGTGGAATAATCTATTATAAGAGTCTTGTATATATACGATATTTTCATCTAAGGTATTCAAGTACTTCTGACTATAACCCCTCAAAAGTTGCAACAAAGTCCTATTGACTACTTCTATCTGCCCATATACCTATGGATGGAATGTTGTAGACATATTCAAGTTTGTGTCCATCTTCTCCCACAAGGTAATCCAAAATTCACTGAGAAATATTGTGTCTATGCCTGAATGATGCTTCCTGGTATCCTAAGGTGCACCCAAACTTGTCTAAAGAACAAGTTCATTTCTTCTTGTTCATTGATGGCATTTTAATAAGACATTAGAACACACATCTTGTTGCAACTCTCAACTACCATGAATAAGTAGTCATGTCCTTTCTTGGTTGTTGTCCACAAATTCCATGGAAATGCTTTCCCAAGGACAAGTGGCTACATGTAAGGGATGATATAGGCCTGTTTCATGTTACTAGGCTTGTTGGTACAAGAAAGCATGCATCCTCTTATGAACTTAGCTATTTTTTCTTACATCTTGGGACAATACACATACCTTTACAAGTTGGCCATTATATTCCCTACACCAAAGCACCCTTCAACCTTGGAGGTGTGAGCTTCTCTAGTCAACTACAACCACTCACCTTTAGGAGAAAACAACTTATCGAACCTATAGAGTAACCCATGTTGGAGATGGTAGTCAATTATGATCTCACCATCATGCAATTGACTCTGGCTCTACAACTACTAAAGCACCTCCTTAAGGCCCTCATACTCTAAATATGCCTCTTTGTATGCATCATGGGTGAATGGATCCATGTGCACTAGAGTTCCCAAATATATGATATTTCACGTGCTTCCCTTCTTATACTTGATCACTAAATGAAACTATTGTAGAAACCCCATCCACTTTTAATTCTTGGTTTGTTGTAGAATATTGTGGGCCTGTAGGTACTGTAGTGACTAGTAATCTATGCATATTACTTTCTTCGTTTCTATCATATAATGCTTCCACTTCTTCACAATTTTGACTAGGGTATAAAGCTCCTTGTCGTAGGTAAGGTAGTTTAGAACTGCCTCGTGAAATACTTCAGAATGGTAGCATATAGGCCTTCCTCCCTATGTCAAGACCATTCCCATAACAAACCCACTTATGCTTGTCTCGACTTCAAAAGGTTGTTGCAAGTTCAGTAATGCTAGACTTGGTGCTTGACTAATCTTCTTCTTTAATGCCTCAAATCCCTCTATTGATGCTTTCCCAATTGGAAACTTTTGTCACTCATTGTTATGGTGCAGAGTGGTGATACTATTGTTAAAAATGAGGCTATGAATTTCCCCAAGTACCATGCTACCCCAACAAAATTCCTAACCTCAGAAACATTAGTAGGCACCAACCACTTCATGATGGCCTCCATCTTGGAAGGATCTATATTCAACTCTCCTCCACCTTTCATATACCCTAGATACATTAAATATCATTGTGCAAACTAACACTTCTTGATATTTTCTAGTAGTTAGTGCTTCTTTAATGTCTCTAGCACTTGCATGAAATGTGAGATGTTATCCACCCAAGTAGCATTTTATGCTCATATATCATCCAAATTGACAATAACAAATGAATTTATAAAATGGCACAATATATTATTCATTAATATCATAAACATAATTGGTGCACTCTATAGGCCAGATGACATGACTAACCACTCATACAAACCTTTCCTAGTTTTGAAGGAATTCTTCAAGATATCTCCTCCTGTAACTTGAACCTAGTGATATAAGAACTTTAATTCTAGCTTGGTAAAGTATTTGGCTTGCTGAAACTGAGCAAAAAAATCATCTATCCATGTATGGGGTGCCTGTTCTTATGTGTAATTTTGTTTAACACCCTATAATCTATAAACATTTTCCAAGTCCATCCTTCTTTGGCACAATGATTATGGGTGACCCATATGTTAATGTACTCAGTTGTAAGACACCCTGTTCCAATAGTTATTGCAACTCATTATTCAAATAACTTTATTCTATAACATGCTTCATGTACATCCTAGTGTTTGAAAATGTGGAATACGAAAAAAAATGTATCTCATGTTCCACTCTCTCTTGTTCAATAGCCCTCTAGGCTCTTAGAACACATCCCTACATTCTTGTAGCAACTCTTCCAGCTGTTGTCATTGTTTCATATTACACCCCTATGGGGATGAATTATCTCTCACTACTCTTCTATAGATTGATTTTCTCGTAAAAATAGTAAAGCATACTTCTTGCTAGCACTGATTAGTTTCTTTGCTTGGTTGGCACTTACCAGCAAAATTATGGATTTTCTCTTGTGTGCATTTGTTATGAAACCTCCTTTACATTACACAAATGAACAATTCTTGGCTGATACAAATGAGAAAACCTCCTTTCTATATATAGGACTTTAAGGGGTCACAATATAATCAAAGCCGACATAACAATAATAATATAAGGGCACAACAATAACAATAGCGGGCTTCTATGGGGCACAATAATAACAATATGGGGACAATAGGGGCACAACGATAACAATAAGGGTTGCAATGACAATAGTAATGGGGGAATCACTAGTATTATAGGGACCTAACATGCCCCTCTCCTTCAAAAAGTGTTTTCCTCAATGCTTGAGTAGTTTTGGATGCTTTTGTATAAAATTCTCATCCTCGCATGTGGAATCTTCAGCAGGTAAGTGCTTCCACTTGACAAGATACTTTGAAATTGATCGATTTTGTAGCTGTCGATTTCTTGTTTCTGTGACTGCTTCAAGTTCCAATATGATTTTTCCTTCCTTGTCAAGTTCTGGCAATATTGTTTGAACTGGTAGCTTGTCACCAATAACCTTCTTTAAGCATGAAATGTGGAAAACTGGGTGCACTCGGGAAGTGCAGGAAGCTCCAATTTGTATGCCATGGTACCAATCTTTTGCAACACCTTGTACTAACCATGATACTTTGGTGATAATTTATTATCCTTCTTAGCTTGTTTGAGGGAATTTTTTTTTATATGTTTGTAGCCGTAGAAATACCCAGTCACCTATATCAAAACTTCTTTCATTGCGATGTTGATCTACCTGTTGTTTCATTCTATTATGTGCCAAAATTAGGTTATCCTTTTAGAGTTGGATAACCTTTTTTTTATGCTCGATGTGATCTTCCACTGCTTGAACCTTAGAATTTTATCTTAAATATGTTGTGATGGATGGTGGGTGATATCCATAAAGTGCCATAAATGGGGTCATTTTTGTTGTAGTATGGAAGGAAGTGTTATACCACAATTCAACCAACAACAACCATTTGACCCATTATGTTTGTTTATCAAATACAAAGAAACGAAGATATCCTTCCAAACATTTGTTTACTATCTCAGATTGCGCATCAGATTAAGGATGATAAGATGAGTTATGAGATAACTAAGTACGAAGACAAGAAAATAATTTTGTACAAAAAATTCCAGTGAAAATGGGATCTCCGTCGCTTACAATAATCTTTGGGTTTCCATGTGGCTTTTGAATTGTTTCCATAAATGCAATAGAAACTGTACCGGCTTTAAATGGATGAGATAATGCACAAAAGTGTGCATACTTGGTAAGTCTATCAACTACCACCATGATGACACTCTTTCCTTCGAACTTGGGTAAACCTGTGATAAAATCCATTGAAACCTCCTCCCAACATTGACATGGAATGAATAAAGGTTTTAATAGACTTGGGGTCTTAATTGTTTCAACTTTATTTTGTTGGAAAACCAAACATTCCACCAGAAAATTTTAAATATCAGATTTAAGGCCATCCCAAAAAAATTCCTTCTTAACCCTGTGGTAAGTTTTTAAAAATCCCGAGTTCACTCCTAAGGGAGAGGCATGCAATTCCATAATAATATTTTGTTTGAGTTGGGAATTATGACATAGGTATAAGTGATCTTTGTACCATAACGAATCATTTTCCCAGCTAAATGTATCATATGTACTAGGATCTTGATGTAACTTTTGAATGAGTGCCCACACTTCTTTGTCATTCTTCCATTCATCTCTTGATTCGTTTATCCAATTTGGTTGGATAATAGAAATGGCACAAAGCAATGCTTCCATGTCCTCATCCTTTCTTGAGAGTGCATCTGCCAAAACATTTTGCTTCCCTTTTTTGTATATGATTTCAAAGTCATAATCCAACATCTTTGTGACCCATTTTTTCTGGTCTTCTAAAGATAATCTTTGTTCTAAAAAGTATTTAATACTATCATGATATGTTTTTACCTTGAAGTGTCTTCCCATTAGGTAGGGTCGCCATTTCTTAAGTGAATGTAGTATTTCCAATATTTCTTTCTCATAAATAGCTTTGTGTAAATACTTTCCTTTGATTGGATGACTTTCGAAATCAATGGGTCTTTCTTCTTGCATTAAAGCAACACCAATTCCATTTCCTAAGGCATCACATTCTACAATAAAGGTTTTTGTGATGTCCAAGGTAGCTAAGGTCGGTGCTTGGCACATTGCCTCTTTAAGATGTCCAAAGGCCTTCATTTCTTCCAGAGTCCATAAAAATGCATCTTTCTTCAATAATGTTGTTAGAGGTGTTGCTATTCTCCCATAATTCTTAACAAACTTGCGATAATACCCTGTGAACCCGACAAATCCTCACAGATGCTTTATGGATGTGGGGATTTTCCATTCCTTAATGGCTTTAATTTTGCTAGGGTCTACCTTAACACCTTCATGAGATACAATATGACCTAGATATTCCACCTCTTGTACTCCAAAGAAACATTTGGAGATTTTTGCATATAATTGTTTCGCCTCCAATAGTTTGAGCATCCTATCAAGATGTTGAACATGATCCTTCCAAGACTTGCTATAGATTAGTATATCATCAAAAAATACTAGCACAAATTTTCTAAGGGTTTTAAAATGGAATTCATCAAACCTTGAAATGTAGAAGGTGCATTGGTAAGGTTAAAAGGCATGACCAAAAATTCATAATGACCCTCATGAGTTCAAATTGTTTTTTTCGGAATGTCTTTAGTATTCATTCTGATTTGATGATATCCTGAATGAAGATCCAACTTGGTGAAGTAAATTGATCATGCAATTCATCCAATAGTTCATCAATGATAGGAATGGGAAATTTATCTTTAATAGTGAGCTTGTTGAGCTCTCCACAATCCGGACACATGCACCATGATCCATCCTTCTTGTGCACCAATACTACTGGAGCAAAGAAAAAACTTTGACTAGGTTGAATTATACCAGCCTCTAACATTTCTGCAACCATATGTTCAATTTCATTCTTTTGGGCATAGTGATATCTATAAGGCCTGATGTTTGGAGTAACACTTCCTGGAATCAAATGAATAGCATGATCATGATCACGAATAGGTGGGAGACCTCTAGGAGTCTCAAATACATTGGAATGATTGTCCAAGAATTTTTGGATATCTAGAGAAATAGATGATTTCGATGTGGGAACCTCTAGCAAACATAATTGTGCAATTACACCTCGTTGTTCTTTATTTAGAAGCTTTTTCATTCCATTAGAGCTAATTATCTTTCCTAGTTTCCTTGCAATACCTCTTAATTCAACTTCCTTTCCTTTTGAAGAAAATTTCATGAAAAGTTCTTGAAAATTAAAAGCTATTGTACCCAAGGATTGTAGCCATTGGACTCCTAGTACAACATCATCACCACCCATTGGAATGGAAAGCATTGGGCTATTAAATACATATCCTCCCATGGATAGCTTGATATTATGGCACTTTCCAGAGAAATTTATGGTTCCTCCACTTGTATCCATCACTTGACACTTTGATGCTGGATATAGGAAGCAATTCAATCCCTTCGCTATATTACAATGAATAAAATTATGGGTACTCCCCGAATCAATCAACACTATTACCTTTTTCTTCTTGATATGTCCTTCTATCTTGATAGCTTGAGGAGTGGTAATTCTGGCCAAAGCATTACAAGATATGGTCAGATTCATTTCTTCTTTCTCTAGGGTTTGTTCTTGGTGTATATCCTCTTCTTTTGACATTTATTTTTCCTTTTCTTCCTCCTCTTCACAATCTATGTGAAATAATTTCTTCTCAGCACACTTATGACCTTTAGTGTATTTTCTATCACAACTGTAACAAAGCCCTTTTGCTCTTTTTTCTTTCAATTTTTGGGGTTTCAACCTTGTAGGTTATGGAAGGCTAGGGGAAATAACACTTCCATCCTTATAGTTGTGAGTGGTAGGCTTCCTTGTTGCCATAATTTTTCTTTCCATTTTTCTTGCCAACCTGAATGCCTTCTCTAATGAGTCAGGTTCCCAAAGGCGAACCTCATGTTGGATGTTATCCTTTAAAGTCCCTATGAACACATCAATCATATGCTCCTCTGGAATATCTTTTACCCTTATATTCAATTTTTGGAAGTCTTCAATGTGCTCCATCATTGAAGCATTTTGTTTGAGGTTTATCGATTGGCTAAAAAAAGTGTTGTTTTTTGTATCCTCATAATGTGCTATCATTTGTCCCGTAAAAATTTCCCAAGTGACAATTTGTTTACGAGAGCAAAGCCATCGATACCATAGAAACTAATTTGGTTCTAAATATAAAGTTGCAATGCGTACCTTTTGTGTGTTTTTCACATTATGGACATTGAAATATTGCTCCATCTGTAGTATCCATGTTATGGGATCCTTGCCATCAAACTTCCTCATATCGATCTTTGGAACATGGTGGGTCTTCAATCCAACGTTAGAGTCTATGAAGTCATGATTAAAATTTATTTTGTTCTCATTATGAGTTTCCTTTACTACGTTTTCACCACTAGTAAGCATTTCTTGTAGCAACTTAGTCAAATCTATCTTCAAATCTTCCATGTCGCCTTTCAATTTTTCTTCTATACCATCCATCTTAGCGTTCATGCCATTCATCTTAGCTTCCATGCCATCCATCTTAGATTCCACACCATCCATCTTAACTTGCACACCATTCATATTAGCTTCCATGCCAATCATCTTAGCTTCCATGCCTTTCTTTAAACCATCAACCTTAGCTTCTGTTACCTTTTATGAGAGTGAAATTTGTTGCACTTGGTCTCGTAATTTTGATATATCATGTTGTATTTCTTCCTCTTCTTCATGAGTCATGCTAGAGATTTCAGGTTTCTTACTAGGTGTGTCCATTTTCTTTCTTCAGGGCATTAATTAATGATACTTATGCTTCACTATGCCCTTTGAACTTCAAACTAATTTTTCAACCCAAACTTATGCAAAATTTTAAAAAGACTACACACATTTTTTCGCTTTGTAGAATCTAGATATTAAATATGTTGTATCCCTATAATTGTGGATCTCCAAGGTCTGAAATTTCTTCCTGCAGTAGCCCTCTGAGTCCTCTTTCCAATGCCACCAATCTCATCAAAATTGGATTCTCCAAGAAAGAGTTATGCCCAATCTCTCAAGATGACCTAACTATATAATTTTTCGGAAGAGAGAACTTGTACAATGTGCCACGTATCACTTTTTCCACATTAGGATCTAAAAAATATACACAGAAAACAACAGTCCATCCTCTTTATGTAACTTCTTACGAAATTGCAATCTGATGCTCAGATAGAAAGTTATGACGATTTTCCCAAGGTCACCTGTGTGGAATGTAATTCAGGAGTCTACAAAAACACTAACATCCTTAGATAATATCTCCAAAAAATATAGCAAGACAAGATATGAAATTTAGACCCGAGGTTCAGAACGATTGTAGCTCAAATGGGTTTTTATTTTTAGCTTCTAAAACATCGTAGAAAAAAAGTTCTAGTGAAAATTCCACGATGACTTCTTTGGAATAGTGAAACCCTAGAATCCAAACCTCTAATACCAAATGTTATGAAACTATCTCACAAAAATATACAAAAGAAAGATAAACGCCTTAGAAATCATCCTCTTCAAGGGGGGGACCTCCTTTACATTACACAAATGAACAATTCTTAGCTAATACAAATGACAAAACCTCCTTTCTATATATAGGAGTCTAAGGGGTCACAATATAATCAAAGCTGACATAACAATAATAATATAAGGGCACAACAACGACAATAGTGGGCTTCTATGGGGCACAATAATAACAATATGGGGACAATAGGGGCACAACAATAACAATAATGGCTACAATGACAATAGTAATGGGGGAATCACCAGTATTATAGGGACCTAACATCATTAATGGTGAAATATTTTCCATCATTGATGAGGAAATACTAGTTGGCTCTTTGCATGAATATTTCATCCCCAATTTACATATAGGGACTTCCAAACACCACTTTAGATAAATTAAGGGGGACTACATATAGTTCTACTTCATCAATAAAATCAACAGTGATAGAAAATCTAATTTTACACTAACTCGTTATCATTATTTCTACATATTTATTTAACCATCCTAATGGATAATGGATTGGATGATCATGAAATTACAATCCCAATTTGTTCCCCATCTATACTACAATGATATTTACCTTTGATCATGAGCCAAACGAAGCATCAATATTTGTCTCCATGACCTATATATTTATGTGGAATAGTCTAGCATTCTCATTCTCTTCTTATTTTTGAAGGCTACTCATATTCACGTCCTTATGTACTAATGTACATAATATATTCTCATCCATGTTTCAACTTCTTTCAACCTGGTTACTCAAATCAATGTCCATGAGGTTCTTCTTCTTTTCATCTTTCTTTTCATTCATCGGGTTAAGTTTTGGATGCAACTTCCAACACTCCTCTTCTATATGGCCATCAATGTTGTAGTGATTGCTAGGGTATTTGCACTAGCTTTTTGTGGCTATTATCTTTTTATATTTTACCCCTTTTCATTTCTTCTTCCCATCCTTAGAAGCATCTTGGTGATCATTTTGCTTTGACCCACTTGATTTCCCTTTCTTCTTTCTTATGTTCTTAAGGTATTGTGCCTCTACAAAATCCTTGTCCACCGATTTAGGTTTGAACAACATCATTTTCTTCCACAAATGGCTTTGTAGACCCCCTATATACTTGAGGAGTATGTCTGGGTACTTTGGGGAGATACCGAACATTAGGGCCATTTTTCTAAATTTGGTGGTGTACTCGTGTATACTCTGCCCTTGATTCTACCTGAAGTAATGCCCCTAGATCCACGAGTCCTTTTCGTACCCAATAGGGTAAAATTGTGACTTTATGAGGTTTTGAAATCCTCACACTTAGTCACTATAGAATCTCCCTCCAACCTTAAGGTCTATGTGTGTCTTTCGTACTAGGTCAGGGCATGGCCCTCTAATTTTAGATGAGAAAATATAATCTTCTTCTCTTCCTCTATATGATGAACACTAAAATAAACTTCTAATTGATGCAAAAAGTGATTTAACTTTTGAGCACTAATATCACCCTAATATAGCTTGATGTCAACCTTCACTTAATTTTTGAACAAGGAACATGAATGGTTCATGTCACTTGTACTCGGTTGATCTTTTTTTGGTTCTTTCTTCGACTCCTCTAATTCTTCTTGATCTCTTGGACTCCCCAATAATTGTACCTCTACGTTAGAACCCTCTTATTTTCGAAATATCCAAATCCGATTAGTCAGGGTTTCCATGAGGAGACTCACATTATGGTTTACATATACAATTTGTGCTTCTAACCATGTAAACCTCTCTTCTATAGGATCAGGAGAGTTATTCATTGATTTGTAAGCCACGAGTGGGGTTTTGTGACTTTCGACTTAACTAATTTGGATCCCCTGCAACTCCCCACAATATACCCAATGAAACTTGCTCTAATATCAATATGATTCATAAACTTCCATGGATATTTCATTGGATAGTTTTTCACAAAAAATATGACAAAATTATACTTAAAAATATAAAATGTACAATGTGTAGATTATTTTTCCTTAGAGTTCTAGATTTATTATGTTGGAATTTCATGCATGCAATATGTATAAAAAACTGTAAAATAAATTACAAATTTAAATAGTTTATTTCATAGAAGAAAAGAGGATAGACAAAATAATTTATCATAAATATAGGACAATTTGTGTTAAGATAAATTGTAATCACCATAAATATGGCATACTCAGTAAAATTCCAATTTTAAAAGGATTGAGAAAAATATTAATGAAGATATATTGGAGAAGAATATGTTAAATTGAGAGAAGTTTGAAAGTTTCAGTAGGCCAATAGGCATAGGGTCTGCCACAAATCCTGTAGTAGTCAAAGAGATGTTTCCAACAAGGTATTGTACGTGCCTAATGGAGATAATATGACCAAGTTACAACCATGGGAAGTTGGCTACCCAACGAACCCCAACGAGGCCCACAAAGTCTTGGTGTTCCATCTCCTGGGGTTAGGGTTTTGGTTGTTTAGGGTTTTCCCTTATTGTTCAATAATAAATAGGGACTTCCAAAAACCACTCCAGATACATTAAGGGGAACTATGTATAGTTCTACTTCATCAATAAAATCAAAAGTGTTAGAAAATCTAATTTTAGACTAACTCATTATCATTATTTTTGCATATTTATTTAACCATCCTAATGGATAATGGATTGGATGATCATGAAATTACAATCCCAATTTGTTCACCATCTATACTACAATGATATTTACCTTTGATCTTGAGCCAAATGAAGCATCAATATTTGTCTCCATGACCTATATATTTATGTGGAATAGTCTAGCATTCTCATTCTCTTCTTATTTTTGAAGGCTACTCATATTCACGTCCTTATGTACTAATGTACATAATATATTCTCATCCATGTTTCAACTTCTTTCAACCTGGTTACTCAAATCAATGTCCATGAGGTTCTTCTTCTTTTCATCTTTCTTTTCATTCATCGGGTTAAGTTTTGGATGCAACTTCCAACACTCCTCTTCTATATGGCCATCAATGTTGTAGTGATTGCTAGGGTATTTGCACTAGCTTTTTGTGGCTATTATCTTTTTATATTTTACCCCTTTTCATTTCTTCTTCCCATCCTTAGAAGCATCTTGGTGATCATTTTGCTTTGACCCACTTGATTTCCCTTTCTTTCTTTCTTATGTTCTTAAGGTATTGTGCCTCTGCACAATCCTTGTCCACCGATTTAGGTTTGAACAACATCATTTTCTTCCACAAATGGCTTTGTAGACCCCCTATATACTTGAGGAGTATGTCTGGGTACTTTGGGGAGATACCGAACATTAGGGCCATTTTTCTAAATTTGGTGGTGTACTTGTGTATACTCTGCCCTTGATTCTACCTAAAGTAATGCCTCTAGATCCACTAGTCTTTTTCGTACCCAATAGGGTAAAATTGTGACTTTATGAGGTTTTGAGATCCTCACACTTAGTCACTATAGAATCTCCCTCCAACCTTAAGGTCTATGTGTGTCTTTCATACTAGGTCAGGGCATGGCCCTCTAATTTTAGATGAGAAAATATAATCTTCTTCTCTTCCTCTATATGATGAACACTAAAATAAACTTCTAATTGATGCAAAAAGTGATTTAACTTTTGAGCACTGATATCACCCTAATATAGCTTGATGTTAACCTTCACTTAATTTTTGAACAAGGAATATGAATGGTTCATGTCACTTGTACTCGGTTGATCTTTTCTTGGTTCTTTCTTCGACTCCTCTAATTCTTCTTGATCTCTTGGACTCCCCAATAATTGTACCTCTACATTAGAACCCTCTTATTCTTGAAATATCCAAATCCGATTAGTCAAGGCTTCCATGAGGAGGCTCACATTATGGTTTACATATATAATTTGTGCTTCTAACCATGTAAACCTCTCTTCTATAGGATCGGGAGAGTTATTCATTGATTTGTAAGCCATGAGTGGGGTTTTGTGACTTTCAACTTAACTAATTTGGATCCCTTGCAACTCCCCACAATATATCTAATGAAACTTGCTATAATACCAATATGATTCGTAAACTTCCATGGATATTGGATAGTTTGTCACAAAAAATCTGACAAAATTATACTTAAAAATATAAAATCTACACTGTGTAGATTATTTTTCCTTAGAGTTCTAGATTTATTATGTTGGAATTTCATGCATGCAATATGTATAAAAAACTGTAAAATAAATTACAAATTGAAATAGTTTATCTCATAGAAGAAAAGAGGATAGACAAAATAATTTATCATAAATATAGGACAATTTATGTTAAGATAAACTGTAATCACCATTAATATGACATACTCAGTAAAATTCCAATTTTAAAAGGATTGAGAAAAATATTAATGAAGATATATTGGAGAAGAATATGTTAAATTGAGGGATGTTTGAAAGGTAAAAGAATTCAATAAGGAAAATGGAAAATAATTAAAAAAAAAAATAGGATTTTGATGAGCCTTAGTATTACAACAAGAATGTTACAACTCCTAAGGCTACCAACTTTAATTATCAATCTAGAGTTCGTACAAATTTAAGAGGTATTAGTATTATATGTACAATGGACATTGTTCTACTTAGGGTAATTTGATGCAATGAAGTGAATGAAGACACACGAAGACCACTATGCTATAGGGAAAATACTTGAAAGATTCAGCAAATGGAAAACTAACCTATCTTAACTTTCCAAGAAAAAATTGACTGGAATACAACCTTTCCTATTGCCTATAATTAAATGACATAAAGGAAACCCTAATCTAATTTCATGAAAGTAAATGACAAAAAATTAACCTTAATCTATTTTGTAGAAAGTAAATGAAAGAATGAAATCCTAATCTATTTTGCAGGAAATAAACCTATCTTATTACTGGAAAAGAAATGACTAAAGTAAACTCTAGTCTACTCACAAGAAGACAAAGAAAATGATCAATAATGTTGAAGGTAAATCAATCTCATTCTATCTAAGAAATAACATAAGCAGTATAACCTAGTTTCAGAAATGAAACTAAAACTCTGAAAGTGAAGTTTCTATGGGGTTTTTGGTCTTCTCAAATCCATCTTCAAGGCTTAAATGACATTGTGGAGTGATGATAAATGAAGGAAAAACTTTGGGTTTTATTTTGGAAGCAATTTAGGGAAATTTGTGTGCTACTACAAGTTGCTACAAGATCCCTTTTTTTGCTACAAGAAACATCTGAGAGAAATATTATGTGATTTAGGAATGGCTTGAAGAGGGGAAGGTGGTGGAAGGATATAGAAGGGTGCAAGAGACCTTACCAAGCTTAGGCCCACTTAGTGAACTAACTTGTGTAAGGAAGAAACAATACTAGAAATTTCCTGTAGTTTGGTAAGGTAGTTTTCAACATATAGACTGTATGTAGAAATGAAGAGTAGGGAAGGAAAAGGTGATGAAGGAGGCGATGATAATGAAGGAAAAATTATGCTAGTATAATCCATGAAAAACCGTATTCCATCTACAGGAAAATTAAAACTTCAACTGATAAAAACTAGATGATTAAGAAACTATGAAACTACTAATTGTAGAAAACAAAATGATAATTGAAAGGACAAGTTGAATTTATAGTGGAAACTAATTATTGCATAAAGAAACAGTTTTTGGTGCTTATCTTCACAAGGTACACAACAAAGATTCAATAAGGAGATCACTTATCAATCTGAAAGGACAATTCTTTTCTGATAAAAAATATTTACAAAAAGTCACAGCTAAACTAAATGCATGAAAAAGAAATGCATAAAGGAAGGGGCTTGATCACTTGGGTTGGGACCCAACTCAAGGAAACTTAGGTCCCCTGAAGTAAACTAAGAATAAGAAAAACATAATTCTTTTCATTAACCTCAAGAGTGTTCAAACATGCAATATAAAAACTGAAATAATAATTAGAAGAAGTCACCTTCTCTGATAATCACTATCTTTTATCTAGAATTCAAATTCCCACTGAGTTGTTAGGCTTTCTTATTTATACAAAAAGTGGGTGAGAGGAAACTTCCTTGAAGGGATGGTTGCTTCCCTCCATGATCTAGGTGGATATTGGTGGCCACCTACCTATTCCACCTAGACCTCTAGTCGATTTCATCTATTTCCTTGTTTATTGCAACATTTACTATTTTTAGCAGTTTTTCAGGTCTTGAACTTCTAGAGCAGTTTTGACCCCCTAAATGATGTTTTTTTGATGTCTGCAGTAGGCCAATAGACATAGGGTCTGCCACAAATCCTGTAGTAGTCGAAGATATGTTTCCAACAAGGTATTGTATGTGCCTAATGGAGATAATATGACCAAGTTACGACCATGGGAAGTTAGCTACCCAACTAACCCCAACGGGGCCCACAAAGTCTTGGTGTTCCAACTCCTGGGGTTAGGGTTTTGGTTTCTTAGGGTTTTCCCTTGTTGTTCAATAATAAATAGGCCATTGAGCCTCATTGAAACACAGTTCAGAGGCATGTAGCCTCCACATCTCTTCTCAGAGATAAGCTACCATCGCCTAAGCTAGTTTATTTCCATTTTGTTTGAAAGCATATTTTAGTATCTAATATTAATGAAATGAAGCATTATTTATGTTGCATCTCTATATTTATGGTTATATGTATAAATTTTTTTTTTCTTGTTTAAGTTTGTATCAATGGTATCAAAGTGATATGCTCTTTCTCTGTTTTTCTTGGCATGTCCCGAACGATGTTGGGATATAAGGAGTTAGGGCTTGAACTGGTCGAACCTTTGCAATGCGAGCCTCGCAAATCTTGATGGCCTCCGCAGAAGAGAAGAAAGATGAGGGGGTATGATATCCTTTCAAAATCTTGCTCGAAGAAGCCCTCGAGCGATAGAGGAATGTGATAATGGACAATTTGCCTAGTTCCTTCAGCGACTACCCAAAGGCGACGCATCTTCTTCCAACATCCACTCTCGGAGCACCACATCCTTTAAGGTACAAGTTAACTTTGACATCCCCATTTTTGAAGGTTAGATATATGCAGACACCATTGATAAATGATTAAATCTACTAGACGGATATTTTTTTGTTCATGATTTTTCCATCCAGGAAAATATTACTTTCACACTTCTCAAAGTCACCCCCCACATCAAGGATTGGTGGGAAGCCTACTAATAGAATAAGGATGAAATTACACCCTCACTATTTTCAGCTGCACCCACTTGGAATTCATTCTGGGATGCCATCAAGGAAAAATACTACCCTTTCGAGAGCTATGAGGATAAATACATAAAGTGGACCATGCTGCGGAAGGGAAAAAACCAAGACATGCCAAAGTTAACCAATATTTTTCATACCCTTCACATGAAGTTGGGTATCAAGGATTCTAGGATACATTTGGTACTCAAGTAATGCGATTGTATACATAGGTTTATCCAGGATGAGATATCGTTCCTGGACATCTCCTCGCTCAGCATGATGTACCGATACGCTATCAAGATTGAGCAAAATTTTAAACATAAGAAGCAAGACTTTAGATTTGTGAATTCGAAGTAAGGGAAAGGCACCCCCAAACCATAGAGAAAAGGACAAATCCAAGGTGGAGTGACCTAGGACTACTCGTCGAAGCCGCAAGAAAAGAAAAACACCTCGAAGACAAAGAAGGACACAGGAAAGTGGTGTGAGTTCCATAAGAGCTCCACTCACAACATAAGTGAGTCTCGGGCCAGGTAGTCATTGGTGGCTGAGCTGAAGGCTTCTAAATCAGATGCATGTTCTGACTCTGAGTTAGAACCCGACAAGGGGAATGACAAAGGGAATTAGATCATTGACGTAGAGCCTAGTGCCACTGTGGCCACCACCAAGATCTAAAAGAATGAACCTGAAGATCCAAAAGAGTGAACCTAAAGATCGAAAGGAGGGGGAACACGTCTTCCACTCACATATGTGGGTGAAAGGTTCTCCAATAGAGTTCATTGTCGACAATGTGAGCCAAAACAACCTCATTTCAATAGAGGTCATGAAGCAAATGGTCCTATCTACTACAACACATTCGTAATAATACACCATTGGGTGGCTTCACGAAGGACGCGATCTTCGAGTCAGCCAACAGTGTCGCCTTCCCTACAACATCAATCCCTTCATGGATGAGGCATTGTGTGATGTTGCTGCTCTTGAATTTTGTGGTGTATTATTAGGACAACAATACTTGTGGAAGTAACATGTTGTATATAAGTATAGACTTCGCTTTTTGATTATTACTTTGTGCAATAAGTTGTACAAGATACTAGAGGCAGCCCTACCTACCACCATCTCTTTGGTATCTACAAATCCATGCCGTAAGATCATTTCACAGACCAAGAAATTTGTTTTCCTTATGATCCAACATCAGGGAAAGAAGAATATTGTGGCCACAACTTCCAGACAGGGCTCCTCTGTACAACAACAACATATGGAAAAGGTCATGGAGGAATAAAAAGACATTTTCGCCTCACCTACGGGGGTACCTCTGCACTGTCAGGTCAAGCACTCCATTGATATGACCCCGGGCGCGCCGCTAGACTATGGATCGATCTATCGACGCTCTTTTCTGGAGAACAATAAGATCAAGAGGCAGATTCAAGAGTTGTTGTAGAAAGGGCACATCAGGCTAAGCTCATCAACCTATGGGAGATTAATTGTATTGGTACATAAGAAGGATGGGACCTAAAGACTTTGTATTGACTATCGGGTGTTGAACAAGATCACTGTTTGTAATAGATACCCAATCCCATGGATTGATGACCCTCTAGACCACCTCAACGGGGGGAAATATTTCAGAATTATTGACTTGAATTCTATCTATCACCAGATGCCTATTGAACCCTCCAATGTGCAGAATATTGCCTTCAAATATAAGGAGGGCCTTTTCGAATGGTTGGTCATGCCTTTAGGGTTGACAAATGCCCCTGCAACCTTCATGAGTTTGATGGATGAACATATTGTGACCCTTCACAAATGCATTCATGGTGGTGTATTTAGATGACATTTTGATCTTAAACCAGACTTGGGAAGAGCATCTCCAACATATTTGATGGGTCCTTCAAACCCTGCCACATCACAAGTTGTGTGCCAATTTGGAGAAATGCATTTTTGGCATGACCCAAGTTCAATATCTGGGGTACATCATTGATGAACAAGGTGTGCATGTGGACCAAGCCAAGATACAACTCATTCAAGATTGGCCAGTACCAACCACTCTAACAGAGCTTTGCATCATTTTGGGTCTTGTCAATTTATACCATAGGTTCATGTTGGTGTTCTCTCATATCACTTGGCCTTTAAGTCAAGTTACCAAGGCTGTAGCGAAAGCAAAGTTATTTTGGTCTGAAACCCAACAGAAGTCATTTTCCAAGTTGAAGCATAGCCTCTTCTCTTCACCACTGCTCACATTACCAAACCTGCAACAACCATTAGAGATTGAGACAGATGCCTCTGACTATGCCATTGGTGCAGTTCTTACTCAACAGGGGCATTCGGTGGCTTACCAGAGTGAGACACTTTCAAACACAATCTAAAAGTATCCCACCTATGAAAAATAAATGTATTCCATTGTGTAGGCCTACCATCAATGGAAGCATTACATTTTTGGGAAGGAAATGGTCATCCGCATAGATCACCGACCCCTATAGTTCATACAGACACAAAGGAAGTTACAGAACGATCGCCATTAGAAATGGTCCACATACCTACAACAGTTCCATTTAAACATTAAGTACAAGAAGGGAAGCATTAATCATGTTGCAGACTGCCTTAGCTGACCACTTGTCATGGCATTAATCACTATGCTCAACTTTTATGGTAAAGAGACTTCGGGGTGGCCGCACCTTTACAAGAGAAATCGAAAATTAGACAGTGCATACCAAACACTCTTGGAAGGTAAGCAAGTTCCAAATTTTCACCTCCAGGATGCACTGTTATACCACTTGGGACACATATGTGTTCCTTCAAGTGAGCATGCCAAGATGATTTGGGAGGCGCACTATAGTCAAATCACTGGACATTTCAGGGTAGAGAAAATAATGGTTGTACTACATAAATGTTTTTATTGGTCAAACCTTCATCAGGATGTTGGGAAGAACATTGGATCCTACACTTCCTGCACCATTTCCAAACCAACCATCAATAAGCAAGACCTATATACTCCTAGTTGACCTTGGGAATCCATCTCCATTGATTACATGTCTGGTCTTCCTTCTACCAAGCATGACAATGACTACATTCTCATGGTCATCGACAAATTCTCTAAGATGGCTATTATGAAGGCTTGCAAGAAGAGTATCACGATAGAGGCCACTACTAAGCTCTTCTTTGAGCAAGTGTGGGTACACTTTGGGATCCCATAGTCCATTGTCTTAGATCGGGATAGCAGATTCCTGAGTTCATTTTGGTCAAGTCTTTGGTCGATGTTGGATACCAAACTTACCAAGTCCATGACTTTCTACCTCCAAACTGATGGCCAAATAGAGGTTCTCAACAACATGATCGTATAAATTTTGTGCATGTATAACTCAAATAATCCATGCACATGGGATGAAAGCCTCCCTTATGTCTAGTGCAACTACATCAGAGCTCTCCATAGCTCAACGAGCCACAACCCCTTTCAGGTAGGGGTAGGATTTTGGACATTATGTCCCATTGATGTGGCCATACCATTTGCAGCTGCTCAGGTAGTTTCAGCTCATGTCCTGTCTGAAGCCGATAGGGATAATAGTTTCATTGAGTGCATTCAACACATCTGCCAGTAGGTCCATGATATATTGGACATATCCAATGCTAAGTACAAGTAGCATCATGGTCAACATCGGGTGCCACACAAGTTCCAGGTGGGTGACAAAGTTTGGCTACATTTGCAGAAGGAGCGCTTCGCTGGACCGCACAAAAAGCTTAACTCACTCCAATATGGGCCATACACCATCACCAATGTCATAGGAGACAATGACTTCGAGCTCCATATTCCACCATTCCTTGGTTTTCACCCATTGTTCAATGTAGACTACCTTCAGCCATGCTTTCCACCATTTCTGGACACATTTGACATTTCAGAACAACTCACACCAACATAGCTAAACCCAGACTGCATGGAACATGCCACAATTGATCAAATCATCGACATGCAGATCAATAACACTCACCAACATAGGATCCATCTATATTGATTTTTCAAAGCAGGTGAACTCCTTCACCAGGGCAAGTGGTTCATGAGGGACTAGGTTCAATAAAAATTTCCTCATCTCATGGAGGCTCTACATGTAATGGGGGCCATTGCTTCCTATGGAGGGAGGACCAATATAGGTAGATATTGGTGGCCACCCTCCTATTCCACCTATACATCCAGTCAGTTTCATCTGTTTCCTTGTTTATTGCAACATTTACTATTTTTAGCAGTTTTTCGGGTCATGAACTTCTAGATCAGTTTTGACCCCCTAACAACATTCTTTTTAGGTTTGCAGTAGGCCCATAGCTATAGGTAGGTTCCTACTACAAATCCTATGGTAATCAAAGAGAACTTTCCAACAAGGTATCATATGTGCCAAATGGAGATAATAGTACCAAGTTACGAACCCAGGAAGTTGGCTACCCAACTAACCCCAACGGGACCCACAAACTCTTTGTGTTACATCTCCTGCGGTTAGGGTTTTATTTGTTTAGAATTTTCCCTTGTTTTTCAATAATAAATAGGCCCTTGAGCCTCATTGTAACACATTTTAGAGGCACATAGCTTCCACATCTCTTCTCAAAGATAAGATACCATCGCATGAGCTAGTTTATTTCCATTCTGTTTATAAGCATATTTCAATATTTGACATTAATGAAATCAAGTGTTATTTCTATTGCATCTCTATATTTACGATTATATCTGTATTTTTTTGCGTTCTTGTTTAAGTTTGGATCACTCCAAAAATCCTAAAAAGGTGGATTTTGTCCCTTGGTGTACTTGCAACCACAATGAGGTAGTAACTTCTCATGAGCCAACCAAGTTGTGATGAGCCTGTAGCAAGGAATAAGACTCCTTAATTCTCTCCTACTAATCTCCAACATGTTTTGCAAAATAAATACTCAATATCTTGCACGTTTAATGTATTAGGCCATATGATATAGAAAATATCTCCTATCCTTCCTAATAACACATTATAACTCAAAAAATATATTATCAAATGCAGAAGGAGAGGTTTGAACATGCCAAAGAATGGTCACGTGGGCCTTTAATTATACCTATTTTGGATTCCCATTAACTTTTCTTAGGGATAGAGACCAAAAATCAAATAAATTGGAATTTGGGAACTTTATATCCTCTCTTGGATCTACATTGGCTTTCCATGGAGTAAATGTAATACTAGGAATTGATATTATATTACTTAATGAAACTAGGGAGCACAAATAATCCAAGGTTCATAACTTAGAATGATTTTTGTTATGGTCAATAAGGAACTAGGGATTTTATCAGGGATTCCAAATTGAGGCATATATTTGTACATAAATAAGAACAATTTTTAAAGGCTCCACAAGGAAGACCCTCTCATTCAACAAATGTGGATTGATATAAGAGGATCCAGAAAGGCCTAAAATTCGAAGTCCCAAAAATTTCATGGAAATAGTTCCATGTCAAAGAGCTCGATAAGACAATTCAAACATAACTTAAATTGCATCGAACGAATTATGTATGAATAATTTATGATGATTTGAATATTTTGACCAATAGGAAAAACATCAAACTTGTCTTGACATGCGGTAGTATGGACATGGTGACATGGTAGTATTGAGCATGACATGTATCATAGTGAGAAGTCGGCATGTGAGATTGAGTTATTGTTGATGTAGTAGGTAGAGGCTAATGTGTAAATGACTGGATTCCTGGTGTGGACCTATGGTAGCATGCCCTATGGCCCAGTCATAGGGTGCCACATGGCACCTCATAAAGTCAAAAATTTAGTTCAACATACCAACACTAGTGGGATTCGAACATGAGACCTATAGGAAAAGTGGCCTATGGCTCCACCATTGAGCCATAATTGTTGGTTTCTTTGGATAAGGGTATAAAATTTATTTCAAGTTTGTTGTTAACCATATGCCAAAAATGGGGGAAAGGCCACAGGATTGACCCTGTAGTTGAACGGAATCTCCGAATAGCCGCCAAACACATGATTGACAACCTGTTGACAACAAACCATGTTGGCCATGTATGTCACATATAATATATGGTTGTAATAGAGGGGCCACAACCTTGAAAGGTTTGATCCCAGGGATGCAAACCCCAACTCTATATAACCAAAATAAACTACCGCTAGGCCACAGTGTTATGGTGTTAAGAAAAAGGTCGATCCCTTTGGTTTTGTGTTATGGTTATCATTGTTTTATGATAAAACTTAGAGTTTGTGTCCTTTTGGATATTTTTGAAAGGAGAGTTTTTGTGAGGGGTTCTTAGACACCTTTTGTAAAGCTACAAAATAGAGAGCCAACTTTATAGTTTGGGGAGTTGATGCAATTTGGGTCATTTTGCATCATAATTGAAGAGGTAAATCCATTAAAAGTGGACCCGGAAACGTATTCTACACTAGGTGAACTTCGTTATCAATCTCGTTGTGTTCTTTTATTTTATCTGCAGTTGTTTATTTCTATTGTTTTAATAAATAAAAAATCATGTTTGGTACTTCGTATTGTGTTCTAATCCTGATAAATCATAGGCTTGCAATAAAATATCTCGAGAAAACAAGGTATCAGAGCTTAAATGAGCTAGTTTGATTTGGTTCTTGAGTGTGAATGATTACCAAGTCTAGGCTTCAAAAGGGAGAAGGTCAACTTGAAGCTTATAATCCCAAAGTTGGTTCAAGGATGTTCACTTAAAGAGGAGAGATGGCTTCACCAAGATGAGAGAATCCTTTTAACTCTGAGTTAGATTTTCTGAGGCATTCGGTACATTGCAATCAAAGGTGGAAGAGCTCTATAAAGAAAGAGGTGTTCAAAAAGGAGAAGGACCTAGTCAAGTAAAGAATGAGGGTGATCAATCCCCTCTTCCTTCATTTTCTCCTCCTCCTTCAAGACCTCCCTCTCCTCCTCATTCTTCACCTCCTTCTTCTCCATCTAATTCTCCACCACCATTTCCTCATAAGAAGATTGCCTCAAAGAATCCATTGTTAAATTTGGATATTAAATTAAAATTATCACTTTATAATGATTAGCTTAATGTAGAAATATTAGTTGATTGTATTCTTGTTATACCAGTAAATACCTCCTCATCATCTCATAGGAGATTATTATGATTTGGTTGAAATACACCCCTTTTTCTGGCCTATTTGAGACTATAATGCACCCTTTATACTCAATAAATGTGTTTTAATGCAAGATATGTACTATGAGGACAAGTTTATCCTAATCTATAATGATTTGTCTCTTCATCTAACCTACAAAATCTTGTTCACTGAAGAAAACTCTTAAAGGTGGAATCTGATTTCATTTTCATCATCTATAACTTTTTCCTAAACAAATAAAGCATTAAAGCATGATGAAACATCACCCACCCCAAAGATTTTGCCTAAATTGCAATACAAAGAAACTAATAGCCTTCATAGCCTCCATTTTTCCTATAAATTGAGGGCTTCACCATTTAGAAGGGGATAAAAATACATTACATTGTTACGTTTTCAAGATCTTCATTGAGAGAGAAATTCTTTGGAGCTAGGAGTTGGAGGAGGTGTTGCTACAACTTCATGTATTGGTTGTAATCTTCCTTGTATTGTTTAATAATATAGATTGATTTCTCTTCCTTCCAAATTGTTGTCATAATCGTTTTTATTTTGTTTAACTACTTTTTGTTTGGAAGCTTAAATGCACAAATTCATTCATTAATGTTTAGTGGTTCATTTCTTATGGTTTTGACTAATAACATAGCTATTTTGTGAATGATTTGGTATGTTATTCATTATGTGCAGGGAGATATCTTCTCTTATGTACACTTGTTCTAAATTGCAATAAAAGACTTTGGGGTTCATTCATGAGTTCTTCTTCTTTTGGAGTATGATGATTGGCTCACTATTGGTATAATTTCCCTTTCTCATGCTTTGATTTATTTTATTTCCATATGCTCTTGTAGATTTGTTAATGTAAAGCTATCTTGCATTGGCAATTGATTTAGGAGTATTCTCTAGGTGTGGAAATCTCTAGTTGTTTTACAATAAATTTCTAGAGTTTTCTTATATTGAATTTTTGTAGAGGAAACTCTTGTTGGGATTCAGATATCAAGAGTGAGGGGAAGTCTTTGGAGAGACCAACCCACTCTTGACACATTTCCAAAGATATCTCATTGGTTCTTTGAATTTCCATAGTTTTATCTTATAAAGTGGTTTCTTGTAGAGATTTTCTTGGACATAGCTTGTGTATAAGAAAATACCTCTAAATTTAAATCTCTTTTAAAAACGTGTGCTTTCATTGATTTATTTAGATATTTAAGAGAATTTTCCAATATAGGCAAGTGACGGGGTTCAAACTTCACTCCCATCACTTGATTTGGTTTTGAACATTATTTTGTGTCATACTTGTTCATTTTATATGCGTTCTATACTAATTTTGTCTTGGTTTTGCAGCCCATAGTTGGACTTTTGTTGGAGTTTTGACAACAAGTGCCTTGAGGAAAGACCATTGAAAACTATATCTTTCTTGTAGGACCTCTTAAGCACCCAAGATCTATTCTAAGGAGGTCGTGGACACTATAAGGAGCTACAAACAAGGCTAGACCGTGGGCCTTTGGGAGCTTGTAATTTTCTAATTTTAGAAGGACTTCATTGCCCTTTGAGGTTGCTATAGTTTTGAGGGATATTCTAGATATTTATAGCTCTCATGTTGTACAAATATCCTTCATCTTTTGGGCAGCCCTTTAAGAGGCTTTTACACAATTGTAATATCTTAATAAAATATCTCCTTTTTCTTGTGGGAGCTTGGGTTTACCCAAGGCATCCTTTCTCTTTATTTAGAAGGAGGATTTTGTGTGGATGGATTACTTTTGGAATCTCATATTTTCTATCATTCATTTTTATCTCATTTTGCATGCTCTAAAATAAACACAACCTCACCATCACATTATTTCTAAGTTAAATTTTTCTACAAGTTTCATTTGATGCTTTGCCTTTCATTCCTTTTCCTTTGAAGTATAAGTTTATATTTTTCTTTACAACAACTCATTTCTTACATGAAAGTATCTCAATTTGTGTAGCAAGTTTAATTTAGTTGTCTAACATTTTATCTCCTTATAATTTGCCTCACTATAGGCTCATTTGTGGTTTGCACATTTACTTTCAAAGCATACTTTACAAGCAAGCATTCACTTTGTAGCTTCATCTCATTTTCAATTGCTACACTAAACACTCCAATAGATCTTCATGTGAGGACTCACAAGTTCACCTTCCTCTTATATTCTCAATCTTTGTTTTTCTTATTACATTACTAAAAGTGTCAAGCATTAGAGCAATCTATCCCTCACCCTATATGTGTTGAGTTTCCTGGAAAACTTGAGAGGGTTTTTGTTTGTTCAACGAAGCATAATTCCCTATAATATAATTGGGAACTCCACTAGGGAGCGTATTTATTCGCAGATCTTTTTTTCTCTACTAGATTCTAGATATATGGTCTAATTCATTTATTGAATTCCTATCCATTGTTTGCATGAAAATTAACCTAATTGATATGAATGCTTGTCTTAAACCCAGACCATCTTTTTTCTGAGTAAATTCTGGATAACATTGTCTATTGTGGACCTCAATGTGTTATAAGATAGGTTATACCTCATATTTAGTGTGTTACCACTACTTTTAATCCATTATCTTGGCCTAGTTACCTGCATTACTTCCCTAAAGCCTCTATTTTTCACTTTTACTATGATTTTCATTGCCAGCGTTTTGCTTGTTTTTGTCTTGAAGTCTTTGCTTTCTTGAACTTTTATTAATTTTTCTGCATTCATGTTTTCTTTTGAAGTTTATTTTACCTTGCATTTTCTTACGTCCTTAAATGAAAAACAAAAAAAAAATCATTTTCTCTACTTCCTTACTTGATTATTTAGTTCATCAGTGTGCATTTTGCTTGAGTATGAATATCTGCATTTCTTAGGTTCATTGGAACTTTCATTGTGCTTGTTTATCTTGGAAAATGATGTATGTTTCTCTCTCCTTGTAGAATTTATTCTTTATCGAAGGAATATATGAGAGCATGATCTACATGTTTTGAGTCAGAGACTCATAGACTTTCATACGTCAAAACCCCTTCTGAAGACATTAGAGATGTAACTTAAAAAAAATTACATAATAAAATTGATCAACAACTCTTTTTCACAAGAAAAACACATATTAATTTAGGCTAGGGTCTTGGGTTAGGCTGCGTAAGTCAACTTCCCAAGGCTACAAAATGAAACTAGTGGCATTAACGAGTGAAAAATACTACTGCACTCTCATTGACTTGAACCACTCCTCTCATATAGAAGCTAAGCACGAGGAAACATCGGAGTGTATGAGAAGGTAGCATGCCTTCAAGTGTAGTTTGGTGGACATTCTATGTACTAAGCATTCCTTCAGGAATCTTAGAGCTGAGTTAGGGACTCTGGTATCCTAACCACACTATGTGTTTCCCATGATTGTGACCCCCCATGCAGTGACTATGATTTCTAGGTAAAGAGTAGTGGCCAAATTCTTAGGGAAACATATACAAGGTGACTAGGGTGGCCTGCTTTAGTACCTAAAGACATAGAAACCTTCTCCATCTTTACTTTGTTGGGAGGGTACTTGTCATCACGAGAGTTCTTTCCCCCTTCATAGTGAGGTTCAGGAAAAGCTCAGGAGTAATCATAATTGTCTCTATACAAACTGGTTTCTTCTTATAGTCCTTCGATACTAGATTCCATCACTAGCTAGTTGCAAATATTAGCAAAAGATTAACTGCTTGTTGATCTCTTAGATTTGTTTTTTTTTCTTTTGAGGAGTGTGTTATTTATTAATGATACTATATATATAAACCATTTAATAATAAATCCATAAAACATATAGTGTTCACCATCGATACTATAGGACTTTTTCATCATTATCAATTCTTGTGAGGCCTTCCTCCACTCACTCTAGAGGAATTTTCAAGTGAACCAGATTCTCCCTCTACTTAGGGGAGTCAATCTTCAATTTTAGACATTGAATTACACCATAATGACCAAGCGTATCTTCATTTGAGAGACCCTTTTACTGAAGGCTTTGTGTCTCCTTACAATCCTCCCCCTGCTACTCCTATTGGGCCTGTTTTGCTATTTCTTTATTAGTTTACCACCTAAATGTTCCAAAGGCTGTTAGTGAGTCACGGTATTTTCTGGACACCTTTTCTTCACTGCCCCTCTACCCACCTACATCAAGTTCCATGCCTTTTGTTGGCTATCTTAGTATTCAACCTATGCCCAATCGAGGAATCCAAATTACACCCACATTGGTTGGTGCACAAAAAAATATTTCCCCCACCACCCCAACTCCTTTTGTGTTAGCTCCCGGACCTCCAGACCTCACCCCATCAGCTATTGTCAATTCAGCAACCTTCAATAATCCTTTTGGTTGAAATTCTCTACTTAGTTCAACTCCCTCTCATTTACAGAGTGGGGGCAATGTTTCTAGACCTTATAAGTATACTCGAGGCATCCCTCCACTCATGTTGGTTATGGTACAATAAGGTATTTCTTTCATTGATACCTTTCCTACCAGTGGTTATGTTGTTGGTGGTGTTCCTATACCTAATCCATCTTATGTGGCCAGTAGTGTTTTGTCTCCTATACCTATTGCATCTCCTTAGGGACTCCCAACCCAACTATCAGTACTTTTTGGGGGAACTTCTATCTTGGAGGCAACTGCTTTGTTGGTAGCTTTCCTCAGGCAAGGGGCATGCCTTATGACCTGTCACTCTACATGAATCCACCACCACCTCAAGGAAACTAATATCATTCACAACCTATGTACCCTCCTAGAAACCTGTTGATGGGAGGACCTTGGTCCCTTATATCACCTTGCTCTTCGTTGGTTAGATTCAACAACACCCACTCCATTGTCATTCCTAGCCATTCTTGATATAACATATATGTACAAGTTGACTAATGACCCCATCAACCATAACTTTCTTTGGCCTCCAATATTGCATAAGATTCCTCTGAACATTCCTAAGTTCAAGGGAAAGTAAGGAGTTGACCTTGCTACACACGTCACTACATACCACCTTTGTTGTGTTTCCAATTCAATGATTGATGATAGTATCTAGCTTTGACTCTTCCCACACACCCTGACTAGAAGCATAACCAAGTGGTATATTGATTCACCACATACTTTTGTTGTGTTTCCAATTCAATGATTGATGATAGTATCTAGCTTAGACTCTTCCCACGCACCCTGACTGGAAGCATAGAAAAGTGGTATATTGATTCAACACATATTTTTATTAATAAATTTAACACACTCGCTATGGAATTCTTAAATCAATTCCATGTACCAATCCATTACGAAACCATAATGGAACGCTTGACAACTTTTCATTAGAACAATTCCACCCACATCTCCAATCGCATCCATGAATGGAGATAAAGGTGGATGTTATTAAAGGTCCCCATTCAATATTTCCTATTATCTAATTAGTTCTGCTAGTCTCTCCTACCTCCTATTACGAAGGACATTTCCATGTCTGAAGAAGTTATTTGAAGACCAGGTCATTTGTTGTGCCCAACACTTAGATCTCATCTATTCTCAATCATGCATGCTTTATGACTTTATCCCTAATCCTCCTCGAACTTCAAATACTTTTGTTACTCAACAAATTGGTCCTCATGTTGACGGTATCGTCAGTTCTACCACTGGGACCAATGTCAACCATTTGAGCGGGAAAACATCCTAGTTATATATTACTGCTACCCCTGCCTCAACTACACCAGCTCACACTACTCCTCCTTTATTTGTTCTAATTAAATTTGTGTAGTCTAGATAATAATATAGTGGAAAGAAAAAGAAGAACAAGAACAAGACCTCTCCTTTTGAGGAGCAAACATCTATTTAGAACACCCAAGCTCAAGCACTTTCTACTGCTAAATTTGATCAACAGAAAGAAAAAATTGTGAAGTTTCCTTTCAAAATTTGTTATGGGGACTAGTTGATATATAAATGTCCTTTCCTACAATATTGCATTGATTTCCTTACACAAGGGGATATTCTGACCCCTGTTATCCTCAACAACCTTTTCCCTACTCAGTAGCAACAACAGTGACATATGGTTGTGAACCCACCACCACCCTTGTAAGGGGGAATTGGTGGTTCTAAATCCCATCCTCATGGAGAAGAATCATCTATCACCTATACTTTTTAAATGGTTGATTTACAAACACACACCAAAAAATATGGGAACCATGTCCCAGACACTTTGGAAAACATGTCAACCTCTACTCCACCTCCTCTTAATGATCTACACATCGAGAGGCCTATTGTTTACCCTGTGGTTCATCCCCCCAAAGGGGAACTTTGTCGAACTACACACAACCCTACTTCCCACGTTTCCCAAAACTATAACATTGTATAAGATCTTGTGCAAGTGCCTTGTGTTATGTCTTCCCTTGAAGTATTACAGAGTTTCCTAGTGTAATGTAAAGCTACCCTCCCAGCCATAGGCAAGGTCGACCCAATGGATTCCAATCTAGATGTGAGCCAGGAGGAAATTGGTGGCCACCCGGCAATTCCATTTAGACCCCCACCATTTTTTCTTTCAACTTTTCAGTTTCCTTAATTGTAGCATGGTTTACTATTTTTAGCAGTTTTTCGGGTCCTGAACTTTTGGAGCCGATTTGAGGCCCTAAACAATGTTTTTTGGGAAAAATGGGAGCAACATGGGTTCATGGACCAATGTTTCTCTTCATGAGGTTGTAGTTCTTGGATATATCTTTCTAACAAGATAGTGTGTGTGTCAAACGGAGATCGTATGCCAAAGTTATGACCCTGGGAAGTTGATGTACCAATTTACCCAAACGGGGCCCACAGTTTGGTGGTTCATCTTTAATGGTTATGTTTTTGGATGTTTAGGGTTCTCCATTGTTTCTCAACAATAAATAGGCCTTCGAGCCTCATTGTAACATAGTTCAAAGGCATGTAGCCACCATATCTCTTCTCAGAGATAAGCTACCATCACCCTAGCTAGTTTATTTCCATTTCTATTTGTAAGAATATTTCAGTATTTTACTGTAATGAAATGAAGTATTATTTCTACTGCATCTCCATATGTATGGTTATATCTGTAATATGTTGCATTCTTGTTTAAATTTGGATCAGTGGCATCAGAGCGGTCTACTCTTTCTTTGTCTTTCCTTGCATGTCCCCAACGAGGTTGGGATATAAGGAGTTATGGCTTGAACTGGTCGAATCTTTGCAAGACCAACCTCACAAATCCTGATGACCTCCCATGGCAGATGAAAAGAAAGATGAGGGGACAGGAGATCCTATCAAAATCTTGCTTGAAGAGGCCCTCAAGCAACAAATGAATGCGATGATGGACAACTTTGCCCAGATCCTTTAGTGGCTACCTAGGGGTGACGCATCTATTTCCAACAGCTACTCTGGAAGTGCCATGCCCTTTAACGTACAAGTTAACTTTAACATTCCCATATTTGAGGACCAGATAGATTTAGACACTATAGATAAATGGTTAAATATGCTAGAAGGGTATTTTTCTGTTCATAAATTTTTCAGCCAGGAAAAGATTACCTTTTCTCTTCTCAAAGCCGCCCCCACGTCAAGGACTGGTGGGAAACCTACTACGAGCAGAAGGATGAAAGTATGGCCTCACTATTTCCAGCCACACCCACTTGGGATTCATTCCAGACTACCATCAAGGAGTAGTACTACCCTGTCGGAAGCTATGAGGATCAATACATAACGTGGACCACGCTGCGGCAGGGAAGGGACCAAGACATGCCGGAGTTTACCAATATTTTCCATACCCTTTGCAAAATGATGGGTATCAAGGATTCGAAGCAGCATTTGGTACTCAAATACCGCAGCTGCCTGCACAAGTACATCCAGGAAGAAATAGAATTCCTTAACATCTCCTCGCTCAGCATGGCATACCGATATGCCGTCAAGATCGAGCAAAAGTTTAAATAGAAGAAGCGAGACTTTGGATCTGTGAATCTGAAGCAAGGGAAAGGTACCCCCAAACTATAGAACAAAGGACAAAGCCAAGGCGGGGCAACCCAAGACAACCCACCAAAGCTACAAGAAAAGAACAGCACCGCGAAATCGAAAAAGGAGACGGGAAAGTGGTGTGAGTTCTATAAGAGCTCCACTCACAACACAAGTGAGTGTCAGGCCAAGCAGTCATTGGTGGCCGAGCTAAGGGTTTCAGAATCAGATGCATGTTCTAACTCTAAGTCAGAACTTGACAAGGGAAATGACAAAGGGAAGCAGATTATCAATGTAGAACCCAACGCCACCATTGCCACCTCGAAGATCCATAAGGAGGAACCCAAAGATCCAAAGGAGGAGGAGCGTCTCTTCCACTCCCAGATGTGGGTAAAGGGCTCCCCGCTATAGTTCATTGTCGACAGCGGGATCCAAAAGAACCTCATTTCAGCAGAGGTCATGAAGCAGCTCAGCTTACTGACCACATCAAATCCACAACCATACACCATCGGGTGGCTTTACCAAGGATGGGATCTTCGCGTAAGCCAGCAGTGTCGCCTTCCATACAACATCAAGCCCTTCACGGATGAAATATTGTGTGACGTTGCTCCCCTTGATGTTTGTGATGTATTATTAGGACAACCATACTTTTGGAAGTGACATGTTGTGTATGAATCAAGGCCCTGTGATGTTATTATTACTTTGGGAAATAAGTTGTACAGGATACTAGAGGTAGCACTGCCTATTTCCATCTCTTTGGTCACTGCAAAATAATGCAGTAAGCTCATTTCCAAAACTAGGAAATTTGTTTTCTTAATGATACGCCCTCAAGAAAAGAAGAAGGCGGTGGCCATGACCTCTAGGCAGGGCCCCTCCACGTGACAACTACATATGGACAAGGTTGTGGAGGAGTACGAGGACATCTTCATCTCCACTGCAGGGGTTCCTCTACACTATCAGGTCAAGCACTCCATCGATCTGACCCCAGGTGCGCAACTGCTCGATGGACCAATATATTGGTGCTCCATGCTAGAGAATGATGAAATCAAGAAGTAGATTCAGGAGCTATTGCAAAAAGGTCACATCTGTCTGAGTTCATCACCCCGTGGGAGCCCGATCGTGTTGGTACAAAATAAGGATGGGACTTGGAGATTTTGTATTGATTATCAGGTGCTGAACAAGATCACTGTCTGTAATAGGTACCTGATCCCATGGATTGATGACCTCCTGGAGTAACTAAAGGGGGAAAAATATTTCAGCAAGATCGATTTGAAGTCAAGATATCACCAGGTACTAATCAAACCCTTCGATGTGTGGAAGACTACCTTCAAAGCCAAGGAGGGCCTTTTCAAATGGTTGGTTGTGCCTTTTGGATTGACGAATGTTCCTGCAACCTTCATGAGGCTAATGGATGACATCTTGTGGCCATTCACCAACTCATTTGTAGTGGTATACTTCGATGACATCTTGATCTTCAGCCAAAGTTGGGAAGAGCACCTCCACAATATCCGACAGGTTCTCCAAACACTACGGCAACACAAGTTATGTGCCAATTTGGAGAAATGCACTTTTGGCATGAACCAGGTTCAGTATCTTGGATACATTATTGATGAACAGGGGGTGCATGTGGATCCAGCCAAAATCCAAGTCATTTAGGATTGGCCATCTCTAACCACTCTGATAAAGCTTCGTAGCTTTCTAGGTCTTGCCAACCTCTACCGTAGGTTCATGTTGGGATTTTCTCATATCACTTGGACCTTGAGTCAAGTCACCAAGGGAGGAGTGAAAGCAAAATTATTTTGGTCTAAATCTCAACAGAAGCATTCATAGAGTTAAAATATCACCTCTGCTCGGCACTAGTGCTCGCATTACCAGACTTGCAACAACTATTTGAGGTCAAGACAGATGCCTCTGACTATACTATTGGGGTAGTCCTTGCTCAACATGGGCATCCAGTAGCGTATCATAGTGAGACACTTTCAGACATAGTCCAAAAGTATCCCACTTATGACAAAGAGATGTATTCCATTGTGTGAGCCTGCCGAGAATGGAAGCATTACATTTTGGGGAAGGAAACGGTCATCCACACAAACCACTAACCCCTGCAGTTCATACAAACCTAAGGGAAATTGCAGAATGACCGCCATTAGAAGTGGTCCACATACCTACAACAGTTTCATTTGAATGTAAAGAATAAGAAGGGCAGCACCAATAATGTTGTATATTGCCTCAGTCAACCACTGATCATGGCGCTAACCACTATGCTCAACTCTTGTGGGCATGAGACTTCTGATTGGCCACTTCTCTACAAAAGCGACCCAAAATTCGGCGACACATACCAGACACTCTTGGAGGGCAGCATGTTCATATTTTCACCTACATAATGCCCTGTTATGCCATCTGGGTCACCATTGTGTTCCTTCAAGCAAGCATGCCAAGATGATTTGGGAAGCACATTACACTCGGGCTGTTGGGCATTTCGGGATCGAGAAAGTGGTGGCAGTATTGTAGAACTATTTCTATTGGCTAAATCTTCAATAAGATGTCAGGAAGTACATTAGATCATGCATTGCATGCGCCATTGCCAAACTGACCATCAAGAAGCAAGGCCTCTATACCCCACTGCCTACCCCTAGTCAACCTTGGGAATCCATCTCCATGGATTACATGTCGGGCCTTCCTTCTACTAAGCATGGAAACGACTGTGTTTTTTTAGTCGTCGATAGGTTCTCGAAGATGGCCATTATGGCAGCCTACAAGAAGAATATCACAACAGAAGCCACTGCTAAACTCTTCTTTGAACGAGTGTGGGTACACTTTGGGATCCCATAGTATATCATCTCAAATTGGGACAGCAGCTTCCTCAATACATTTTGGTCTAGTCTCTGGTCGATACTAGACACCAAAATCACTAAGTCCACAACCTTCCATCCTCAAACTGATGGCCAGACAGAGGTTGTGAATAGGATGATCGTACACATTCTGCGAATGTACAACTCAAAGCATCCATGCACATGGGACAAGATCCCCCCCTATGTTCAACACAACTACAACCTGGCTCTCCACAGCTCGATTGGCCACATCCCTTTTCTGGTGGGTTTGGGATTCCAGCCACTATGTCCCATTGATGTGGCCATGCCAATTGCAGCTACTCACACAGATTCAGCTCATGTCCAGTCCGAAACAAATAAGGAAAACAACTTAATTAAGCACATCCAACATATTAGCCAGCATGTCCATGACATTTTGGAGAAATCAAATGCCAAGTGCAAGCAGTGACATGATCAAAATTGAGTGCCACACAAGTTTCAGGTGGGCGACAAAGTCTATTTACATTTGAAAAAAGAATGCCTTACCGGAGCCTATCAGAAACTTAGACCACTCCCATATGGTCCTTACACCATTACCAAGGTTTCCAGAGACAATGCATTTGAGGTCAGCATTGCCCCATTCCTTGGCTTGCACCCAGTGTTCAATGTGGACCACCTTCGGCCATACTTTCCACCATTACTAGACACATCTGACATTGCAGAACAGTTCACACCCATAGAGTTAAATCCAGATTGCATGGAACAAGCTACAACTGATCAGATCATGGACACATGGATCAAGCACACTCGCCAGCAGAATATCCAATTGTATCGAATTGTCAAAGCAAGCCAACTCCTTCACTAGGGCAAGTGGCTCGCCAGGGACCAAGTTTAGCAGAAGTTTCCTCATCTCATGGAGGAATTAAACGCAATGTGGACCATTGCTTCCTAAGGGGGGAGGAATGATCCAGGTGGATATTGGTGGCCACTCGCCAAATCCATTTGGACCCCACCATTGTTCGTTTCAACTTTTCAGTTTCCTTAATTGTAGCATAATTTACTATTTTTAGCAGTTTTTGGGTCTGGACTTCCAGAGCTGTTTTGAGGCCCTAAATGACATTTTTTTGGAAAAGTGGGAGCAACATTGGTTCATGGATGTTGCTCTTCCCAAAATTGTAGTTCTTGGATAGATATTTCTAATGAGATATTGTGCGCATCAAACGGAGATCGTATGCCAAAGTTATGATCCCAGGAAGTTGATGTACCAATTTACCCAAACCTGGCCCACAGTTTGGCGTTTCATCTTCTAGGGTTAGGTTTTTGGATGTTTAGGGTTTTCCATTGTTTCTCAATAATAAATAGGCCTTTGAGCCTCATTGTAACACAGTTCAGAGGCATGTATCCGTCACATCTCTTCTCAGAGATAAGATACCATCGCCCTAGCTAGTTTATTTCCATTTCTGTTTGTAAGCATATTTTAGTGTTTTACAGTAATGAAATGAAGTATTATTTTTGTTGCATCTCTATATGTATGGTTATATCTATAATTTGTTGTGTTCCTATTTAAATTCGAATCAAGATGCCTTTGATATGGATAAAATTCCCCTTCACCTCTCATATGAACTTGCATTTGAAGTGTAGTCTCATATGAAAGGAAAATCCATTCACTCTATTGTCATTGATGAAGGTGCATTATAACAACCCTAGTCAAAAATCCATGTAATAAAGTTAATAAAGGAAAAAAATAATAACCATGGTCATGGGACACATATTCCAAGCTTAATGTTGGGAAAAAACATAGTGATGGGGATCACTTGTGATTAATTAATGGCTATGGAAATTGGTAAAGGCAATGAAAAAGGATTTGGAAAGGAAAAGTGGCATTTATTGGCATTTTATTTATAAAAATAATGGAAAATAGGAGAAAAGGAAGGTGAAAGGTCACAGGTTGCATGTGAGGAGGAAAATGGAGGAAAATAATGGAACTTTGAAGAAAATAGAGGCCTAAATAATAAAAAGGCTTCCTAGGATCAGTTCATGGCTTTTCCGAGTTCATACTTTTGTTAGTTTTAGCTTGGCGCTCTCTATTCTACTCTCTCTCTCATACTCTTGGACACTTAGAGTTTTCTTGGAGCACTCTTGGAGGAGTGTGGAATACTTGGGATTTTGGAGCAAGAAGGAAAAGGAAGAGTAGGAAAGCGCAAGAGGACATCGAGATCAACAACTACAATGTGTTTTTCTTGTAGGTGACGAGTTGTATGTATGATATCCTTGTTATTTTTGGCATGCATGGCATATGCATGTGGTTTCTTGCTTATGATTTGTCATTGGAATGGAGGAATTCCTAGATTGACGATGGATTTTATTAGCCTTTCCATTTCTTGGATAACCATGATGTTTTGGGTGTCTTTCTTTTTTCTTTTTTGGTTGTTTCTCATGTTCCTTATGGTTGTGGGTTGAGTTACTAGTTATTAGAATCCATGGTTGGACAAACGCTCTGGAAGCCCTGTAACAACTTGGGTTGAATAACTAGTCCTAGAAGCCTTGGTTGGAAAAACACTTTAGAATATCTTGGTGGGTTGATTTACTAGTCCTAGAAGCCCTGGTTGGAAAACGCAATGGAAGCCCGTAAGCAACTGTGGGTTGAGTTACTAGTCCTGGAAGTCCTGGTTGGAACAAACACTCTAGAGCCATGGATAGCTTGGGCAAAGACCAATCTAGTGATGGTTAGTGATGTCTAGCCATGAGGTGGAATCACTGGTTGAGGCTTGAGGTGGTTTTTCCTTTGGAAGAATTGGTTTGGTTTTTTTTTAATTCTTCCATGAGATCCCACATTCATACTTGGAATATGACATAGGGGTGATTGGCTGAAAGAAATATTTGGTTCAGCTAATCTATGGTCGGGTGGTATGTGGAAGTCCCAAACTTGGTTGCATTTTGAATATGTTAATAAGAGTTAATTTCCTCTTGTATTTGATGGGTAAATATACTTGTTCATATGTTGTTTTTACGGTTGTTACATCTTTGTTATTTCTGTTGAATATATGTTGGTTATGAGGATGTTTTATGGCAGTCTTGAAGTATGGATTTCATCATGTTTCGATTAGAAAATGAATGAACAATGAATATAAAAACTAATGGATGATAATGCAACTATGGTGATAAGGTATCAATGCTTCCTTATGAATCTTAGATAAGTATGAGACTCCTATGCTCAGATTTGTTGTTATGACCTGTAGATTTCATATTTGTGATATGTTTGACGAAATTCCTGTCATGACTAGTAGGGGTCCAGTCAATTAATTGATAAAATTTTTTCATTAGTACTCTTTTTCGATGTTATTTATCATTTCTGAAGTTTTCATGAAGTTCTAGGTAGTGGCCTGAGTCCTGGCCCTGAAAAAGTGGCAGACAATTTGGCCTTGCAGGCTCAGAATTAGTTGCAAAATTCCATAGTCACATGGATGCCTTGTTGTGGGAGTGACTAGAGGGTCCTAGTCACATGCATTCCTTGTCATGAGAGCGTTTGAGGCTCTAAGGTAGTGAAATGTCAAGTTGTTTCAGGGGTTGGTCACCTGGAAGGGTTGGTTGGCTCCTTAAGGTTCTATGACATGTGTGGAAGGTCAAAATGGTTTTGTTTTGTGGGTTACACTTCCTTAACTATATATGGGGATTTCAATCACATCATAGTAGCCTCTCATCACATGTTTAACCCAATAGACTTGTTAACTTGGGTAAATGTGGGAGGAGGGTGTTACAGAGTGGTATCAAAGCATGGTTTACCCCTTGGACTAGATAGGAGGTGTGTGTTGATCATGCATGCATGTGGATTACATATGTGTTATGTATGCTTGTGGTCTATTTACTTGTTGTGTATTCATTATGGTGCTCATATTTGCAGTGGTGTCCCCATGTGAAGGTTGGTGAGTTTTTTGATGTGGTTGTCCTGAGTGTATGTTAGTTATGCATTGGTTATGCATGTCAGTGCTTATATATTTTTGTGCATACATTGAATGAGGTCATGGTATATGGTTGGTATGGTCATGCATTGATGATTAGATAATGGTTGAAATGATGATTAAATGTGGATATGGTTATGTTTATATATGTATTGTGCTAATCTAGTTGGCCTTGCAGATGAGATATCCTCCCTTGAACTAAACTGAGGTACATTTATTTGTTTATGATTTGGTTTATATGACATGATATAACTTGAAGGAAGATAATATCAAAGATGACTAGCAAGAAGGTAGACTAAAACTCACGAGATTTTCCCTATAGATGATATGAGTTTCATGGTGAGGGATATTCTCCTGACATAGCAGATACTTTGAGAAGTTTGAAGCTAGAAATAAGGAGTTGCAAAGAAGATAATGACTAAATCATTCAATCAAGAGAGACTTGCTAGGGCACAAGAGAAACAAGCAGAGGAAAATGCAATGATTCTTCAGAGCTTTTCAGACTTGCAAAGACAGGGACCAATTAGAATTAATCATGGACAAGAGGATAGGACTAATGGAGCATATGGTAGCAGGTCACATGGTGGGCACAGGTTGGATAAAGATGATACGGTTAGAGATGGAAGATTCTTGGATACATCTGATAGGAGAGGAAATGGACATGGGATTTACTCTTTTTTTGGTTCAGACAGGTACCATGGTCATTATCATTATCATCCTTATAGGAGGAGTGACAAGGGATATTTTCTGGACGAGTTCAAGAAATCAAAGCCACTTACATTTGCTGGGAAAATGAAGAAGTCACTGGATGCAGAAGCATGCTTTCTTGGTATGAATAAGTTCTTTAGATAACATGATTACTCAGAAAACATGAAATCTAGAATAGCTACATTCAATATTTAAGATAAAGCATATATTTGGTGTGAAGATGTAAATAATGGAAGAGGTATTTATGAAGAGGAGTTGACTTGAAATGAGTTCAAGAGACTATTGAGCAAGAAATATCTATCAGAGAGATACTATGATGACAGGGAAAAATAATTTTATGAGTTGAAGATGGGATCTATGACCGATGAGGAGTATGCTAGCAGACTCCTGGAGTTATTAAGGTATGTTCATTACCTCAAGTTGGAGAAGGACAAGATTCATAGATTCATTAGTGGGTTTCCAGTAGAATTCAAGGACATGATTGAGTTTGATGAGCCTAGATCATTTGAGGAGGCCATACCAAAGATAAAGCATTGTTATGAGCAATCAAAGCAAAAATATGAGACTAAGCTGGAATGGAAAGGTAATGAAAATAATAAATGAAAATGGGACAAGAAGCGAACAAGACCTCAAGATACAAGTAACAAAAAGAATGTGGCACAACATAAGAAGTTCAATACGTCTAATAAAGGACAGGGATTTCGGTCTGAGGAGAATAACGAGGGAGCATGTTGGAAGCCTTTAAAATGTTGGACTTGTGGTGGAGATCATCGCAGAAGATATTTTCCACAACATCAGGGTGGTAGACCATAGATCTGCAGTGCATATGAAGCACAGATAGTGCGGGATGTTGGACAGAATGTTCCACATAGCTATGCAACATTGGAAAATAGTCATGCATATCACTAGGCATCTATTATCGAGATGTATGGTAAGATTTGTGATAAATTTGTTTCTATTTTGATTGATCTTGGATCTAATTATAGTTATGTTAATACTGACTTGGTGAAAAAGTGTGGTTTTAATAAAGAAGTGCATGCAAAATCTTGGTTAGTGTGGTTGGATATAGGTACAAAGAATAGAGTTCATCATTGGGTAAAATCTTGTGCATTTGAGTTGAATGGTATGCCTACTTCAATATATTTGAATGTACTTCCATTGGGATCATACATCATGTCTTTGGGTATGGATTAGTTGTATCTTCATAGGACCAACGTGGATCTTTATGACAAGGCTATTGAGTGCTTAGATGACAATGGGGAACAAAGAGTCTTGCAAGGTAAGAAGAAGGCAACATCAGTTAGAATGGTGATAGTTATGCAAGAGATGCGCATTGGTAGGAAAGTGTGTGTATTATTTGTAGTGCATATTTCCAATGACAAAGGTAAGGAATTTGAGGATGTGGATGCCTTGAGAAGGTACCCAACTTTACAATAGTTTCAAGATGTGTCTCTAGCATATATTATAGATTTTCTACCTCAAAGTGAAGTAGATGTTTTTATTGAGTTGGTACCAGGGGAAACACCAGCGTCAAAGGCACCTTAAAAGATGATCACATTGGAGTTGGTGGAGTTGAAGTTTGAAGGAAATGCTTAACAAGGGATACATTAGGCCAAGTGGGTCACCTTAGGGTGCACCATTGTTGTTTGTGAAGAAGAAGGATGGTGCTCTCAGGTTATGCATTGATTATAGGTAGTTTAACAAAGTGACCATCAAGAACACATATATATTACCCAGGATTGATGGCTTGTTTGACCAGTTGAAGAGAGAAGCAGTGTTCTCGAAGATTGATCTAAGATCAGGATATCATCAGGTATGCATTAAAGAAGAGGACATTTACAAGAAACATTTCCAAATTAGGTATGGGCATTATGAGTTTGTTGTAGTTCCATTTGGTTTGTCTAATGCTCTAGCTACTTTTATGTGCTTCATGAATAATGTGTTGCGTCCTTATCTGGAAAAGTATTTTATTGTATTCATTGATGATATATTGGTATATTCTAAGAATGAGGAATAGTGTGCCGAACATTTAGCAACAGTATTGAGATTGCTGAGAGAGCATCAATTGTATTCCAAGCTTAGCAAATGTAGTTTCTTTTAGATAGGGGTTCACTACTTGGGGCTTGTGGTTTCCAAGGAAGGCATAGTAGTGGATCCGGAAAAGATAAGGACTATCATGGAGTGGGAAGATCCTAGAAATCTATATGAGATAAGATCATTCATGGGGTTAGTAGGTTTTTACAGGAGGTTCATCAAGAACTTCTCAGAGATTTCTTATCCTATTACATCATTGCAAAGGAAAGGTAATAAATTTGGATGGATAGAGGAATGTGAAACTAGCTTTAAGTAGTTGAAGCAGTTGTTGACAAATGCTCCAGTTTTAAAGATTGTAGATCTGGAAAAAGAGTTTTTGGTATGTACAGATGCTTGCAAGAGAGGGCTTGGAAGAGTCCTTATGCAGGAAGGACAAGTAGTATGTTATGAGTCACAGAAACTAACTGAGCATGAGCAGAATTATCCGACACATGGTCTTGAGTAGGCAGTGATCATACGTGAATTACAGATGTGGAGGCACTATCTTCTTGGTAGGAGATTCATGATGAGTGATCACAGTGGATTGAGGTATCTATTTGACCAACCAAATATGAATTCCAGGCAAGCTAGATGGTTGGCCATGATCAGTGAGTTCAAGTTTGAGATCAGGTACATTAGGGGTATAGAGAATAGGGTTGCATATTCTCTTAGTAGGAGGATACAGGTGAATCATATAGCATCTATGAGATCCTATGGGCCAAATTTACAATATTGTATCTTCTAGGCAGGTCAGCAGGATGACAGGTACAAGGAGCTTATGCACGGGTTACAATAGGGTACACATGATCAGGATGTGGACTATCATCTCACAACATATGGCTTGGTCAGATTTAGGGACAAGATATATGTGCCAGATAACAGTGAGCTCAAGGAGCTTATCTTGAGGGAATTTCATGCTAAGCCATATTTAGGTCACCAACGATATTAGAAGACGTTGACGACAATGAAGAAGTTTTATTATTTCCTGAATCTGAAGAGGGAAGTGGCAGAGTTTGTGGAAAGAAGTTTGGACTGTCAATAGGTGAAAGCATAGTGTAAGCATATAGGTGGATTACTTCAGACTATTCTAATTCCATAGTGGAAGTAGGAGTTCATTTCCATTGATTTCATTATAGGTTTTTTGAGGACATCTAGATAGCATGATTTGATCATGGTTGTGGTTGATAGGTTGACAAAGGTAGTACACTTCATTCCAGAGAAGTTTGCATATTCAATTAATGATGTAGCACATGTCTTCATCATAGATGTAGTGAGGTTGCATGGTGTACTGAAGAGGATTGTGTTAGACAGGGATTCCCAGTTCACCTTTAGATTCTAGAAAGAGTTATCTACAGGTTTGGGTATAGAGTTGGCCTTCAACAAAACTTATCATCCACAAACAGATGAACAGATAGAGAGGGTCAATAGGATATTGGAGGACATCTTGAGGATGTATGTGATGCATCAAAAATGGAAGTGGGAAGAGTATCTTCCACTAGTTGAGTTTGCTTACAACAATGGGTATCAATAATCTTTGAGGATGAGTTTGTTTGATGCATTGTATGGGCAGAGTTGTAATACTGTCATCAGTTGGAGAGATCCAGTTTACAGTATGTTGATTGGACCAGACATGTTGGCATAGATGGAATATAAAATGTAGGTAATCAAGAAGAATTTGAAGACAACACATGACAGATAAAAAGGTTATGTATATCAGAACAAGATGTTTAAGGAGTTTCAGGTTGGGGAACATGTGTACTTGTGAATCAAGCCCAAGAAGAGCTCCTTCAAGATTGGATCATGTGTCAAGTTTGAACCTTGGTTTTGTGGACCTTTCAAGATTCTTGAAAGGATTGGGCCAATAGCATATCAACTTCCTCCGATATTGAAATTCCATGATGTTTTCGATGTGTCATTGCTTAAGAAGTATGTTACAAAGTCATTGGAACTTGCATGAGCTCATGAACGGGATTCTGATGTTCATTTGTTGTATTGAATGTCCATTTTGTTGCTACATCACCTATCATCAAGCAGATTAGTCTTTAAGAACAATATCAACACCCCACAACTTTGTTGACACAATGCCTTGGGAAACTATATGTAGTCATATTGTGATAATTAATCCCATTCATTGCATAATATACATTAGTTGTCTTTGTACCCCATTTTCATGGAAGTGATCATCTAACCAACTTATGAGGTTGTGCCTTTGGTATTGCTAAATGGTCCTAGAAGCCTGCATGGAGCCAATTTGCTTTCTTATCAAAACCTTAGTTGTGCAGACTTCTCGTGGAATTGAATATTAAACCAATATGTTAAGCTAAGAAATTATATGTGATTATTTTGAAGTCCAAACACATTAACATTATTTGTAAAACATAGCACTTGGTATCTTCCAAATTGTCTCTACATTTGTGAGGAACCTCTAGCTGAAATGATTGGCCCATAGGTGGCTTGTTTTGGGAAATAATATCTCCTTTCTTAGCTTGAAAAGAAGCATTGCCAAAATTTTTGTTGGTGTGTCAAAAACATGAGAGATTATTGCCTTCAACTCGTTCTTATCTTCCTTTTCATAGGTCAGCATTCTTGTTACCTCTTTTTTACCTGCACAAAAATGATGTTGGTCATACACATTTGTAGTCAAAGAATAATAATATAACAAATTCATTGAAAAAAGATATTAAATTGAACTACCATACAATCCTTTTCTGAACTATAACATTTTCAATGCACGTGGTTTATGTAGGATCATTTTGAGTAGAAATCAATATCTTTATCTTCCATGATGAAGTACATGAAGCTACACTTCTTGAACTTGGCCAACGATTTAGGCCTCAGGTTGAGTTCTAATTAGTGAGCCACAAAACGAAGTTTTTAATGTACCCATGGGCATGATATAATATGAATTGTGTGCCCGTTTCTCTATTTCTATAATCTTTTGTTTATGCAAGGATGGTGTGAATAAATAATGAAGTAGATATTCACTAGAAGAACAAGACTCTAAGAAGTCCTGATGCAACCTAGTTAATATCTTCTGCAATGACCATAATGTTGAAGGATAATATTTGTAATGTTTTTGAGTTGTATGATCATGGACTTTCCAAAGTTCCTAGAACCATTGGAGAAGGAACTCAAGGGGTGGAGAACCTTCCCAATACTCAACAAATGTTTCAATTATTGTGCACAAATATTTATATGGAACTTGAGAAAAAATGTTCATAACATCCGTTGGATGCACTAATATAACACATTTCCTGATGCAAAAATATTCATATATCCAATGAGAAATTATAAGTGCCTTCAAATGTTGGCCTTGGCTAAGTGCTCCATCCATTGCCCCTAATTAGTTACAATTCTTGGTAAACCATACCCTAGATATCCCTTTGTTTGGTGTTCCAAACTTCTTTGTCATTAATTGCCACTTTAATAACATGTCATCTCCTCCAATAGTTTCTCATACATTGGCTGCAAATTATCCACATGCAAGGTTAAGATGCTCATTCTTATTAAGGTTGAAGCTTTTCTACAAGTCACAAATTCAAATAATAGTATAGGTCACAGTTTCAAAAGATAGAGTAGGTTGTATGTTCATAAGATAAAGCATATCCCATTTCATATCTACAGTGCCACTGGAGATTATCATTATAGTTTGTGACCTCATGGGATTGTTAAAATGGTTTGGTTTCAGGAGTGGCTTATAGTGAAGGTGTAGCTCACATTACCAATTAGCAGTGCTAAGGACTAAATATGTGACTTGCGACCTCAAGAAGAGTTGGTATGGTCAAGTCACAAGCTTGGTTTGTAAGGCTAGTCACATCCTTGGATGGATGCTAGTATTGTGATATGCGGCCAAAGTTTCATGAAGCACAAGTTGCAATTTGAAGAGTTAGTTTGACTAAGGATGTGAGGAGAAACTAGTGAGTGAGTTGAAATCTTTTCTCCCAATTGCAATGGGAGTTGGAGACATGACTTGTGACCTATGGGAATTCTAATTTAAAGTATGCCCTTTTTGAAAGTGCTTCCAAATTTAATTCTTGTTTGGGTTTTCAAATCATAAAATCTTCAAGTCTAAATGGAAAAGGGCCACTTGGTTCATGAGTATGGTGTGAGAGTTTCTAATATGGGTATATCGCATGGTCTATGTCACAAAGAAAATATGATTCCAAATAATAATCTTGACATTGGAAATGTAAAACAGTTGCAATTCCCTTCACATGAGACTTAAGCCATTAATGCACACATTCTTGCCATGGGTACAAATGAATGCAACCAAAACATGGGTCTCAATTAATGGCTTGGTTGAAAACTTATCAAACATGTTGAGTGAAGACAATAAAGAAAACCTTTCGCACATAGTTGTGAGGTGAGGGTTTCAATGAGCAGGTTGATAAGCATTGAGTCTTGGGAACAATGGAAGGGGTATATGCCTATTTAAGAGAGAGAATCTATGAGTTGATGAAAGGTTGAGGGTAAGGATCCATTGGTCGGTTGTAGGAGCGATAAGGAGGGGAGTTCATATTTGAAGACATAAGCACAAAAGGAAGGGAAATAGACACTTTACAAACCCCACAAGAATAATTATTGCAGGCAGATAGGTGTTACTTACCATGCCACAATTGATATTGACAGTCAGAGAAGAGGTCTACTTATGCAATATTGGAGGAAGAGAAAACTAAAAAGAGAGAGAAATATGTTTTATAAAGAGTTTTCACGTGTGCGAGCAGTCGTAGATTAGGAATGCAAGTCTACATGGGATAGCCTGAGTGGGGTCACATGTCACAGTTAAAGATCACAATGAGGAACCATTGTAAACCCAAAATGAAAATTGTGACCTATAGTGTAAGATTCCTAGAGGAGGTTTCAAATTGCAATTTCAGTGGCTAGTGGGTCTGTCACTGCAAATTGAGATTGCGATTTGTGGCTAGGTCAAGAAAAGAAAGCTTTGAAACCTTAAGGATGGGCTTCCTGGAAAGAAAATGAAACCCCACCTAGGTCAAAGGAATAGTTGGACCTTAAGAAACCATAGGCAAAGCGTGATAGGAAGTTGAGCGAGGGGGGTCTCCAAAATTTTGAAAATGTCTAAATTTTGGGGCTATTGTAGTAGCTACAATAGATAGTTAGTTATATAAAGATTTTTTATCATGACAAAGGGAATTTATTTTCAAAAAAAATGTTGAATTATGGAGATAACTTTGAAATATAGACTCCTACAAAATTTTAATACATATAAGGATGAGGTCAGAGTATTGGAGTTCCAAGGTTGCAAAATTTTTATAATTATGGTTCATATCTGGATACTAGATTTTTTGATAGCTGAATCTCAGGAATTTTAAATATGATTAATAGTGAAATTGAGTTATCTAAAGGTTTGGTGATATGCATTTGTTATGGGACGTTGGATGTGTAAAGCACTCTGTGGTCTCAATTTTTTACTTTGTCTATGAGGATGAATACTCATCTCCTCAATTTGTATTAAGTATTAGATTAAACATTATGTTGGTCAAAATTTAGTGGGCTTATGGTCTTTGTGGCATTCATAGTGGAGTTTCACATGGTGGTTTTGATATGGTAAATTTTTAACTTGTAGAAATTATGATGTATATTTTCAACTGCTCATGAAGTTTTAATCAAAATCATAAGATACAAACCTACTCTAGTATGTTATGGAAAATAATTCACAATCTAAAACAAAAATATCAAACATGCAATAAGAAATAACACACATGCACACAATATTTTTCCTAGGAAAGGAATCTACTAAAGACCCCAATCCCTTCTTGCATTGATCTGATGAATAGAGATGTATTACAATCAATTTCCTCAACTGAGCACAACCTGCAAGTGCATAACCTATCTCTCTAGTCATTGAGAAGATTTGACTCAGACTTAGTCAATTTCTTCCTCTGCTTGAGCCCCTATTTCCTTGTGAAATTTCTTGAGAAATTAGGCCCCTATTATTTAGGAATTTATGCAAAATGGAATTCATAATTCCTCATGTTGATCATTAGGTTGTATGCAACACCGGTACACTCCAAAATATTCTACAACTAATATTACATTGCCTTGGAATCTCCATCTCAACTACGTAACTCGAATTCTCTAGATGCACTGGCTATTTTGGGCTAATTGATCAATTAACTAGATCATCACTAAGTTTGATTGAATTCCTACTGCAGAACTGACCTTCCACTAGTTCCTCCAATAGTTGGAACTAGTTTAACTGAAAAAAGCTTGAGATAACTGACTTTTATTACTACAAATTAGCAATCAAACGTGCTTAACTAAACTCTAACTCCTCCAAATTGAATTTACTGAGTAAATTAGGTGACACAAGCCATGTCACTCAATTTAACTACATCCAAGTTGTCTGTCGATATGGAAATTCAAATTTTCTCAATTCAGTCAAGGCAAAAATAAATTGATAATTTCTTGCTACATTTTTCAACACTCCCTCTCAGTAAGAAAGAGATTATCAACCACCCCTATCCTGCACTTGTGGAACTCTAACTTTCCTCTTTTCAAGGCCTTTGTCAAAATGTCAGCATCTTTTTCCTCTATCAAAATGTGTTATAGCAACATTATTCGCCTCTACACACAGTCTTGTAAATGGTGATACCAGATATCTATATGCTTGGATTGATCATGAAAAACATGATTCTCAAAGAGCTTGATGCAACTATGATTATCAAAATAGACCATAGTTTGATCCATCATCTAACCAACGAATCCAACAACTATCTTTCTCATCCAGATCGCCTCACATGTTGCTTGACTTGTAGCCATGTATTCTGCTTCTGCCGAGTTGAGTGCCACAAATATTTGTTTTTTTCTATACCAGGAAACAATTGCAGACCCAACATTGAAAATTCCACCTGATGTACTATTTCAGTCATACGGACTCCTCACCTAATCTGCATCTATGAAGCAACATAGATTCACTCCCTTTGTCCGTCTTTACTATAGTCCAAATTGGGTAGTGCCTTTGAGATACCGTAATACATGCTTAGCTTCCTTCCAAAATAATTTAGTTGGCCTAACCATAGCTTCACTCAGTTGGTTTATTTCATAGCATATATTTGGTCATGTGTTCAAAAGATACATCAGTGAGCCCATTAGCTACCGATAAATGGCAGAATCCACTTCTTCACCTGAAGTGGCATCCTCCTTCCTCTAGTTGTTCACTAGTGGTGTCTCCATGGGTTTGCAACTCTCCATGTGGAACATATGTAGTATCTTATTTGCATACTTTCCTTGAGAGATGAACAATTCCCCATTGCATTTCCATACTTCCAACCCAAGGAAATAATGCATGAGACCCATGTCCTTTATTTCAAACTCCCTTGCAAGGTCCTCCTTGCAAGATCTAATAAGATGCTCATCACTAGTTAAAATCAAATCATCAACATATAAGATAATAATAATTAATTTACCTTCTACTAAGATATGACAGAGGTTTGCATCTGCTTCACTTTTGGTGAAGCCTGAACGGTGAGATAGCTATCGATCCTAGTGTATGAAACATGAGGTGCTTGTTTGAGACCGTACAATGCTCTCTTTATTCTGCACACATGAGACTCTCGATCAAAAGTCTGAAATCCTTCTGGTTGCTCGATGTACACCTCCTCCTTAATAAATCCATTGAGGAATGTTGTTTTTACATCCACCTAGTGGATCTTCCACCCCATCTAAGCAGCCAGAGGAAGAATTGATCTAATGGATGTGTACCTCGCTACAGGAGAAAAGGTCTCCTCATAGCCAATCCCTTCAACTTGAGAGTATCTCTTGCCCAAAAATCCATCTATTGCATGCTTTACCTTGAAAATACATCTTGAACCCAGAACTAATTTATCTGTTATTCTTGGGAGCACTTCCCAATAATTGTTCTTTACAATGGATTTGTATTCCTCCACCATTGCATCAACCCATACAATTTTCTCTATTTCTTCCTCAAGAGAGGATGGCTTAGTCTCTACAAGCTCAGTCATTCGAGAAATGTATCTAGTGTACTAATCAGGTAACCTTCTCTTCCTCCATTGGTTTGAAGTAGCATCAACATTCTCCCTCACATCCTGCACAAGTATCTTGGCTTTCTTGGTCCTTTTTCTACCTTCTCTAGATGGTTCTTCTTGAGTGGTTGTCTCCACTCTCATATCCTCAAATTTTGGCTTCTCCACAACTTCTTGAGTTTCCTCATTTAGAGATAAAATCTCCTATTCTAGTGGGATTTGATGGTCCTGTTAGCTCTGCTATATTCTTCAACATTTGATGGATAAAAACAGGTTGGGCAGTGCTAGTTTTTCTTACAAAGAGCCCGCAATAGTACTTTTCCTCCTCCTCCTTCATTTTTCTACACTCCCATAACCCCCCCTCCCATCCTTGTTTTACTCCAATATTCTTTATAAACCCATATTCCCCAAGACCCCGGGTGTAGTGTCTAAACATCATATAACCCCGATAACCTGACTAAGTGCCTTTTGCAAGCCTTTTTCACATCATATCAGTCATAAATGTGTGCTTTTAATCCCCGCCATCGATCACATCCACCACGAGATCCAACGGTATTCGCTTCCCTCGATGCCGTAACTTAACCGAACGTTAGCTTGCGGGGAAAGCAGTATTGACCCGGTCACATCCACCACGTGTCGGGTGCTGATTGTGATCACGCCCCCATGTATGAATACTACCCAACCCCCATAGGCGATGCGATAAATACCACCCACCGCACAAAACCATTCCCCCGCTCGTTATCTCCCACACAACTTCCGCCCCTGATCACCGTCAGATCTGCCTATATAAGATCTGACGGCCCTCATTTATTTCGATCCCACATCTCCCGATTCCTCTTACAAAATAGATCTCCGTCATTCGTTTGTTTGATCTAACGGCTGATGTTTATTCTCATCTCGCCCATGCATCCGCCATGCAATCTTCACGTCCATAATCATTCTATACACCTGAAGGATGAAGCGATCAGCTACCCAGTACCCTATGCAATTATTCTACAAGAACTACAATTAACAAGGAAGAATGACCGTGAAGAAAAGGACAGCCTCGAGCAGTTAAAGCATTCATGAGTCATGGAGCTTCTTCTGTACAACACTCCACCTATTTAGGAAGGACAAACGAATACTAGAGAATGTCAAACTCACTTATTGAAGCAACAGATTGTATCAGAAACCTGTACTTGATAGTAAATGTGGTTGGTGGTCCATTATGACCCCTCCACGCATAGAGCAGCAGAGAAATTTTGTAAACAAACTCCATATATATCCAAAAAACAGATGTAATGAGGGTTGATGGTTGTAGTTATGATGTAAGGTTCAACTTCTGGAGACTGTAACTATTGTGATACCTGCAGTGTCTGGTCTTCATTTTCAGCTAATACAAGCTTCTTTTGCTATTAATTTCTCACTTTCCACTTCTTATTTGTTCCAGGCTATGCCTGTTATGCATTTTTCATGTGCTCTTGATGTTTAGCATTAGAGGGGATGTCATCCCACCTCTGTGTTAGAATCTAGTATGTATCATTGAATGTGTATGCAGGTTTCTGTTATTTTAATGCCAGAGAGCTGTCATCCTGTCTGTGCATTAGGAAATAGATTTGTAGACCTCTTTACTGGTTGCAGCCAGCCATCACATGGTCTTGTGCATCTGCTGGTGTGGTCAGTATTCTCCATGTTCACCTGATCCTCAAACTGTGAGTAATTGGTGGTCTAAAGCTTTGTAGTCTGGGGGTGTTCAGTGTTCACCCATGTCTGGGGTTAAGCATAGTAGAAGTGGTTATCTGGCTTGAATATGCATCATTCCTTCCATTCATCCACCTATTTCCAACATTTTTGTTGAGTTTGTAATGTTCCCGAGCATCTCTGAGATACAACCTAGGAGAGTTTCTTGGGGTGATAACATTAATTGGTGCCATTACCGGGGAGAGGAGATTGAAGCTCAACTTCCCTGGGAGAATGACACAGTTCCAGATTTTGATGATAGACAAGGTCTGGGCACATTTCTGGTTGTAATCATCTATCTAGCGACTCCACTAGAGGAAGACCAACCTTTGGCGACTCCACAGTATAGTCCTGGCTCAGTTTGTGAGACATACTCGAAGAAATCCTCAGAAATCACCAGCTGAACCATTGCCTGACCTTGAGAAGATTGTCAAGTCGAAGAAAACATCACAAAAAGGAGCATCAGAATCAGGTAAGCCCAAGAAATCTTATTTGTCTCTGCATGAGGAGTTTTTAGTTGAGAATACACAATTTGAAGACTTAGAGCCTAGTGTTGCTAGTGAACAAACACCTGCAGAGATTCATAAAGCTCCTTGTCCATCTAGTTCCCCTTTGAATCTCGGTCCAAAGAAGGTTTCCCATACATTCCATAACATCCCTTTGTCTCTGTCATCCATTTCATTATTTTATACTACTCAATCTACCAGTGTCCTTCCACATACCCTAGTTATGGTAGGACAGCAAGCACCTACGAAGATAGAGAGAATTGTAGCTGCCAGGTATGGACCTCTGGTCTTGCCTGTTCCTTTGAATGCTATGACTGCAGGAGAATATCAGAAATATATGCCCAAGTTCACTGGCACATAGGGAGTAACAGCAAAAGAACACCTTGAGGCTTTCTATAGTTATGCTGATAACTTAGATATAAGTGAAAATGATGTTTGGATGAGAGTTTTTGTCCAGAGCCTTGATGAAGAGGCCAGAAATTGGTTCAGAGAACTGGCCCCGAGATCTATTGCTGATATTTAAGCCTTAGATGATGCATTTTTGAAGCACTGGGGAGATAAAAAAGATTTGCTATATTATCATACTGAGTTTGGTAACCTAAAGAGGGAAAATGGGGAATCATTGCCTGATTTTAACAAAAGATTTAATCGCATGTATAGTAAGATACCAGCTGAGGTAAAGCCTACCCCCATCTCTGCCAAACTCACTTATGCCAATGCTTTTGACTCTGATTTCTTCCTGTTATTGAGAGAAAGAAGATGTGCCACTTTAGCTGACATGCAGGATGCAGCACTAGAAGTAGAGTCTAATATTATGGCTGCAGAAAAGTTAAATAGTCATGCTGATAGAAGGAGGCAGAGACGTGAGGCTTCTTCTTCTTCTGCCTCATCTTTAGAACCCAAATTAGATAAAATGACTAAGATGATAGAGTCATTGGCTGCTGAAATATCTAAGCTGAAGGTTGAGAAAAATTCAGGAAAGACAAGGCAGCAAAACACATTTGCTCCAAGAAATCCAAATCTATTCAGAAAAGCAAGTGAATAGTTACAAATAATTCAGAGGGGAAAAGAACAAAATGAAGAACAGAAAATTAAAGCTCCCTTCCAGAATGTAGTCATGGAGGAGGAACAATTTGAAGATGAGGATGAAATTCACTGCATGGAAGATAAAGGCAGTGCTGCATTTTTGACATTGGCTGCATATAAAGAATCATTGTTGTAGGAACAAGTCAGTCAGGAATGGGACAGAAAGGCTGTTCTGTAGACTGGTGAACAATAGAGATATAATTTGAGATCAAATGCAAAAAATGTCAAGGACAATCCTGCCCAAAGTGCTGTTGTCCAAACAGAGTCACAAAATATCAGACAGAGAAGACCAACAGCTGATCCAGTTATCCTCAAAGCGCCAGTTCAAGAGGTAAGAAGCTCTGATAAGCTACCTTCCTCTTTCATCTTAGAGTCAGAAGTCCAGAAGATGAAAATATATGTGCCTCTGGTAGAGTTGGTAAAGAGTGAAGTATTTAGAAAGCCTATCCTTGAAGCCCTTGAGCTGGAAACCACACAGACCTCCACTGACTCTGTCAATTTGCAAGATGATAAGCCTGTTGTTGTGCTTAGCCCCATGATTGAACCTGCTGATAATAATTCTCCATCATTTTATGTTTCATTGACCATTCATGACAAAATCCTCCACAATTGCCTGCTAGATACAGGGGCCAGCCACAATCTGATGCCTAAAGCTGTCATGGAAGAGTTAGGCCTTGATATCACTAGACCATATCATGATTTATTCTCTTTTGATTCAGGGAAAGTGAAATTCCTAGGATTAATCAAAGATTTGGCCATTACCTTAACTCAGCTGCCCATGAAGAGTATAATGATGGATATTGTGGTAGAAGATGTCCCTCCTAAGTTTGGCATGCTGCTGTCCAAAGGATGGATTAAGAGGCTAGGTGGGACATTACAAAATGATCTATCTTATGCCACTGTCCCAGTTTTTGGAGGAGAAAGAAGGAGATTATATAGAGAAGCACAACTAGCATACATCATTAGTGATGAGAAACATCCTACCAATCATCCTATTTATGTTGTGGACACTGGTTTTGGAGCATGTATCCTCCAAATAGAAGAATCTTAGAAGGCCTCAATGCAAATCAGGAAACCAACAGTTCAGGCCCAGAAAGTGCAAGGAAGTCAGGTTTGGGAGATGTTCTTTGATGGACCATGCTCCAGGGAGACTGCAGGAGCAGGGGTGGTGCTAGTATCTCCAAAGAAAGAAAGCACACATCTGTCTTTTAAGCTGGCTTTTCAAGTCACAAACAATATAGCAGAATATGAAGCTCTGATATTGGGCCTTAACGTAGCAAAAGACAGAGAAATCAGGAGCATAAAGGTGTTTGGAGATGCTGATTTGATCATTCAACAAGTAAATAAAACATTTCAAGCAAAGCACCCAAGGCTGAAAGCGTACAGAGATGAGGTATGGAGAATCAGAGATTCTTTTGATTATTTCTATATTTCATATATCCTTAGAGCCAAAAATCAGCTTGTTGATTCCCTTGTTGTGTCTACTAGTCTGTTTATTCCTCCCATGCCTCCCACACTGGTTTATGAAGTCCAAATGAAATACAGACCTTCCTTGCCTGATAATGTCCAACATTGGAAAGTTTTTGATGATGATGATGAAATAAATAGGTTTCTTCAAGTCATTGATGAGTTTTCCGAAATGAAAGTTGACCAAGAGAATGAAGGCTTGGAAGAAATCCCTCAATCCTAACTTAGAAATAAAATTGGCAAAGATAGCATTGTCCAGCTTCCCAGCAATCATATTCCTAAGGGTTTAATTCCTCTAGAAAGATTGTTTGACCAAAATGATGTGATTTACAAGGCTTCCCAAAAAGAAGACAAATCTACAGTCTGTAAGAATGACATAGGGAGTCCAGGTCAGCTTAGATACATAAATCTGTCCACCCATTTGTCTGCTGACCAAAGTTCTGAATATTGCAATTTAATGAAGCAATTTGCTGATGTCTTTGCCTGGGAGTATAGTGACCTGAAAACCTATGATAAAAAGATTATTCAGCATAAAATCCCTTTGGAGAAAGATACCATTCCTTTCAAGCAAAAGTTGAGATCAATAAATCCTATGCTCCTCCCTATGATTGAAAAAGAAATTAAAAAGTTGCTGGCTGCCAAAATCATAGTCCCTCTCAGATATTCAAAATGGGCAGCCAACTTGGTGGTAGTGAGGAAGAAAAGTGGAGAAATCAGACTGTGGGTTGATTTCAGAAACTTAAATAAATGCTCTAAGAAAGACAACTATCCTCTACCCAAGATGGAGCACTTGTTGCAGAAGGTCTCAGGAGCCAAAGTAATGTCTTTCTTGGATGGATTTTTAGGCTTTAATCAGATTATTGTGCATCCAGATGACCAAGAGAAGACTGCATTCACCACTCCTTAGGGCACTTTTATGTATGCCAAGATGCCTTTTGGGTTAATGAATGCTGGAGCAACCTTTCAGAGAGCTATGGATATAGCATTTGTGGGAGACAAGGGTAAGTTTGTCCTTATCTACCTTGATGATATAATAGTATACTCCAGCAGCCATCAAAACCATTTGCAACATTTGAAAAAAGTGTTTCTGAAGTGCAAAAGGTTTGGGATTTTAGTCAATCCTAAAAAATCACAATTTGCTTTAGAAGAAGGCAAGCTGTTAGGACATATTGTTTCTGCTGTAGGTGTTCAAATTGACCCAGAAAGAGTAAAAGCAATACAGACCCTGTCTGTCCCAAGATCAAAGAAGGATATCCAGTCCTTTCTGGGCAAGATTAATTTTGTGAGGAGGTTTATTCCAAATTTTGCAGAACTGGTGAAGCATGTTACCTCCATGTTGAAGAAAGGGTCAGAGGTCAGATGGACTGATGTAGCAAGGAAATCCTTTGAGTCCATTAAGAAAGCTATTATGGAGGCTCCCACTTTAATAAGTTTGGATTACAGCAAGGAGTTCCATATGTTTTCATTTGCCTCTAAAGACACCATTGCAACAGTTTTATTGCAGGTAGATGAAGAGGGTTCAAAACATCCAGTGGCATTTTTCAGCAAAAACTTGAGGGATGTCGAACTGAGGTGTGATATTATTGAGAAACAAGCATATGCTCTTATCAAGTCTTTCAAAGCTTTCAGAGTTTATATTTTGCATTCCAAGATAATTGCATATGTACCCTCTGCTGCAATAAAATATGTCTTGACACAACCTGATGCTGATGGAAGAAGGGCTAAATGGATTGCAAAGTTGATTGAATTTAATATGGAACTGAAGCGCACCAAACTTGTCAGAGGTCAGGGTCTTGCCAGGTTGTTAGCTAAATAAAATTGCAGAACATTGGATATTGATTTCCTGTGCACAATTGCAAAAAAATGGTCAAACAGAAGACGAGGAAGCAGCTGAACCAGAAAAGAATCAGACACTAGCTGAAAATCTAGCTTCTTGTGATTGGTATTCTGCAATATTTAAATTCTTTCTAAATCTAGAAATCCCTCCAGGCTCTACTCAAAGTCAAGCTAGAACTATTAAGCTTAGGGTAGCTAAATATTGTATCTATGAAAATCTGCTCTATTTGAGGGATCCATCTGGAATGCTTTTGAGGTGTCTGGACAAAGAATAGTCAATAGAAGTCATGCAACAATTTCATTCCAACATGTGTGGAGGACACCATTATTGGAAGACTACAGCCCATAAAATCCTTAGAGCTGGATATTACTGGCCCTCCCTATTTTCTGATGTATTCTTATTTGTTAAATCTTGTGATAGGTGCCAAAGATTTGAAGGAAAACAGCAGTTAAAGTCCTTGCCCTTAAAACCAATACATGCAAAAGGACCTTTTCAGCAGTGGGGCTTGGATTTCATTGGAGAGATCAATCCACACTCTAGTGGCCAACACAGATGGATATTAGTAGCCATTGATTATTTCACCAAGTGGATTGAATCAATCCCTACTAGAAAGGCTGATCATAATGTGGTCATGAAGTTTTTAATTGAAAATATCTTTACCAGGTTTGGTTGTCCACATAAATTAATCACAGACAATGCAGCAACCTTCAGGGCAAAGGAATTGGTGGAAATGTGTGATTCAATTAGTATTAAACTGGTTCATTCCACCTCATATTATCCTCAAGGAAATGGTCTAGTAGAATCTTCAAATAAAAGCCTGATAAGGATAATTAAGAAGCTGTTAGAAGACAATAAAAAGAATTGGGATTCTAAGCTCAAGTATGCACTTTGGGCTGACAGAGTGACCATTAAAAAATCCACAGGGAATTCTCCTTTCAAGCTGGTATATGGTACTGAAGTTGTATTCCCAATTCAGTTAATTCTCCCTGTGGCAAAATTCCTTCAAACAGAACAGAATGAAGAAGAAGACATGGCAAAAAGAATCACTGATTTAGCAGAGGTACATCATATTAAAGAATAGCTGGTTGAAAAGGATTCAGCACATCATAAAAATATTAAGGATGCTTTTGACAGGAAGACAAAGACAGATAATTTTTAGGTTGGAGACTTGGTTCTGAAATGGGATGCATTGAAAGAAAAGAAGGGTAATCATGGGAAATTTGATGCTTTCTGGACAGGGCCTTTTATTATTTCTCAGATTCAAGGGAACAACACCTTCATACTGAAAAGTATGGGAGGAGAGGCAGTTTTTCATGGCCCAGTTAATGGGCATTTTCTGAAAACTTATGTGATTTAAGGCATTTGGCCTTAAAAGTTGTAAATATTTTGTTTTAGCAGTTTTAGTGTAGGATCAGTAGACTCCATGCCCAATGGAAGACTAGGAATTTGGTTAATTTGTTTTTCATCATCAGGGCATTGATCTATAGGTTCTTGAGACCTCACAGGGAGGATCTCATCCCCAGAAGGAGCCAGTGTTAGCTCTGCTATATTCTTCAACATTTGATGGATAAAAACAGGTTGGGCAATGCTGGTTTTGCTTACAAAGAGCCCGCAGTAGTCCTTTTCCTCCTCCTCCTTCATTTTTCTACACTCCCATAACACCCCCCCATCCTTGTTTTACTCCAAATTTCTTTATAAACCCATATTCCCCAAGCCTCCAGGTGCTGAGTCTAAACATTGTCAGCTGGATAAATTGTTCTTGTAGATAAGACCGATCTCCCCAGTATCAACTGATATCTAGCGACAAGCAGAACAAGCAAATCTACCTTTCTCTAAATATTGTGATTTATAAATAAAAACCAAGAGGTGTTTTAGACCCTACCTTAAGTCCAACGCTAGTTTTTGGCAGCCATGCTTCGATCATCCGAATGAGTTTCCTTTTAAGAACCTGCAAACACAAACAAGCACACATCAATAACACCTGCATAGCCAATATAATAAATCATATTCATCATGGTGATCAAGGAATCCATGAAATAAACCATAAGAGACAGCTTATTGAGAAAAATAAACTTTATTGTATTAACTTTAAACAAAAAAGAACTTTACAACCTTGGTGCCTTGATGTTGTACAAGCTCCTCCCAGGGTCCAAGCAAGAATCTCCTCTACTTTGACAATCTTCACACTCTTCCCAATGAGGTCAAAAGGTATGTAATCTCTCCTCTCAAGCTCAATTAGGAAGTCTAAATTCCAACAGCATTTACCCTCAAAAATATTCATCTTTCAACCTTTCAGTAACCAGCCCAATGCCTCATTTTATAGTGCAGAGGGAGGAAGTTACATGTCCACCTATGAAGCTCCTCACATCAAGGGGTTAGATCCTTTAGTTATGGGATGCATGAACCTCAAAGGAGCAAACTTGCCACCTCAAGATTCCCTCTAGAAGCTTCCAGAAATAACCCAAAGTGAATTTTTAAGAATGTACTTGCGCCTTTTTGACTTTTACAGGGGCCCGCACCCATTACATAGAAACAGAGTGGGCAGGTCCATAGGGGACATGACCAGTGGGTGCGGGACCATAGGTAATGCTAAGAGAAAGTGTAGAACCAGAGTTTTAGAGATTTTTAAGGGCTTTCTCTCATTTTTCAAGGCTTGACATGAAGAATTGAGGTTTAAGACTTGCATAGGAGGAAAGTATGAGTGGTGATAGGCTCACACTAGCTGCAGAATGTCATGGTGACAATATTTTGTGTAACATATTTCCCCCTAAAGTGTGAAGTCTGTAATAGATGAGGACATCATTTTTCATCTAACAAGAGTGAAGTACTTTATCATTTCGAGGATCATCCCATGGACAGCCTGGTTGGAACTTGTAAAAACATTCAATACAAAATATATATATGTGAACATATCATCGCTGAGGTAGGCATTCCCATACTCAGATCAAAACTGACTAGAAAACTAACTAAACTACTCTGATATAGGACTGATCTTGTAATACATCACAAGTATAGACATATGTAGACATAGTATGGGCGCAGCCATCTGTTTATGAATAGTCCACTGTATAATGAATAACAAAATTCCTCGCAGCCTGGATGGTGGAAACTAGATCCAGGGTCTTTATTTTTGCTTCCCGAACTAGTACGATTCTATCCATGTGAATGAATGTGTCGAATTTGAACATGGTAGAAACCACTTGATTACTAGTCAATGATGTAAATTGTTAACAAGTGTGAGAGAAACCACCAGTAATGTCAATGGCTCTCAAAGTACTCAGTACAATCCATGAAATGTGAATAGATGAGTTGATGTCGAACATGTCACGGAATCCTTTGATCAAAGGTCAATGATGCCACCTGTCGTCGAAGGCGAGAAACCTGTCATTGAGGCATGCAGATTCCAAGGTACTGGCGATTTCTAGATCATCTTTCTAGATAATGAGTTGAAGTTGATAGAAAGTGATCTGTCGTAGGCAAGCCCACAACACGAAATCATAGATCAAGTTTGAAGAAATATATTTGCAAGGACTAACTCAGGGATGGTCAAGATGGATGATAGATATTTTGCAGATGAATGGTTTATTTGCACTGACCTCTTGAACACATAACGACACTGCAGATGGTTTGGTGACAATTGACCCAAAGCTAATACCCAGAAACTGGCTGAAGACTTCAATATGGTTTGATTAACTGTTAGGCAAAGGATTTCCCAACCCAGGTGAACAAAAAGTGTTGTGTTCAAGAGTGGTTGAATGCTTTTCTGAGACACAAAGTATAACAAACGGGTTCATTTTTCTCTCTTTTCCCCCACCATTTCTGGCAAGTACCTCTTTATTTTTGACAAGCTTGAGGAGGATAACATTTGCTTGGTTATAAGCTCATCCTTCGGATGAATCCAACATAGTTTAAAATTCGAACCCTAAGAAGGAGTGGTCCTTTCTTGTTTGTAATTGAATAGGTCCTTTACTGTTAAATTTTAACGAGTCCAGTATATGAGAAACTCAGCGTTTTTTAATTTTAGGGAGTCAGAAGAAAAACTTAAGAAAACTCCATGGTTGTCCTTTTTCATAAATTTGTGTCTCCCAAGCCCGAAAAAGTATAAAATAATACTTGAGAGAACCGCTTGATCATTACGATCAAGGAGTACTTTTCATAATTAGTGGTCGTGATCTGAAAAAGTAAAAAAGCAATCAAGGACACGTCGTTTTATAACCAATATCGAACTTGAAATGATAAAAGCCCATCAATATTTTCATGTTTATACGGTCAGAAAAGAGATGTAAGTGGACCGTCCTTTTAATTCTGTTTTAACAAGCTTAAAAAGAAAAACTCAGTAATCTTTTCATATTTTACGAGTCAGAAAAGAGCTTAAAGAGGAGTCAAATGTTTTTGTTAAAAATGATCAATTTTGCCTGAAAAATCCAATATTCTGCACAAAAACTCAAACATTACTCATACCTATTTAAAATAAATAAAAATGCATAAAAAAGTTACCTTTTTAAAGTGAAAATTAAACAAATTAAAAATTCATTTATTGAAAAAAGCTTATAAAAAGGGCTTTTGTAAATTCATTTTTACCGTTTGACTTCAGAATGAAAAAAGAGAGCTTTTGGGTAAGAAGCTTCCTGTGAAGATTGCGGAAAATCCATCCATTGGAATCGAAAACCGTCACCTCCAGGTAATCCACATCACTTTAATCTTGCATTTCAACCATTTGAATTTTGTTTTTAGGCTTCTGTTTTGGTTTTTAGGAAAAAAATTAGTTTAAAAGACCGCTCGCGGGGGTCCGCAGGCGCAGCATGCGAAACCTACGCACCCTGAATTTTTCCTACAAAGGAAAGAGCCAGGGGCCTGCACCTGCTGTTTGGGCAGAGTGCAGACCTATGCACTGTCCCTAACTAGAGAGTGCGGACCCCGTGACATATGTTTTGCAACTTCAATTTTTTCAATTTCTGCCCAAAAACTTTGAATTAAAATGTTGTAATCCGCTTTTTCTTTCATTGTAGGATATACACAATGCTCAGTTGGCAGGAACGGGAGCACGAAGATGTGGACCTTGCTGCAATTAATCATCAACCTTCAATAGATGCATTTAAGGCATGCGGGCTATTTAAATTCTGGGCCATACCTGGCATGAGGGCCCAAGTAGACTTTTTGCAGTGGTTGGTGGACAGATGGAATATACAGGACCAGTGTTTCATTATTGCTAGCCACCAGCTCAAAATGGAGCCAGAGGACATTTACTTCTTGACTGGTTTGCCCAAGAGAGGTGAACAATTGACTCTATTTGGGACTAGGCCAGGTGGCCAGTCTGTCGATAGTCTCCGGCTAGAGTTTTGTAATGACCAAACAAAGGACAAAGGGATTGATATCAAAACCATCTCCCATCCTGAACTCAAAGTGATTGCATTTACTGTCACCAGACTCTATGGAAGTGCAACACTGCATGTAGCCACCGGATCCCAAATGTGAATGGCAGTAGACTGTTATCGAGGCACCATCTTCAACTGGTGCGAAGCTGTGTTGGCTAATGTAAAAGGCCAACTGACTAGAGCAAAGAACGGACAACTAAAAAACTTTGGATATGGTTTCTTAGTTGTGAGCTTTGGTCTAGAGAGGGTCCCGATGTTGGTTCCACAACATCTTTTCGTTGGAGGTGGACTTCCCCGAGAGCCCAAGCTGATGCGTTGGGTTGCAGTTATGGCCCGTCATCCTAAGGAGGGTTCAGAGGTTGTTCGATTTCCTCCTGAGTATTTTCGTTGGTTGGAGAACCAACTTTTCGCGATTTAGGATTTTCCTTATGTTGGGATGGATTATCGTGGTGACCCAAACATGACTCTTCCACCAGGAGAGCAGTGGGATGACTCAGGTAAAATCATTCTCAACATTTTCTAAGTTTTTTTTTTTTTTTTTTTTAAATCGTCCAAAACTGATAGTAAAAAGTTTCAAATACAGATGTAGGTCCACGGTGACCAGTTGCTCTTCGGCCCTATGAGAGGAGACACCCAGCTGTAGCAGTACCAACCCCACGCGACGAATCTACAGAGACCCTGACCGAGTTGGAAAACCATCTAGAGTGTTTAACAACAGATATTCCAGAGACTAGCATAGATGACATTCCTCTTAGGTTACAGTGCTATGTGATTGGGACCTTTCAGGAGGTTCCTTTGTAGGGTGGCCCGAGCAGTGGTTTCTTAACGTGATCATCACCAGTGATAGGATGATCTCGATATTTTTGCTTTTTTGTACTATCATTTTTGCCAATCATAAGGTGTTTTTCAACCTATGATCAAAGACGATGTATATTTGACACACTTCTATGCTATGCTATATCACTATTACTGGCTATCTTGTAAAACATGTTATGGAATGTTTTTAAATTTACTATTTTATTATTGCAAATGTCTACTTAACATTCGAGAAGCAATTCTGCTAATGTATTTAAATATCTTGGAATATGCTGATATTCAATATAGTCAAATTCACGTTCCAAGAGACGAACTCTCAGAAATAATCTTAACAACAACGGATTCCTAATGGCATACACTCTATTAAGATGCAATACAATGAGTTCAGAATCTAACCTCACAATCAAACTCCGAATCCCAAATGAGATGGATTCAGATAATAACTCAATCACTGCACTATACTCTGCAATGTTGTTCGTTGTTTGACCGAGGCTTACCCCATGCATAGATACCAACTCATCAGAGGGTGAATAGATAACCCAAGCTGCAGAAGAAATGTTCCGTGTATTACGACTAGCACCATCAGCGAAACCAATGTATGTTTGAAGAGATGTCGACATCTGTAATATCAAGAGTAAAATCAAGATAAGCAGGAAAAAAACACTCTCTAAACTAAGCACACTTTTCTAATCTAAAACACACTAGCTAGAAAGAAAAACTAATCTAACTAAAATCTCCACACCCAGATTTAAGCATAATATCTCTTCAGATAAAGACCATTTCTAGGCTTACCTAAAGAGACACCATCAAAATCTACCCATTCATAGGCCCCTTTTGCCAGCTTTCGCTTAACAATAAAAGGACCATGCCACATAGGTACAAATTTTCTAGCCCCTAGCTTATCGTTTGCTTGATCGAATAGTAAGACTAGGTCTCCTTCTGAAAAATTACGAGGTGTAACATTTCAATCGTACTGAGCTTTAATTCGTTTGGCATGAGTGTCGATTGCTAATGCAGCATCACGTTGATTCTCATCTAGCTGAGCTAAGTACAACAAATGTTTCTCCTCTTCGGAAGTCGCTAGGAGTAACTCTATGGCTATTTGCAATGACGGAATTTCGCATTCAATGGGTAACACAGCTTCCAAACCATAAACCAGTTGGAAAGGAGTGAAACCATTTGATGTTTTTACTGAGGTTCGACACACCCAAAGCGCTGAAAATAACATGTTATGCCAATTCGACCTACGAATACCAATGATTCGTCGGATCATAATGACTAGAACTTTGTTGACGGCTTCAACCAGACCATTAGCCTGTGGGTAATATGGAGTAGAACTATCATGACGCAGGCCAAGTTGATCTGTTAGTTCAGTCATCATGATGTTTCGAAAATGATGCCCATGATCAGTGATAATCGCTTATGGAACACCGAATCTAGTAATTATATGATTGAAAATGAAAATTGTAGCAGTTTTGCCGTCTGCCAAAAATGTAGGCATTTCCTCAGCCCACTTGGTAAAATAATCTACCGCAAGGATGATATACGCATGCCCCCCAGCCGAGTGAGGGTTACATGTAATAAAGTCGATACCCCACTTTGTAAAAGGATCGACGGTAATCAGAGGGTGGAGAGGAGAAGGTGGAGCACGCATATTTCGATCAAAAATTTAACAATTGTGGCATTTTCGGACCGCGTAAATACAATATTCAAATAAAGACGGCCAGAAATAGCCAGTGCACAATATCTTTTGGGTTGTGGCATACCCAGACATATGACTGCCACATGCTCCAGAGTGACAGTCATTTAAAACCTTTTCAGCTTCTTCATGAGTTAAACAACGTTGAAAAACAGAGTTCGCCCCATGACGATAGAGTGTATCTCCAATAATCTTGTATTGTTGGGATTGGAAACGTATTTTTCGGCGCTGAGATCATGAAATTTTAGGCCGAAAAGATTGGGTTTAGAGATAAACAATGATATCTCCATACCATGTATCAAGAGTGCTGATAAGAAACAAGGATTCATCCGCAATGGGTTCTTCCGCCACAGTTTCAGTATCAGCACGCGGGAAGTCACACATTAGTTCCGCAAAAACTAAAGATTTCTTTGACTTGGATTTTTCAAATTCCAAGTCAAATTCATGTAGGATAACAATCCCTTTGGAATACTTGCCCCCTAACAATTGTTTGGTCAAAATATAGATCATAGGGTTACAGTCAGAAATTACAGTAGTTTTGCATAGTAAGATGTAATGACGAAATCTTTGGACAACTTGAACAGCTGCCAAGGCCAATTTCTCCACATGTGAATATTTTAACTCAGTCAGATTCAAAGTTCGACTAAGATAGTAAATCACATGTTCACTACCGAATTCATCTTCCTGAACTAAGACCATCCCGATGGTGGAATGAGAAGCGGCGAGGTACAAGAAGTAATCCTGGTTGTAGTTGGGAGGATGCAGTAACAGTGCATGGGTCAACGCGTGTTTAAGTGCATCAAAAGATTTATCATCTATCTCATCCCAAAAGAATGGATTATTCTGTTTCAACAACCTGGTAAAACCCTTTGTTATCTCGACGTAGTTAGGAATGAATTGACGTAAAAAGTTTGCTTTCCCTTGCAAACTTTGGAGTTGGCGAAGAGTCAAAGGAGGAGGCAATTTGACAATAGCTTCAACCTTCGAGGGATCAACACAAATGCTAGCTTTTGAAACAACAAATCCCAATAAATGACCCGTTTCTATATAGAAAACACATTTGTGTGGATTCAACCTAATTCAATAATGCCTACATCTCATAAAGATTGCTTGTAAATGAGTGAGATGATCGGCTCTGTGTAATGAATGGGAAGGTAAATCATCGAGATAAGGTTGCACAATGTGCTTGATGTCATGAAACGCGTAAGACATAGCTCTTTGAAAAGTTGCTCTGGCGTTTTTCAGTCCAAAAGGTAATTTGCAATAAGCAAATGTCCCCCATGGACAAATGAAAGCCGTTTTTGGTTGATCTGCAGGTAGAATGTTAATTTGATTGTAACTGGAAAAACCATCCATAAAGGAGAAAATTTCACTGTCGGCACAATCATCAATGTTTTGATCAATATAGGGAGTTGGGTAATTGTCTTTGGGACAAGCTCGATTAATGTCCCTATAATCAATACATATTCTTATTGTTCCTTGCTTTTTGTTAATAGGAACAATATTCGATACCCAATCTGTTAAGGGAATTGGATAAATGAAACTTGCTTTAAGTAATTTCTCAACTTCTGCTTTAATAACAGCAGCTTTCCGCAGATGTATCTGATGCAAACGTTGCTGGACAGGTTTAGCATCCGGGTAAGTTTTGATTTCATGAACAACAATTGCTGGATCAATTCCTGGCATTTCTTCATATGACCAAGCAAACACGTCGCAGAATTCTTGAAATAGGGCCTTATAAGTTTGGAGTTCAGTTTCCATACAAGAGGCACCTATATGAATGTTTTCAACAATTCCAAGTTTAACTGAAATGTCAATAGGAACCGTTCGAGAAATATTTCCCAAATTTAATTCAGAATCAGGATTTTGCAATGGATTTTGTGGTTCTTTGACATAATCAGTAGTAAAAATAGATGAAAAATCATTTTCAAAATGATCAATCTCAGGTAAGAACGAAGATCTATGATGAAGATCTTCCCATGGTAAATCATCAACAGATAAAATTTCACGAATCTGCTCATCAGTATGAACAATCTCGGAAAAAGTTGTTGAATCTGAGGTTGATATTGAAAGTGATTCTCCATGGATCACATTCATTAGATCAATTTCGGTTGAAGAAGGGTCAGAAAATGACTGTACAGCCTGATACGCAATTTCATAGGGACTCAAAGGCATAGCATCACCAAATGAATCCACCTTAGATTCGGAAGGTACGATCCAAGGATCATCCAAAACAATAATGTTTGACGAAATCATATGAATGGTTGCAGTAGAAGGCAATACGTTAGGAGGAGGAAAGGAAAAAGTTCCTAGTAAACCAGAATCTTTAACCAATCCTACCTCAACATCCTTATAAGGGATAGTTGTTTTACCGACATGTTGTATACTTTCAAAAGAGGCTAGGTCGGATGAAAAATATGTTAGCTAGTCTATAGTTACAACCTTTCCATTATGAGGAAACTTTATAAGCCGAAAGACCGATGAAACAAGAGCAGTCATAGCGTAAGACCAACTACGAACCAAGAGAAGGTTGTAATCTAGAGGGGCATCAACCACTTCCACATCTAGATTAACAATTTTGCCTTCAACCCCTATAGGTAAATCCTGTAGAATGCCAAAAGGATGGAACCCACAGCCATCAAAATCCTTTAGAATTTTTGGGGATTGATTGAGTGTAGGAGAACCAAGTGATCTCCAACACTGAATCGACATAATACACGTAGAATATCCCTCATCAATTACAGTCCTAAAGCAAGGTCTGTTTTTGAATAACACTGGAATCTGGAAAGCCATTTGATGAGGTAAGTGAGGTGTACTATTTTCTAAATTGAAGATTATAAGGTTTGAGTCCTGAATATCAACAGCTCCTATAGCCAACAATAGCAATTTACGTTGTGCTGGACATGATTGCAGCACCTCCAATGCTGACATTGCTGAAGGGGAAACAGCTAAGTCTTCAACAATGTTATAGTTCTTAGCAGCTCTCGCATGCGGATTGAAAGCTGACTTCTGAAGTATACCTTTATTAGGCAGTTTGATTACTAAGTCTGGGTTAGGTTTCTCGATCTATAGTAGATTAGAACCAAGAGTTGAAGTTGATGGATTTTAATTAGAAGATTCTGCTTCCTTACCACCAATAGGACTTTTACTTCCATAATCTTGCGATCGTGTCGCAATCCTAACATGGGACATCATAATTATGGGTTCTTCTGAGGCATTTGAGGAAGAATCGATCATATTACTATCTTGACTAGGAAAAGGATCCTTCGAGACAGCAGGCGTTTGAGAACCTTTGACGATTTTCGCAACCTCAGCGCGATGAGGGCAGTCTCTTGTAAAATGCTCTTCGTCACAAATGAGACAAGGATAGCGAGGTTTACATTTCTCGTCAGTAGATTCAGTTTTATATGATTTCTATTTCGAATTTTGTTTATTTTTCTTCTTCCCCTTCTTTTTACCGTTTGATTTTGATTTGGCCATAGATGATTCTATGACATGAATATCGGCAGGAATTTCAGCGGAAGAGTCTCCTGTCGGGGAATCTGGTAAAGTTATGATAGGAGAAGAATTCTTTGAATATTTATTCTTACTTTTGGTGTTAATTGAACCAATCATACCGTCAGCGGCATGAGACCCTGAAGGAGCTGCAGTATAAATGAGGTCAAGGTACTAAGCTTGAGCAATTACTTGCTCTTCAGTAACAACTCCTGCCTTAGCTACATCTTCAGTGATTTTAGGTAATAATGATTTAACAAACCATTCTGCTAAGATTTGATCCGGAATAAAAACTTTCACTAAACACCGTCGACGTCTCCATTCATGAATGTGATATGAAATATAAGTGGACGTTGTCTGTTTTAATGAAGTTAATAATTCTGTGCCATTGTCATATCTGACAAGCAACTGAAAATGAGTTAAGCATGAAGTAGCTAGCTAACTAAAGTTATAAAAAGAGGCTCGCGGTAACTCAATTTACCACTTGGCCGCAAGACCAATGAGAGTGCGTTGAAAAAGACGTAAACAAATTGAATCATCTATAATGGAGTTAGATGCACACCAGAGGTGATAAGTCATCACATGGTTTGACGGATCCTCTCCTGATTTACCTTCAAACTTTGGGATATCACTGGGCAACTTATTCGGCATTGGTGGCCAAAACGGAAGATAATTAATCGGATCGTTTGTAAGGCATGAAAAATCAGGAAAGTCCAAAGTTGCAATGAATGGTAACTGACAGTTAGGGTCTCGAAAACCCTGGGTCATGAGACCAGCCCTAGGAGGAGGATATCCAGGATAACTTGGAATTGGAATTGCATTTGGGATATTATATCCTCCCAGAAAACCAGGATTAACCGAACCGTACTAGGGTTGTTGAGGTTGCTGATAAGTATATCCAGGGTAGGGTTGATACTGATAAACTTGGTTCTACACAGTAGGACCGAATTGGTACTATCCCTGGTATGGTTGATAAGTAAATTGAGGTTGACTTGTGACAACCGTACTTGGACCAGGTTGTCCTACAGGCATCTAAACCGAAGTTTGAATTGTAGGTCTAGACTGAGGTAAAGATGCTTGAGGAGTTGATGCAAGAACAGTAGAAACCGGAGCTGTCGATACTCCAGAAGTAGGTGGGGTAGATTGAACAGATGCTGCAGTAGTTGCAGCAATCGTTTGAGGCAGAGTTCGAGGCGAACTAGGCCCAAACTGATGAGATACACCAGGTGCAGAAGATTGAATAGTAGGTTGGACAGGTTGCTGGGTTGAACCAGAAACCAAAGGTTGTCCAGATTGAGACGACAACTACACATTAGGATGCAAGATCTGTTGAGATTGAGATGGATCCCACACCATGTTCATTCTGGGGTATGGACCCATAGAAGGTTGAGCATATTGAGGACCATAACCGAGTTGAGGGTAGGGTTGATAATTCAAAGGTACATTTCCAGCTCCTTAAGCAAATGATTGACCTGAAGGTTGTTGGAAACCTTGGGTTGGGTACTGACCTTGAGGTTGATAACCTTGAGGCATGTACTGAAACTAGGGTTGACCTTGAGGTATATATTGATACTGGGGTTGACCTTGAGGAATGTACTGTCCTGAAGGTATGTACTATCCTTGAGGTTGCCCCCCAGGCAGTAACTGGGTACCTTGAGGTTGCCCCCCAGGTGATAATTGAGTAGCTTGAGGTTGCCCCCCAGGCGGTAACTGACTACCTTGAGGTTGTGGATTTGGAATAGTACCAGACATCATAAGAATTTCTTCTACACTCAACGATTTAGTTCCGTTATTACCAGTTGATAACCCATGTTCAATAGGTTGAGGAGATGCTCCTAAAAAAGTACCAGTGAGTGACTGATACCTAGAAGGAACAGAAGGACTGCCATAGAAAAATGTTTCTGGTGATTGGGAGAACATGGATGACTGTCTCAACATATTCAAAGGAGGATAATAACCTCTAGGTGTTGGATGAAAAGGAACTTGAGGTGGTGAGAAAATGAGACCCGGATTTTCTAAAAAGTTGGTCAATGAAAGATTCCAAGCGTCCCTCCTAGGTGGACTGTAGAAAATTGATTCACGCTCCCTAAGTTTTAAAGTTGGTTGATTTTCAGGGATAATTATACCTTCTTCCGGATTAACGAGTTCTTCAATAGCAATGAGTCCAGAAGGAAGATTTTGGGTAATGATCCTTCCTACCCTGGGTGAACCAGGACCACTGGAAGTTGGAGAAGCAAATCCTGAAGATGGAGTAGCAGCAGGTTCAATTTCAGGCTCAGAAATTTCAGGTTCTTCAGCTAATTCACTAGTAGAAGAAAAACTACCAGTAACTTCGAAAAATGAAATTTGTTCAGAAATATACTCTGTTGCTTGAACTTGATAATCAAGATGAACAACTAAAGAAGATTCTCTATCTTCCGGTGACCCAACTCTACTGTCACTAGGAGTTACAAGAGCTCATAGCCCTTCAAGCTGGCTTGGTGAATACTTGGAAGGTTGCCCCCGAAGTCTACGGGATTTTCTCGGTAATTCAGCCACGATTAAATATTTTAATTACTTCACATGCAAACAAAGAAAAATCTCAATAAAACCACCTAAAGTCTCTAAAGAACCAAACAATTTGAATCACACGCCTAAAAAATATAGGAGTTCAAACCACACACAAACAGTAACTTTCCTTACCGAAAACACTAGTCGGTGATGAAATCCAACATCACAGAATTCAATACAGAAAGGGTGGTTGGAACAGTTACCCTGACAACCTGATTAATGAAACAGACTGGCACAAGTTTCTTCACGAAACTGTCTCAAGTGAAGAGAACCCCCCAGAGAGTCCAAGTGAGTCTAGTCGACGTCTACTCCAGGAACAGTGGGATCTTCCCTCCACCGTCACCTTAGGAAAGAATCCTATAGATTATGGTCACTATGGTTACCAACAGAAACAAATATACCTGGGGGAATAGTCTGTGATCCAATACACACGCAAGGGCAGAGTAACAAAGCTCAATCCCCTTGAAGGCTCCTTGACATAATCCAAGGTTTACCAACAAGGGACCCCAGGCTCCTCGACATTGGACAATCCGAGGTTTACCATTTTTAATACGTGTATATCTTCTATTGTTCCCAATGGGGAAGGATTCATTACCCCACTGGTTCAGATATGATCTCGTGCTTGACTCCTTTAAGAGGAGCTTCCCAGAGCATAGATGTAACAATTGGAATTTATCTCCTACTGCAAGATATAGCTACTTGTTTGTTTTAACTATCTTGGAGAGTTAATTACTCCCTACTCCAAGATACTAGCCTAAGCTATGTTGGTGATAAAGAGCCCTAGAAATAAAAATATTACTAGATCAATTTTACTTTAAGCGTTATTTTTATGGTTGTTTCTTAAGTCAAAATGTATGGAGATGAAACTTTATGGTGTGAAGACTCAACTCTAAAACACTAAAAATGCACCTAAGATGCTAAACAATTCTTTTTCTTCAATGAATTTCTAGCTAAAGAAAGAGTTGAGAATGCAATTGCTTGAAAAAAAAATCTTTCCTTAACATATAAATGAAAAGAAAAACTTTTTTGTCTTTTCCAACAAACTCAAAACGAGACTACTAATTATGCTCACGAAAAAATCCTTTTGCTTTTTCCACACTCAAAAACTACAAAAACAAATTCTTTCAAAAGAGATTCTAAAATTTCTAGAAAACAGTCAAAACTATGAAAAAACTATGCTTGAGATCTAAAAATTTCTAAAAACCTAATTCAAGTAAAAGCTTAAAAATTTTCTTTTTGAGGACGTTTTACTTAGTTATTCAGCAAACTAAGGACTAATTCGTTCAGAATAACAAATTAATCAAAAAACACCCAGCTATGTTTTCTTTTTAAAAATGAAATTCAAAACTTTCAAACAAGTTCTTTCAAAGCTTTGCAAAGAGAAAATGAGATCTACTTCTCACCAAGGGCAGATTTCACAAATTGATCAGACTCATTAAGAAGACCAGCAAAAACCAAGGTAATCTGAGGTTTCTTAGGCTTCTAATCTCTGAGTTACTACAAAGACCAAATGAAAATCAAACGAGGCACGCAAAACTTCTAGAAAATCACCTAAAACCAAAATGCCAATGGAACTCACCTACAAGAAGTTTCTGACAAGACACATGCAGATCTGGGCAGAGGCTAAAAAACATAAACAAATCCTAAGCTTAACTAGATGAAAATATTTTAGGTTTTTTAAAAATTTGACAGGGTCTGCAAGCCACAGTATAACCAAATGCGGTACTGCTCTGTGTAGTAAAGCAACAGTATGGGGATGTCCGCACTGTGTTACAAACCGAACATGAAGTCCTCTTTCAAAAGCGTGAAAAGCAAAAAACATTTTAGAATCTAAAAAACTACCCAATCACACACACATCAAGAAAAAACCAGAAACAGAGAAAAAGTTTCTCAAGTTAAAGTAAAAGTAAAGGCAAAAAACCAAAATTCAAGTCCCCAGCGAAGTCGCCATTTTGTCGGCCGCATAAATCGTTCTTGCAGACAAGACCGATCTCCCTAGTATCAACTGATAGCTAGCGACAAGCAGAACAAGTAAATCTACCTTTCTCTAAATATTGTGATTTATAAATAAAAACCAAAAGGTGTTTTAGACCCTACCTTAAGTCCAATGCTAGTTTGTGGTAGCCATGCTTCGACCGTCCGAATGAGTTTCCTTTTAAGAACCTGCAAACACAAACAAGCACACATCAAATAACACCTGCATAGCCAATATAATAAATCATATTCATCATGGTGATCAAGGAATCCATGAAATAAACCATAAGAGACAACTTATTGAGAAAAATAAACTTGATTGTATTAACTTTAAACAAAAAAGAACTTTACAACCTTGGTGCCTTGATGTTGTACAAGCTCCTCCCAGGGTCCAAGCAAGAATCTCCTCTACTTTGACAAGCTTCACACTCTTCCCAATGAGGTCAAAAGGTATGTAATCTCTCCGCTCAAGCTCAATTAGGAAGTCTAAATTCCAACAGCATTTACCCTCAAAAATATTCAGCTTTCAACCTTTCAATAACCAGCCCAATGCCTCATTTTATAGTGCAGAGGGAGGAAGTTACAGGTCCACCTATGAAAGGATAGAGCCCTCCTTCAAAGGGATAAGCTCCTCACATCAAGGGGTTAGCTCCTTTAGTTATGGGATGCATGAACCTCAAAGGAGCAAACTTGCCACCTCAAGATTCCCTCTAGAAGCTTCCAGAAAAAACCCAAAGTGAATTTTTAAGAATGTACTTGTGACTTTTTGACTTTTATAGGGGTCCGCACCCATTACACAGAAACAGAGCAGGCAGGTCCATAGGGGACATGACTAGTGGGTGCGGGACCACAGGTAATGCTAAGAGAAAGTGCAGAACCAGAGTTTTAGAGATTTTTAAGGGCTTTCTCTCATTTTTCAATGCTTGACATGAAGAACTGAGGTTTAAGACTTGCATAGGAGGAAAGTATGAGTGGTGATAGACTCACACCAGCTGCAGAATGTCATGGTGACAATATTTTGTATAACAAACATCATATAAACCTGATAACCCGACCGAGCGCCTTTCGCAAGCCTTTTTCACATCATATCAGTCATAAACGTGTGCTTTTAATCCCTGCAGTCGATCGCATCCACTGCAAGATCGAACAATATTCGCTTCCCCCAATGTCGTAACTTAACTGAACGTTAGCTCGTGGGGAAAGCGGTATTGACCCGGTAACATCCGCCACGTGTCAGGCACTGATTGTGATTGCGCCCCCGTGTACGAATACCGCCCGACCGCCATAGGCGGTGCGATAAATACTGCCCGCCATGCAAAACCATTCCCCCGCTCGTTATCTCCCACACAACTTCGGCCCCCGATCACCGTCGGATCTGCCAGTATAATATCTGACGGCCATCGTTTATTCCAATCCCACATCTCTTGATTCCTCTTACAAAATAGATCTTCACCGTTTGTTTGTTTGATCTAACGGCTGATGTTTATTCTCGTCCCACCCATGCATTCGCCATGCAGCCTTCACGTCCATAATCATTCTGTACACCCGAAGGATGAAGCGATCAACTACCCAGTACCCTGTGCAATTATTCTACAACAACTGCAATTAACAAGGAAGAATGGTTGTGAAGAAAAGGAAAGCCTCGAGCAGTTAAAGCATTCATGAGTCATGGAGCTTCTTTTGTACAACACTCCACCTGTTTAGGAAGGACAAACGAATACTAGAGAATGTCAAATTCACTTATTGAAGCAGTAGATTGTATCAGAAACCCGTACTTGATAGTAAATGTGGTTGGTGGTCCATTATGACCCCTCCACGCATAGAGCAGCAGAGAAATTTTGTAAACAAACTCCATATATACCCAAAAAACATATGTAATGAGGGTTGATGGTTGTAGTTCTGATGTAAGGTTCAACTTCTAGAGACTGTAACTACTGTGATACCTGCAGCGTCTGGTCTTCATTTTCAGCTAATACAAGCTTCTTTTGCTATTAATTGCTCACTTTCCACTTCTTCTTTGTTCCAGGTTGTGCCTATTATGCATTTTTCATGTGCTCTTGATGTTTAGCATTAGAGGGGCTGTCATCCCACCTCTGTGTTAGAATCTAGTATGTATCATTGAATGTGTATGCAGGTTTTTGTTATTTTAATGCTAGAGAGCTGTCATCCTGTTTGTGCATTAGGAAATAGATTTGTAGACCTCTTTACTGGTTGCAGCCAGCCATCACATGGTCTTGTGCATCTGCTGGTGTGGTCAGTATTCTCCATGTTCACCTGATCCTCAAACTATGAGTAATTGGTGGTCTAAAGCCTTGTAGTCAGGGGGTGTTCACCCATGTCTAGGGTTAAGCATAGTAGAAGTGGTTATCTGGCTTGAATATGCATCATTCCTTCCATTCATCCACCTATTTCCAACATTTTTGTTGAGTTTGTAATGTTCCCGAGCATCTCTGAGATACAACCTAGGAGAGTTTCTTGGGGTGATAACAGGTCCCTCTCAAGAGAGCACTGCATCACTTTATCCTTGTCAAATTTTACATCCCTTTTCACAATTGTCATTCCAATGGATGGAAAGACACATGGTAGTTGTGCATTTCTGTGTAGCCCACAAATACCCCAAATTTTGTGATTGGATCAACCTTCTTCCTTGATTCCTTGGAGACATGATAGTAAATAGAGGCTCCACAAATCCTAAGGTGTGACACATTGGAATTCCTCCCATAGAAATCCTCCTCTAGTGTAATCATGACCATAATCCAGTGACAACTCTGGTTATGCAAATATATTGTTGTGTTTCATGTGTCAACCCACAAGTGTAGAGGTAGGCCTTGGTCATGCAACATCGCCCTCGTTGCTCCCACAATTCTATAGTTCTTTCTCTTAGCCACCCCATTTTGATGTGGGTTGTGGGGTGTTTTTAACTCTAGTCGAATTCCTTCTTTTTCACAAAATTTTTAAATTTGTTCAACACATACTCACCTCCATTATCACCCCTAAGAGCCTTCCTCTTTTTTCTAGTTTCTTTCTCAAACAGTGCCTTGAATTCTGTGAGCTTGGAGAATGTCTCATCTTTCTTCTACATGAATAATATCCAACACTTTTGTGAGAAGTCATCAATAAAAATGACAAAATATTTGTGTTTGGCAGTGGAGGCTATCGAGAAAGGTCCACAAACATTAGAGTGGATCATTTCAAGGATTACATGTGCTTTTTTGTCCAATCATGGAAAATGGATTTTGTGTACTGTAGAGCATTGGGAAGGTATGTTTTAATAAATAATTTAGTGATGTTTTAAGCAATAGTTGTAATCTTTTCTTTATTATAAAGTAGGGAAAATGCAACGAGAATGAGTCTAAAATGATCCAATCACTAACAGTTGTCTTCTCTACGCAGGAAAAGGTAAAAGCAGGAAGGCGCAATGCAAAACGAGGATTTGATGAGAAGATAATGGCTGTCCCTCCAATTCTAAATAAGGTTCAGGCCAGGTCGAGTAAATCAAGGAAGATCAGTCCGGAATGAGATGAAGGACTGCCAGTTCGGAAATACAGGCCGAGTAAAGGAAAGCGTTAACAGTTTAGCGGATCCCTCAGGATCTTCGATCCTGAGGGATCGCTACGATCAATCGTTTTGTCGACCGGTGAACTCCGCCGTTAATTGTATAAAAGGAGGGTAGCATTGGAAACTAGGGGACTACTTTTGGTATCTTTAACTTTCTGTCATGAATTTTATTGTCAGTTGAACTCAGACTATTGAGTCTCTCTGAGACCTAGTTTTGTACTCTCATTGATGCGTTAATATAATATCTTGGCGTTAATTTCTCCGTGCGTCTGAAGTAGTTTACGGCAGTGCGCCATTGGAAGCTTTGGGCCCGGCTCCAACGGACACTGGCTGATTGTACCATTACAATTCTGCTTTGTGTGGTTTGTTTCTCATAATCTGTTATGGTTGCATGTTGTTTCATATTTATTCATCTGTAGCTTTCCTGTTATAAATCTCTGTAACAAGTTCATATCATACTTTCAGGATTCTTCGCATACTGTTGATCCGAATTGTTTGCATCAATTACAGAATTCATAAGTAGAATATTTCAGCTACAGGTGATTGGGGTTAATGGATTGTTGGTGACTATTGCAGATCGTGTACATATGATTGACGTTTCCTGTCTTTAATAATTTGCTGTTCCATTTGATTAAGCTGCAAACCTGTATAAATGATTGCTTTCCTTTTTGTATGTAAGTGTGTGCCAAGGATTGGAAGTGTTGACCTCGCGAGACTTAGTTTCTTTACTGCCGTTCCATTTACTGCCGTTCCTTTTATTGCTGTTCCATTTCTGAAGTTGCTGTTTCATTCTGTTTTATTGCTGTTCCTTTCGCTTGCGTTTATTGAAGTGGCATGAGAGGAGGTTCAAGACTGTTGTGAGATACAGCAGACGCTATAATGCTCCCAGATCATGATCCATACTCCTTCATCAGTTTCTAGGGGGATAGGTTACTAATTCCATACCCTCGACCGACGGAGTTGCTGCGTGTGTGATTTCTTTATGCAAAAGTAATTTAGCATTAGCATCCGTTTACTCTTGTCTTCTTTAGATCTATACTACGAAGCATTATCCTGACAAATAGCCTCAAATTAAGATGTCGTTTACAATAACAAAACGCTCCCGGATTAACTTGTAATGTGAGATAACTAGAGGTGAAAAAGACCCTTGTTATAGCTTCACATGTACTTCCCCAAGGTAAATCCTTTGCATACATCTTGTTTCTCAAGTGCTCCTTTGGGGAGGCATGTGGTTATTTGCTACATAATATTCAAGGAGCCATGATGAAAATGGCAAAGTCTTCTTTGCCAAAGTTCAATAACATCGTGGCTCTACACTTTCTCCGCCTTAGTGCTTAATGCAACACAATATTCCACTTCTAGCTTGTATAGGTTCTTCACATGAACCCTAATCTACTTCACCTATCATGTGGAAATGTGTCTCAGGAATACCTTTCCTTTGCTGAAGATCACATCATAACCACGGTCTTCCAAAACTGCAAGAGAGATGAGATTTTTCTTTAGGCTTAGAATGAACATGACATCCTTGGGCCTCAGGGGGGAGATCAACTCCCACTGAAAGGTGACTGTACCAATATTGGTCATGTTATACCTTCCATCATCCCCCATATCGATGTGAATTTGCAATTTATCATTGTGTTGGCCATGCATGTGATCAGGGTAAAGTCAAGCTCGAATTGTGAAGCCAAGGCTTCACCTATTTCTCCTCTTGAGTTCTTCTTGCTTTCTTTTTTTAGTGGACACTTCTTGGCATAGTTCCCAAATTCATGACAATGAAAGCATTTAATTTTGGACAAATATTTCTTCTTTCCCCCTTGGCTAGAATCTGGTTTGGATTGAGATTTCTTCCCTTTTCCCTTCTTTTCCTTTCTAGCCAATGCAAATTTTCTTCATCCTCTCCCTTGAATTATGTCCCATATCTGGTATTCGGCCTTATTTCCTCCTATACCAAATTGCACCATAAGCATTCCCAATTTGGTAGTTTCTCCCTCATGTTCACTAAATCTTGATAGCTATGCTAGCTCTTGGGAAGGTGAAAAACCGCTAAGCTTACCAAGTCTTCTTAAGGGACATTAACACTGACCCTACCATGTTCATCACAAAATTGTGTGAACTTTCCCAGATACTACAAAATAGTGTCATTCTTCTACATCTTAATACTTCAAATTTTATCCTTGAGTGCCAACTTCTTGTGGTCACTATTATTCTCGAACAATTCTGTTAGTGCTTTCGACATTGTGAATGAATTTTATTTTCCATGTAGATTTGAGAAACTTTGATCATGCACTCCCTCCAAGATTATTGTCCTCACCTTCGCTACATATTTATTCCATTGAGAAAGGTTTTGGGCATCAAATTCTAGTGGTTTTGCAACATATGTCTTGATTCTAACAATCCATTGTCATCTAATACCGCCTCCATACAATTCTTCCATTCAACAAAATTAGAGGTTCCTTCCAAGGCATACTCTAGTCTTAGTCCATTCAAGGCCATCTTTTCAGCTATGAAGAGATCCTGCTACACTGAACTCCAAATTTGAACCTCCTGAGAAATAACTTCAAAATTCCTACTATAATGTGAATTCTTCTCTGATACGATGTATAAATTATGGTGTATATTTGCAACCTCTCATGAATTTTTAATCAAAATCATATGACATAAACCTACTCTAATGTTTTGCAGAAATTAATTCACAATATAGAACAAAAATATGAGACATACAATACGAAATAACACACATGCACATAATATTTTTCCTAGGGAAATAAATGTGCTAAAAACCTCTATGCCTTCTTGCATTAATCTAATTAATAGATATTTATTATAATTAGATTTCTCCACTAAGCACAACCTGCTAGTGCATAACCTATCTCTGCTCACTAAGAATATCTGACCCATAATTAGTCCATTTCTGCCTCTTCTTGAGCACATATTTCCTTGCACAATTCCAATCAGGCACCTATTATTTAGGAATTTCTCCAAAATGGATTGCGCAATTCCTTAGGTTGATCATCAAGTTGCATGCAACACATGTACACTCCATAATAGCCTTCAGCTGATGTTACACTGCCTTGGAATCTCCACCTCAATTGGGTAAGTCCAATTCTTTGCATGCAATAGCTATTTTGGGTTGATTGATAAGTTAACGGATGATCACTAAGTTTGACTGAATTCTTACTGTAAAATTGACCTTCCACTAGTTCCTCCAATAGTTGGAACTAGTTTAACTAAAAACTATAAATCCTCCAACTTGAATTTACTGAGTAAACTAGGTGACACAAGCCATGTCACTCAAGTTAACTGCATCCAAGTTGTATCCTTATGTGGAAATTTGAATTTACTCAATTTAATCAAGGCAAAATCAAATTGAGAATTTCTTGTTGTATTTTTCAACATAGACCAGGTTAATTTCAAACTTCCATTTATATATGGACAATAATTTTAAAACCTTTGTGCCATCCATTGATTGAACTCACTTCGGGATAGTGCCATCATGGCCCCCTCTCCCAGAGCATGAAATAAAAATGACCTAAAGTGCATACCTACAACTGGACATGAAAATTCTCACCTCCTTGGCTCATCAGTCGACAAGATTTCCCCCTTCTCATATGATCCAAGTGGATATTGGTGGCCACCCACCTATTCCACCTATTCCCCCAGTCGGTTTCAAGTTTCCTTGATTATTGTGGCATTTACTATTTTTAGTAGTTTTTCAAGTCTTGAACTTCTAGAGTAGTTTTGACCCCCTAAATGGCATTTTTTTTTAGGTTCGTAGTAGGCCCATAGTTGTAGGAAAGGGCCTGCCAAAAATCCTGTAGTTCTCATAGAGACCTTTCCAACAAGGTATCGTACACACCAAACAGAGATAATATGATCGAGTTATGACCCCAGGAAGTTGGTTGCCCAACTAACCCCAACAGGGCCCACAAACACTTGGCATTCCATCTCCTAGGGTTAGGGTTTTTGTTGTTTATGATTTTCACTTATTATTCAATAATAAATAGGCCCTTGAGCCTCATTGTAACATAGTTCAAGGGTATTTTTTTGCCACATCTCTTCTAAGAGATAAGCTACCATCACTCCAGCTAGTTTGTTTCCATTCTGTTTGTAAGCATATTTCAGAATTTGATATTAATGAAATGAAGTGTTATTTCTGCTACATCTCTGCATTTATGGTTATATCTATAATTTTTTGCATTCTGGTTTAAATTTTCATAAAGTGTATCAAAGTGGTCTTCTATTTCTCTGTTTTGTTTTGCATGTCCCCAATAAGGCCGGGATATAAGGAGTTAGGGCTTGAACTAGTCAAACCTTTGCAAGACTAGCTTCGCAAATCCCGACGACCTCCCATGGCAAAAGAGAATAAAGACAAGGGAGTAGGAGATCCTTTCAAAATATTTCTTGAAGAATCCCTTGAGTGATTGAGGAATGCGATGATGGACAACTTTGACCAGATCCTTTAGCAGCTACCCAAAGGCGACGCATCTCCTTCTAGCAGCCACTCTAAAAGCACCACACCCTTTAAGGTATAAGTTAACTTTGACATCACCATATTTGAAGGTCATATAGATGCACACATTGTATATAAATGGTTAAATTTTCTAGAAGGATATTTTTCTATACATGATTTTTATAGCTGGGAAAAGATTATTTTTTCACTTCTCAAAGCCACCCCCCACATCAAGGACTGGTGGGAAAGATACTGTGAGAAGAAGGATGAAAGTACACCCTCACTATTTTTAGCCGCACCCACTTGGAATTCATTCTGTGACACCGTCAAGGACTTATACTACCCTGTCGGAAGCTATGAGGATAAATAGATAAAGTGGACCACACTTAGCAGGGAAGGGACCAAGACATGTCAGAGTTTACCAATTTTTTTCATACCCTTCACACGAAGTTGGGTATCAAGGATTTTGAGCAAAATTTGGTACTCTAGTACTGCAACTGTCTACATTGGTACAGCCAAGATTAGATGGAGTTACTGGACATGTACTCACTGAGCATGGTCAATCGATATGTTGTCAATATTGAGCAGAAGTTTAAACTAAAGAAGCGATACTTTGGATCTGCGAATCCAAAGAAAAGGAAATGCATCCCTAAAACACATATCAAAGGACAAATTCAAGGCAAGGCAACCTAGGACAACCCTCTGAAGCCGCAAGCAAAGAACACAAGAAACTGGTGTGAGTTCCATAAGAGCTCCACTCACAACACAAGTGAGTGTTGGGCCAAGTAGTCACTAGTGGCCGAGATGAAGGCTTCCGAATCAAGTTCATGTTTTGACTCTGAGTTAGAACCCAACAAGGGGAATGATAAAGGGAATCAGATCATTGACACGAAGCCCAATGCCACCATGGTCACCACCAAGATCCAAAAGAATGAGCCTAAAGATTCAGAGGAGGGGGAATGCCTCTTCTACTCATAAATGTGGGTGAAGGGTTCTCCGTTGCAGTTCATTGTCGACAACGGGAGCCGAAATAACCTCATTTTAGTAGATTTCATGAAGAGGTTTGGCCTACTGACTAGAACACATTTGCAACTGTACAACATCGGATGGCTTCACCAAGGACGAGATCTTTGCATCATGCAGTAGTGGCACCTTCCCTACAACATCAAGCCCTTCACGGATGAGGTACTATGTGATGTTTCTCCTCTTGAAGTTTGTGATGTATTATTAGGACAACCATACTTGTGGAAGCGACATGCTATATATGAGTCTAGACCTTGCTCTGTGATTAATACTTTGGGAAATAAGTTGTACAGGATACTGCAGATAGCCCTACCTATCACCATCTCTTTGATCTCTACAATGTAATGTAGTAAGATCATTTCACAGACCAAGGTTTTTTTTCCTGATGATTCTCCCTCAGGGCAAGAAGAAGATCATGGCCACGTCTTCCAAACAGGGCCCCTCTGCACAGCAACATCAAATGGACAAGGTCATGGAGGAGTACAGGGACATTTTCACCTCACCTATAAGGGTACCTTTGCACTGTCAGGTCAAGCACTCCATCGATCTGACCCTAGGCGCACCGCTACCCAATGGATCGATCTATCGACACTCTTTTCTTGATAACGATGAGATCAAGAGGCAGATTCAAGAGCTATTGCAGAAAAGGAACACCAGGCCAAGCTCATAACCATGTGGGAGCCCAATAGTATTAGTACAAAAGAAGGATAAGACCTGGATAATCTATATTGATTATTGAGTGATGAACAAGATCATTTTCTGGAATATGTACCCAATCCCATGGATTGATAAACTTTTGGACTAGCTCAAGGGGGCCAAATATTTTAGTAGGAATTACTTGAATTCTGATTATCACGAGGTGCCTATTAAACCCTCTAATGTGTGGAAGACAACCTTCAAATCTGAGGGATTTTTTGAATGGTTGGTCATGCCTTTCATGTTGACGGATTCCCTCGCAACCTTCATGAGATTGAGGGAAAATATATTGCAGCCCTTCACAAATGCATTCATGGTCGTGTATATAGATGGCATCTTGATCTTCATCCAGAGTTGTGAAAAGCACCTCCCCATATTCAATAGGTCCTCCAAAACCTACGACAACACAAGCTATGTGCTAATTTGGAGAAATGCACTTTTGGCATGATCCACATTCAATATGTCGGGTACATCATTGATGAGCAGGGTGTGCATGTGGACCCAACCAATATACAAGTCATTTCGAATTGGCCAACCCCAACCACTCTGATAGAGCTCCATATATTTTTGTGTCTTTCCAATTTCTACGATAGGTTCGTGTTGGGGTTCTCTCATATCACTTGGCCTTTAAGTCAAGTCACCAAGGGTGGAGTGAAAGAAAATTTCTTTTGGTCTGAAACCCAATAGAAGGAATTTGCCAAATTGAAACATCGTCTCTGCTCCGCACCTATTCTCACATTACCCTACCTACAAAAATCATTTGAGATATAGATAGATTCCTCTGACTATGCTATTGGTGCAGTTCTTACTCAGCATGGCCATCCAATGACTTACCACTATGAGACACCTTCCAAAATAGTCCAAAAGCATCCCACCTATCGAAAACAAATGTATTCCATTGTGTAGGCATGCCATCAATGGAAGCATTACATTCTGTGGAAGGAAACGATCATCCACATAGACCACCAACCCCTGCAGTTCATACAAACATAATGGAAGTTCCAAAATGATCGCCGCCAGAAATGGTCCACATACTATGAACAATTCCATTTGAACATTAAATATAGGAAGGGAAGCACCAATAATGTTGCAGAATGCCTCATCCAACCACCAGTCTTGGTGTTGATCACTATTCTCGACTCCTATGGGCATGAGACTTTGAGGTTGCCATATATTTACAATAGAGATCCAAAATTCGGTAGCACATACCAGGCACTCCTGGAAGGTAAGAAAGTTCCAAATTTTCACCTCCAAGATTCATTGTTATGCCACCTAAGACACATATGTGTTCCTTCAAGCAATCATGCCAAGATGATTTGGGAAGCGCACTATAGTTGGATGACTAGAAGTTTTAGAGTAGAGAAAAAAATGGAATTAATGCAGAAGTATTTTTATTGGTTGAACCTTTATCAAGATGTTGGGAATTACATTGTATCTTGCACTTCCTATGCCATTTCCAAACAAACCATCAAGAATCAAGACCTATATAATCTTCTTCCTACTCCTAGTTGACCTTGGGAATCCATCTCCATGGATTAAATGTCAGGCCTTCCTTCTACTCAGCACATTAATGACTGCATTTTCATGGTTGTCAATAGATTCTCTAAGATGGCCATTATGGTGGCCCGCAAGAAGAGTATCACAACAAAGGCCATTTCTAAGCTCTTCTTTGAGCGAGTGTGGGTACACTTTTGGATCCCATAGTCCATTGTCTCAGATTGTGACAACATATTCCTAAGTGAATTTTGGTCAATTCTCTAGTTGATGTTGGATACCAAACTTACTAAGTTGACGACTTTCCACCCCGAAACTAATGGCCAAAGAGAGGTCGTCAACGGGATGATTGTACACATTCTGTGCATGTACAATTCGAAGCATCCATGCACATGGGATGAAAGCCTCCCCTATGTCCAACATAGCTACAACATATCTTTTCATGGCTCAGTGGACCACAACCCTTTCAGTTAGGGCTGGGATTTCAACCATTATGTCCCATTGATGTAGCCATACCATTTGCAGCTACTCAAGAAGATTCAGCTCACGTCGAGTCTGAAGCTGACAGGGCTAACAACTTCATTGAGCACATTCAACACATTTGCCAATAGGTCCATGATCCGGGTCTGGGTGTGACTAAGGACCCTTCCAAGACCTTTTACTTTCGTGACGTGTTAAATTTCATTTTTAAAAGAAAACATTAATGAATACATCTGCATGCTGTAAAGAAGAGGAACATGTCAATCATCAACACATGAAAACATAAGCCATTGATAATGGAGTTTGTCTAGGGGGGCTACGTCTCCGGGCCCAGGTGTCAAGATGGTGTAGGTCACTGCATTAAGTGCTGTCAATAGAAGAGGTGATGTCGCAATCATACAAGGAAAATGCCCTCATGCAGGAGTGGATCTAAGAGATGTTCCACTACAGGAACTCTTAATCAAAAGACTCCTATCAGTGTGACACAAACTCATGCATGATGAGCATCCCGCCAAGATGGCATAAAAGGGATCTCAAATGAAAAATATACATGACGACAACATGAGTATCCCAACAACATACAATAAAGGGATCTCAAAACATAACATGACGAATCATGAAAACAAGTACATCACATAGACGATTCCGCGTCACATCAAGCATGAATCATGAAAACAAGTAATAAACAAGATCCCACATCAAGCATCAAACATGGATCTATGCAGCACAATGCATAGCAAAATAAGTGCATGAATACACTGCATATACCTCATATCCAGGGCCATTTGAAGAAGCACTGCTGAAGTTGTTCCTGCCATCAATCTCACGGCATCAATCGCATGGAAATGGCTACTCGCACATGAATGCTGGCACCTACATTCCACTTAGAAAAGTGGCTAAAGAATAGAATGAGAAAATGAGAAATTTGAACACACCATCAGATTTGTGGCGTCGAATAGTGAAAAATTGACTGTCAAATTTCTGAATTCTGAGAAATTAAGAATTTGGGGCTCAAGGAATCTTTTAGATTCCTCAAAGATTCTTCTCCACAGGTGGACTAGAAATATTCAACTCCAAAGGCGAATTGGATCTCGCCATTGTGATCCCTACGGAAAACCATGAAAAATGACTATAAACTTGACTATATTCCGACATGGAGAAAAATTACCTCCTAGGAAAAATTTCAAGGATCACAGTGCCACTCCCTGTTTTTGCAGTAGTCATGGTTCCACTTGCATACTGAAAAATGGCCAAAAATGTAGAACTATGATGGAGAAACAGACAGTTCCATTGCACTCGTGGCAACGAGAAGTGTTGAAACCATATAAAATTTGTCAAAATCTGATAAAGTGAAAATTCGGCCCTCTTGCAAAATGTTGCCTTGAACTACATGCACTGCCTCCTTTGGCTTGAAATCCGTGCCCACTCCTAGTTCCTCCATCTGCCCTCGCACTATGTGAAAATGAGCTTTAAGTAAAAAAATGTGGGCAGATTAAACAAGGAATCCGCTTGGGCGGATTGGTATAAGGTGAAATTAGTTGAGGAGGGGTCGGGTGGTCAAACCCCGCCCCTCCCATTTTTTCACAAAATCCACAATTTAATTTTTTGGTTGGTTTGATTTGGGGGTCAGGTCTGCATTGGGCGGCTCGCCCCATAACTCCCGCAATGGTACATTACATGTGTTGTGTGGTGTGGAGACGCCTGGGAGGCGGGCCGACCAGGTTGGTCCGACGGGTTCAAACCCCGCTGCCTTCGGTTTATAATTGTTTTGAGTTTGGTGGGGTGTGGGTTGGGTCCACTCGAGGTGGCCCATGCCCACCCTAATATTGGCTTTAATGTGATATGGTTGGGGTGGCGGGGTTGGTGGCCCGCCACCATTTTTATATTTGTTTTGTTTTAACAAAAAATCGAATTGCACATTTTGGAAAATTAGAATTTTGACCGAAGGAGGCAAGTTAACTGGGCCACAAATTCGCTCAGAATCTGGCCTAGGTTGGCCAAAATCTGGTGGCCAAGTTATATCCAAAGTGTGTTCTCCTTAACCTTGCCTAGTCAGCAAGTCAACCCTGAACTTTGACTGGCTCTAACTTCTCCATACATACTCAGTTTGATGAATCAATCACACCGTTGTGATTAGGACGACGAGATATATAACATGAACCTGGTTCGAGCATAATCCCAACACTTTTATTTTTGACCCTTCCTGAGTCCTCTAGGACTTTTGCTTGTGTCTAGAGCCACCTGGATCAATCCTCCCCACTAAGGAGCTTTTGGTCCTCCAAAAGCATGAAAAATAATCTGCAACTTCTGTGTATCCAGTATGCATCACAAGTGTCCTGAAAAGGTCTCGCTTCCATCTCCTTCACCTTTGTTCTTCGGAGCCTTAAGCGATGAGCTGACACCTGCAACCTCTACAACCTATAGTACATTGTTTTGCAAACCACATGCTTGACTTTCATGAACAACAAATGACCCAAGCGTCCCACACTTGCCACAAGTTTATAACACATACTCGGTGGTCAAGTTTACAACAAGATGGATGCAATACCCCAGCTATGAAAACAAGGCCAGCATATCATTGTTGCTTCAATAAGTGATGGAAAACACATCATCACTGCAACACATGATTTACAATCATAAGGCCAACACTATTGTGTTGAAAAGTAATGGAAAACACAACATCACTTTTATAGTTTACCATGCTACTCAAAAAATACCAGACATCATTGTTTCTGAACAAGCGATGGAAAACACATCATCACTTTTAGATCTTAAAATGCAACAAATGATTTACAAAAGTATGATCATGAAACACTAACATATCTAGAAACCATTTTTCACTTATCAATGTGAATGGGTTACTTCCTTGTGATGGTTTTACTTGTCCAACAACTGCTTCACCTAGTTCATGCACCAACACTTTGTCTTTAAGGCACTGCTTTGGATGGAGCCTCCAACGAGTGGCTCTTTGATGGCCACTTCTATCGTAATGAATGCAATAGGTTTTCTTCCTCTAGGTCTACTTAACATGTTTCTTTACCTATTTTTGAGAGGGTATTTGATACTTCATCTTTTTGTGTGCTGCCATTCTTTTCCAATACTTAGAAAATGTGTGGTTATGTAATCCGCAAAAGGTAAATGTCTTTTGATGCCATGTCTTACATTCATCATTAACAACATGATTATGAACATTTGAATGTCAAGAGTGGTTATACCTTTCCTTGTCGTCTCTGGTGTAAGTATGGTGATGAGAGCTTGCCTCAGCTCTCTCCCTAGAATGGGCACTGTAGTGGAATTATGGGGATGTGTTCCCATCATTCTATTTCCTCGATGATTTCGACGTTGTCTCGGAAGAATCTGACACCTTTGAGAATTCTCCCTCGGTGTATCTCAAGCCTGCAAATTGAGGTCTCTGCATAACCTCCAGTGGTTGAGTTATGCCTTCCTCCTCGTGTCTCATCCTAGTAAGGAGCCTCATGTTTGTCCTTGTAATTGGGATCTCCACATCTCCAACAGAAATCATACTATGTGAAGATGAAACTGAAAGGAAATCAACATCTTTTACCTCCTCTGTCGGTTTGGAAAGAATTGATGAGGGCTTCTCATCATTTGTTGTTGGTGGTTCACTAGCTATCTTGGAGCGTTCCCCAACTTCCTTTCTGACATACCCAAGTCCTGTTCGACACTCTAATTCCTCTACTTTGATGGGGTTGACAGTGCCTTGGCCATTAACGCCCAAGCCTTTTCCTTCACACCGCATTTTCTTCAACAGTTTGGAGCCAATCCCTGTGGTATGATTTTCAAAACAATGAAATCATCATTAAGAAACATACATGAATTTAGAGAATTACATTTTGCCTCACATGGGTCATGTTGTAGCTTTTCCAAGGCCTCGTCCTTTGCTTGCAGCTACCGTAGCAAACTATGTTTCTCCTCTTTCTCTTCTTGTAGACACATCATCAATTCAACATTCTCTGTTTGAAGATTCTGGTTGTTGTGCTTTAGTTCTTTCAGGGCCTCTTCCGTGGCTTGCAACTGAAGCTGTAATTGCTCCTTTTCCTCTATCTCTCTTTGTAGGGTTTCATACATTATTTCCACTCTTTTGGAAATTTTGTGCATGGTCTCGTACATTGCTTTTTCATCCTTTGTCGCTGCATGTTCCATTGTTCATGCTGCAATTCACATCAATGCAAAGACCACTTTGATACCACTTGGGTTCGGGTGTGACAAAGGACCCTTCCAAGACCTTTTACTTTCGTGATGTGTTAAATTGCATTTTTAAAAGAAAACATTAATGAATACATCTACATGCTGTGAAGAAGAGGAACATGTCAATCATCAACACATGAAAACATAAGTCGTTGATAACGGAGTTCGTCCAGGAGGGACTACATCTTTGGGCCTCGGTGTCAAGATGGTGTAGGCCGCTGCATTAATTTTTGTCAATAGTGATGATGTACACAAGAGGTGATGTTGCAATCATACAAGGAAAATTCCCTCATGCAAGAGTGCCTCTAAGATATGTTCCGCTATAGGAACTCTTAGCCAAAAGACTCCTATCAATATGACACAAACTCATGCATGATGAGCATCCCGCCAAGATGGCATAAAAGGGATCTCAAATGAAAAGCATACATGATGACAACATGAGTATCCCAACAATATACAACAAAGGGATCTCAAAACATAACATGACAAATCACGACAACAAGTACATCGCATAGATGATTTCGTGTCACATCAAGCAAGAATCATGAAAACAAGTAATAAACAAGATCCCACATCAAGCATCAAACAAGGATCTATGCAACACAATGTGTAGAAAAATAAATACATGAATACACTGCATATACCTCACATCCAGGGCCATCTGAAGAAGCAGATGTCAAACTGCTAAAGCTGTTCGTGCCATCAATCTCACGGCATCAATCACATGGAAATGGTTCCTCGCACATGAATGCTCACACTTGCATTCCACTTAGAAAAGTGGCTGAAGAATAGAATGCGAAAATGAGAAATCTGAACACACCATCAGATTTGTGGCGTCGAATAGTGAAAAATTGACTGTCAAATTTCTGAATTATGAGAAATTGAGAATCTGGGGCTCAAGGAATCTTTTAGATTCCCCTTAGATTCCTCAAAGATTCTTCTCCATAGGTGGACTGGAAATCTGCAACTCCAAAGGTGAATCTAACCTCGCCATTGCGATCCCTGTGGAAAACCATGAAAAATGACTGTAAACTTGACTATATTCCGACATGGAGAAAAATTACCTCCTCGAGAAAATTTCAAGGATCATGGTTCCACTCCTTGTTTCTGCAGCAGTCATGGTTCCACCTGCACACTGAAAAATGGCTGAAAAATGCATAACTCTGATGGATAAATGGACAGTGCCATTGCGTTCGTGGTGTTGAGAAGTGTTGAAACCATATAAAATTTGTCAAAATCTGACAAAGTGAAAATTCGGACCTCTTGCAAAATGTTGCCTCGAACTGCATGCACTGCCTCCTCCGCCTCGAAATCTATGCCTGCTCCTAGTTCCTCCATGTTCCCTCGTACTACATGTAAATGAGGTTTAAATAAAAAAATGTGGGTGGATTAAACAAGGAATCCGCTTGGGTGGATCGGTATAAGGTGAAATTAGTTGAAGAGGGGTTGGGTGGTCAAACCTCGCCCCTCCCATTTTATCACAAAATCTGCATTTTAATGTTTTGGTTGGTTTGATTTGGGGGTCGGGTCCATATGGTATGACCCGCCCCATAACTCCCGCAATGGTACATGGCATGTGTTGTGTGGTGTGGAGGCGCCCGGGAGGCGGGCCGGCCAAGCTGGCCGGGCGGGTTCAAGCCCCGCCGCCTCTGGTTTATAATTGTTTTGAGTTTGGTAGGGTGTGGGCCGGGTCCACTGAAGGTGGCCCGTGCCCAACCCAATATTGGCTTTAATGTAATACGGTTGGGGTGGCTGGGTTGGTGGCCCACCACCATTTTTATATTTTTTTTGTTTTAACAAAAAATCAAATTGCACATTTTGGAAAATTTGAATTTTGACCGAAGGAGGCAAATTAACTGGGATACAAATTCACTCCGAATCTGGCCCAGGTTGGCCAGAATCCGGTGGCCGGGTTCTGTCCAAATTTTTTCCTCCTTAACCTTGCCCAGTGAGCAAGTTAACCTTGAAATTTGATTAGCTCTAACCTCTCCATACAGACTCAGTTTGACGAACTGTTCACACCGATGTGATCAGGACGATGAGATCTATAACATGAACCTAGTTCAAGAATAATCCCAACACTTTGATTTTTTACCCTTCCTGAGTCCTCTGGGACTTCTGCCTATGTCTGGAGCCACCTGAATCATTCCATGATATATTGGATAGAGCCAATGCTAAGTAAAAGTAGTTCCATGATTATCATTAGGTGTCACACAAGTTCCAGGTGGGCGACAAAGTTTTACTGTATTTGCAGAAGGAGTGCCTCATTGGACTGCACTGAAAACTTTGCCCACTGTGATATGGGTCATACACCATCACCAAGGCTATATGGGATAATCTTCGAGCTCAACATCCATCGTTCCTTGGTCTACACCAAGTGTTCAATGTAGACTGCCTTCTGTCATACTTTCCACCACTGTTGGACACATCCAACATTGTAGAACAACTCACACCAACAGACTAAACCTAGACTGCATGGAACAAGCCACAACTTATTAGATCATGGATACACAGATCAACAACAATCAACAACATAGGATCCAACTATATCATGTTGTCAAAGTAGGTCAACTCCTTCACTAGGGACCAAGTTCAACATAAATTTCCTCACCTCATGGAACCTCTGCACGCAATGGGGACCATTTATTACTAAAGATGGAGGACTAATCCAGGTGGATATTTTTGGCCACCCTCCTATTCCACCTAGACCCCTAGTCAGTTTCATTTGTTTCCTTGATTATTGAGCATTTAATATTTTTAGAAGTTTTTTGAGTCCTAAACTTCTTGAGCAGCTTTGACCCCCAAAACGACTTTTTTTTGAGGTCAGCAAACAAGCTCCTAGTCGTAGGAAGGAGCCTGTCGCAAATCAAATCATGTAGTACACATAGAGACATTTCCAACAAGGTATCATACATGCCAAACATGATAATATGACCAAGTTACGACCCCAAGAAGTTGGCTGCCCAACTAACCCCAACGGGGCCCAAAAACTCTTTGTTTTCCATCTCTTGGGGTTAGGGTTTTGGTTTTTTAGGGTTTCGCCTTATTGTTCAATAATAAATAAGCCATTGAGGCTCATTGAAACATAGTTCAGGGGCATGCAGCCGCCACATCTATTCTTAGAGATAAGTTACCATCGCCCAAGTTAGTTTATTTCTATTATGTTTGTAAGCATATATCATAATTTGATATTAATGAAATAAAGGATTATGTTTGTTGCATCTCTGTATTTATGGTTATATATATAATTTGTTGCATTTTGGTTTAAGTTCAAATCATCGTAACATTATAACATGTGGGTTATGGCTTTTGAAATAAAAGATATGTTTTTCCTTTTTGTGCCTTATATGGTATAATATATGTTTATTATGTAATATGTTTTATAATATATGTTGCATATAAATATAAAGTGTTTATAATATATAACATATGTACACTACACACACATATATTGCAAATAAAATGTAATATATATAATCACAATATATAAAATAATATGATATAACAAAATTTATAATATATAGTTTTTCGTGTGTCGTGATGTGTGGTGGGTTCAATGAAACCCTATTATCTAAACCAAAACCCAATGATATATAGAGGTCCAGGTGAACAAAGTGTTGACATAGAATTCAGGGGATGTTTCCATATGGGTAAAATGGCACGCACTTCTAGGTCATCATGTTTCATTACCAAGATAATGAAAAAAACCCAAGCCTCAAATTGTCATAACTTTGAAATTAGAAGTCAGAATCACACAAATTTTATATCGTTGGATAGGTCTCAAAGAGGCAGAGGCAATGAAGAGGTAAAAAATGATAAATAATGAATAGAAAAAGCCACTCAATAAAAAAAGCCAAAACAATCAAAAGGTGATGTTCAAAAAAGTTATGTGGGGGCATCTACAAAATTATCAAACAATGTACCAGTTTTTATGGGTCCCACATGAGATGAATAAAATAAGATAAGTTTTAAAAGTGGAAGTACTTGAAATATTCCTAGTCTTAAAGTAATGAATTCAAATATAGGGGAATTTATTTTATATTTTCCTCATGTTATTTGATAGAATAGCTAGGGATAGGAATTTTTGTGTTAAGTACACATCTATTGAATGTAAATTTTATCTCTCTTTCTGGACATTATTTTGTTGGTTGTGATTGTTTATGACCCTGACGAAGATGTCTCGGTAACATACAAACATGGCTCGCATGCCAACAAACATATATAGTTCCAATGGGTTTAATTGTACTTCCCACACTTTAGTTCTATCAACACTATTGTGTTTCCACCCTTTAGATTTGTTTAGCTGTAAATTTATATTTTGGAAATTGGGTGAAGAGAGTAGGGTAGTACAAGAGATGTTTCATGTTTAAAAGGAAATAGATGTCATACTTGATAAGTTTGACTCCTCTATCCTACCCTGCATCTACCAATGTAGATGACTTATTTTAATATGGTGGGATAGGATGGGATTCAATGAGAAGACTAGAGTAGAGTCTTTCCTCTATAAAAGTGTACTATATGACTTGAAACATATCTTAGTGTTCCCCATAGTCATTGGATTATGTAAGAAAAAAGTAGCCACTTCATAAAGATGACTTTTAGATCAATGGAATCCCATTATATTGATCGAGTAAATATTTCCCACAATGGCCAATTGGTCTGGCTAGAAGTATATTTCCCCATATAGACTTTGCTAGCATCAAGAAATCCAAATCAAAACCAAGAGAAAATTCTAAATCAAAAAGTATTGTAAAAACTTAATCTATAAGAAACCTCATAACTTCGAAAGAAAGAAAAGATACAAAAACAAATAATCCATGAAGTAAATTAGGCTCTAACCAAACGAGATAAAATGAAGCATCTTAACACAAATAATAAGAATTAAACTAGTAAAGGTCTTCTTGGTTAATGTGTTCTTCGTTTTATGTTAAGATCATGATGAATTTGTCTTGCATGGTAGGCATTTATTTATTAAGCTTTTATTCAAAATAAAATCCTAAACCTAAGGCATAATTGTGATTAAAAGTTTAGGTATGAGTGTTCATTAGGGTGCATTTTTTATTTACTTATATTGATTCATGATTAGTAGCATTAAACATTAACTAAATAAACCTCAATGATCAGTAATTAAAGATAATACTTAAGTATGAGCAAGATGATAAGTAAAAACTAGGAAAAAAGATAAAGAGACTTCCCTAATGATAAATCATTTCCAACATGAATGTCGTCATAATTTTTGTATTCAAATAGAAGACACAAAAATAAACTAAGTTAGACCTAAATTTAATCTAGTTTAACAGTAAAGCCCCATCTCCAATGAATCCATCAAAGCCCTGAAAGAAGATGTACAAATATTAGGAACATAAATGTAACTAATATTGGTTGAAATGAAAGAAAAATGATCAAAAATTGAAGATAAACATGTGTAAGAATAAATTGAAGAATTTCACTATGAGTCACTTAAGAGGACTAAATAAGATCATGAGAACTTGCGTCATTCACCTCATAAGTCTTCAAAAGTTTGTAAAAGACCCAACTTCTTTCCATGCAAGATATTGAAAATTATAAGCAAAGAAGAAATTTCATTCTCCACATAAACTTTGATATCTTTGCAATTGTGGAGCCGGTGGAAAGTACCACTGAGAAAAAATATTGAAATGGTTTCACAAAGATGTTATCACAACAACAAGAATTTAATTAAAAAATGGCATGAATATGATTGAATACTTTAAAAGTATTATGAGGATCAAGATTAACATCATCATAACATACAATTGAAATTTCAGACTTTTCCCATCATCATAACATACAATTGAAATTTCAGACTTTTCCCTTAGATAAAGATAACTTTGGCAAAGAGAAATCATGAGAATGAATATAAAAATGAATATATGTTACTTTGCATTTCAATACTACATCCTTCACCTACATATCAAAATTTAAAATTCAAACTTTGAAGATTCAAAATTTAAATAGGCATGCCACACTATGATTAAACTTCCTTAAGGTCTAGCAATTGGGAAAGAAAAATAATAAAGAATGAAGTGTATCCATAGAATTATTTTCAAGCAAGCAAGGATGATCTATCTCTATGCATAGCTTGTCATGACTAAAATTCGGACGAAAAAAAGAAAAGAAATACTTCCCTCGACAAGTTCCATGAATATTTTTAATTAATAAATATTATTTCCATTTTCTTTCATTCTTATTTTTATAATTTATAATTTATAATTATTTAATTTTAAATTTAAATTTTTGTTAATTCTTTTGTTAATTTATTTTAAATAATTTATTTTTCAAATTGGAATATGGTCAATTTAACTAATTCTTATTCCATTCTATTTTCAATTAATGAATATTATTTTATTATTAATTCTTATTTTTATTTTAAATAAGTTAATTATTAATTTTAATTTTCGATTAATTCTTATTTTTAATAATTAAATTTTTAATTAATTCTTATTTTTATATTTTTAAAATTATTTAATTTTCAATTGTAAATTTGGTCAAATACAAATTTCAATTATTACTTCTAATTAATTGAATTGAATTTAAATTATTTAAATATCTATTTTATCAAGACATGTTTTACTTATGAATTTGATCTTGACAAAGTTTATTCCCTAAACTTCAACTCAACAAATACTAACTGGTTCTTTTTTCTCCTATAAAAAGGACTTTTCAGCACTCATTTACTCACAAATATCTTTGGTCCCTGATGATGGATGGAGTAATCATTGGAAATATTAGACGGATCAAAAATCATTACACAATGCTCTTCTGGGAATATCCAATAAAAAGTTCCACGAAGTGATTTTGTTGGCAATGCTTTGAATCATTTTCAATCATTCCCTAGGAAGTAGAATAAATAATCAATGAAACGTTAGAGTGGATATCTCTTGAAAGGCTAGACATGTGCTTATTTCTTGACTACACTATTCAAGTAAGTAAAGTAAATAAGTGACACAAATGAAACTAAAAATACTCCTAAACCTATTCTACAGGGACAACCAGGACTAAGTAAAATGAAACTTGCAATGGGTCCATTCCAATTGTTTTAACCGTGGAGTCATATGTACATTGAGAGTTAGAAACATAAATTGAATCAATAATGCACTATATGAAGAAAGACTTAACATATGTACATCTACCTCTAACACGTGAAGGAAAAGAAATATATTATTTATAGGAAATTTAGCTTGAACTTATTTATCCAACCATGTTTCAATTCTATCGTGAAACTCAATATGGTTAAAATGAAACAAAGTTAGAGAAGCAATTTGTAGAGAAACCTAATAAATCTCACCCTGTAGAGAAACATTACTAGTATACAATGAAATATTCTTCGAAATTGATTTTTCTAAGCAAGATTCAATTGGATCATTAAAGTTGGGATGGAATTTTTTTGATCTTATTATAATATTTGCAAATGGATAAGATAGTTGGCAAGATTCAAATGATGTACTCTTAAGTGCTTGAGTATGTGGAAGATTTATAATATCATTCATTTTAAGGGAAATAATAAGTCGATATAAAAGAATCATCAATTGAAATTGAAATGCTTTATAGTCTTGATAATCCCACAGATGCTGGTGATCCAATATTTGAAAATCATTTGGATGTTATTCCACTAACTCACTTGGAAAGTGTTCAATACTTAAGTACTTGAAGGACCAAAATATATTGTTGGAATAAGGAATTACTGAGAGGCGAGGGTGAATCAGTAATAGTGAAGTTATTTAAATTTTAAGTATAAGTCTTTAACTCTTTTCACTATGGTCAGTTACTTGTGAGATATTTCACACATAGTACAGATGATCAGCAAGATAAGGTACTCACATGTACATACAATCCATCACATGAGAAACATACACATATGACACAGGTATTTCTAATGTGGAAACCCAAAGGGAAAAAACCACCAAAATGTTTTTTGTTATGATGTAAATTAAGCACCTACTTAATTACATCAATTTTTTTGTGAGAACCCACTCACAGGAGGCATCAACCCACTTAAGATAGAAAGCACCTACTTGCCGAGAGGCACTGACCTCTTATGAATGCAGGCCACCACCTGCTCTAGCAACTATTCTACCTTTCATACAATTTTCAAAATGAAAACAGGGGCAATTACATATACATAGAAATACCAATCCAATTCACTGCAATGTCATGCTTCTGCTTAGAATCCTCTACTATTCCACAAGATCTATCGGCCTTACACAACATCACCCTATCCTTTGCTCACTCTGCAACAACACACTATACTCATCCTTCTTCTCTCAACCACATATACTCTTCTCTCGGTCTTCTATTACATAGGCTCTCTGTAGCACTCTACTCTAGTTTCCACACTTGGGCTAGTTTTCCAACTTTCACACGCACTACTCCACTCTCTTCAGCAGATACACAACAATATTGTATTCCCCCAGTTTCTCAATGGAAATCTTGAGTTGTGTTCCTCTGTTGCACTGAGATCTGTGTTTTCTCTATCGCCATCCACACTGCCTGAGAGTGTACTTCTGGCATGACACTCCATTATTTTATTGTGTCTCTTTACACAAATTTTGTCGCTGCATTAAAATATGGGAATGGGCTTCATTCAATTCACCAAATCCTTGTGTGATTCTCCATGCCGATAATTTAATCTCAGTCCACCTATACACTCCAATGAGACTCCCCATGCTTATTCATGGCTCACAAAGCTTGACTATACTTCAACATGGCTTAGTTGTTCTTCATTTATTTCTATAAGGTTTGCACGGGAGATCAAAAATGGCTTTCTTGCAACATCGAGAAGCCCAATAATTCTTTTCTGAGAATTGTGGTCCTCATTGCCTTTTCCTTGTGATCTCTCTAGTCACCATTACTCCTACAACACTAACTCATTTTCATGCATTTACTCTCTAGTTGCCAACCCATTCACCCTTTAACACTTTGTACTACAATATTGTAGCCCTTTCATTTCATAACTTTTATTAAAACAAATGATATGAAAGATTGATATTTTGATGCTTTCAAGCCTTTTTATGTCGGCGTTGTTGATGCCTCGAAAATTGTTGCATCAACATCGGGGAAAACCACCCGATCCGGACTTTAAAGGCATCTCCTTTTCCGTCTGGTGTGGTGGCTCCGACTGGGGATAATGGGACCAGTTTCCCAATGATTTATGAATGGGATGGATAAGTGATTGATTTAATTATATTTAATGGAAAATGGTGAAAGATTTATTCTAACTAACTAATTAACTAATCTATCCCAGGAAGCCTTCGTCTTAGTGCAATTCTTAATGGTTCTTATTGAAAAGTAGGCATATAGATGACTCTACTTTTAAACAAAAATATTCATTCATATGATAATTACTTTGTTCAAGTAGTTGAACAAAGTAATAATTAAAACATTATTGCACTGATCTTTATATATCATTGACACATATATAGATGAAAAATAACAACTCTTGAACATTCAATAGTGATAAGTAAAAGAGATTGTTGTAAGAGCTTATACATACATCAATAATAACAAAATGAATGAATGCTAGTTCACATAAAAGAATGAAGCAAAACATAGATAATAGTACCATATGTGTTTGAATCCCCTTCGATATGAATTGAATTTGGATCCCGCTTCCTAACTTAGAAATACTTTTATAAGAAGCGGTAGCGCATATCACACAAAAGTACTCTTCATTAAAACTTAGAATTCAGGTCCAGTTTCATAATATAATATATGTCGGAAGCACAATAGTGCAACTTCCGATCCAAATCTTAATACAAAATTTTTAGGACCCTTTCTAAAACATGAAAGGGTCTATAAATACTATCTAAACTAACTAACTATGAAATAAAAATTCTATGAGTTGGTATAATCAAATCACAAATATATGAAAATCTCCCCGAAATAGACATGCTTGCAGTCAGTAAGAATGGTTCATTGTTTCGGCTGACTATCTTTTGGCTTGAGCTGGAATATGGCGAGCATCGGTTGCAGTTTTGGAGGATGACTCATACACAAATGTAGCTAGGCAATATATGTGGCATCAATAATTTCAGGAATCATGTAACCAATTGCATCAGTAAGGAATTTCATCGTTGTCCTTTGACTATGTGGTTTAACAAGGAAGAACCAAAAGGTTTCCCATGTTAAAGTTTGAATGCCCGCGATCAATCTCTCCCTCTTTTCTAGCTCCTGTTTCCATGTCTACTCCAATGCTTTCACCGATGGCATTTTCCCTGGAGAACATTCTAAAATTAAATCTGACAAATACAGAGTATTATTAATTAATTCAATCAGATTACTAGTCGCTGATCTGCATCTTGAAGTCGCCCTTTCCGCTTTCATCAATTGAGATTGCCATTCAAGGAAAAAGATTTCTTTATGCGATTCCTAAATTTGGGGTAGATTTGTAGCTTATCCTTCCTTGGTTTCTTGCCGAGAGAGAAACTCTATTAATGTTTCATCTGCTTGTTCCAATTTCTGTCTTGCATCAACTGACTTATCAATCATAGATGAGGAAATTTCACATAGGGGTAGAGCAAGAGAGATATTATGACACAACAAGTTCAACTGATTAGATAATGCTTTAGTAATCTGGAGAGCTTTTGATTTGAATTCTCCCACTTGGGGATATCCTTTGAACCTTTCTATTTGCAATGACAGTTGAGTGATTTGTTCTTCTTTTGATTTGCTCAATTGTTCATTTATTGATTGCAATTTTCTTAATGCTAGAGATAGTTCTTGTTGCTTCTGTATTGCATGTTGATCAATCCTCTATTTCTCTTTATGCAATTGCTCAGTTAATTGATCATTTGACTGCTTCTGTGTTGCCAACTGTTGTTCTAACTGCTCTATTCTCTGCTGCTTCTCATGTACCTGTGTCTCTAGTGAAACGATTGCTTGATCCTTTTCTTTAAGCAAATTGCTGACTTCTGATGCCTTGTCCATAGTAGCTGATGTGTATGCTCCAACATACTGAGAGAGTTTAATAAGATCGTCGGAAGGGTTGACTTCCTCTCTCCATACCACATTAATTATTTCCATCTGTGCAGGAAAAAGAGAAGAACGATCAATTTTTCTCTTTTTCCTTTGTCTCTTTATTACAGCCCTATGCTTAGGGTTGTAGAAGACATCCAAGGGTGGTATTTCTTCTACATGTAGAACAATTTCATCGGATGGGTTCTCTGGAATCATCTCTGTATCCTTTTGAGTCATGGGTGGGCTGCTAATTCCTTCAGTTAGAACTGTATTAGTTGCTGTCTTCTGAATAGTTGTCACTTCAGGTGTGCTAAATCCCTATAGGCTCTTAATATTGCTTATGATTGAGTTGAACTGTTGCCATTCTTTGAGTAGTTTGGGATCAATATGACTGTCTGAATCAATGAGTTCACTGCCTTTTCCTTGTTCTTGTTCCTGCTCTGGCATTTTTTCTTTCTCAGAGATCTTTTCCACTACAGGAGTTTTATCAGTAGTCGTTTGTTCAGTTTGACTGGATGGCTGAACTATAGGGGTTCTGGCTAATAGGTCTAAAGGCAGAGTTTACAACCTCTAGTCTCTAAGCCTATTAAACGTTTCTAACCCTTCATCTTGATACCTAATTCTAGCCAATCCTTTAACTTGAAATAATGATTTAGCTGAGGTAAATAGATCATCGAAGTCATCTGCTTCATGATCAAATTTAGCAAGTTTAGCTTGAGATGTGACATTATAAGCAACCTATCTTGGATCATATTGCCTATTAGGAATTGTGGAAAGATTTAGCATTTGCATCTTTTCTGTCTTTTTCCTTGCATGCTTGTAGTCATGTAGAGTGAAAATGTCGTATCGTAAGGGAAAGATCGACCACATGTGTTTCTTTGAATCCTTAAGGGTTCTGGATGTCCCTTCCATTGTTATTTGATAAGCCAATTCCTGAGCTAACAATTTATCAGGCACATACAGGGGGAGAGCATGGGGTTTAGTAAGGTTACCAAAAAGCCTTATATAAGTAAATTTCTCCTCCCTTAACCAACTATCTACTGCTGTTAAGTCAATTTTTGCTTCCTAGGATATCCTGGGGGCACCCTTATTAAAAATAGAATAATATACAAGGAGAATAAAACCATTGCAAATTTTATACAATTGATTTTTGTAATGTGCCTTCTATAACTGCTTGTGGTAAATATGGATTGGATTTAGGTCTCGAATATTCAGAATTGAAACAAATAGTATCCATAATGTATGCACTGTAATAGAAAGGGGGAATGGTCCGGGAAGTTTTATGTGCATTTGTTCTGTACTCTAAAATTGGCGTGGCTAGTTTATCAGAGAAAATATTTGCCCAATTCATCACATAACCATTGATTTCAGCTTCCATTAAAGGGACCATTTCTATAGTGAATTTGGCAGAATCATGTATTCCCCACATCATACACATCATAGCTCTAGCATAGCAATAAGGGGAAGCCAATCAGTCAATAAAGTACTTGCCCGATAACTGTGCTTGTTCTTTTCTGGGAAATGCCTCCATTGCTTTATCGGGACTGACTCTGAGTCGTTTTCCTTCGAAAATGCTTCTAGGAATGCTTTGTTGTATCGCTTCTCAGGTTGAGGTAAGTGGTACATTTTCCTGAGATCCTCAGGCTGGAATGAGCCGAATATCCTCCCATCAGTTGTGCAAAATGTTCTGTCCGAGACTGAAATTTTCTCTGCCACCCATCTTACCACGTCAGTATATCGCAGGATTTTAGCTCATGTTGCTATCCTGTGAAGATAAGAACAAGCCAATTCTTTAAGAGCTCCTTCTAATTTGTTAGTTGAATCGACTGTGGCTTCCTCTGATAATTCTTTGGGCTCCTCTACTTCTATAAGATTATAAATTCTCTCCCAGCTAGTGTTTCCCAGACCAAGACATGTCATATCTAAGATTAATCCTTTCTTGCTTGGTTGTGGTTCCTTGGCTGCAGGAGTGATTGTGGACTTCTTTGATTTCTTCCCCATTTTCTCTGGATTTCTAGTTTCAGAGGAATTCTGCACAAACAGTTGCAAACCATGATATAGAGAAAGTGCTGCTGCAAGCCAATATGACAATGAATAGAATTACGTTGATTGGCATATGATAAATGAAATATAGTTAAGGATTACCACGGATAAAATCTTTTAAAAGATCTATCCTTAACTGCAATATTGAATAGTCATTTAAACTGTCAATCGTGGTAAATAACATCATAAATTCCCATCACATCGCTCATATGCCGAATGATTATTTCAAGCATGCTTTAGATTTCATTGATCAGCGATCGACAATAAATCGCAAATCAGCAATGGGGAGTGTCAAAGGGAAGGGCTTTAGCACTTACTGTAAATATCTCCGATTACCGAAAGGTGATACAATATAATGCATGCAAATTGTTTTAATGTATATTTACCTTTTGAGATGTGCGCCCAATTAATAGATCGCAGTCGGGATTTGGCTTGAGCTTTATCCCTTTGTCATGTGACTCCACCGATTGCCGATTGCAATTTCTTTATTGGATCAGAGGAGTTGAGGGGATTTGTTTTATTGTACCTTTGGCATTTGTTTTCCCTGATTTTCGATTGCGATTACCTTTTCAGATCAAATAATTGGGTGAGGTTTTGTTTTTGTGTGTGTTTCCTTTGATATTGTGATATGCGATCTCTGATCACTTTATCGCAATATAAAATGGTTTTATAATATTTTTAAAGGAACACTTTGTTTTTTATTTAAAAGGATTTATAAAATGATTCATTTACATCGGGCCTTTTAGTAAGGATTTTTCTTATGATGAGGTAAATACCATTTTATTCACACATCTAACTAAGTTTATTTTAAAAGGGACCCATTTCATATTAAGATCTCGTGTAAAGGTTTTTATGAAATGCGGGGTTGCTGTACAGCACAACAATTGGCGATTCACTGGAAGAAACAGTTATCTCTGAGAAAATAAGATAATACTTTAACTTCTTTAACTTGAAAATCTTTAATAGATAGAGAAGATCTAATATAACTAGGTAATTATAAATTCTGAATATAATGAAAACTATTTTTCTATCTCTTTCTCATCTCAAAATTAAATACGTCCTATGTTTTAAGTAAACCTTACTTGGTTGATAATGATAAAACAAAAGAATTCTCCACCTTAGCTTGCATAATGACTCCTTTGTCATAGGTAGAGCCACTGCTGCCATCAAACGTCCATAGCCTCGGCAGGGTTACCTTTTAACCATTTAATCATTCATTGTTCCATCCATTTCAGAGTATAATTTAGAAGAATGAATCCAAAAATATATGTTTCCACATTTTTTGTATTTCATTTTCTTTTTCCTTATTTCTTTATTTTGTAAGACAAAAAGCCATTGTCCTGGTTTGGTGGCCAGCTATTGACAATGCCATTCACTGGTTGTAATTTAACTGAACAAACTGGCTGATGATGAGACCCCTTGTCTTATAATAATAATAAGCCATTACCTTGTTTTGATATGCATTGTTGGTAATGTCAGTTGAACTAGTCCCCTATGAACATGGTAAGCAGGCTTATGATAAGACCTCTTATCTTTTATATCAAATATATTTTATAATTACACTCTAAAAAATTATAAACTTTGATGGATGGGGTGAATAATCTTCTTTTTAAGAGAATATGGATGAAAATTTTGAGAGTTTATGATGCTAAGATTGAATCAGTCTTTTCTTTGTATTGATAACCTTTTTAGGCTTCTAAAACTTTTGAATGATTTACAGTATTTTCAAGTTTTGAGAAGATTTCACAAAAATAAAAAGGGTCTTCAAAATCTAATTATGCCTAATCGAATGATGAGCTATCTTCTTTAGAGAGAAAGTTTCTTTTGAATCATTTCTTCTTGCCTTGTTGAATTTATTAAAGACTTTCTTTCCTTTTGAGTTTCCATCACTTCTGTTTGGACATTTTTCTACGAAAGGCCCAACCTCACCACAACCGAAACATATCAATGGAAGTTTACCTTTGAATTTACCCTTACCAATTTTTAGTTTTCTCGTAAAGTAAGAATATTCTCAATCTGAAAAACCTTCTTCATCATCTTCCTTTTCTTCACTCTTGCAGGTGCAGGTATTTGCCTTCCAAGGTTGTTTTTCCTTATTGGTTTTCTTAGATACAGGGAACGCAGTTTCTAGAATCGAAGTACCCTCTTCTTCATCAAGTATCATTTCATATGCTATGAGAACTCCATGTCATTACTCTTTGCTGAGTTTGGCCATATTTTCACAGTATTCTAAGACCGATACCTTTGGGTTGAATCTTCCTGGTAACGTTCTAAGGATCTTTTGTATAATAGTCTTCTCATCAACAAGCTCTCGCAATCATTCCAGATTGTTGGTTAGTTCATCAACATGTTGGAAGTATGCAACAGTGTTGTCATCTTCTATCATTCTGAGTTGCTCAAATTTTGCTATGTAGATTTGAAGCTATGCTTCTTTGACATTTGAGTCACCTTCATATATATTCTCAAGCTTGTCCCATACATTTTTGGGGGTTTGACAACACAACACCTTATGATAAGCATATTCAATAAGTCCATTGATAATAATATTCTTTTCTTTTGCATCATTTACCAAATTATTCTTACCTTATTCATCCACGGTTGTTGTAAAGCCATTTGGAACAATGTCCCATACATCATAACCTTGCGCCAAGAGATAGACCTCCATTCTTCCTTTCGAGAGTGCATAATTATTTTCATTGAATAGAGGTACACCATTCTTGGTATGCTCCATGATCTCCTTCGAGTTGTTAAAATGCTATTGAAGGAACCAAGCTCTGATACCAATTGTTGGAAACACTGATGTTGGGGGGGGGGGGGGGGGTGTGAATCAGTATTCCTTTCAATTAGTATTATTAATAATATTTTAGAGCATTAGTTAATCTTCAATTATTACTAGTGTTTGTACAATGATAGTAGTAAACAAAAGGAACACAAATGCACACAGTTTCTAAGGTGGAAACCCCCTCCGGGACAAAAACCACCTAAGCTCTTTTCTAATAATTATTTAATCTTCAATTCCAATTGAAAAGAAAGCTCCAATTTCCTAGAATCTAGAAAAGAATTCTTCTCCAGCTCCCACTGGATGGATGCTCCAACACCTGAGATTCTTCAATAGTCAATTGAATGGATTCCCCAACACCAATGAGATACAATTCACCCTAGCACCACCCTACCACCCTGAATTTCTCACAGGCTTGAACCTATTGGTGACTTCATGCACCAGCCTAGCACCACCCTACCACCCTATAGAAGAAAAGAAGAAGAATGAACTCCCGTACCAGGAAAAATGGTCCACTTTACAATGATATAGAATTATGTAGAAGAAGAAAACACACTAGACCATAAACCAAACTATGACACAACCACCTAATGATGATCCTAGACCTCCCAACATTGCCTCTTCAAGTCTTGGAAGATAGACACTTGCACAAATTTCACAATGATGCTTTTAAAATGACTCTGTACAATGATACTTGATGCCACGCTAAGCTGCATTACCCAAAATATGCATATAAATTGCATGTCATATACACATCCCAGGAATTTTAATATTCCTACCTAATAAACCTTCACAATTCAAGGTTTAAGATCTTAATTAAACTCTTATGTGGAAACGTTTCATGTGACTAACCCAAGTCTAAACTTTAATAAACCTTTGAATAAATCTTAGCCCTTATAACTTAACCCTTCGGTAATGACCTACACATATTAACCATACCATGGTTGAAGGACTTTGGTTAAAACTCAACTTAACCCATAATACATTAAACCCACTAATTTCTATTATAATTCCCATATAATAGAAATATAACATAAACCTCACTTAACCTTACCTTTCTACCATTCTTCAAATCTTTGCACATATATCGATGCTCACTTTATCGCATTCAATCCACACCATTGATCTGCCTCGTCCGATCCAACGACTGTCGCGTCATAACTCATGCCAACTAACCTGGTCAATCTCCACCGTTTATTCCTCCTAACTCAATCCAATGGTGATCACGTAATCTCGCACAGATTACATTCATATCAATATTAGACCAAGACCATGTGAGAAAGGTGGTTTTCTCTTTCCTCCGGGTGTTATGTGTCAACCCATAAGGTTAATCACATGAAATCATAGAAACACCATTTTCCGCTTTGAGGGCGCGTGAGAAACATATTACTGCTTATGAAGACCACGCCACTATTCAAATAACACGTGGCATAATCTGATCCCTTCACTTCTTCACTTTAGTTTGCACAAAAAGATCTCCGCCATCTATCGCACACAATCTCGTCCGTTGATCTGACTGATCCAACAACTCATGTTCCTTGTTGATTATTTCTTTCGACACCATTAATCTTTTGTGCATGACTTGACTGTTCAATTACCTCCTATGTCTACTAAAATACAATGATGTTTCTGAGCCGAATGCTCCTGCATCAATACTTTTACAATGACTGTATGCAATGCTGCCCACTTGAAGACTTCATGTGGTGAACTTCTTGCTGTTGTTTTGCACCTTGATTTCTTCTCTTTTCATGCTACCCTTTCTCACTCTTCAGAACATTAGATTATGCATTGAGTCTTCTCTTGATGAATATATAGTACTTGCAAAAAGTCTTCAAGGAAATACCCATGACATGATAATAGCAAAACTTACCTCATCCTGCAGAGCATATGTGAGTGCTAAATAAAAAAATAAATTAGAATACAAATAACCTAATGCAATTAAGAGATGAGCATGCATATACAGAAGATACTTATGTGGAGCTTACCTCTTCTTCATCATTTTTCTACACCTTGCTCTTTGTTTCCCTAGAAAGTCTAGTCCTTTGCAGCCCTTGACAATACTTGATCTAGTTTTTTCTTTCCTTCTAGGAGCACGATATTGAATATGATGTATCTCTGCAATTTCAGATCCCCAATAGACAATCTTCATTCTTGTAGTAGCCCTCTGCGTCTTCTTTCCAATGCCATAGGTCTGACCTGATTTGGATTCTTCAAGACAAAGTTATGCCCAATCTCTCACAATGACATAATTATGGACTAGTTCAGTAGAGCGAACTTGTAAGGTGTGTCATGTGTCACTATTTCCTAATTCATCTTTGCAATTGATACACAGAAAACTATAGTTTGTGCACTATCCGCCACTTTTTACAGAATTCCAATTTGCTTCTTAGAGAGAGAGTTATGACGATTTTCCCAAGGTCACCTCTTTGAGATGAAATTTGGGAGCCTACAAAAACCCTAAATTCCATAGATCATATCTCCGAAAATATAGTGAACCAAGATCTGAAATTTTATCCTGACGTTCATCAGGATTTCAGCTCAAAAGGGTTTTAATTTTAGAATCTAAGAGTTCCTAGAAATAAATTTATAGTGAAAATTTCACGATCGCTACATTTGGAGGATATATGAGATTTCTTTTTATAGAGTTGAGAGGGGCTTCTATAGAGAATGTTGGAAGGATTTTAGGAGCTTAAAAAATTATTAATTATTGACTATTCAATGACCAAAATCAATGATAAATTCCATGCCACAAACCCATGGGGTTTTAGCTCACTAATTGGGTTACTAAATTCAATCTTGAATAACTTACAAACCATGAGGAATTACAAGGAGAGCTATATACCGATAGAAATATATTTTTGAGTAGAGTTTCCTATAATGGTTATGAGATGAGAAACCACGAATGATGATGCCCAATGTGCCATGGAAGTTCAGGGTCATCGTTGGTGCTACTTGGATTGACATCAATGACAACCTCATATCATCTTTAGAACAACACCATAGATTCCAAATTTTATTTAATCATATTTTGAATTGTACTCATGTATATGATTATGAATCCATGCATTAGGTAACCCACTTCTAAGAGAAGTTGGAATATTGGATAATAAATAGATTTTTAGTTTGGAACCGTGTCTAGAGCTAAACAATAACTATTCATGATTGTGTGTTTCCACGAGTTACTATTATGCTGAGGAACAAACATTATCTAGTGAAGTCTTGCTAAATATTCTTCGTATCATATTCTTCAAACTCACATATGAAATATAGCAGCAATAGATGAGATCATTAATAAGAAAAGATAAAAGGAAATAGAAAAAAATGCTAGTGTGCATGGAATGGATTGGATAATATATACATTGAAGACAAACCGTAGATGAAAATCTTATTCTAGACTACTTTTTTGAAATTCCTAGTTTTAACAAGTGCATTGAAATGGAAGTAAATGTGGAAAAAGAAAAAAATGAGGAAATCTCTTAATTTCTTCAAGCCATTGCAAGACTTTCAATGCCACTTGGCATTGTTGAAATTTCAATTTCCATATGAACAAATTTATCATAAACTTAAATAATAATAGAACCAATCACCTCCCATACAATTGTTGATGCTTAGAAAATAGTAATTAACTATGCTACAATTTCTTCATGGACCTCCATTTTCTTCTCTACTATTGAACATATACCCAAGATAGGAACTGAGGATTCATCAATTTCAACTATTGTGCTTCTAGAATCATGTTGAAATATTTTTATGATGCTATTTTCCACTAAATATTTCTTTGTGGAGTCCACTTTAGCTGTTAAAATAGGCCCACAAAAAGTATTACTCCTCTCTGGACTAAGATCAGAATTATTCTCATCCCCATTTGAAGTATGCTCCATTTGTTCCCAAAGATTCTTGAGAACTGAGTTTTCCTCTTCTAATATGCCAATAAAGTTCAGGAAATCCTCATTGATCTTGAGATCATATATCAAATCTCCATGGACTTGAGCTTTCTTCTCTATCATTGAACATCTAACCAACATAGGAACTAAGGGTTTAAAATTTTCATTTTCTATGTGTGCAAAAGGGCATTGAATCCTTTCTTTAATGTTACTCTTTATAAACCTATATCTCAGTACTCCACATTATCTATTAAAATATGCCTGCAATGAGTATTAGTCTTCTATGGTCTAAAACTCATATTATTTCCATCTCTATAGAAAGTTTGATCTATTTTCATTTAGAAATTTTTTAAAACTGAGTTATCCTCTTCTATAGTTCATCTAAAATTCATGCCATCATCATTGATCCTCAAGTCATATAATATATCGTCATGGATCTCAACTTTCTTATCTACCATTGAAAAACTAGTCAGGAAAGGAGCCAATGGTTCATCAATTTCAATTTTTGTGCTTCCAAAGAAATGTTCATACTTTTCTTTCATGTTATCCTCCACTAAAACTTTCAATGCATATTCCACTGTAGTTTTTAAATAGACTCGAAATGAATATTACTCCTCCCTGGACTAAGATTGAGATTATTGTCATATTTCCTTGAACATGGAAACATTGTTGCATGTGGGATGTCCCCTGTATGCTTTACTCTATCCTTCAAATTTTTCGAAATTTCAATCTCGTTGTTTGAGTTATATAATTTTGTAGAAATCCTTGTTTTTTATTGCTTGTTATTCCTCTAGAGTCATTCATATCCAACATTCCTACAATTACTTCATGCATCTCACTCATAGTATTGATCTCCTTAATATCTGTAGTATTAATCTCTTGACATGGTTTCTCACAATTAACATCAATCTCCTTACATTTTGTAGCATCAGACTCTTCCATCTTCTCTGTCAAAAATTGTTTCCCCGTGTTTCCTTTCTATGTTTGCTCAGTTCCTTCTACCTGAGTGGGAATATGGCTTTTATTTCCATTTCCAAATTGTTTTGTCATGTTCATGTAAGAAATTGTACTTCCTTGAGTCAAGTGTCTCAATGTGGGGTCTCTCAATATCTTTGATGTGGATATTCCCCGAACTACAAATATTTGTTTCTGTTGAGCATATTCAATTTCTTCGCCTGTGCTAGTAAATGGTAGGACTCCCCAGAGGAAGCAATATCTTTGTGGTTCTTCCTTGAGGTATGTGATGGGAATTTCATTTCCAGATCATCTTCACACATTTGAATGTTGATATAAGACCCTAATTTTTCCTAGTTTCAAAGTTAAATATGATAAATATTTCCATAACAGAGTTAAGGGTTTTGTTAGATTACATGTGATAATTTTTTCATCATTTATGTGAAATTTTCCAATTAAACCGTTTGAAACATCAAGGTGAATGCCAAAATCATCCAACGTAGAGCACCAATTGTTTAGGTTTTGGAATCAAATAACAATAAAAAATGAATGCATAGGAATGAGTAAAGTCAATCGTCAAAACAGAGTGTTGAAAATGCAACAAGAAATTCTCAATTTGATTTTTCCTTGATTAAATTGAGAAAATTTAGATTTCCACATCAATAGAAAACTTGGATGATGTTAACTTGCATGACATGGTTTGTGTCACCCAGTTTACTCAGTAAATTCTAGTTGGAGGAGTTAAAGTTCAATTCTGCATGTGTGATTGCTAATTTGTAGCAATCAAGGTCAGTTATCTCAGGTTTTTTTCTGTTAAACTAGTTCCAACTTTTGGAGGGACTAGTGGAAGGGCAGTTAAGTAGTGGAACTTCAGTAAAAATCAGTGATCATCTAATTAACTAATAAATCATCCCAAAATAGCTAGTGCATGTAGAGAATTTGAGTTACCTAGTTGAGGTGGAAATTCCAAGGCAGTGTACTGTTAATTGTAGACTATTATTGAGTGTACGGTGTTGCACGCAATCATATGATCAACCTAAGGAATTTCACAATTTAGTTAGAGGAATTTCCTAAATAATAGGCGATAATTCCTCAAGGAACAACGCAAGGAAATAGGAGCTCAAGCTAAGGAAAATTTTGACTAAGTCTAGGTCAGAGGCCTTCAATGTGTACAGATATAAGTTGTGCACTTGTAGGGTGAACTCAATTGAGAAAGGAAATTGTATTACATCTCTATTGATTTGATTAATGTAAGAAGACAATGGGGTTTTTAGTAGATTGCTTTCCCTAAGTAAAAATACTTGTTGCATGTAGAGTAGTAGAGTAGGTTTTTATCTTGTGATTTTGATTAAAAATTCATGAGTAGTTGTAAATCTACAACCTAATTTATACATGGTACCAGAGTTGGATTCACATTAGAGCAAGAAATTCGAAGTTGTTTCTCAGAGGTTCGAATTTGAAGATCAGTGTAGTAGGATTTCTGTAGAGATGAGAAGATGGCCTTTAATGGACTAAGGCTAGAGTATGCCTTGGAAGGCACCTCTAATTTTGTTGCATGGAAGGATCGAAATGAGGTGTTATTGGATGGCAATGGATTGTTAGAATACATCAAGTCAGATGTTGCAAAACCACAAGCATATGATGCCCAAAACATTTCTCAGTGGAAGAACGATGTAGCCAAGGAGAGGATAATAATATTGGAGGGAGTACGAGATGATATTGTCTTGAATATCCATGAAAAAAAAACTTTCTTGCGATGTGGAAAGCACTGATAGAATTGTTCGAGAATAGTAGTGACCATAGGAATATGGTGCTCAAGGATAAACTTAGAAGTATCAAGATGCAAAAGAATGACATAATTCTACAATATCTGAGCAAGTTTACACAGCGCCATGATGAACTTGGCAAGGTCGTTGTTAATGTCCCTAAAAAAGACTAGGTAAAGCTAGCCCTTATGGGCCTTCCCAAGCGATGGAATAGCTATCAAGATTCAATGAACAAGAGGGGGAAACTAACGAATTGGGAGCGCTTATGCTCTGATTTGGTACAGGAGGAAATAAAGTGGAATACTAGAGACGAGACTTTATCCAAGTGCAAGGATGAAGAAAAAAATATCATTGGCTAGAAAGGAAAGAAGGGAAATGGGAAGAAATCCCAATCTAAACCAGAATCCATTCAAGGGGACAAGAAAAAATATTTTTCCAAAAATTAAATGCTTCCATTGTCATGAATTCGGGAACTATGCCACAAAGTTTCCACACAAAAAGGAAATAAAGAATACCTCAGGAAGAGTAACAGGTGAATCTTTGGCTTCATACTTTGAGCTTGAATTTACCCAAATTGCAAGCATGGCCAACATAGTGATGGGTAGTTTGTGGTACTTGAAATCAGGTGCATTGTTCCACGTGATAGGGAATAAATGCTTTTTCAGTGACCTGGAAGAAAATTATTTGTAGGTTCACATCGATATGGTGGACGACAGAAGGTATAGTGTGACTAGGATTAGCATAGTCACCTTTCAGAGGGATTAAGGCTCCCCCCTCAAGCTCAAGGATGTCATGTTCGTTCTGTGTCTAAGAAAAATCTTGTCTCTGTTGTAGTTTTGGAAGACCGTGGTTATGATGTGATCTTCAGAAAAGGAAAGGAATTTCTGAGACACATAGCCATGGGATAGGTGAATCAGATTAGGTTTCATGTGAAGAACTTGTACAAGCTAGATGTGGAGGATTGTGTTGCATTGAGCATAAAGGCAGAGAAGGTGCAAAGCTGCAATGTTTGTGAAATTTTTCATAGAAGACTTGGCCATTTGCATCATGTCACTTTGAAGATCATGCAGTAGATAACCACAGGCCTCCCCAAAGGAGCACTTGAGCAACAGGATGTATGCAAAGGATGTACTTTGGGGAAGTACACAAAATCCACATTCCATGATTGGGACAAGAAAGCACATGCAGTCCTGAAAAGGATCCACTCAGATGTTTGTGGACCTTTCTCGATAGCCTCCTTTGCTAGGCAAAAATATTTTGTCATTTTTATTGATGACTTCTCATGGAAGTGTTGGATCTTCTTCACACAGAAGAAAGATGAGACATTCTCGAAGATTGTATAATTCAAGGTACGGGTTGAGAAATAAATGGGCAAGAAGGTGAAGGTTTTGAGGAGTGATAATGGAGGTGAGTACATGTCAAATGAATTTAAAAATTTCTATGAAAAAGAAGGCATTCGATGAGATTTAACAACACCTCAAATCCCACAACATAATGGGGTGGCTGAGAGGAAGAACCATATCATTATGGGAGTAGTGAGGGTGATGTTGCACGATCAAGTCCTACCTCTTCATTTGTTGGTCGAGGCATGCAACATAGTAGTCTATTTGCAAAATTGGAGTCCTCATCAAATTTTGGGCATGATTACACTAGAGAAGGCTTTCTCAGGGATAAATTTGGATGTGTCACACTTCAATATTTTTGGAGCCCTCTGTTTACTATGATGTTTCCAAAAAATCAAGGAAGAAGCTAGATCTGACAGTATAATTGGGGGTATTTGTGGGTTACAAAAAAACTCCCCACAACTACCATGTGTACTTTCCATCCCTCAAAATGATATTTGTGCGAAGGGATGTAAAATTTGATGAAGACAAAGCGATGTAGTGCTCTCATGAGAGGGAGATTCAAATCCCACTAGAAGAGGAGGCTTTAACTCCAAAGGAGAAGCTTTAGGAAGTTGTGGAGAAGCCACAAATTGAGGATCAGAGGGTCGAGATAGACATTCAAGTAGAACCATTTAGAGAAGGTAGGAAAAGGACTAGGGAAGCTGAGAGACTTGTGTAGGATATGAGGGAGAATGTGGATGCTCCCTCAAATCAACGTAGACATAGGAGATCACTAGATTGATACACTAGCTACATGGCTCTAATGACTAAGCTTGTAGAGACTAAGCCATCCTCTTTCGAGGAAGCAGTAGAGAAACCTATAGGGGTTGATGCAATGGTGGACGAATATGAATCAATTGTAAAGAACAGTGTTTGGGAAGTGGCCCCAAGACTAGCAAACAAATCAGTTGTGGGTTCCAAATGGATCTTTAAGGTAAAGCATGCAACAGATGAAAGAATGGAAAAATACAAGGCCATATTTATGGCCAAGGGGTACTTTCAAGTTGAGGGGATTGATTATGAGGAGACCTTGATCTTGTAGCAAGGTACTCATCCATAAGATCAATTCTTTCTCTGGCTGCATAGAAGGGGTGGAAGATCTACCAGATAGATGTAAAAACAACATTCCTCAATGGAGTTATTAAGGAGGAGGTATATATCGAACAACCAGAAGGCTTCGATACTTTTGATCGAGAGTCTCATGTGTACAGACTCAAACAAGCATTTTATAATATCAAGCAAGAACCTTGTGCTTGGTACACTAATATTGATAGCTATCTTAATGGTTTGGGCTTCACCAAAAGTGAAGCAGATGAAAATCTCTACCATATCTTGGTAGCTGATCAAATCTTGCATGGAGGACCTTGCAAGAGAGTTTTAAATGAAGGACATGGGTCCCATGCACTACTTCTTTGTATTGGAAGTATGGCAGGACGATGGGTAATTGTTTTTCTCTCAGGGCAAGTATGCCAACGAGATACTTTAGAGGTTCTGCATGGACAATTTCAAACCCATGGAGACACGTCTAGTGACCAACTGGAGGAAAGAGGATGCCACTTTAGGTGAGGAAGTGGATGCTACAATTTACTAGTAGTTGGTGGGTTCACTAATATATCTTATGAATGCATGACCAAATATGTGCTATGCAGTCAACCAACTAGCCCAACCTATGGTTAGGCCAACCAAATTATTTTGGAGGGCACCTAAGCATGTTCTATGGTACCTTAGAGGCACTAGCCAGTTTGGACTAAATAGAAAAAGGGAGTGAAGTTATGTAGCTTCACATATAAAAATTGGGTGGGGAGTCCATTAGAACGAAAGAGTACATCAGATGGAATTTTCAATGTTGGGTTCGCAGTGGTTTCCTGGTAGAACAAGAAGTAAATATTTGTGGCACTTATCTCAGAAAAGGTAGAATGCATGGCTTCCAGTCAAGCAACATGTGAGGAAATATGGATGAGAAAGATACTTGTTGGATTGTTTGATCAAATGATGGATCCAACTATGATCTAGTGTGATAGTTAGAGTTCCATCAAGCTCTCTAAAATTCCTATTTTTCACGATCAATCTAAGAATATAGATATCTGGTATCACCATTTACGGGACTGTGTGTAGAGGCAAATAATGTTGTTGCAGTACATTCCGACATAGGAACAAGATGCTGACATTTTGACAAAGTCCTTGTCAAGAGGGAAGCTTGAGTTATGCAGGTGTAGGATAGGGGTGGTTAATAATCCCTTTCTTGGTGAGAGAGGGAGTCTTGAAAAATGTAGCAAGAAATTCTCAATTTGATTTTTCCTTGATTAAATTGAGAAAATTTGAATTTCCACATCAACAAACCACTTGGATGATGTAGCTTGTATCACCTAGTTTACTCAATAAATTTGAGTTGGAGGCATCATATTTCAGTTCTGCACGAGTGATTACTAATTTGTAGCAATCAAGGTTAGTTAACTAAGGTATTTTTTAGTTAAACTAGTTCCAACTTTTGGAGGAACTAGTGGAAGGTTAGTTAAGCAGTGGGACTTCAGTCAAACTTAGTGATCATCCACTTAACTGATCAATAATCCAAAAATAGCCTGTGCATGTAGATAATTTGAGTTACCCAATTGAGGTGGAGATTCTAGGGTAGTGTAACATCATTTATAGACTAGTCTTAAGTGTACAGGTGTCGCATGCAGTCTAATGATCAGCCTAAGGAATTGCGCAATTCAATTAGAGGAATTTCCTAAATAATATGGGTTAATTCCTTAAGGAACAACACAAGGAAATAAGAGCTCAAGATGAGGCAAAATTTGACTAAGTCTGGGTCAGAGGGATTCAGTGAGCAGAGAGCTGGGTTGTGCACTTGGAGGGCGAGATCAATTGAGCAAATAAATTGTAATACATCTCTATTATTTTGATTAATGCAAGCACGCATTGGTGTTTTTAGTATATTTCTTTCCCCGGATAAAAAAACTTGTTTCATGTATGTTATTTCCTCTTGCATGAGATTTTTGTTCTAAAATGTGAATAAATGTCTATAGAGCAATAGAGTAGGTTTTTGTCTTATCATTTTGATTAAACTTCATGAGAAGTTGCAAATATACAACTTAATTTCTACATAGAGTGTCATGTATAAACCTATTGGTATGCTTAATGTAAAGGTAGTGATGGCAGTCTAAATGTCCACAATAGTTGGATGCACTAGCATCTACAACATTATAATATGGTTATAAAGGGGTACCTTTACTGCATCTACTCTGTAGGGAGTTGAACATTTCAATATTTCCAACTTGTTGAAAAGTTGAATAATGTTGATAGTATGGTATAGCTCTAAAAAAAGATTGATTAGTTTTCCTTTTGAATTCCTTTTATCTATAAGCATGTGCTTATTAGCTATTGCTGGTTAGAATTTCTCCTATGTTTTTGGACTACTCAAACTTATATTTCTGATAAAGAGTACAACGTGAATGCTAGATTAGAATGAAGTCAATGAGGACTACAAACCAAAATAAGGAAACAATTAGAAACCAAATATTAGTTTTCATGATGGAAAATTAGCAATGAAATATTCATCTCAAGATTTGAGGGTTTGTTAGAGATTTCCAGGCAAGATATTATCAAGAAAAAATCAACATTTGAAATGGTGGTGGCATATTTTGTGATATATATGGCAGATATTTTCAATCACCTCCATTTGTATTTAAAATTTGGATATGTGCTACATAAATATGAGGTAGTGCTGAAAATTTTGGTCTTCATCCCTAAAATCTAAGGATTTTTAGATCTTTTGACCATCGAATGTTAGAAGGAGTTAAGACCATATCTTTAGGGAGATGCTTCAATAAGATAGTTCTAACATTATCTCTAGCAAAATGAAAGATATTGTGCAATGGTAGATCCTTTATGGGGAACTTAATTGGAGACTTTGAGAACTATGGATCTGAAATACAACACCATAGTAGACCAATTGACCTTGGGTTTGCAATGGAGCATTGAAATATTATTAATTAGTTCACCAAGGATTCATTCACATTGTGACCTGCCACCATTGAATGGCTAAATTTTCAAAGGAATGAGACTGGGTGCAAGTCCCAGGAGATCTTGATATAATAATTAACCATCACACCCATAACCTAGCTAAAGGAAGTCCATTCTATGATGTCCTATGTGAAAATGATAGCATAGTTGTAACTAAATGAACGAAGAACCTATAATCGGCTTAAGAAATGATATAGATACCCTTTAAATGATATAGTTTCATGTTTCTCTTGTACTCAATTTTCATTCATTTCATTTCTTGTAAGGGTTCTTTTTGCACCCATTTCTTTTGCTTTGCTATTATTCTTGGTTGTAGTTACTAATCTCTCACCTATTTTGGTATTTAGTGGATATTAATACAAATTTCAATTTAAGGGAGAGAAGTGTTGTGCCCTTGTCATCGTAGTTAGTCATTTCAACAATGATGCTCCAACAGATCATTTTTCTCTAAGCCTACCTTCCATTGATAATGTTGGATGTCATGTTGGTTTATAATCTTATCACATGGTTCCTGTTACCACAAAAAATGATCAATATTTTTGGGGATGTCCTAGTTTTAAACAACAAAAGGAAGACATACTTAAGGATAGATCTAGGAGCATTTTCATGGTAATTCGAACAACAAATAAACTCAAATATGAAGCAACCTTAAGATGATCTCATCGTCATATGTTCTAGGTGATTAGCTATCTTATCATCACACTGATGGATTGTAGTAGGCCACTTAAAAGGTTACACAACTTCTAGGAAATTTCTTCAAGATAATTTGTGGTGTTAGATAGTGCTCAAATATGGGTATTAATTTGCTTAAAATTGTGATATCTGCATAGAAAGTACCAGACCAAGACTGAAGCATCCAAAATTTTCCACTGACCATATTGAGACTAAAGCAGATCTCCCAAGTTTCCACTTTTTTGCATGCTTTTGCTTATGTGGATGTTTTCTAATGTAGGAAACAACGACTAAGACCCAAGTATAATTCCTATGGAACTTTGGTGGGCTAGATACCCCCCACTCATGACTTGTAAGCCAAAGGTCATTGAAATGAATAGTTCTAAAGCTTCCCATGTAATGCTAAATTTCAAAACATTATACTCTTTCTAACAATAACAAGCTAGTTAATTTTTTTAAAGAAGTACCCTACTAAACTTGTATGTATTTGTAACACCCTCCTCTCACATTTACCTAAGCTAACTAGTCCACCAGGGTAAACATGTGACAAAGAGTTACTATGATATAATTCAAATTCTCAAGTATAGTTAAGGAATTGGAACTAACAAGACAAGACCAATCTGACCTTCCTTAGAGGCTACAAAACCTTAAGGAGCCAACCAACCCCTCCAAGTGTCCAACCCATGAGACAACTTGATGTTATGTTGAACTAGAACCCCAGTCACTCCCATGAAAATCCTTCCATGTGATTGTGACCCTCCAGTTGCTCCCACAACAAGGCATCCATGTCACTACAACCTTTTTCAGGCAGTTCTGTGCCAGTGACCCCAAATTTTGAGCCACTTTTTTAGGGCTAGGACTCAGGCGTCTACCCAGAACTTCACGAAAATTCCAGAAATGGTAAATAATGATGAAATAAGGATACTAATACAAACACTTGAACAAGGACATGTCCTGAACCCTACCATCGATGACATGAATTCCGCTAAACATATCATAAATATGTAATGTACAAGTCATAAATACACATTTGAACATAGGCGTCTCATACTTATCTCGGAATCATCAAGAAGGACTGATGCCTCCCCATAATAGTTGCAATATCATCTACTAGGTCATGCATTCATTAACATTTCATCTAGTAATCAAAACATGATGAGAGCCATAACTCAAGTCTATCATAAAACATGCTTATAACCAACAAATAACCAGAGAAATATCAATGGTAAAACCACCATTAAAGCCACATAATGACAAGCAAATTTACTCATGAAATACCAAAGGAAAAGGAGATTATATTAACATATGAAAATCCAACCAAGTTAGGGACTTCCATGTACCATCCGACCATAGATTGGGATGAAACGAATCTCTCTTTCAGCTAATCACCCCCATGCCATATTCCAAGCATGAATCTCGAATCTCATGGAATAAACCAAGAACACCAAACCCGTTCTTACAGATGCCAATCACCTCAACCCTCAACCAATGATTCCACCACATGGTTAGACATCACCAAACATCACCAAATCGGTCTCCACCCAAGTTTCCTAGTGCTCCAAAGCATTTTCTCCAACCAAGGGTGCCCCTAAAGTAATAGTCAATACAAGGTACGGTTCTTTAGAAAATAACTCGTCGCTCGTACACCAATGCTTAGAGATTCGAAAAGGTATTCAAATTTAACCTCATTAATTATGTCAGTGATAAAATCCATCTCTCTACCTTTGAAAATTTAACATATTCCATGCATGCCCTTGTCCAAGTTGGGAAAGTTTACATTGTTTCTAATGGGACAGTCAATCCGAAAAACACAAGTTACAACCATCTAAATAGTAAATGGGAGGTCCTCCTCTTTGCAATTTCCACTATCCAACCCACAACTACTATCGGGTTGAGGAGTATTTGTCCAACAAGGGCTTCTAGGACTAGTAACTCAACCCACCAAGGGCTCCATAACATTTTTTCAACCAAGGGTTCCAAGACTAGTAACTCAACCCAAGCTGTTATAGGGCTTCCATAGCGTTTGTCCAACTAAGGCTCCCCACACCCATAAGGAACATGAGCACCAATCAGAAAATAAAAGGGAAAACCCTCAACATCACGGGTATCCAGGAAATAGAAAGGCTAGGAAAAACCACTATCGATCCAAGCAATCCTCCATGTCAATGACAACTCATAACCAAACAACCACATGGATATTACATGCATGCCAAAACTAGTAAGGAAATGATATATGAAACTCGATACTTGCAAAGAAAACCCACTATAGTTATGGATCCCACTATCCCCTTGCACTTTCCTACTTTTCCTTTGTCTTCTTGCTCCAAATACCAAGTATGCCATAATACTCCAAGAGCGCTCCAAGAAAACTCTAAGTGTGCAAGAGTATGAGAGAGAGAATAGAGTAGAGAGATCCAAGCTAAAACTAACAAACATCTAACACTGACAAAAGTTGTGAACTGATCTTTAGAAGCCTTTTTATCATTGAGGCATCTATTTTCTTCATTTTCCTTATTTTTCCTTCAATTTCCTCCTCACATGCAACCTGTGACCTTTCACCTTCCTTTTCTCCTATTTTCCATTATTTTTGTAAATAAATGCCAATAAATGGCACTTTGCCTTTTCCATTTCCTTTTCCAAATTCCATAGCCATTAATTAATCACCAGTGATCCCCATCACTATGTTTTTTCCCAACATCCAGCTTGGAATATGTGTCCCATGACCTTGTTTATTATTTGCCTTTATTAACTTTATTACATGGATTTTTGACCAAGGTTGTTACAATATCCCTCATCATTGTTAGAATATTTTCAAAAGAACAAATATATTTGGTTTTCAATTAGAAAGTATGCAGTTAGGATATAAAGATTGCAACTTGATTTTTCATGTAAATCATTTGCTACAGGTAGCATGGAAAAAAGATCTAGTTCCTATGACAAACTATGCAACTAGGTTTCAAACTTTTGCATTTGATTATTTCTACAATTTTTTTAGTGCTTGTTGCATAACATTGTTTACCATACATAGATTGTTTTTTTGTGAAATTCCATTTTGCCTCAAAATTCAATTTATGGTATATGTTCTTTGAATTTTTTCCCAAGGGATGATTTTCTTTCAATTTTATACAAATGAATTATTATATTTTATGTCTTAATGATTTCCCATTACCATTTTTAAACAAGTTTTTTTGTGAAATTCCATTTTGCTTCAAAATTCAATTTCTGATATATGTTGTTTCAATGTTTACTCAACAATTCTTTTTCTAAGTACAATTATATTTTCTATGAACAAGTGAATTTATATGAAGCATATCTCATTGAATAAATTTGGGTACAAATGGGTACACATAACGATGAAAGGAAAATGTAAATATTTTGCTCTAAAATCTTTGAAACAGTAAAAATTTGTTGTACCCTAAGTGAGTTCAAGAAAAAAAAGAAGAGGAGGCATAGAATGTATATTGGCTATTTTTAATTGATGTTTATTTATGTTGAAATCATTTTTTATTCATATGTAGTTCTGAACTATGCCATATAGCTTACATTGAATACTACTCCCAAATCTAGTAATTCTCAAATCTTGGAAACTATTGATGCAAGTTTCTAGATTGATTTGAAATTTTACTTGTGGAATATTCAGTGAGATGTCAAAATATAATCATGGGAAGAAACCGTCAAGGCAAAGGGATGTATTATCATACTTTCGAAAGCCTCCATCCAAGAATACACATCTCTTCATGCTCCAAGCTCCTTTGAACAATCTATTACTGAGAGAGATGTTAACTCTTATGAAAATGCATCTGATATCCATATGATGGATGAAAGAATAAGTTCCTCAAGTGATCAAGATGAGATAAATGCAATTTCAATAGAAATTGGTGATGAAAATTTTCAAGATTTTTCCTTGGAAGGTGACACAATCCATTCAGGGAAAAGGAAAAAAGGCCGGTATAAAATAGGGAGACAATTCTAAGAATATTGGGTCTCAAGTTTTCCATTTATTGAAGCAATACCTCTTACAAATGAGAATGAGGTTTCCAAATAAGTTGGATGTAATGCATGTAGTTGGAAATTTTTCAAGTTAGTGAAATTTTAGGTGAAGTTAAATACAATATAGAAGCACACAGTAAAGGTGTTTGAAAAGGAAATTGTAAATGGTGAAGAAAAATCTATTCTCAGATGGAAATATTTTGAGGAATGTCAACATATCCAATATGTAGAATAATACAAGAAATATTTAATAAGTAAGAGGAAAATTGAGGCAAGTGGAAGAACCATCATATCTCTCTTTGAAAAGATGATGGAAAGAAGTTTTTTTTAGCCAAGACAATGCAATTAAGAACTATATTTCATATCTTATCTAAAGGCAGTCATATGACAAATTATCCAGATCACATGAAATATCTATCTTTTCTTCAAGTGTCAAAATTTCCATCTTCACATTGGTCTATAACTAATGGCTGGGAATGGGCAAGATATATAGCTCAAGTAGATGAGGATTATTTGAAAGAGAAGATTGCAAATGCTAGGATTTTGGCATTGTCTCTGGATGAGGTTACAACTATAGATAATACTTCATGGATCTACATGAGCATTTATATGGTTAATGACCATATTAGGTGTTGGTGGCCAGAATTGTACTACTTTTTGGTCTCTATCCTATCCCAAACACACCACCTTAACCATTGTTTTAACCCTGAAAGCCTATCTATTCCTATACTTTTTCCCAATTGCACACATTCTTGCACTCCTTTTATGTTTTTCATATTCAAAGGTTATATATGTACTTAATCATTAAATTACAGGGTTTATATCTTAAAATGTCTTTGAAACTAATACGTTCATTTCCTAAGCAATTCGATGAAACAAAAGTATTAATCTATGCGAAATATTGGGTTGGTGCAGGAATCATGCATGTATTGGTCAGCATTCCTATACTTTCGAGGCAACTATCAATTTTTGTTTGACTCACCGCTTATGGACGGGACAACTTAGTAGACTGCATATATTTCTTGTCTAAGAGATCAGTTTCCTTGTTGGGCTCGACATTTAGAGAAGAAGGTCGGTTATGAAGGTTGGAATTTGGCTGCGAAACCCTTGTTCAGGATTTTTCCTAACAACTGAACGGCTTAATATAGCATGTTGTTATAATTTTTTTGTGGACAAGATCTAAAGCATGTATTTAATAGGGTTTATCCATATATGTTAGGGAGCGATGTTGTGTTAAACTTTTTCTACCATTTATAATTTCTGAGTATCGCCATTTTTGGGCTGGATCAGGGATCAACAATGTGTATTTTCTCTTTTTGAAACTTAATACAAAGGAACATTCCGGATGTAAGTTCTTTGTCTTGATATCTTTGTGATGCTCCATTTGAGTGCTTAAAGTTTTCCATTTCATTACAGGGAAACGAACTGGTTCGCTAGGGCCCAACGAACCCAACTTTTTGTCCCTTTGTTAAAGGTGCATTAGATTTATTTTCATGCAAGGTTAGTGAATAGATCATGTTTGGATTCTTTTATAGTTGATGAACTTTAATTTCTTGCAAGTTGTATGATCTATATCCAGGTGTGTGTGTGGTTCATTTTCATTTACTTTTATTTCCTTCCATTCTTTCCTGCAAATGCGTACTACCCTTTTCTTTACAAAGTAAATGTACATCTAGCTTCCTGCACTGGTATGTTTTCGTTTCAACAAGCTGAAAGTTTCATTTACTAATTGCAACCAATCATTCTTATTTCTGCAGGTCTGCTATTCTTCTGCAAATAGTGTTTGACTTTTTAGTGAAGCATATTCCAATATTCAAGTTCAGATTTAGATTATATAAATGTCAATAAGATTTCACTAAAACACTGTTGCATTATTTGGATTTGTACATGCACTCATTGTTGGACTTGATACTAAATTTATCAGAAGGATTCCCTAATTTAAAATGATTATTTATATAAGGGCACAAATCTAATTTACTCAATGAGCAATCATCTTAGGAAATAGCTTGTTGATGTTTGGGTCAAAGTAGTTTCCAAGTAAAACGGTTTCTTATTTCAATAGAAATTTCCTTTGGCTGTGAAAGCACCTTTCATTTCTGAGGATGTGATTAGTTAATGATTCAATATTCTTATAGAGGTTCACTTTAAAATTATGTTTTCACCTTTCATTTATTTTCTTAGTTAACACGCTTTTACTTCTTGCAATCGATTTGGAAACCAAGTACAGGAACTCTAGTTTCCTAGTACAGGAACCTATGTTCTAGCACAGGAATTGACATTTCGAGTATAGGAATAGAGTGCTCTAGTACAAAGGCTAAGAGATCTTATATGCAAATCAAGATCTTCAGTAAGGGTCCAAAATATATACTTACATTATAGAAGCTTCGCTCTAGTACAGGAACAACGTTCCAGTACATGATCCTTGTTGCGGTACATGAACGACAACTTGGTACAGGAAGGCTTGAGGAAGACATACATCCTGATTAGTTGGATCACTCTTCTGTCTTATAACCATACTGAAGAGAATCTCAAATAGTTATTTTATCCATTCAGATTGTTTATGACAAATAGAGAGTTTCCTTTATTTTTCTGCAAAGCACATTATTTTCATTCAGCACCAGAGTTTTCTTGGTATTCATTGCCATGTGATCTTTCCTTTTGAGTCTACAATTTGTAATCAAAGAAGTAGGAATACAATTAGAGAAGGTTCATATCATTTCTTGGCATTTCCTGTGCTACGCCTCGAAGTGTATGAAACCCCAGGTTGACAAATTAAGTGTTGAAAGGAGTTTGTTGAACTGCAATTCCTGCACCCAACGTTTTGGTGTCATTGTCGGGGAGGCGTTTCTAAAGACTGGTAAGAACTTTCTTGTTTTCTTTCCTTTGCAGTAGGAGTAAGTCTGATTTTATTTTTTCTATAGTGTGCTTCTATTTCTGAAGGATTTCATAGTGCTGATTTATTTATTCATTTGCAGCATTTGATTTACGATTCTATTTTTGTAAATTTAAAAGTTTTGTCATTTCTTTTGGATTTTATCTTAAGATGAATGACTAAAAGGGGTAAGGGTCTGAAACCTAATAAGGGCTGAGGAAACACTGATAAATATGAAACTTTTTCTCATATTAGACCTTCTTTTGCAAGGAAAAAGTCCAAACATACATAAACTCATCACCCAGGAACTGTCCACTTGGATTCTAGAGATAGTAGTTTAGGTGTGACACAACCCAAGAAGGGGAAGAAGGAAACTAGTGTTGCTCCAAAGACAAATTTGAGCCATAGTCAGACTTCTCAGTTTAGCTAGAGTGGCTTGATTAGGGGAACAAAAAAGGCAGAGCACGAGGATCATGTTGAGGGGATTGGCGACAATTAGGTATTTGAGGAACAATCCACCTTTGGATTTCCAATAGTGCATTCTGAAACAACTACTCAAATGAAGAAAATTCTGCCATTGACTCTCGCTCATTTCTATGGTAAGGTGCACAAAAATCCTGGTTCTTTTATTTTTGAGTTTGATATCCTATGTAAAAGATATGATTACTCTTCAGATGCCTAGAAATTAAAGTTATTTCCTGCAACTCTCAAGGACTCAGCCTTGCGCTGGTTCATGGGACTCGGAGGGAAAACTATAACTTCTTGGGACCAAATGAAGAGAGTGTTTTTGACTAAATACTAGGAATATTGAAAAACTAGAGAAATGCAGGATGCGATATTTACCATTGTGCAAGGTGATGATGAGACCTTGGAGGATTACTTACAGAGATTTTTATACATCCTTGGGGTCAAAACATAAATTTGACATAATTACTATCAAGACATTGTTCTTACATGGACTTACTGAAGATTCTAGGCATAATTTGAATTTATTAGGACAAGGGGATATTGCTCAGAAAACTTTTGATCAAATTTGTGACTTGTGTAGGAAATTTTCAAGGAATAAATCTATATCCAATAGAGGAAATCGAAGTAGAACTAGTAAACATGGATCTATAGATGCTATGATTATTGGTTTGGAGAACAAAATGGACAATATCAAAATTGAAATAATGAATACTATTAGCAAGAAAATAGACTCTTTAAAAATTTAGCAAAAATTGGTAGATGAACAAGAGTCTTTGTCTATTTTTTGTCCTAAATGTATGAAAAAACATCATTTAAGAGAATGTACCAATGATTTAAAATGTGTGATTTGTGCAGAAAACCATGCCACCGCAAAATTCCCCTCCATACCAGGATTAAAATCTGTACTTGAAGGAGAGCATTCCAAACCTGAACCATTACATGCTATGGGAGCACAAAGAAATTGGCCTCAAGTAAGTGTAGGTATGGTTCCTGAATCTTTACCACATTCTTTTGGTCATAATGCACATCCATATTCCTATTATAAGACTCATCACTCTCAACCTTGGTAGCATGGGAACCATTATCAGTATGGGAAACCCCCTCAATCCTGGAAACAAGGATGGAGAGGGTCAAACCATTCACATCAGTCCTATCTTGCACAAATGTGGTCATATCCTCCTACGTATGCACCTCACCATATGTCACAACCATCCTTTCCTCCCCTACCTCAACAAAGTCAACTGATGCCACCATTACCTTTACCACCACCTTTTCGACCACCCCAACTACCTGCTCAACCAGTAGCAAATCCTAATAATAAGGTGGTGCAATCAATCCGTTTTGTTGAACCGCCCCCTTCTCTTATTTACCAAACCTTTCTGGTTGGGATACATGAACTTCAATTGAGATCGGGAAGGGTAGTCAAACTAGAAAAACAAAAACAACCCATGGTGATCATTGAGGAGAAAAAAAAAGAGGAAACTCTTGATCATTTGAAAAATAATGACACCATTCAACCCATTCCCGCACCATCAGAGATACCTTCTTCTTCAAACCAGCCTCCCTATCTAGAGAGGCTAGTTATGGAGAGGAGTGACCCTGAGTCTAGTCTAGATTTTGAGCTGAGGAATATTTGCATAAAGGTCCCTTTTCTCCAGGATATTATAGATATCCCCATCTACAGTAAAATCATTAGGGGACTTTGTCTCAAAAAGCCAGGGAGGAAGAGAGTAGAACCTCAGATCATTCAATTTTTTGGCCAAGCACCCGAGTTAATGATAGGATGTGCACAAATGGAAAAGTACACCGATCTTGGAAACTCGGTTGTTTTTGTTTAGATACGCGATATCTTTGTCACCAATGTGTTAATAGACTTGGATGTGGCCATCAATGTCATGACTAGGCAGACCATGGATCAGCTTGGGTTGGTCCATATTTGTCCCACCCCTACTTTACTTGAACTTGTAGACAGATCAAAAATCAAGATAGAAGGTGTGCTAGATGATGTGGTCGTCTCCATAGATTCTTGGGAATACCCCTGTGGACTTTATTGTGCTCCAGCCAAAAAATCTTGTGGGTGGACATCCCTTGATATTGGGACGGCCATGGCTTTCCACAGTCGATGCCTACATTGGATGTTGCTCTACTGATATGTATATTTCACATGGAGACTCTAGGAAGAAAGTCACCTTATACCCACCTGCTAGATCTATTCAGGAGCTCAAGGACACTTTGTGGTTAGATTACGATAGCAGTGATGAGGAGACTCAACCTGTTTCTTTGATCCACCATTATACTAAGTCTACCCAGGAGGGTGAATTATGAGATTTCATGAATAACCTCGACACAATGCATAATTTTGACATGTTTTGTCAAATATTTAGTCCATATTTTATGAAAAGTTTGATTTTCAACCCTCCTCATCAGTGGTCTTAGTAGAATCTTCCTGCACTCTTGAGCCCGAGACTACTCTTGTTGAAATTAGTCCAGGAAAATCTTTACATATCAATTCAAACCTGGACTCATCTCAACGAGAGTAGCTTGTTAATTTTTTGTGTGATCACCTTGATTCCTTTGCATGGAGTTATGAGGACATGAAAGGCGTACCTCCTAAAACTTGTACTCACCATATTTATATTCAGGATGGAGCCCAACTTGTTCGTCAACCCCAAAGGCGCATGAACCCTGTGCTAAGAGATGTTGTGAAAGAAGAATTACAAAAAGTCTTGGAAGCTAATTTTATATATCCTATATATGATAGCCAGGGGGTCTCCCCATCGGTCATTGTCCTCAAAAAGGATGGGAGATAGTGCATCTGCATTGATTATCGAGAAATTAATAAAGCCACTCTCAAGGATTACTTTCCCCTTCCTTTTATCGACCAAGTGCTAGATACCCTTGTTGGTAAAAGGTACTTTTCATTTTTAGATGGCTTCAGTGGGTACAACCAAATTTAGATCGCACCCACAGGTCAAGATAAGACCACCTTTACATGTCCATGGGGTACATTTGCTTATCAAGTGCTTCCCTTTGGACTATGTAATTCCCCGACCACCTTTCAAAGGGCTATGTTGGCTATTTTTGCTGACTTCGAGTGTGTTGAGATCTATATGAATGATTTTTCAGTGTTTGGTAACTCATTCCAAGAAACCCTCAAAAATTTAGAAAAAGTGATTTTAAGTTTCCAAGAGGCTCACCTTGCTTTGAGTGATAAAAAATGTATATTAATGTGCAAAGTAGGAATAGTCCTTGGACATTTGGTTTTCGGAAAAGGTATCCAAGTAGACCCAACCAAAATAGAAGTTATCTTGCGCCTTCCTACACCCAAAACACAAAGCGAAGTAATAGGGTTCCTCGGACATGTGGGCTATTACAGGAGGTTCATTAAGAACTTTTCTAGGATAGCTACCCCCCTTTTCTGATTGTTAGCTAAGGATAGTGATTTTTTTGGTCCACAGCTTGCCAACAGTATTTTGAGACATTAAAGGAAAATTAGTGCAAGCACCAGTTTTGAGAAGTCCCAATTGGTTCCTTCCATTCCACATTTCCTCTAATGCCTCAGATATTACCATTGGCACAACTTTAGGACAGGAAGAGAACAAAAAATCCTATGCTATTTAATTCATCAATAAAAATTTTTCACCCACCGAATTGAACTATACAGTGACCAGGAAAGAGTATTTAGGCGTAATTTTTTCTATTAATAAATTCAGACACTACATCATAGGATATGAAGTCGGTTAGGTCCCCATACTACTAGTGTAACCCATTATTGTTATTAGTGCAACCCCCTTATTATATTGTTGTGCCCATGTAGTCCCCATATTGTTATAATTGTGCCCCCAATATTGTTATTTTTGTGCCCTTACATTATTATTGTTATGTCGGCTCTGATTATATTATGATCCCTTGGACTCCAATATATAGAAAGGAGGTCTTTTCATTTGTATCATCCAAGAATTGTTCATTTGTGTAATGTAAAGGAGGTTTCCCCCTCGAAGAGGCTTATTTTGAAGGTGTTGATCTATCTTTTCTTCTATTTTGTGAGTTGGTTGCATAACATTTGGTATCAGACCTTTGGATTCTAGGGTTTCACTGCTCCAAATAGGTCATCATGTAATTTTTTATATAACTTTGTTTCTACGAAGTTTCAGAAGCTAAACAACAAACCCATTTGAGCTGAAATAGTTTTGAACCTTGGGTCCGAATTTTAGATCTTGTCTCGCTATATCTTCGGAGATATGGTCTGAGGAAGTTAGTGTTTTTGCAAGCTCCAGAATTTCATCTCAAACAGGTCATCGTGGAATTTTTTCTATAATATATTTTCTACGAAGGTTAAGACTCTGAAATTAAAATCCTTTGAGATGAAATCGTTGTGAAGCTTGAGCCCAAATTTTAGATTTTGTTTCAGTATATTTTCAAAGATACAAGCTAAGACATTTAGGGTTTCTGCAGGCTCCTGAATTACGTCCCAAACAGGTCACCTAGGGAAAATTGTCATAACTTTCTCTCTAAGCATTAGATTGAAATTTGGTAAGAAAATGCAGAACAAGGACAAATTGTATGTTTTTGTGTATTATTTTTAGGTCAGATGGTCGAAACAGTAACACATGGAACTTCGTACAAGTTCGCTCTACTGAAAAAGTATATAAGCAGGTCATCTTGGGATATTGGGCATAAATCTTTCTTGGAGAATCCAATTTCAATCAAAATAGTGGCATTGGAAAGAGGACATGGAGGGATACTACAAATTTCAATTTCAGACCTTGGAGATCTAAATTTTCAGAGATACAACAGATTCAATATTGAGTTTCTAAAATCAAGAAAAAGAATGACTCGAATCAAGAAAATAGAAACACCTAGTAAGTAAAATTGGATGGAGGATTTGAAGAATGTGATCAAAGCTAAGATAAATAGTTTATATGTGCCATGGAAACTAATATCAATGGTAGGGAAGCATATTTGAATAAATTCATGGAAGATTTGAAGAAATACATGGAAGGTTTGAAGGAAGGTGGGATGAAGCTGCTACAAGAAAGGCATCCCAATGACGAAAAGGTAGTAGAGGAAACTCACGATGGGAAAAAAATAAATCTCAATCATGATTTCATAGAATATAACATTGGATTGAAGACCCACCATATTCCAAAGATCGATATGAGGAATTTTGATGGCAAGGATCCCATAACATGGATACTACAGATGGAGAAATATTTTGATCTACATGATGTGCAATTGTTACAAAAGGTACGTATTGCATCTTTATATTTAGAACTGAATCAATGTTTATGGTATAAAGGGCTTTGTTCTTGTAAAACACTTGTCAACTGGTCAATTTTCATGGAGGAGATGATAGCACATTATGAGGATACACAAAGCAACACCTTCTTTAGCCAATTGATAAATCTCAAACAAAAGGGTTCAATGGCAGAGCACTTTGAGGACTTCTAAAAATTGAATATAAGGTTAAATGATATTCTAGAGAAGCAGAGACTTGATTTCTTCATAGGGACTTTAAAGGATAACATTCAACATGAGTTTCACCTTTGGGAACTTGATTTATTGGAGAGGGCATACAGGTTGGAAAGAAAAATTGAAAGAAAAATTATAGCAAAAAGGAAGCCTACCACTCATAACTATAAATATGGAAGTGTTGTTGCTCCTAGACTTTCACCACATACAAGGTTGAGACCACAACAATTGGAAGAAAAAAGAGTAAAAGGGATTTGTTACAATTGTGATAGAAAATACACTAAAGGTCATAAGTATGATGAAAATAAATTAATTTACATAGATGGGGAAGAGGAGAAAGAAAAGGAACAAGAAACGTCAAAATAAGAGGATATACACTAGGAAACAATCCTAGAGAAAGAAGAAATGAATCTTGCCATATCTTGTAATGCATTGACAGGAAATACCACTCCTCAAACTCTCAAGATAGAAGGGCATATCAAGAAGAAATAGGTAACAATGTTGATTGATTCAGGTAGTACCCATGATTGATTTGGGTAGTACCCATAATTTTATTCACTATAAGATAGCCAAGGAATTGAATTGATTCCTATATCCAGCACAAGAGTGTCAACTAATGGTTGCAAATGGAGGAACCATAAATTGCTCTGGAAAGTACCATAATATCAAGCTATCCATAGGAGAATATGTCTTGAATAGTCCAATGCTTTCCATTCCAATGGGTGGTGTGGATGTTCTACTAAGAGTTCAATGGATGCAATCTTTGGGTACGTGTTGTAGTAGCTACAACCACCCTCCAAAATTTTTCCTTTGCTTCGTTTTGGAGCCTCCCTACCAACCTTTCACAGCACCTTCTCTTGCTTCGTCAAGTACACAAGCTTCAATGTTTTTCTTGCACAAAGACAACCTATTGATCAAAACTTGATGCATTCCCCTCCTAGGCTGATCACCCGAACTTGGTCCAGCTATAGGCTGAGTAGCTCACCCAAGAAATTGTGCAATTCTGGAGGGCAACCAGCCTTCCCTCTAGAAATTGCACAATTATGTCTAGCAGCCTGCTGGGCTCCAGAATTGCAATATCCTACCAGTCAGGCGTCACTCAGAAGACTGCGTAATCCTTCCCAGCAGGCCTGCTCATCCCATGAATTGCAGAATCTTGGGCAGCAGTGAACTGCTCTACCTAGAAATTACGCAAATCTCCTGGGCACCCAACCCAACTCCCATCCAAAAATGCACATTTTCTCCCAACAGTTGAGTAGCCTCATGCATGAGAAGTTGGGTTGACCAGTTCCACCCGCGACCAAGGAAACTTGACTTGCATGCATGACTTTCTTTCCCCATAATAGAAAAAGGAAACATGAAAAAATAATCCCATGATTTAGGGAGCTATTTTTAGCAGCTAGAGGTTACACGCAAAGTTGTTTTAGAACCTTTCCTCCAAGTGTCACTTTTTCCTAGATTTGTGGCATGCGCATCATGAGCACAAACTTATTTATTCAACACATCAGAGCTCATTCTTTCACATCGATCTTGGAGCTCTGACATCCCACAGCACATACAGGACTCTTCGACACATACAACTCAGCTATTCGTAGGTAAGTGGTCTCAACTTGTCTTTTTCAGCATTTCTGTCACTTTTTGTGTTTTCGCTTGTTTTAGTGTTGTTTTCATGATTTCTTTGAACACTTGCTGTCATTTACATGCATACTAGATTTTACTAGCACCATTTCAGTTTTCGTTGCTATCTCATTACTATCGCATGCATGAAACTGTTTTGCACTAACGGCCACCGATTTGGTGACTCACTTCACCCACATGCATGTTGATCTGTTCACAAAATATTTCATTCGATGTTTGCAGGCATGATATATCACATCTACTTTCACTTAGTGTCACCATGCATTCACTTTCAGATTTGCTTTCAGTTTCCCGTCGGCGGGTCTGGGCAGCCTTGGCCTGAACTGTGCCTCACCAAATAACATTGCACAATCCGGGGAAAGAAGGCTCTATTTTCCTCTCTAGAAATGCACATTTATGCCCAGGCATTGTCCTTTGGGACTTCTTTGCAGATTTTTGAGGGACAGTGACTACTAGACCAGAAAATTACACAATGTAGTCCCTGAGCTTAGAGTCATTGCCAGCTAGAATTTCACATTGCACAATCCCAACAATCAGTAGTCAGCCTAGATTGTGCATTGCGTAAATATAGCAGCCAGTATTGCCTACCAGAAAACCTAGACTGCCTTTTGCGCAGTTCTGGTAGCCAGTCACCCAGCCTTCCAGAAGAAATTGCGTAATCTTTGAATGTCATTCCACGGGTATGTGTTATGTCATTCCCCGAATTTTTTTTGGCTTTATCTAACAGATTTCTTACCATGCATGTCACTTTGTCTCCAGATATTTCAAGTGTTCATCGACCTCTTAGTAGTATAGGACCAATGGCCTCCAAGAGAGAAGGATCAAAGGACACTAACGAAAGTGCAACTGGAGCAGTAGTTGAGCAGGTGTCTGCATGTCTACCGATCTATGAAGATACCAAGCTATTTCTGGACAAGGACATCAAACTGAAATGGAAAGAGGTCAATGAAACATTTGTAATCACTTTTGGGGAAGACCTCAAAGACCATCAGGTGTATATGAACATTCACAAGTCTGGCTTGTATCGGATTGCATGCACATACCCCACGTTCCCATGCGTGGACATGATACATTGGATCGTCTCTCACACTGATCCCGAGACGATGACTATGAGAAGTGTCAGTGAGACGAAGCTTGCCACCTTTTAGGCACAAGATTATGATGATATGTATCAGATGTCAAAGCCCGTTACTATCATGGAGACTCCTTTCATCTTACCCAGCAGCAGTGCCAACTCCAGAGACATTATCAAGAACTGGGTAGAGGAACTAGCTAGATTTAGGATGACACCCAACCAAATCTATAAGATGAAGATACTACGGAAGGCATATCAATACTTTGTCATATTTGCATGTTGTCTATGTGGCCAAGAAAGCACAGAAACCTTCTCATAGAGTTGGGTGATCGCGATGGACCAACTGGCCAGAGAGGGTAAACCATGTAACTGGTCTGGCATGTTGGTTCATCAGCTGAAGGAATAGGTAACGAAGGCTCGACAGTCACCCAAAGGTATGCAAGCAAAGATCTACATATCTGCCTACATCTTAAATGCAATCTGTGCCCGACAGGAGTTCCCGGCCTTGGAGTGGGCATGGTCACCGACAGAGACTGTTGTGAACACATATTGTAATTTGTTGTCCAAATGCAGCTTCAGACGAGTAATCACATGACTGTATAATAATTTTGTCACCCCAGTTTACAAGATGATATTTGAATAGGATCCACCCTGCATGTGGAAGGAAGCAATGGAGGCACTGATAAACATTGTTGATTGGTATGCCTCACCGTTCAGAACCTTCATATGAATGGTCAACACAAAGAAGCCTCCACATGTTCCACCAAAGTTTTCCTTGGACATACTCGTCATGCAGGAAGTAGCATATTACATCTCGACAGGATTGATAGCTAGACTACACCGGAAGAAGAAGGCACCTTGGCCTATTCTTCTGTTGTGGATTGGGTTATACGAGATTCTGAGTTTCAAGCAAGCAGATGTCGAAGTAAAATAGATGAAGAAGTATCCATTAGACCTCTGAAGTTACAATCTGTATGACCCACATTGTCTTCTGAAAGATTACTGCACGAGAGTACAGTTCAAATCGATCCATGAGGCATTTCATTGGGCGGAGGAGGACCCGTGGAGATATTGCTATAGTTTCTCCAGACTCAATGAAGATGTTGGCTTCACTATGGAGTGGTTAGCAAAGCAACATGAAGTAGCATCCCAGAGAGCACCAGCACCAGTATCAGTAACAACAGAGGCAAGCATACCAGTGCACAACAAAGACAAGAGGAAGATTGTCGATAGCATGTAGGAAGAGCAAAGCTACAAGTTGTTAGTAGATCCATTGGTAGAGAAAGCAACTTTGGATATAAAGGCCAAGAGGCAACAACGCAACAAGTGAATCACGCAAAGGCAGAAGGGGAAGAAAAGAATGGCAGAAACAGAGAAGGAGTTGCATGAGCTGAAGGAGCAACTTTGGAAGGAACAAGAGCTACACAAGCAGGAGAGTGAAGTGCAACAACAACAGGTACAACAAGGGGCGCAACATGTGAAAATAGATGAAATAGCACCCATACAGGTATTAGGTTCATCAGAACAACTAGCATCAAGCAGACAGGGTGAACCATCGCAGGAGAAAGACTTCGCTCGTGAGATAGAGAAAGCACTTCAATAATTGAATACGGATATGGAGCAATGGGAATTGGAACATGACATCAACCTTATGCCTCAACACCAAGAGGTCGACTTACATACTTCACCCCATCCAAATGATGAGAAAGTCTCAAGCGACCGAGGAGGCATTGAGATCTTAGGAGATCAGCTAGAAGGAGAGATGCACAACATCTCATTCGACAAGTCTCAACATAGATTTGTACAATATCATAGTGTTTCGACTCTAGATGATCATACATATCTTGTGCAAGTTGAGGAATGAGTGATCATGTATGACGTGCGCAAACATCCAACAGCCTTAGCTGATGCAACCAGAGTGTATGCTGGAGCCACTAGCTCAAGTGTTTGCTTTCTAATAGCTGAGAATGAGAGAATGGCTAAGGAACTTCAGATGGCCAAGGAAGGAGAAGAGTTGGTGACAGCATCTGCCTGAGCTGAACTGAAGAATGAAATACTAGATGAAGTATTGTCCCTTGACACAGTTATGCGAGCATTGTACTCCAATTTTTCCACCATGCATAAGGCATTCATCCATTTAAATGGATGGTAGCAGCAATGTGTTAGAAGAGCATGTACCTTGATGAACTTGCATTCCACTATTGATTGCATGCAAACATGGACGATGAGATACAAGGGAGCCCCGCTTCAATTGTCGAAGATGATGAAGGCCAGTGCGGATGAGCTGAAGGCATGTATCCGGAGTCAGATCCAGAACTAGGAAGAGCTCCTGCAGTTCATCACTAATATACAGGCTTCCCATTCACATGTGTTCAAGTGTATGGATGTTGTGGTGCTCACACATGCGATCCCATCTATTGGAACTCTCACCTAGGCAAAGACAAAGGCATAGGTCTGACTAGAGCTTGACTCGTACTTCGACAAGTATGTTGCTAGTCCAGCCGCAATGAGGACAATGATGTGCATGCTTATAGACAAGTTGGAAAAAGGAGCCTGAGTAGTGTACCGGGATGTTGAGGCAAGAGTCAGGTTCCAGAAAGATGTCACCTTGGAGCACACAAACACCATGGCGGGCTACCGATCTTGGCATCAGTATGTTACTGTTCATTAGTGCGAGGATGTTGAGGAGTTGGAATTCCATGGTTGTCTAAGTCATAGTGATGTCTAGCATGGCTTGCTCAAGCCATGTCTCTCACATGGGTACATGTGCATTGTAATGTAATGTCATGTCAAGTGTAAGTCAATTCCTATTCCTGTCATTGATGAATTATTGGATGAATTACATGGAGCAATTTACTTCACCAAGTTAGATGTTTTTCCAGGATATCATCAAATCAGAGTGAAGATTGAATACATTCCAGAAAAAACATTTCAAACTCATGAGGGTCATTATGAATTTTTGGTCATGCGTTTTGGCCTTACCAATGCACCTTCTACATTTCAAGGTTTGATGAATTCCATTTTCAAACTGTTACTTAGAAAATTTGTGTTAGTATTTTTTGATAATATACTAATCTACATCAAGTCTTGGAAGGATCATGTTCAACAAGTTGACAGGGTGCTCAAACTATTGGAGGAGAAACAATTATATGAAAAAATCTCCAATTGCTTCTTTGGAGTACAAGAGGTGGAATATTTGGGTACTCAGATAGCTCATAACTCATCTTATCATCCTGAATCTGATGGGAAAACTATGATAGTGAAAAAATGTTTGGAAGGATATATTCGTTGCTTTGTATCTAATAAACAAACGCAATGGGTCAAGTGGTTTCCTCTAGCTGAATGGTGGTATAACACTTCCTTCCATACTACAACAAAAATGACCCCATTCATGGCACTTTATGGATATCATCCACCATCCATCACATCATCTTTAAAAGAAAATCCTAAGGTTCAAGTAGTGGAGGACCACATCGAGCATCAACAACAAGTTCTCAAACTCTTAAAGGATAACCTCACTTTGGCGTAGAATAAAATGAGACAACATGTAGATCAACATCGCAGCAAAAGAAGTTTTGATGTAGGTGACTGGATATTTCTATGACTACAACCATATAAGGAAATGTCCCTCAAGAAAACTAAGAAAGATAATAAATTATCGCCAACGTATTATGGTTTGTACAAGGTGTTACAAAAGATTGGTACTATGGCATACAAATTGGATCTTCCTGCATCTTCTCGAGTGCACCCAGTTTTCCATGTTTCATGCTTAAAGAAGGTTATAGGTGAGAATCTCCCAGTTCAAACAATATTGTCGGAACTTGACGAGGAAGGAAAAATCATATTGGAACCTGAAGCAGTCATGGAAACAAGAACCCGACAGCTATGAAATCGATCAAATTGAGAGTATCTCATCAAGTGGAAGAACTTACTCACTGAATATTCCACATGGGAGGATGAGAATTTTATACATAAGCATCCAAAACTACTCAAGCATTGAGGAAAAAACTTTTTAAAATATAGGGGCATGTTAGGTCCCTATACTACTAGTGTAACTCCTTATTGTTATTAGTGAAACCCCCTTATTATATTGTTGTGCCCATGTATTCCCAATATTGCTATTATTGTGCCCCATAGAAGCCCACTATTGTTATTGTTGTGCCCTTACATTATTATTTTTATGTTAGCTCTGATTATATTATGATCCCTTAGACTCCTATATATAGAAAAGGGGTCTTATCATTTGTATTATCCAGTTCATTTTTGTAATGTAAAGGAGGTTACCCCCTCAAAGAGGCTTATTTTGAAGGCGTTGATCTATCTTTCTTTCTATTTTGTGAGTTGCTTGAATAACAAAGTATTTGTGCATACTGATCATTATGCGATAAAATATTTAATGAATAAACCATTGACTAGTTGTAGAGTAACTAGGTGGTTGCTGTTTTTGCAAGAATTTAATGTTACTATTGTTGATAGACCAAGAAAATCTAATGTTGTAGCTGACTATCTTTCTAGACTAAATAATCCTAGTGAAGTAATTCCTGTTGATGATGATTTCCTTGATGAACATATTTTTGTTGTGTCAACAAAGTCTCCATGGTTTGCTAACATAGCTAACTATTTAGTCACTGGAAAAACACCACCTCACTTATCCACTCGTGAAAAGCGGAATATCATATTAAAAAGTGTTGCATATTCTTGGATCCAAGGAGACCTCTTTTACACTGGACTAGATCTTATCATTCATAGATGTGTAAGAGAGGAAGAAGTGTTTGATATACTGAAATCTTCCCATGATGAACCTTGTGGTGGTCACTTTGCTGATAAGAGAACTGCATATAAAATCTTACGCGTTGGATACTTTTGGCCTTCTTTGTTTAAGGATGCCAAATAGTATGTCAAGCGATGCGATAGCTGTCAGCGAATGGGTCAACCTATTCAAGCGAACGAAATACCTTTATGTCCTCATATTATGATTGAGCCCTTTTAAAAATGGGCTATTAACTTCGTAGGACTAATAAATCCAACATCCATGAATAAAAGGCATATATTGGTTTGCACTGATTTTGTTACAGAATGGGTAGAGGCTAAAGTTGTTTCTTTTGCTACAGAAAAAGTTGTTGTTGAATTTTTGTTAGTGAAATTTTTACCAGATTTAGTGTTCCTAGAGAGATTGTTACTAACAAAGTGTCGCAATTTATTTCTAATCTGGTACAGGAATTCATGGATCAATACAAAATTCGGCATAGGAAGTCCACTCCATATCACCCACAAGAAAACGTCCAAGTGGAGTCTACCAACAAGGTGATCGAATCCATCCTCACCAAAATAGTAAATCTGTATAGGAAGGATTGGGCCAGCTGGTTACCTAAAGCCTCATGGGCTTATCAAACCACTTGGCAGAAAAACACAGGAAATACACCATATGAGCTGGTATATGGGAAACAAGTTCTTTTGCTGATATAGTTCCAAATAAAAACTTTTCGAACAATAGTTCAATTGGGATTAGATCTCTTAGAAGAACAACAACAATGTCTATTGTAGTTAAATGAGTTAGATGAATTTCGAAGAGATGTTGTTCAATAGAATGTGTTAGTACAACAACAACGCAAAAAGTGGCATGACAAGTCTATCAGGAAGAAGAAGTTCCAACTAGGTGATTGGGTACTTCTTTATGACTCTAGATTTAAACATTTCAAAGCAAAATTCCATACACGTTGGATGGGACCTTATGAAGTAGTTAGAATTTTCGAGAATGGGGTTGTATAGATCAAAACTATTGATGGGCAAGATTCAGTATTCCTTTTGAACAGGCATAGACTCAAGGTATATTTTCAACCCCTCACAAAGGAAGACTTCATGCAGAAAGTGCAACAATAATCTGAGATAGAGATGGTAGGTGGATATGCCAACCTATTACAGATCTAATTCTTTCTTTCCAAAAATAAAGAAAAAAAATAATGACAAAAACTAAAAATAAAACAAGAAAAAAAAAAAATTCCTGCCATTGTGAAAATCAGTTTACTAACATGGTCACAGAAGGATCAGCCTGAAAACTAGCATGTTGGCAACAAGATTGAAATTCTAATAAGATGTGAATGTTGCATGATCTTTATATGTGCTAACTTTCGCCAAGAAGAACCAGGTTTTTAAGTGCAAGAACCAAGCCCTTATCCATTTTTGGGACAAATAACATGAAAATTTTATGCAAGAAACACTCAATTCCCACTGCATTTACTTTTGGTTCGACACTATTCAGGCAGATTTTTGAGGTGAAATTATTCCCTTCTTCTATTTCTTTTTCATAAATTCCCTTCTATTTTTTCTTCTTCATCCTATGGAAATGAACCTTCTCTTTCTTCTAAAGACACTGCCCCTATCCAATTTCTTTTTTTCCCTCTTTTCCGCTAAATTTATTTTCCCTTTCCCTTTTATTCCATATGCCCTCTTGGTGGTTTCACACTTGAATTTGTTGTTGAATTTCCTTCCCATTCTAAAATTTACTCCTTTCCAACTTCTTTTCTCCCTCATGGACTGTATTGCAGGATCTGATCGAAATTCATGGATTAGATCGGAAGGCATGAATAAATACTGAGAAACTTGCAAATAGAGCATCCTTTGGAAATCTCGCAAATCTTTCGAGATTCAACCCACAGATTGTATTTTTTTAGAAAACTTTTTCTGATATTCCACAACATCAATTAGTGTAGGAATAGTGATGTCCATTAGTACAAGAATGTATGTTCCAGTGCAAGAAAATGAAATCTAAGGTGTAGGAACATGCATTGTTGTGTGCCCCGAGCAGAAGAACATGTGCCCAGTGCAGGAAGAGCAGTAGCCTTCAGTGCAAGAATGTATGTTCAAGTGCAGGAAAAAATGATTGTTTAGTGCAAGAATGTATGTTCGAGTGCAAGAACCAACAATTCCTTAGTGCAAGAATATATGTTATGTTACAGGAATGTCTAGTGCAGGAACGCACACTTGAGACTAAATTTCAATCTAAGGATAAAAAGGGGATTTATTTTTATGTTTGGTACAAAAATCACTCTCAAGCACAACATACTGCACTACTTTAAAATGATGCCATGCAATGATTTTCCTTCATAAATGATTAGACTTTGTTCATCATTACTAATTAGGAAACATTTTTTAAGTACATGGACATTTAATTATGAAAACTTATCTCTATGTAAGTTAACATGTGTGCCTTGTATGAAATCATGAGTTGATCAAAGGATGGGTGCGAAAATTTCCCAGAATCCAACGTTCATTTTTTAAAATCCTGCTAATAATTAAATGATGACCCGCTCATATATAATACCTCGCATTATCTCACATAACTTCCTTCATTATTGCCTCCCACCACCAATCATTATTATTGCATGCACAATTAGATCAGGCTGCATCACATCCTTTACCAAGAAATGAGATTTTCATGAGTGTGGTCATTAAAGAAAAAATCAATATAGAAATGTCTAGTTCAATCGGTAATTTTGAATTTCTCAGTCCTAAACCCTGTGCTAATTAACTCTCTCAAATTTTGAGTAGTTGAGCAAATTCGAACAAGCAATGGCGCCTATTCGAATTGAACCATGGTATGTTAAGGAAGTAGAGCAAATGACAGAGTACAAGAACAGTCTTTCCATAATGCAGGAAGCGAGATTTCTCCCATTCTTACTAAAGTTTGATGGTTTTTATTCGTCCTTGGCATTAGAATTTTTCCAAACCTTTGATGAACGTAGAGCCAAGCTGGGGTCTCTAGAGTTTAATGTGATAGACCAGACTATTTTGCAGGCTACAGGGCTGCTGGTCACAGGCGAACAGTGGTTCAAGAAAGGAGAGCTCGAAAAAGGGGCTTGGCGTAGATTTGTAGTCAATAAAAAGCAAAAAGTGGACTGGAAAATCGGGCTGCAAAAAAGTGCTATGATCAAGAAATGGAAACACCTATTGTACATTCTGCATAAGTTCCTCACCTGTGAAGGATGATATTCCCTAACCTTCCTATATCACATATGCTTGCTGTTACACTTTGATCCAGGTAAGTTGATTAATTTTCCTCACTTCTTGCTTAAAAGTTTGGAAAAAGTGTCCAAGGGTGTTTAGAAAAGTCAAGAGAGTCAGGTTAGGTTCAAGCTATATCATTACGAGTTGATCTAAATTCTGGTTAGGAAGGAATTAGAGAGTAAAATTGTGACCTGGGAAGGGTTCTTGAAGGAATTACAAGGAGGAAACATAGTGAAGTCACCTAGGAAGAAGGGTAAGAGTAGGAAGGAAGAATCTGGACAGACAGATAAAACTCTCATGTCGCAAACTAGTAAGAAGAAAAAGACCCTACCTAAGGAACCAATGTTGGAAGAGAAACAAGCACCCATAACTGAAACCCCTCGCCCTTTGAAGAGAATAACTAGAAGTCCTGTTAAGAATAGGTTTTCCTCCTCGAGAGAGGGCCATACTCAATCAACCTCTCCAATAAATGTAGATGATTTTCAACCTAGTTCATCGAATGAGAACAATCTCTTGCTCCTTGCAGATGATGCGGTTCACACAGTGCTTAGTGCAGGATACCTCGAAGAGGAAGATGTTACTCCTCTGTCAGTGTTAGTTGGAAAAATGAAGAAGAGGAAAGCTTCTAAGATACCAGATGTTAGTACAGGGAAGGGTCCAGCAAAGGGTCAAGGTGATAAAGTGCAACGTAATGTTGAAGTACAGGGAGATGAAATACAATGTGAGGATGATGAGACACCCTATGATGTTGAAATGTCGAATATTGATATACAAGATGATATTGGTCTTGACGACACCAACACTTGCTTCGAGTCAACAGTTGAGAAGATTCTGACACAAGAGGAATTCGTTAAGGAGGATTCCACTCTCAATTTGAATAGTTAGGTTGAGGAGCTAAAGAGACGTATTTATAGACTCAAAGTTTTAAATCATGTCGTGAAAGAACAAGGTGTAGTGCAACAGAATAAGAATGCTAAATTTGAAGGGGAAGTGCAAGAACGAAAATGATAGGAAAGAGTGTGGAAGTTTTTAGCTTTGAAATTCTATGGTCGACTCGGGAAATTGGTCAAATGATTCAAGAGGGCTCGAACAAAGAAGCAAAGGATGATGAAGACAAGAAATAGCATACATATACAAGACTAAAGGAAGGTCTCCATGTGTTTTTTTGTAGAGGGAAGTGTAACGTTGTGTGAGGACACACAATAGGATAGGGATGGGAGGATGTTGGTGGCTAGAATTGTCCTACCTTTTGGTCTCTATCCTATCCCAAACACACCACCTTAACCCTTGTTTTAACCCTGAAAACCTATCTATTCCTGTACTTTTTCCCAATTACACACATTCCTACACTCCTCTTATGTTTTTCATATTCAAAGTTTATATATGTACTTAATCATTAAATTACAGGTTTTATGTCTTAAAATTTATTTGCAACTAATACATTCCTTTCCTAAGTAATTCGATGGAACCAAGTATTAATCTATGTGAAATATTGGGTTGGTACATGAATCGTGCTTGTACCGGTCAACAGTCTTGCACTTTCGAGGAAGATGTCAATTTTTGTTTGACTCACCGCTTATGGACATGATATCTCAATAGACCGAGCATATTTCTTTTCTAAGAGATCAGTTTCCTTGTTGGGCTCGACCTTTAGAGAATAAGGTGGGATATGAAGGTTGGACTTCGGTTGTGAAACCCTTGTTTAGACTTTTTGCGAACAGCCGAAACGCTTAATATATCATGTTTTTATATTTTTGTTGCGGCTAAGAGCCAAAGCATGTATTTAATAGGGTTTCTCCATAGACGTTAGGAAGCGATGTTGTGTTAAACTTTTTCTACCATTTGTAATTTCTGAGTATCGCCATTTCTGGGTTGGATCAGGGATCCACGATGTGTATTTGCTCTTTTTGAAACTTAATACAAAGGAACATGCTAGTTGTGAAGTTCTTTGTCTCGATATCATTGTGATGCTCCATTTGAGCACTTGAAGTTTTGCATTTCATTACAGGGAAATGAGCTGGTTGGCTAGGGCCCAGCCAACCCAACTCGTTCTCCCTTTGTTAAAGGTGTGTTAGATTTATTTTCATGCAAGGTTAGTGAAGCAAATCATGTTTGGATTCTTTTATAGATGATGAACTTTAATTTCTTTCAAGCTGTGTGATCTGGATCTAGGTGTGTGCATGGTTCATTTGCATTTGATTTTATTTCCTTCCGTTCTTTCCTACAAATGCATGTTGCCTTCTTATTTACAAAGTAAATGTACATCTAGCTTCCTGTACCGGTGTTTTTTTGTTTCAACAAGTTGAAAGTTTCCTTTACTCATTGCAGCGAGGCATTCTTATTTTTGCAGGTCTGTTATTCTTCCGCAGATAATGTTTGACTTTTTAGTGAAGCATATTCCAATATTCAAGTTCAGATTTAGATTATATTAATGTCAATACGCTTTCACTAAAACACTGTTGAATTATTTGGATTTGTACCTACACTCATTTCTAGACTTAATACTAACTTTATCAGAAGGATTCCCTGAGTTAAAATTATTATTTGTATAAGGGTACAGATCTAATTTACTCAATGAGCATTCATCTTAGGAAAGAGCTTGCTGATGTTTGGGTCAAAGTAGTTTCCAAGTAAAACGGTTTCTTATTTCAATAGAAATTTCCTTTGGCTGTGAAAGCACCTTTCATTTCTGAGCATATGATTAGTTAATGATCCATTTTTATTATAGAGGTTCACTTTACAATTCTGTTTTCACCTTTCATTTATTTTCTTAGTTAACACACTTTTATTTCTTGCAACCAATTTGGAAACCAAGTACAGGGACTCTAGTTTCATAGTACATGAACCTCTATTCTAGTACAGGAATTGACATTCCAAGTACAGGAATAGAGTGCTCTAGTACAAAGGCTAAAATCTCTCATATGCAGGTCAATATCTTCAGTAAGGGTCCAATATATATACTTCCAGTATAGAAGCTTCGCTCTAGTACAGGAACAACGTTCCAATACAAGATCCTTGTTGCGGTATAGGAATGACAACTTGGTACAGGAAGGAAAACCTTGAGGAAGACATACATCTTGATTAGTTCGATCATTCTTCCGACTTACAAACATACTGAAGAGAATCTCAAATAGTTATTTTATCAATTCAGATTGTTCATGACGAATTGAGAGTTTCCTTTATTTTTTTGCAAAGCACATTCTTTTCATTCAACACCAGAGTTTTCTTGGTATTCATTGTCGTGTGATCTTTCCTTTTGAGTCTTCAATTTGTAATCAAAGAAGTAGGAATACAATTAGAGAAGGTTCATATCATTTCTTGGCATTTTTTGTGCTACACCTTGAAGTGTACAAAACGTCGGGTTGACAAATTAAGTGTTGAAAGGAGTTTGTTGAAATGAAATTCTTGCACCCAACATTAGGCATTTCTATCTACTTGGGATTAAAAATATGAGAGAGACTTCTACAAGTGAATATATTTATGAACTTGTTCTTAATAGTTTGAAGGAAAGTGGTATGGATTATTTAATGATTGCAAAAAAGTTGGTATGTGTTGCAGCAGATGGAGCATCTATAATGCAACGACAAAGGAGTGGCCTTTGTGTTAGACTACAACTATCAGCTTTGCCATATATGCTTAATATTCATTGTGTGTCTCACAAGATGAATCTTGCATTTAAAATAGTAAGTAAGATTGCATTAGTTTCAAAATTTGAATATCTTGTACATGAGACTCATGCATACTTTTCTCGTAGTCCCAAATAATTTTCAGAGTTTCAAAAATTTGTAGACGGTGTTACAGATGGAAACAAAATATTGAAAGATGTTGATACAATATGGATCTCATTAAATAGACCAGCTCAAAGACTATCTAGTGAGTCAAATCTTTGGTAGGGTTGATGTATGAAAATGGCTATAATGTAGACAAAGCTCGAGATCTTCTTTTTCTACTAACTAATATAGGGACATCATTGACATTGGCTGGAATTCTTCCTATCCTACATGAAATGAATGTCCTTGTGAAAATTTCTAAGAATCACACAATGTATATTAAATAATACACAAATGCAAGAAAGTTAGCATGCCCTGCATTGGATAATTTGTATATGATGCTAGAGTTTTATACTAGTCCACAATTTACAAGTTGGATTAAGATTATCAATATAAAAAACACTGATTTTTTTTTATGTTTAATGAAAAAGGGATATATGTATTGCAGTGCATGGGTAGATGGTTCCCTTTCATTATATTAGTAAGATGGGATGAATCACCAAAGAGTGCCCTGTGTCAAGAGATCAATTTGATAAAATTGTGATTTTAGTGAGGTAAAGTTGATAGAAATTACAAGATCACTATCATCAGAGATAAGAGAATGATTTACTCGAGATAAATTGTTGAAGGCCATGTGTGTGGTATACCCTCAATATTGCAACAATTGTCAATGTCCAAGAAATTTAAAAGTTGATTTCAAAAGAGATTAAAATTTTTAGTAGACCACTTTTGCAAGAAAGTCTTGGTACATGGAGAACATATTGAAGGTATATATTCATCAAAATTGTTTAAATACGGTGGATGCTTTCCTGAAAAAATGTTGAAGAAATATCTTGTTTTGGAGAATCCTAATGAAAATGGTGCTATAACAAGATTATGGACTACTTTAAGTGCTAGCTAATACCTGCAAGAAAACATATCGGAATATTTCAAATTAGCATATTTGTGTCAAACCATGATTTTGGGATCAGTGGAGGATGAGAGAATGTTTAGTGCACTATCATTCTTGAAGTCAAAGTTGAAAAACAAGCTTGATAAACCTATGGATACATGTTTAAGATTATATGTAACAAAGTGTGACATTAAAAATTTTCCATATGAAGAGCACTAGCTCTTTGGTGACCAAGTTGTGATAGAAGGGGACAAAACAATATAACAAATTTATATAATGAACTTGATATAGAACATAATGTTTTCGAGGCTCATAATGACAGTTCATTGGAATAAGATCATGTTTACAATGTAGAAAATGAGGACCAAGATGAGAACTAGGAAATTGATATACCTTAAGACATAATCTAATTTGATATATGTGAGGGGACTCTTATTTTGGTATACATGTTCCAAAGATCATGAAAGATTACTATATGTCAATTTTAGGGAAAAATAGGTTCTATATTTTTTATTTTTCATTGTAACATTGTAGCTACATTTCTTTGATGCGTGTTATTTTAAGATTGATGATTCATATTTCATCATTACGTTGTTTGTTTCTTATCTGTGACAAGAAATGAAGTTAGATTTAATGAAGCTAGGACCTATTTCTTTTCACATAGATAGTATATGACTAGTATTAAATGATAAATAACTAATTTAACAAGACTAGCAAAAAGCATTGATGGGCTCATTCAAGTACATGAAACCATCTTGATGTTTAGCTCCAATATCTTGGAAAAATGTTAGGTCTCTATGATACTAGTGATTCCCCCATTACTATTGTCATTGTATCCCTTATTGTTATTATTGTGCCCCATAGAAGTCCACTATTGTTATTTTTGTGCCCTTATATTATTATTGTTAGGTTGGCTTTGGTTATATTGTGACCCCTTAGACTACTATATATAGAAAGGAAGTTTTATCATGTGTATCATCCAAGAATTGTTCATTTGTGTAATGTAAAGGAGGTTGTTCCCTCAAAGAGGCTGATTTCTAAGTCGTTGATCTATCTTTTCTATCGTTTTGTGAGCTGGTTTCATAACATTTGGTATCAGAGCTTGGATTCTAGCATTTCGTTGCTCCAAATAGGTCATCATGGAATTTTCACTATAAATTTTTTTCTACGAGGTTTCAAAAGTGAAAAACAAAACCCATTTGAGCCGAAATCGCTTGGAACTGTGGGTCCAAAATTCAGATCTTGTCTCGCTATATTTTCGGAGATATGATCCAAGGAAGTTAGGGATTTTAGAGGATCCTGAATTATATCTCAAATAGGTGACCTGGGTAAAATCATCATAACTAGTTTTCAGAGCATCAGATTGAAATTGCATAAAAATTTACAGAATGAGGATGGACTGTAGTTTTCTGTGTATCAGTTTCAGATCCTAAGGTCAAAACCATGACACGTGGTACTTCGTACAAGCTCACTCTACTGAATCAGTCTATAATCAGGTCATCATGGGCGATTTGGCATAACTCTTCATTAAATAATCCAATCTTGATCATACTTATGGGATTAGAAAGAGTACTTAGAGGGTTACCACAAGAAGTAATTTCAGACCTTGGAGATCCAAAATTACAGAGATACAACAGATTCAATATCGAACTCCTATAAAGTGAAAAAAAGATGTGTAGTTTTTTTAATTTTTGGATAAATTTGGTTTGAAAAAGTAGTTTGAAGGAATTAAAAGGGCATAGTGAAGCATTATTATCAGTAATTGATACCCTGAAGAAAGAAAATGGAAACACCTAATAAGCAACCTGAAAGCTCTAGCATGACTCATGAAGAAGAGGAAGAAATGCAACATGATATATCAAAATTACGAGACCAAGTGCAACAAATTTCACTTGCACAAAAAGTAACAGAAGCTAAGATGGATGGCTTAAAGAAAGATGTAGAAGCTAATATGTATGGTGTGGAAGCTAAGATGGATGGTTTAAAGGTGTAGAAGCTAAGATGAATGATGTAGAAGCTAAGATGGATGACGTGGAAGCTAAGATGGATGGCATGGAAGCTAAGATGGATGATTTAAAGAAAGGCGTGGAAGCTAAGATCGAAGATTTGAAGATGGATTTGACAAAGCTTCTAAAGAAAGAACAATGAGGCATAATTGCACAATTATGTTCACTAGAGGTTCCCACATCGAAATCATCTATTTCTCCAGATCTCCAAAAAGTCTTAGACAATCATTCCAAGGTATTTGAGACTCCCAAAATCCTCCCACCTATTCGTGATCATGATCATGCTATTCATTTGATTCCAGGAAGTGTTCCTCCAAACATCAAGCCTACAAATATGCCTATGCCCCTATGCCCAAAAGAGTGAAATTGAACATATGGTTGCAGAAATGCTAGAGGCTCGTATAATTCAACCTAGTCAAAGTTATTTCTCTACTCCAGCAGTATTGATTCATAAGAAGGATGGATCATGGCCCATGTGTCCAGATTATAGGGAGCTCAACAAGCTCACTATTAAATATAAATTTCCCATTCCTGTCATGGATGAATTATTGGATGAACTGCATGGATCAATTTACTTCAGCAAGTTAGATCTTCGTTCAGTATATCATCAAATCATAATGAAAACTAAAGACATTCCAAAAACAACATTTAGAACTCATGAGGGTCATTATGAATTTTTGGTCATGCCTTTTTGCCTTGCCAATGCACCTTCTACATTTGAAGGTTTGATGAATTCCATTTTCAAACCTTTCCTTAGAAAAAAATTGTTTTTATTTTTTGATGATATACTAATCTACAACAAGTCTTGGAAGGATCATGTTCAACATGTTGATAGGGTGCTAAAACTATTGGAGGAGAAACAATTATATGCGAAAAACTCCAAATGTTTCTTTGGAATACAAGAGGTGGAATATCTGGGCCATATTGTATCTCATGAAGGTGTTAAGGTAGACCCTAGAAAAATTAAAACCATTAAGGAATGGAAAATCCCCACATCCATAAAGCATCTACGAGTATTTCTCGGGTTGACAGGGTATTATCACAAGTTTGTTAAGAATTATGGGAGAATAACATGACCTCTAACAACATTGTTGAAGAAAGACTCATTTTCATGGACTCCCGAAGCAATGAAGGGCTTTGAACATCTTAAAGAGGCAATGTTCCAAGAACCGGTCTTAGCTACACCGGACTTCACAAAAACCTTTATTGTGGAATGTGATGCCTCAGAAAATGGAATTTGTGTTGTTTTAATGCAAGAAGAAAGACCCATTGCTTTTGAAATTCGTCCAATCAAAGGAAAGTATTTACACAAAGCTATTTAGGAGAAGGAAATGTTGGCAATACTACATGCACTTAAGAAATGGTGACCCTACCCAATGGGAAGACAATTCAAGGTAAAAACTAATCATGATAGTCTTAAATACTTTTTAGAACAAAGATCATCTTTAGAAGAGTAGCAAAAATGGGTCACAAAGATGTTGGGTTATGCCTTTGAAATCATCTACAAAAAAGGGAAGCAAAATGTTGTGGCAGATGCACTCTCAAGAAAGGATGAGAATGTGGAAGAATTTCTTTGCACCATTTCTATTGTCCAACAAGATTGGATAAATGAAGCAAGGGATGAATGGAAGAATGATGAAGAAGTGTGGGCACTCATTCAAAAGATACAACAAGATCCTAGTACATCCGATACATTTAGCTGGAAAAATGATTCGTTATGGTACAAAGATTGGTTATACCTATGTAAGAATTCCTAACTCAAACAAAAGATTCTTAGGGAATTGCACACCTATCCCTTAGGAGGGAACTCAAGATTTCTAAAAACTTACCACAAGGTTAAGAAGGAATTTTTTTGGGATGACCTTAAATCAGATATTCAAATTTTTGTGGCAAAATGTTTGGTTTGCCAACAAAATAAAGTTGAAACAATTAAGACCCCAATTCTATTACAACCTTTATCCATTCCAAGCCAACATTGGGAGGAGGTTTTAATGGATTTTATCACAAGTTTACCTAAGTCTGAAGGAAAGAGTGTTATCATGTTGGCAGCTGATAGACTTACCAAGTATGCACACTTTTGTGCATTATCTCATCCATTTAAAGCGAGTATAGTTTCTACTGCATTTATGGAAACAATCCAAAAGCTACATGGAAACCCAAAGATTATTGTAAGCGAGAGAGATCCCATTTTCATTGGAAATATTTGGACAAAATTATATTCTTGTCTTAGTACTCAGTTAGCTAATAGCTCATCTTATCATCCTCAATCTGATGGGCAAATTGAGATAGTAAACAAATGCTTGGAAGGATATCTTCATTGCTTTGTATCTGATAAACAGACACAATGGGTCAAATGGTTTCCTCTAGCTAAATGGTGGTATAACACATCCTTCCATACTGCAACAAAAATGACTCCATTTATGGCACTTTATGGATATCATCCACCATCCATCACATCACATTTAATAGAAAATTCTAAGGTTCAAGAAGTGGAAGATCACATCGAGCATCAACAACAAGTTCTCCAACTCTTAAAGGATAACCTCACCTTGGTGCAGAATAGAATGAAATAGCAGGCAGATCAACATCACAGCGAAAGAAGTTTTGATGTAGATATTTGGGTATTCGTATGGATACAACCATATAAACAAATGTCCCTCAAGCAAGCTAAGAAGGATAATGAATTATCAGCAAAGTATTTTGGTTCGTACAAGCTATTGCAAAAGATAGGTACTATGGCATACAAATTGGTGCTCCTGCAGCTTCTCGAGTGCACCTAGTTTTCCATGTGTCATGCTTAAAAAAGGTTATAGGTGACAAGCTCCCAGTTAAAACAATATTTCTAGAACTTGATGAGGAAGGAAAAATCATATTGGAACTTGAAGCAGTCAAACAAACAAGAACTCAACAGCGACGAAATTGATCAATTTCAAATTATCTCATCAAGTGGAAGAACTTACCCATTGAACATTCCACATGGGAGGATGAGAATTTTATACAAAAGCATCCAGAACTACTCAAGCGTTGACGACAACACTTTTTTGAAGGAGAAGGGCATGTTAGGTCCCTATAATACTAGTGATTCCCACATTACTATTGTCATTGTATCCCTTATTGTTATTGGTGTGCCCCTATTGTCCCCATATTGTTATTATTGTGCCCCATAGAAGCCCACTATTGTTATTTTTGTGCCCTTATATTATTATTGTTAGGTCGGCTTTGGTTATATTGTGACCCCTTAGACTCCTATATATAGAAAAGAGGTTTTCTCATTTGTATCATCAAAGAATTGTTCATTTGTGTAATGTAAAGGAGGTTGACCCCTCGAAGAGGCTAATTTCTAAGTCGTTGATCTATCTTTTCTATATTTATGTGAGATGTTTCATAACAAAAAATTTAATGGTTTATATGTTTCTTGTGTTTGGGGCATTTTTTTGAGTTTTTAGTTTTGTTTTGGTCAAAGATTATTTTAGTCCTTTGAATGATTTTGGTTCTTATTTCGTGCTTAGATTGATAGATCTAGTTTTATAATTATTATTATTTTCTTTATATATTTGGTGGTTTGAAGAAATTTGTTTTTATTTCCTTTCACTTTGTGGTAGGACATTCACTTTTAGAATCTAGTAGACTACTATGCTTATTTTATATTTTCTTGGAAAATAATTATTGATATTTGGAAAGGGAAATGAGCCATGGGTATTTAAGAGAAGAGAAAAATGGTTTATGTACTATGTTATTGCATATTCATCGTAGGAGACCATTGGAATGAGATTGATAGTCTTTTGTCTAGAGCCTTGTCAGTCATCTGTCGACCATGATTTCAATTCTTTCAAGTACTAAGTTGTTTGGGTCCCCACATGCCCTTAGGACCATTAAGGGATGAGTTAACATAAGTCAGACCAACTCATGCCCCGAATATACTTTTTGCCTATTGATGTAAGTCTTTTGTTACCAATTCTTATTACCAACAAAATTCTACCACAACATGTTACATATCCCAACTTGAATACAACACTTCTCATCTTCCTTTTACATAAATGCTCTATGGATCTCCCTAATATACTTTCCCAATACCAATGTCCCTTCTAGGTAGGTCTCTCCACCATACCACTAATCGCACAATAGACACACACTACTAACTACCACGTTCTATAAATCTCTCCAGTATCAATTATTGGTGTCTATGTCACACTCAACCAATATAGTATTGTAGGTCTATTTTTTTATAATATATTTATTTTTTGTTATTTTGTGTCTTTGACTTTAGCACCATCTTGTATTTCAACATTTATAGGTAGTGACCAATGGTTACTTTGACAAAATATTAGCAACTCAAATGTCGACATAATTATTGATTACAAGAATGTGGCATTCAATATCACAAAAGGAGTTATTGATTTTTCTTCATTACATGAAGGTTGATTGAATTGGCATTAAATTGTTGCCTATCTAGTAGTGTTCAAATTTAGTATTTAGTGTCTTACGTGATCATGTCATTTTTTTTTAAAGTTCAATTTTTGTTAGGGATATTTCTTTGTTGGGATATGAAAAGGATTATATGAGGGGTCTAAGTGGTTAGATGTTAAGATTTATAAAGGGTGTTATTTTGTATTGGTACTAGAAATGAAGTTAGATTTGATTTGTGATTGGAAATAAAGTTGGATTTGATGAAGCTGGGGCCTATTTCTTTTCACATAGATAGTGTCCTAGTATTGAATGATAAATAACTAATTTAAGAAGGCTGGCGCTTATCAATAATGGGCTTATTCAAGTACATGGCATTGCACTGATGTCTAGCTTTGATATCTTAAATTTTTTTAGTGGCTTTTCTAATTGTTTGTTGCTTGTGTTTAGAGGATTTTGTCAAGTTTGAAAATTTTGGTTTGTTTTGGTCAAATATTTTGTTAGTCCCTTGAATGCGTATAGTTCTCATTTCATGCATAGATCAATATATATAGTTTTATTATTATAATTATTATTATTTTTTTATATATATTTGGTGATCTGAGGAAAGACATTTTATTTCCTTTCACTTTATGGCATGATTTAAACATCTTCACCTTTTAGAATATAGTAAAATATTATTCTTATTTTATATTTTTTTGGAAAAGAATTATTGATATTTGGAAAGGGAAATAAGCCCTGGGTAGCTAAGTGAAGAGAAAAAAAGACTATGTATTAGGTTCTTACGCATTCATCATAGGAGACCTATTGGCATGAGACCGACATTCCTTTTATGCAATTACACTTTTGATGCCAAGGCTAAAAGAAAATATGTTTGTTTCCTTTGAAGGTGAATTTTTTTTTTTTGCTTGTTGCATAATTTTCTATGACTACTATCATATGCCTTTCAGACTTCATGGGTAAGAAGACTAATCTGTGTGCAGATCTAGAATCACATGAGTAGAAGCTATGTTTTCATATTTCAATATTCATAAACATGTGTAAGGGTACCAATATGTGGAGAAGAACTTGATTCTCAAGATGCCTTAGCCATGGGTTTAAAACATTCCTCTAGGTAATTCAAACTCTTCTTAAAGCACAAATATAAGTTTATTGTTCATCAAAAGTGCATGTTCATGTGAAATTCTGTATATGTGTAAGAAATGCATGTTCACATAAAGTAATGAAGCACCAAAACTTCCAAATTCCAGAGGAAATCAATGATATTTGAAAAACAACACTGTTGGAGCATCTCTAACAATATATTTAGCTTTCACTTCTCATTTTTTGAATTTTCTAGATATGTACTGGTAGAGTTTGGTTGCAACAAATTCGATTATTAAGTTTGTATCACCATCTAATGTTTTCTATATTATTATAAGCTGCAAAACTTTAGATTATTATCTTTCTATAATGATTGATTTAAAAATATGTAAGTTATCATTTTGCATTTTGTCTTTTTCTGTGAATTAGATGTAATATAGACCCCTTTGGATTAGGATATTTGTAATTTTTTAGTCCTTGTGTGCTTTTGGTTTCATTTCTTTATTTTTCTTTTTCTAATAATTTATGATTCATGCGAACAAGAATTTTTCCCATACCAAACAAGCATCTAGTATGAAGATGAAGCATTGTGTTTATGAACCATATAATAGATCTTAGAAGCTTTCTCTTTTTTAGGGCCAACACATGTTCTAGTTGTTCATGGTCTAGATGAGAATGATGATGAAGAGATGATACATTATGAATTTTCCAAGCACGCTCCTATAAAAGTAACCATGATATATTTGATTACTCTTCTTCATGTGATTAATGAATAAGTTACTCTTTCGAGGTGATAAGTGTCACAAACTAACTTTTTTGTAATTTGACTTATTCATGACCAAATTTACTCATGTTTCAAGGGGATTTTCATTTGTACCTTTTCATTCGGTATTGAGTTTCATACATTTATTTATGAAAACTCCAAAGTTGATTCCCATTCTTTCCTACTAATTTTACTTTCCATATGCATAGTTTATTTTTATATGCATGAGTATCCTTCTAGGTTAAAGAAGTAACAAAGGCATTGGAAAAACTAATGGAGAAAAATTGGAAAAGAATGGTCAAGTCTTGAGGGTTGCATATGCAAATAGTATTCATGGTCCAGGCTCCTCTGCTGGTACTTCTCAGTCCAACAACCTTGTGGTGTTGCAATTGAAGTTGCAAACTATGCACATCAGGTTTGTTATTACATCATCTTGTTTTCTTAACATCATCTAAGTTTTCAAGAAAAACATTTTTTTTGTTGTATAATTTTGTTGCACTAGCTTTCAAGACAAAAAATTAGTTCTCTTTGTAATGTGCATAAGTTAATAGGTGCTACTACTTGATGCAATACAATGCTAAATAAAAAATGGGTTGCGAGGAAATTGTGCCAGATTCTACCTCCATTGTCTAAAGTATCATTATTTTTACATTGTACATTTATTTCTTTTTGCAATATAGCTTTTCTGGATGGGCACATAAGGAGTACAACCAGGATGATAAACAACACATTGAAGGCAAAATGATGGGCACAAATGTTGAAGGTTACGATGCAAGAAATTTAGCTATTAATCCTTCTGAAGGAGGCATGGTTTCTTAGTATGGGTTAGGTTGGGATGAAGCATCTGGGTTTTACTATGATGGTCATACTGGTATGCATTTATTTTGTCTCATATTACCCTTCTTTTGCTAGGTTTTTTTTCATGAGTTCACGCCCTTCAAATGTTAGGTATTATCATTGAGTACTAGTTATGTAGTTTGGCCAATATTTATTATGGATGAGACTTGCAACACTAAACACTAGTCATATGCTCATTACCTTAATTTTTTGGAGAATCGTGTGGGGCTCTATTATGATGCTAATAATGGTGCTTGGTATTCCTACAACCAAGAGACACAACAGTATGTGCCTTATATGGATCAAGCTAGTGACATGAATAATACATTAAGCAAGTCTACTGAGGGGGAAACTAATCATCGAAAAGTGGTCATTTAAGCTCTGACTACAACAATCATTGCTAATAATGAAGCTTTAGAAAAACAACCCTCTTTGCCAAATGATGTCCAGGATACTACAAATATTGCACAGGAAACTACAAAGAAAGATGAGTAAAAATTAAAAGAAATTAAGTTGGCCTCTAAAGGAAATATATTGGCTACTAAGAAGAAAATCAACATTGTCTTGACAATGTGGAAGCAATGTAATCATGAAGGGTGGGTTGCTCAGAATGTCCTAGATGATGATTCCTCTCCAGCAACATTATCTACCTCTTTAGATGAGAAGCATAATAATACTAATAATGCAAATATATCCTAGATGATGATTCCTCTCCAACAACATTACCTACCTCTTCAAATGAGAAGGGCATAATAATACTAATAATACAAATATGTCTGGTAAAGGTGTAAGTGCTCCAAAATTTAAGTCTAACATGGTAAATTCCAAATAAGCTAATTAGGGATTGTCATATCTAAGACGTGGAGCATGAAATCCATTTGGTGGTAATTATACTCCATTCCATATTGCATTAAATCCAAATCCTGTGCCCATTAGTAGTAGTGTTGGTGGTATAATAAGGGATGTGATTAGAGAATTAACAAGAGGAGTGGTGAGAATAGCTGTAAACTTTTCAAGATCTACTAGAGTAGCAATATCTAGATCATCAATGGTTGGACCAAGTGTGGTTTGTGAGGCTAGTACTATTTCAATTCCTTTCAAGATAGATGCATATTCATTAGGCTATTATGGACCAATGTCTGGAACAAAACATAGGTTTTATGAAGCTCCTCAATCAGGTTATAGAGATAGAGAAACAAAAAGGCATAGTTTTTATGGATCATCATCTACTACAAACAATCTATTAGACTTAGAGCCTGGAGAAAAAAGTAAGATTTCATTGCTTGTATTTTGATATTTTATCAATGTTTCTTAGTGTTAGTTTTTACTTTAGAAATTATTTTTTCTTAGGTTTATTATACAAATTCTAGAAGACTTTGTTCATGTTATATTATTGTATTTGCACATCTATCTCACTAGAAAAGCAAACTGCAATTCTGTCATTTAATCATCCATTGAGAGTTATTTTTTCTTTAGCACATAGAAATGTGCTTGAATATTTACTGAAATGTTATATTACCATAGTTTCACTTTTAACTCACCAGAAATGCAATTTACAAATTTACCATTATATCATTCATTTCTAGTTAGTTTTGGTTGCTACATAGAAACATGACTATAAGATATGGCTTTTGCAATTTTCCACATTGAGAAATTCCATTATTTTCAAGTCTTGGAGGTAGAGGAAAAGGCTCTGACATGCCCTTTCCCCCAGGTATTGGTGAAATGACGTCTGGGTCAATGTTGCCAGGAGGTGAAGCTCAAAGTTATGAGGTCATCATCTCTAACAAAGCTATTGATGAAAGTAATGTGGGGAATCGCATGTTGAGAAACACGGGTTGGCAAGAATCCTAGGTATGTGAGACTGATTTTTTAGTGCACAACATGCATTAATCTATTTTTTAACCCTAGTTGGTTGTCTCTTAAATCTTGATCCTGTAATGATATGGATTGGTTCAAGGACTTGGCAAGGATGGTACCTAGATTATAGAGCCTATACAAGCAAAAATTACAAAAGATAGAGTTGGTCCAGGTATTCAAACACAATGGAATGTTAATCCTTAGTTTTAGACTCATTCTGGAGACAGTTATGGATTTGTATATAGAAAAAATCTCTGGCTAGATTTCATGAAATGGCCTAGTTGTAGACTAGCCAATGATTGTCTCATATTTTATTTGCTTGTGGCAACTCATATTGTTACCTTCCAAATTATTTTAACCTCAACAGGAAGCTCCCACCCAATTCTACTTCCAATTCGGACCTATGGATAAATAAAGTGACTAAGCTTTGGGCGGGTCTATTCTAGTTGCTTCTAGGTCTCAATTTGAGCAAGATGGTATTTTTTCTAATTTTTTTTCTTGACATTATTGGAGGAGTTATATGCATGGTGTGATTGTAGGGGCCTACATTCTCACTCTTTTTGTTGTGAGTGAAACCCTTGATGCTAACATGTCTCTAGGTAATACTTTTATTTATGGACTATGCATTTGGGCTCTATTGATTTCCATTGCTTCATTTTTTTATTCCCTTATTTCATGTCATTCTTGTTTGGTGACTTTGGTCACATGGTTGAATTTTAAGTAGGGCATGCCACACCAATATATAACTTTGAAATCTACATTGTTTTGTCACATGGTTATGTTATGGTGTTGGCTAGGAAGGTCAAAGAATTCATCCAAGGCTCTACTTTGTGCATTTTTGGGATTAAGTCAGAAGTCACAAGATTGGCTAGATGCATGGGAACTCTCCTTTCCATTCCTATTTAAGACACATTAGTACGATGACTTGATGATCCCATTATGGGAATTTTGAGGTTTAAAATGGGCCTCCTAAGAAAAATGTACAACCAAAATAAACTTTATAAGAACCAATAGGATTCAAGATGATGATGTCGAACATGGGGGATGACTCACCATTTTTGGAGTAAAAAAGTAAAAAGATTAAAAATAATAACATAATAAAACTATTTTTTCAACTTATCTCCCTAAGGTTTTACTCAAATTTTGAGCAGGAGTACTCGTTGGATGCAAAATTTAATTCCTCATCCAAGGAGTACCCATGTTGCATACTTTCTACGGACCCTGCTACACGAAAAATGAGAAATACATGAAAAAAACATGATTGCAATCACATTTTTCATGTATTTCTTAAAGTATGCAACATGGGTAATCCCCGGATGAGGAATCAATTTTTTTATCCAACGAGTGTTTCTGCTCGAAATTTGAGTAAACACATAGGGAGATAAGTTGAAAAAATAGTTATTTTTTTCCCTCTAAAAATTGATGATGTAATCTAATCTTATTTTATTATTTCCACTATTATTTTATAATTTCCTTAGGAGGCCCATTTTAGACCTCAAAATTCCCCTAATGTTTTGTGTAATTAAATTACTTACTATTATCAAAGGATATAGGCAAACCTCGTGTTTATCAATCTAAAGATCTTTTCCTATTTGGATTGAGTACATTAATCCTCAGTCCAATCAATGAATTATGGCAGTCTAACTAATTGATATTGTATATCCTCTTTTTTTCCACAATAATCATTGAAGTTCCTATGCAAGAACTTGAAATCTGAAAATGATAGCATGAAACATGCATCATCTGTGTCTTTTTCTTGATCTTTCCATATACTTTTGCCTCATTCTATGATAATCCATTCAACCTCTCAAATATTTTAGAAATTATTTACTTTAATTTCTAAATGGAAAAGATACATACTTCTCTCATGTTTCTAATGCATTCGGTTGCTATGGATTTATCATTTGGTCTCGATCTAAAGTTGTTTCATATGCCTTAAAACAAAGAAACTGGAGTGATCTCACTCTAAATTCTTCAACCTGAGTTATACAAGAATTCTTTATGTTTATTGGATTGATAGTCTGTATCCATACAAAATTTTAGGGGTGAACCTTAGCCCATAGGCAAAATGACAAACACTCTAACTTGGAACTAGACTATACATTGCCTTACCAAAATTATGTGTGTTGGTACCAAGTTTTAATATACACGCAATAATTATAATATAACAATTAAAACAAGAAATGAATTGAAACATCCTAACTAAATTACATTACTAACCTTTCAACCATTATGACTAGTCAATACTAAGTACACCATCACATGGCTTTGTAATTATATCATTCATTTCATATCCTCCCCTTTTTTTAATACATGAGAATATATTTATATTCCATCTGAGGAATATACATATTTCAGCGCTCAAGGGATTGCTTAGACAACAAGGCTCATAGCCATTACAAGAAATAATCATTATGAGTTCAACACATTGTCACATGCATGATTTCTCCCTACCACCTACGCTAAAGTACCTAATTGACCTTCCATGAGAAATATCTTTATATTCCATATAAGGAATATACTTGTTTTGGTTGATGGATTGCTTAAAAAGGCTTGAAGCCATTACAAGAAATAATCATTATGAACTTTTTTAGCCCTTTACAAATTCTTTCTTATCCAGTGAAAGATTCACTAAGATCGTACAATATTTTATAATTCGGTGAAAGATTCATCATGATTTTATAAGATAATATAATCTAGTGAGATATTCACCAAAAAACTTATATATAGATATTACATTATTGATAAAAATGCCTTCCATTTTCCATATTTATCATGGGGATTCACCTATTTATTATACATATAAATTTAGGGGGGTTCTCAAATTTTTCGTTGGCCCCACCTATGATAAGGAGACATATTCCATCGCGAAAACCTACTGGCAGTGGAAACATTACATTCTAGGGAAGGATACGATCATCACAAAGGTCACTGACCCTTTCAATTTATGTACACACATGGAAGTTATAGAATTATCATCATAAAAAAAGGTCCACATATTTGTAACAATTTCATTTGAACATTAAATACAAGAAGTGTAGCCCCAATCATGTTTCAAATTACCTTAATCAGCCCATGGTTGTAGCAAAGACCACTATTCTCAACTCTTATGGGCATGATACCTCTATATGGCCACAACTATACAAGAATTATATATAATTCACCACAACATACCAAATTATGATGGAACGTAAGAAAGTTCCAGACTTCCACCTCTAGGATGCACTATTGTGCTACCTAGGACACCTTTGTTTTCCTTCAAGTGAGTGTGCCAAGTTGATTTGGGAAGCACATTGTAGTTGGATAGCATGGAACTTTGGCATGGTGAAGACAGTGTTGGTACTATAGAAGTATTTTTATTGGCTAAAATTCCTACAAGATGTTTGCAAATATATCAGGCCCTACACCTCCTGTGTCATTGCCAAGCAAACCATTAAGAAACAAGGTTTGTACACCCCTTTTCCTAATCCTAGTTGGCCTTGGGAATCCATATCCATGGACTATATGTCTGACCTTCCTTCTACCAAGCATGGTAATTATTATGTGTTTGTAGTTGTTGATATATTTTTTAAGATGACCATATTGATTGCCTGCAAGAAGAGTATCATAGTAGAAGCCACTACCAATCTCTTCTTCGAATAAGTGTGGGTAAATTTTGGTATCCTATAAAACATCATATTAGATTGGGATATAAGGTTACTAAGTGAATTTAGGTCGAGCCTCTAGTCATTGTTGGACACCAACCTCACCAAATCAACTACCTTACACTACCCAGATTGATGGTCAGATAGAGGTCTTCAACAAGATGATAGTGCACATATTAAACATGTACAACTCTAAGCATCCCAAAACATGGGACGAGTGTTAATTTGGAAGCACAATGAAAAATTCCAACCATGGGATGAGATTCTTCTTTTCGAGAGGACCAATTTTGACTATTGAAGTGCTCAATTTGGACAAGGGAAAATGTATTTTTGAATTAAAGCCCACATGTGCATATTTGATCAGGTCAGCCCTAAATAAAGTTTGACACCCTTGGGACGCTATAAATACAAGTGACCTCAACCTCACTTAGACATGATCACGAGATATTCTTCTATTCTCTTCTTTGGTTTGGCTCACATAGGTTTGAAGCAAGTTCATTGAGATTGGTTGGCATAGGTTTGAAATTGTAGGGTCTGAAGCCTGCATCTATGTTTTTATGGTTTTGGGTCTCAACTGCAGACATGTCATGGAGAAATTTTGGCTGCAGCCATAGGCATGTCATGGATAAATTTCAACGAAGAATTCTAGCCGCATGCATGACACATCTTCCATGTCACTGGAACCTAAAGGTTGAATTTTTCAATTGACTGAAGCTTTCGCCCACTGACCACAGAGTTCGGTAGTTGACTACAGACAGTGACAATTGACTAAAAGTTCCTGAATTAGGGTTTTTTTATTATTATTAGCATGTTTGGGTTCATCTTATGATATTTTTTAGTTGATTTTACTGGATAGTTCTGTGAATGAAGATATGTATCACTGTACTCTCTTTTTTTGAATCATTCAATGACAATATAATAAGAAGAATAATTTGAAAGTGTTTTCCCTGTAGTGGGCTTTTCCTGGTCTCTGACCAATCCTGGTGTCTCTATGTGTGAATGCTTTTCTTCTATTGTTCCTTTCTGTTTTTTTACATTGATGATGCTATTTTTCTTTCTACATAATTACATATGTTGTTGAATAATTATGTAAATTTGAATAATGATATGATGTTATGGGGTGAATTTAAATATGGAAATAATGAAATGCAATTATCAAAGCAAAGAAAAATATATCCCTAATAAAAATTAACCTGGTATCAGAGTTGGGCTAAATAAAAGTCATTGAATATCACCCCTATGAAGACACCTTTGATGGAAGCATGAGAAGATGGAGGAGACCAAAAAAAAGAAAAATATATGGTTTGAAGGAAACCCTAGGCAATTTGTGTATTAAGTTTGATGGATATTATGAGGTTAGGGTTTGGAAGAAACCCTATATTATGAAAAAGATTTGGGATATGCAATTTAGAAACCCTAACATGATCAGTGTGAAGATGTTCAAGAACATGTGACAAGATTTATGTAGCCCTAGGTTGGATAGTCTCAATTAGGCCTTGGTTATTGATATATTGAAGGCAACAATGTTATATGGATAATGGATAGTCATGACTCTTGATGGTTGGTTCAAGAGTGAAATGATCACCTCTAATGGAAGATAAGTAATTTTATATTTATGTTACTGATTTATATCTTTACTTTTGTTTAGATTTATTTATTTGATCATTGATTATGCTTCCTGCATGCATATTTGAGTATTTGATACTCCTAACATATTGATGAGATGTCATAAGTGAATCATTCTTGAGGATCATCTGATATGTAGGAAAAGATTGTTAGTGCAGGAAGAAAAGAGCTACAGTTTCCCATGACAAGGAAGTTGACAAAATTATCCCGCTGCCAATTTCAAATAATAAGATACATAGGTATCTTAATACTACAAGGTATATATGATGCATTGTTTCAATGTTATATTTTAGTTGCAATATCGAATGACAAGGTAAGACCTAAGGCATAATGAATATCGCCTTCACAAATGGCTCATGCATGCATATGAAATTAATTTTGATTCATGGTACTTATGATGAGATGGTTCACTTGGTATTAGACAAGTATCTTACATTCTATTAAGTCATGGTAAAGCTACATAGAAACATTGATTTTTGATATATTGGTATACTTGATATTTGGCAAATCATCTCACATCTTAGACATGATGGATCTACTAGATGCATTGATCTTGATACTATTGATAATGATTGTGATAAGAATGATAACCATGATGATAGAAGTGTAACAATATGATTATTTCTCAAGATCTCCTTGTTGACCTAGGCTTAGTATTTCTTACAATATGGAAAAGCTGAATGACCTGACTTGATGGACTAAGCTATGTAAGTGACATTGTCTTCATGATCTTTGAAGTATGATGAATAACATGTCTACTACCCTAATCATAAGACTCTAACTCTTGATAAAATATTGATGTCAAGTTCATATATGATAATGAAGTAGCTAATGTTGACATGTTATGAATATGATGGATATATGTTTTAGAACCTGATATAGCTAGATTTTATGATCTAATAGTTTTGTTGATGAATGACAGTATTATAGACAGGTTGATAATGATGAAGTATAAAGTGGTTTCTCATTAATAGGGAGACTCTTCATAAGATCTCTACACGTATCATCATCTGCATTAAATATATGGAAGATTCTTTACTGTTGAAGTGTGTTTTTTGGACATAAATAAACAAATATATGATATTGTTGGCCTACAACAAGTTCTGGTCTAAGAAGAGAGATTTTTTCCTTACTCTAAGCCTCAACTACATGGAAGCAAGCTTGAGGGTGCAATTGTAGCCTCTCAACTGAACGTAAGAAAGCCTATGGGTGTGGTTATGGCTATATGTCACAAAACGAAAGCCTTATAAATAAAATCAAGAAGGCACCAAAAGTATGACATTCCTTTAGATATGGAGTAGACATCAGAAAGTTCCATGAGCAGGGAAGTTTGAATTTTTTACTTGCTATAGATAATGTGAATGTATTGACTAAAATTGTGTTTGCAAGTGACCGGAATATGCATATTAGTATGTTATTTTGATTTGATCATTGAAGCTAGTGTATGAAAGTATTTTATAACAATTGCAAGGGTTTGACAAGATCCGACTTATTATTATAGATGAGAAACGTTTGGAGATTTGACATGATGCTTAAATATGCTTTAGAACATTGAGAGGATGCTTCATATGTTTTTGGATTATGGATTGACTGAATTAATAGAAATGAAAAATTAGGGTTTTTGCTTGATGACTAATTATTTGACTTGATATTTGATGATTTTCCTTGATGATAGTGTTAAGTGAGCATAATAGATTTCAGAGACTAATATTTGTATTCAATAATTATTTGGTATTGACCTCATTATCTTTGGAACATTGGTTGAAGTATAAACAATTGTGATTCCGTATGAAGTAGTCCCACAATGATTGGATGGAACTTGTATGACTCATTCTTGGTATATGCATGAAACTTATATGACTTGTCCCTGATGTATCCATTCATATTTAGTGACAGAAATGATTCATTCTATGAATATAAGGATGGATTGATAAAGTTATATTGGATCATGCTTGGTAAATAAAAGGTTGAAACGTGTTATTTGAATGTGATCTCCACCTAACTTTTGGTTCGAAAAGTTTGTCACAGGGATATTGGAAGAAACTTTTATGATTTTGATATTAGTTTTGATCTGGCATCTAAGGCTTAATAAGTTAACTTAGTTAATTTGATTGCACGATATTGATTTTTGTAAGGCTGAGCATATTGGTTTGGTCAAGTGTTATGTTTGGAGAAAGTATTGTACAAAGCAGGCTCCCCAAGCCTAGTATGTTTGCATTGACAGTTATTTGGTGAAGTCAAAAATTTGTGCCAATCTAAACCTCTACTTCAAAAGAGGTCCAAGACTTGAGTTTGATTTTGATTTATATACTAATGGTATATTCTTCATAGATAATGAGTTTCAGATGATCAAAGTAAGAGGGAGTTGGCTTCTAAATCTCAAAATAATTAATCATGGCATGATGAATTGCTTTTTGAAGTTTGGAAAAGAAAATCTATATCGTGAAGCTATTGAAGAGTTTTTTAAAAGTGTAAATGAAAATCATTGGACAATCTGATTGAATTTCAAGAAGTTATGAAAAGATATTGTTGAACATGCCTTGGAAACTGATAATCGATTGAAGCATTAGTGTTCCATGTGAACACTCGTTCGTATATATATGTCTTGTCTGAATCAACTTGAGTGAATTCATGATTGAAACTCTTCATACACATTGAGTTGTCGCCAAGCACACTTCGAGATATTTGCATGGGATGATCGACTTTTTTTGGTTTGAGACATTATTCCTCCGATATGTGACTCCATATATATACTAATGTTTTTTGGGATTGTTATTGATGATATAAGCACATCTGTGTGTTTCCTTAGTATGAGATCTACCATGATCTTTTGGATGAGAATTCTATAGCTTTGAGCATGAGCGAATTTGAGTACGTTGTTGCTAGCATAGCTAGCTATGAGGCATGATGAAGAAGCTCTTTAGATAGCTATTTGAGTAGGTTCTAAATATGATAGGGATACATTGTGATAATATTTAGTGGGATCTGATTGGCATAGAATCTTGTATATAACTCGAACTAAAATATCTTCATATATCGAGTTAGCATTGTCATATGAGACAAGCTTAGGCTTGTGGTTGCTGCCTCCATGATAGGTAGGATGAATAAAATATCCTTTTTATGCTATATATATTTTTGATATGATATTTGATTTGATTGTGACATGATTATTAAGAAAGTATCGGATATGAACACGATTATATGTCTCTTATATACAGAGAGAAGGACTGATCGAGAACACTGAGCTAGCTCTTCCCCCTTATCTAAGTTCCCAAGGTGCGGAATTGAGATGGAGGGATCTGAGGGTTAAGGGAACTCTGGACAATACGTGTTTGTGATCCCTACTCTTGTAGTAGGTCAGGTATCTCCACTATTGTCACGCATAGTGTGTGTGTGATCCTTGTCCATTTTGACAAGTTAGGTCTCTCCCCCTATCTTGGTCTATGCAGAGTATTCCCCAGTTGGCATCTAAACAAAAGTTGGGCTTGTTGGGATTGTCTCTCCCTCTCCAGCCAATGAGTTGAGGAGCCTTGGGAGTGTGTAATCCTTACCTTTGGTAAGTCGGGTATCTCACCCAAGATCGGATTGTGATGCAGGTGTTCTACGATATGAATCTTGAGGGTCATTGTTGGGAAGATTGATGGGAAATAGGATGGGTTGATATGTGCTCCCCTATATCACCTATTTCGCGATATGGGGTTGAATATGTTTTTCTCCCCCATGAGATTATGAGTTGATATGTGCTCCCCTATAGTGTTCTGGGTTGAGACGAAGCTCCCAGATGTGATTTTATGTTGAGATTTTCCCCTTGATGTTGTTTCAGATTCAGTTAGGATCTGTGATGTTGATGTGGGTCGTAGAATTGGCTCCCCAATGATGTTTCCCAATTAGCATTTGGCTCCCTATTGGAAGTGATTTTAGGTGGTAGCAGCGGCTCCCTGATGAATAGAGGGTGGTAGTTTAGACCCCCCTATGATATCAAATTATTCTTATTTTAGATTCAAGAATGTTCATCATATGAGAAGATACATTCAAGAGGTAAGAAGGAAGAAGCAGAGATGAACCAAGATGAATAGTGATGACATTTGATGATAAGATACTTGAGATTGGATATGATTTGATGATAGGACACTTGTAATGATTACATGATGCAGTTGGAATTTCTCCCTAGCTGAGAGGGAGTGTTAATTTCGAAACTCAATGAAAAACTCCAACCATGGGATAAGATTCCTCTTTTCGAGAGGACCAATTTTGACTATTGAAGTGCTCAATTTGGATAGGGGAAAGTGTATTTTTGAATTTAAGCCCACATGTGCATATTTGATTAGGTCAGCCCTAAATAAAATTGAACATTCTTGGAAGGCTATAAATACAAGTGACCTCAACCTCATTTTGACATGATCATGAGACATTCTTCTATTCTCTTCTTTGGTTTGGTTCACACAGGTCTGAGGAAATTTCGTGGAGATTGGTTGGCGTAGGTCCGAAATTGCAAGGTCTGAAGCTTTGATCTCTGTTTCTAGGGTTTTGGGTCTCAGCTGTAGGCATGTCATGGAAAAATTGCAGCTGCAACCACAAGCATTTCATGGAGAAATTTTTACCAAATCCTTTTAGTCGCATGCATGACACATCTTCCCTATGACTATAACCTAAAGGTTGAATTTTTCAGTTGACCGAAGTTTTCTCCCGTTGACCACAGAGTTGCGTAGTTCACTACAGATAGTGACAATTGACTACAGGTTCCCGAATCAAGGCTTTTTTGGATTATTAGCATGGTTGGGTTCATCTTATGGATATTTTTTAGTTGATTTTGCTGGATATTTGTATTGATGAAGATATGGATCATTGTACTCTCTTTTGTTGAATCATTCAATGACAATCTAATAAGAAGAAGAATTTGAAAGGGTTTTCCCCGTAGTGGGTTTTTCCCTAGTCTTTGACCAATCCTGGTGTCTTTATGTGTGAATGATTTTATTTTATTGTTCCTTTATGTTTCACTGCATTGATGATGATATTTTTATTTCTATATAGTTGCATATGTTGCTGACTAATGATGTAAATCTGAATAATGATATGATGATATAGGATGAATTTAAATATGGAAATAATGAAATGTAATTATCAAATAAAAGATCAATATATCCCTAAGAAAAAATAGCAATAAGAGTATCCCTTATGTTCAACATAACTACAATAGAGCTCTCCATAGTTCAATTGTCCACACAACCCCTTTCAGGTAAAACTGGGATTTCAATGATTAGGATTTCAATTATTATGTCCCATTAATGTTACAATGCCCCTTGAAACTACAAAGTAAGAATCAACACATGTTCAATCTAAAGTTGATAAAGCCACCAATTTTATTGAACACATTCAGCACATCTTCCAACAAGTTCATGATATATTGAATAAATCCAATACTAAGAACAAACAATGTTATGATCAATATCAGTTGCCACATAAGTTTCAAGTGGGAGACAAGGTTTTGTTGCATTTGCAGAAGAAACACCTTTCAGGGGCCCATCAGAATCTTCAGCCAATTTGCTATGGACCTTACACCATCACCAAGGCTATGGGTTATAACATTTTTGAGATCAATATATCCCCCATTCCTTGGCCTCCACTTAGTGTTCAATGTGAACCACCTTTATCCATACTTTCCACCATTGTTGGACACATTAGAAATTATAGAGAAGTGGACATCGGTAGAGATCAACCCATATTTCATTGAACAAGCTACGACTAATCATATCATGGAAACACATATTAAGAACATTCGCCAATAGAGAATCCAACTATATCAAGTTGTCAAAGTAAGCCAACCCTTGCACTAGTGTAAGTGGTTGACCAGGAACCAAGTTCAACAGGAATTTCCTCATCTCATGTAGGAACTCAATGCAATGGGTACCATTTCTTCCATTATGGGGGGGGGGGGGAACTAATCCAGGCGGATATTGGTGTCCACCCACTTGTTCCACTAGCTCATAGCATGATTTTCCTATTTTGGCAGTTTTCAGGTCTTGGAATTTTGAAGTCATTTTGAGGCCCTAAGCATTGTTTTATGGGAAACAGACATGGGTCTTTAATTAACATTTTTTGTCAAAATTTGCTATCCTCGGATATACCTTTCTAATGGGCTATTGCATGCACCAAATGAAGATCGTATGCCAAAGTTACAACCTTGAGAAGCTGACGATCCAAATTTCCCCATTAGGGCCCACAAGCCTTTGGCACTTGATCTCCATGGTTAGGGTTTTGGATTTTTATGGTTTCTCATAGTTTTTTCATGATAAAAGGGCCTTTGAGTCTCATTGTAACATATTTTAGGAAGGCAATTAGGTGTCACATCTCTTCTTAGAGATAAGCTACCAGCGCTCGAGCTAGTTTACTTTCACTTTGCATGTAAACAATTTCAACATTTGCTATTTATTAATTGAAGTTCAATTTCACTGTATCTTCGTGCTTCTATTTTAAATTTATATTTCATTTCATTCCTTCATAAATCCGGATAAACATTCACATTTTATTTTTTTTCTAACCAGTGCATCGTTTAAGGAGATAGGGCCCCCTCCTTAGTTAGGTGTTGTCTATATCCATAGCATAGTTAGATTTATAATTTATATTCTATTCATTTATGTATTGACTCTATTTTTTGTATTGCTACAACTCTGAATTGCTAATTTCTTCAACTCTAATATATTACATTGATCCAAATTTGAATTGTAAGTGTACTGCTACAACTCGGGTGTTAACGTTATCTTTATTTGCTCACTAATTGATTTCCTGAAGGAATTAAAAAAATCATGTGAGTTAGGTTTTTTGTTGCTACTCCCATTACCACAACTCTATTGTAGCATTAAAATTACTCTATTTCTAGCTATCCTGAATAGTTTGTATTGGTTATTTTACACATTTGGTTTATGGTTGCAATTTATTTACAAGAAAGTGTTAGTTAATGGATTTTGATTCAATGCATTCCTATTGCATATGAAACTAAATATTAGTTACAATAATTAAGATCATTCTTAACACTTGAGAAATTCACCTTTAGATGTTGGTGCGATTTATTTTTCCTACAAGTATGATTTACTTTCTTGCAACATATATTAGACAATGTGTTTTTAAATTCTTGCAAGTGTGGATTATATTGAAGGTGTGACGTAGATTACTTGGTGACTTGTAAAATAATCCTTATATATTGAAATATGGAAATCATTTTATTCCTACAACTTCAAGACACATACATGATTATAATATCATATAAGTTTCATGATAGTTTGCAAGTTCCTCTATGAACCTCGAGTTGAAAATGAAATGAACGGTCTTTTGGTTGTCTCTCTAAGCAATTGGAAAGGCAATTAAAATCCATCTTAAGATGCTATGGGGATAATGCCACCAAACCGCCTCCCCTAGAGCAGTGCTCAATGTTTCTAGATCCCATAGATCCATCACCTTGCTAACTTGGGAACACACAACTTATCCCAGGCTACAAGCATCCATTTTATTTCTTTTACACCACCACCCCCCCCATAGGAAAGTTCATTGAAAAATCTTGATGGCTTTGAGAATATATTAAGGATTTTATAAAGAAATGAAAAGGTAAAAGAGAATGCCTAAAGGGATGATTTCAAGAGTAATAAGTGATTTACAAGGTTGATAGAGGGGAAGGTCCAACTATCTAGTTTTGATTCCAACTTCACAAGGAGATATTCCCAATATGCTCCACATAAGGTGAAGGTAATAAAATGGGCTCCTAAATATTTATATGGAAGGGAGCTTCTATGAAAACCAACAATTCTAGAAATATTGACCTAAACAACAATAGCAGTGTTAAAGAAAAAAAACTGAGACTTGATTGATGGAAGCGCATAAATCCTCCATGAAGTTCAACAAAATTTGCTTAATAAACATTGCTTCCATAATGAAGGGAATTTACATTATCATTGTATCATCCAAAAATTACTGATGATTTTTTATCATATCTTTACAAAATATTTTAAAACGTTTGATTTGAGAGGATTCCCACTGCCTTGAGAGAATGGTTAAGTGTTTTGTCATTAAAATGAAAAGGAATGATGAAAAAGGGTCTCACTCTTGTATTCCTCATGAAGGAGAGATGGTAGCCAAAGGTGATTTGTTGATGAGGATAGAGAAGAATATTTATGAGGTGATATAAATAATCCAATGTGTACATTACTTAGAGAAACCAAAATCTCGAAGGAATCTTTGTATATATTACTAACTTAATTTGTCAAATTCTTTGTAAATATCTATTTTGATGAGCATACCTTGTTTATTAGATGTTTTTAAATTGTGAAGTAATTCATGGGTTAGAATTATGTTGTCCAATATTTTCCTTCCTTTCACATGTCCTATTTTCTCCTATGATATAGGGATATGAAGGAGTGGTTTTAATATAAATTGGCAATGATTTTTGTTATGATTTTATATGTTACATTACAAAGAGAAATGGGTCTAAACTTACTAGGATACTCTACTTTGTCTTATTTTATCACGAGAGCAAAAAAAATGGCATTGACATCTTGTAGTATAATATTTTATCTTCAAGAGTCCTCTACAAGCTCCCATACATCCTACTAAATGATTGTCCAACATGATTGGGAAAATTTTGTAGTGAACGTTTTTGGTCTAGGGTATTTCCCTTTTGGCATGTCCATGATATCCTACTCTACTTCTACTATTGTGATTTCCTCAAGTAAGGGTTCATTTTTATCTTGAGAAACTAGGTATGCTATTTGCCATGTTATCTTTCTAATAACAACTAGTTTATCTATATTTTGTTCTATTAAAAGCATATAAAAATAGGATATCAATTCATTCTCGGTATGTTTGTTGTTAGTAAATTGGGTGCCTTGGTTGTTCCTAGTGATTGATATTCGATTATGATGTTGATGTTGGACCATGGTTTAGTGAAATAATTTTGAAATTTTTTCAGCATATCTTAGCCATTATTCCTTTGAGCTTTGTTTATTTCCTCTTGTCTATGTCATACTTTCAACTAGAAGAAAATCAAATTTTTCCCTTCGATGAGGACCTTTGTACATCCTTCCAAGATGATTCTTTATTGAGTAAATGCCATACGATACTCAAGATCCCTTTGGGCTTTAAATATGCCCCATGATTCCTCCACATTCCCTTTTTTGAGGAATGCCATTGATATATTTTAGTTTCTATTGAAAACAATACATTAGTAAACCATGTCTAATTGGAGCTTCATGCCACTATTTTCCTATATTTCTCTAAAAGGAAGGATGGTCTATCCAAAAGGCTTCAAAACAAATGGGTATATTTTTAGGTCTTCCTTGCACATCAACTTCAAGGGAAAATTTCTAATGATCAAACCTTGTAGAGGGTAAAATAGAGGTATCTAGGTTTATACTTGAGATCATTATAGATTCTAAAATGAGGAAGTGACCCAATTGTGAAACTACTTGAATTTCTCCACCTGATCTATTATTTAGTGTGAAAACCCTTTACATGAATTCCACATCAACCAATTAGAGTCACTAAATAGTTTCCCCAAACTTATTAGAGTCTTAATTAAGCCTACAAATTTTTCCCCTTTTTTCCATTAGTGATTTTAACATGAATCACCTCCGGTGACCCAATAGTGATTCCCAATTAAGACTTGAATGACTGAAAATAAATGCAAAATAATATATTTTCCCCAATTGTATGGGGTTCATATACATTTTTGGTGAACCCTACTTGGTTTGAGCCTATCAATAGAAATTGAGCTATAATGGCATTTTGGGTTGAGAAGAAACCTCTGAAATTATTTTTAGCTAGATTCTAGAGTAAAGTCGGACCTCTAGTTGGTCCCTAATAATTATTTGAAATTGTTTGAAATATCTTCAAACATAATTTGGTTATAATATATGGACATTCATTACAACAATTAGTTTCTTATAACATTATCACAATAGGTTTCTTTTTGAGTATTTTTAATTTTAGAAGCCTATGCTCATTTTTCCCATTTAGGCCTCTAGTGTTCCATGATATAAGCTTCATGATGGGGGGGATAGGGGCGGGGAAGAGGTGGAAATTGGAACCTTTCAATCATGAGCTTGATCTAGTATGAATTTACCAAAATTTCTCCCAAATCTTTTAATAGATGTTTCTTACTTCACCTACTTCGCTCCCTTTCCTCCTTAGAGATTTTGGGGTTATCTTTTTTAGTACCCATTTTGAATCAAAGATATGAAGAGGTAACTAACTTAACTGGATTAAATTGAAAGAGTGTGCCTTAGTTCTTGAGGAAGGCTTGTTACAACAACATAAGTTATTATTCTGGAATGGAATTAGGATCTCTGTTTTACCATGCTATTGTAATTGATTGAAGACTCAGTTCCCCAATGGTATGTGTTATCCATCTTCAGATTCACCCATATATTCATCCCCTTGGATCATAACCTCATCACTTATCTTTTGATTATTAGTTATTTCGTTAATTGTTTTACTTTTTTTTTGGTTTCTTTAATGGATATGTGCTAGTTTTTTAGGATCTTCTTATTTCTATAGAGTTGGAATTTCTTGTTCGTTATCAAGTAGGATTTATGTAGTATATTTTGATAGAATCTCATATTGATTGTGAATATTGGGCCCTGCATTTTGTTGTGGTTTGGATTTTATTGCTAGTGGGTTGTCTTTTATTTGTCACTTTATTAAAACCCTTAGGATCTTTAGCCATTATAGTCCTAGAAGGGGTAGGGATAACATTTAGTGGAAAATCACTAAACCAGTATTTGTGTTCATGAAATTTATGGCACCTAAAGGGCATGTTCTCATAATCAATAATTTGATACCATTTTTGTCCCCATAGTTTAGGAAAATTCTTGTATGTAAAGGGTTGTGATACATTTAGATAGAAATATATGCATATATATGAGGTATAATATCTATATTTAGTGGTAGAAAAAATCATGACAAATTATCCCAATGTGTTTATGCTTGCCAGGATCTTTGGATCCCAAAACTCATGAGGGAGAGAGTAAAGATAGATCCATATTAGTGCTACTATTAAGTCCTATTTATCTAGGATTAATTTCTCCTTCCAAAAGTAAAGGTAGAGCCCTATGAGTTGAAAAAGTAAGGCCCATTCTAGAAAACCCTCTCTCTATCCTCCAAAATATTGAGCACCACTATGAAGAAATCTTTAGAGCCTAATTTAAGATCAGTGTACTCATTTGGTTTCCAACCTATTTTTATTCAGTACTGTAGAGCCATTTTTGATAGCCAAATACCCATAAACTTTCATGTAAGTATGTGGTCATTCATGAACTATATGTACTTATGCATCCTTGGAGTGGTAATCTCCCATTTGGGATCTTATATGCAATATGAATGCATTTGATGGATGGTCTAGAGGATTATTTTTCATGGAGTAATTATGGGTCAAAGTTTTCTTGAGATGTGTTTCCTCCCATGCTTAGTGTATCTTATTTGGCATTCCACTAATCAAAAGGAGTCGAAGCCAAATGACTCCTCTTAGGTTCGCTATTGGTTGAAATATTCTTGAAGGAGGGATCATATCCTTTCACCCCATCCCTCACCACTATAATGGATGAGCTCAATTTAAATCCTTAGCTCATATTGCTATAGGTTTAAACCCTAGTATAGGTCACAAACAAGAGATATTCCTCACGTGAATATATCTATTTTAATCAATATCATTTAATATATATAATTTTTTGGTTAATAAATTTGATCAATGGAAAATAAAAATTCTTAAAAATAATTGATTATTAATTAGCATTCTAGTTAGTAACTAATTTTTTTATCATAACAATATGTGATTACAAACAAATTGCAAGATGATAATTTTTTTCTTATTATTAAGAAATAAATTTAAAGTAAAGAGGGCACTTCCTTTGAAAATTTGGTTAGGAATTCACAACAAGCCATACTAGTTGCAATATATTCATCCTAAGTTATGCTTAGTGAGACAGAGTTTTGTTTTAGCTCATCCATGAGATGGAAGCGGATCCCAAAGAGAAACAACATCTAGATGTGATTCTTCTATCCATCACATTGTCATCCCAATTGGCATCAGTATATCCATGTAATCTTAGATCCCCAATAGTGTACCTCAATCCATGGTTGATCTAAGATTCTTTTCAGTCGTGTGTTTACCAATAACATCAATGCTCCCACAAGTTATCTATATTTGGTAGGAATTTCCAAAACCAGACTAGCAACACTTCCACAATATAGCTTCTTGAAATTTACTTCCATTGGTGTAGTCATAGAATTCTAGCCCACGATGCCACATATTTATAACAACTTCCCAATATATTTTCCTTCAGAAATGAAAATATCACCTATATTTTGCAAGATCTCAAAGACTAGGAAGTAATGCATTAATCCTAGGTCCTTCATCTTGAATTGAGAAGTAAACCCCCTCTTACATTGATAAATGAGACGGTCTAAACTAGTCAGAAATAAATCAACAACATATAAGACCAAAATAAGTCGCATGCCTTTTTCAACCTTGAAGTATAATTTTGGATCAACATTGCTCCTTGTAAATCCCATCTTCATGAGATAACTATCAATCCTCTCATATCAAGCCCTAAGGGATTTCTTTAACCCATAGAGGGATTTCTTCAACATGCATGCATGATTTTTTCTCCTACTCTTCAAATCCCTGAGTTTGTTCCAAGTAGACTTCTTCCTTAAGTGAGCTATGTAAGAATACAATCTTGACATCCATTTGATTCTAGTGCCATCCTTTATTTGTAGAAAGAGAAACTATGGATTGTATAGTGGTGTATCAGGCAACAGGGGAAAAAATCTCATCATAGTCAATTTATTCCTTTTGTGAGAAGCCATGAGCCATGAACCTTGCCTTCTATTTCTCAGCACTTCCATTAGCTCCATGTTTAATATTGTAGATCCATTTCTAGGTAACTATGGACTTGTCCTTGGGTCTAGACACCACTTCTTAGACAGTGTTCTTCATGATTGGCTCGTATTCCTTAGTCATAGCATCTTTCCATACCTGGTGTTAAATATCTTTTTTGAAAGTTAAAGTTTTGGTTTGAATGATAGTGCTCATGGCATCCAAGTATCCTTGATACTTCGTAGGATTCTTACTTTCTCAAAAAGTTCCTCTTGGGGCAGCATGATTTTTTGCATATTGAAGTGTATCTTGAAGCCATAGTTGTAACAATCTAGCCAATTGATGGCTAGATTTTACCATGTAAATACATGATTGTAATTAAATTTCAAGTTAAAAATTGTTGAGTAAGGGACATGGATTCCAAAAGTTACTGAGGGAGGCCAATTTCTTGGGAAATTTAGCTTAATTATTGAAGGAAGAAAATGAGCCAGTTTGGACAACCATTCAAGGATGGTTGTTGAGATTTAAATCATTTGGAATGGCGTGTTGCAGAGGTGGTTGTTGTAAATTTATGAGCTCCAAGCAAGGGAAAAATCCCATGTTGGCTTTGGAAAACACAACAAGGAAACTAGGATGTAAGGAAAAAGAAAATAAAAAGGAGAGACCATGTGGAGAATGAGAGGAAGAAAACCTCAGTTTTTCTCAACGATGAGAAAATGGGGGAGAGAAACAAGATAGGTAGAAATAAAAGAAAAACTCTCACGCATAATCAGACCATGTCATGGAGTAGAGAAGGGAAAATTCTCATGGACAAGCAGATAGAGGGAGAGGTCGAGATCATGTGGACAACTAATAGAGAGACTTGATAACAACAGAAAAAGGGGTAGCATAAAGTGTGATTCACACACAACGAGAAAAGAGAAAAGGGATCTTGATTGGAAGAAATAGTAGAAAATTAGAGTGTTGTTATTCCTGGTAAACAACAACAAGTTCAATTGTTTGGAGGAGTCTGACTTCTTCCTTTACTCTCAAGGTTACATCATTCGATGAAGCAATAGGAGCACCAAAAGAATTCTCCTTCAGGTGAGGATAAATCTCTGGACACCTTAGGGAGCTGGACGGTGGAGATGGAATTCTCTAGATTCCCTTGGATTCCTGGTAAAGGCAACTCTGGAGGTCTCCATTTCTTTTCATTTAACAATGGGTTCTAGATTCCCTTAATTGGGTGGAACCACTACGTAGAAGTGGGTTCTAGATTCACTTAATTGGGTTGAACCACTATGTCGCATGTTTCTAGGGTGGAGGTGATACCTTTGGACTCGATAGAGTATGTGAGTGTGTTTCTGGATGGCTAGAGAGAGTGGAGGTTGTAAGTCTAAGGAATCCTTGAACTTTGTCGATTATTATTGATTAGTTGAAGGGTGTTGAAGAAGTCATAACTAGGTTCAGTCTTCATAAATATGAAATGTACTTTTTATTCTTGTATTTTGTAAAAGAAATAAAAATGATTATTATTATTATTGAGCTTGGGTTTCTTTCCGAAGAAATTTGTTTTATATATCAAGCACTAATTGAAAGTGCTTCTATGATTTTCCTAGGTCAAGAAGTCAAATAGGGACATTGTTATAATATGAAGACCCCATTGGGAATCTTGTAAGTTGTAAAAATAATTATTTTTGTATTTTACAAAGCCTTCCAAGACCAAGTCAGCTTGTCAGCCTATCAAGTCGGCCTAGAAGCTGGAATTCATACCCCTGGAAGACCTATATATAGAAGACAGTTTGATCTCATTTGGACATACTCATTCCTCTCTATCTCATGCGAAGGAAGAAGTAGAAAAGGGCAAGCGAAAAAGGCAGAATAAGGATAAGAAGTGTTTTGGGTTCCTCTCTCTCTCTTTCTATCCACACGTGTGAAGAAGAGGGTTGAAATTTTGCAGCTTTTATCTAGGGCTTCATTGTGGAGGTTCGATCTGATGAAAAGGAGTTGAAGGAAGGGCCAACAAATTCCCCTTCTAGATCTAGAAGTCAAATTAGGTAAAGAAAGGTAGCTGGAGGATAAGAAGAAGCAGTTCTAGCTCACACACGTGAAGTAATTGTTGCTACCAGGGGACCGAAGTTGCAAATTTGAAGTTAGGGCAAGAAATCTATGGCTGGAGGTCGAAGTAGTGTTGCAGGAAGAGAGTCTGCTATGTTTGGAAAGTTGTCAAGAAAGCACATTCTTGAGAAGCTAATCTTGGTCTTGGAAGGGCTTCAGTGTTGCTCAAGGGTCTTGGTATTATTCAATAAAGAATCTATAAGAAGAGATCGAAGGGTTTTCCTCTCAAGAGGAGAGGATTTGTCCTGGCTTGGAGCCTACATCTTGTGTACTTATATCTTGTTGATATGCTTGTTATGGTAGTTGTTTGATGGTTGAAGAACACACTATAATAAGAAGAAGAAGAAGATAATCCTAATAAGTAAAAAGACATCACAAGCAGTTGTCATAGATAGAAGAATCATTAATGTCATCTTTCCTTAGATTCTTCAAAATGGTATTAGAGTTATGGTTTGCACAAGGCATGAAGAAGGTCAACTCTATTATGAAGAAGCTTGAAAAGAAGTGTTCATCACTAGCAAGCCTCATCAAGAAAAGTTTTAAATCAGTATGGAATAGGCTCTTCTCTTCCAAAGATCTCAAATCTTCAAAGAATGAAGGATTGTTCTCAGGCCTCACTGGAACATTTCAAGATGAAAATATATGGGTGATAGATAGCAGAGCTTCAAGACACATGACTGGATATCACAAGCAACTCAAAACCATATCCAAAGCAAAGTCCTCATACTTTGTGGAGCTTGGTGACAACAAGAGCTATCTGGTAAAAGGCATTGGATCTACATCAATTGAGATGGAAGAAGGAGGTAACATCCATCTCAACAACATTCAATATGTTCCAGGTTTGTGGAAAAATATTATTTTTGTTTCATCATTAGAACAAAAAGGAGATAGAGTTTCTTTTATAGATGGTAAAGTAGTGGTTTGGGCTAATGTTTCTAGCATTAAAAAAGCTAGAATCATTGGAGTTTGAGAAGGAAGACTCTACAAACTCTCATCTATTGGGTTGTGTTATTCTTTCCATGAATATCCCATGTAGTGAACTAGGGGGTTAGAGGGGGGGTGGAGCCCCCCCTTCATTGTGCCAATTGCACAGCGAGGGGGTTAGAGTGGGGGTGGGTAGCCCCCCTCTATGGGGTACGGGGCAGCACCTGAGGAATTTCTTTTGGACCCTATATTAGGTTGGGTGGACCTACCTATGATTTTGTGCATGATTTTCGCACATGGTTTTGGATGCGATGGTTTTTGGTCCATGGTTTTAGACGCAATGGTTTTCGGTCCATGGTTTTGGACGCGATGGTTTTCAGTCCATGGTATTGGATGCTTCAGCATGCATAAATATGTATTGTAACATTGAAAGGAACATAATGAAAAATCAAGTTGGTAGTCTCAGTTTTGGGATCCAGGGGAAAATCTTTGTGTATATGTGTTTTATGTGTTATGCTCTTGCATTGTTTATTTTCTATGTTTTAGAATTCGTATGCTGGTAATTTCTGTACGGGGTTAAAACCTACATCATCTATTCTAAATCAAACACTTTTCCACATTGAGATAAGTGCATGTGAACTTTGGCATAGAATATTGGGCCAGATTCATTACAATATCTTGCCAACTCTAAACTCCATTGTAAATGGGATACCAAATCTCAAAGAAGACCATGAAGGAGTTTGTAAAGGTTGTGCTCTTGGAAAAAATGCAAAGAAACCATTTGAAAATAGTACATCTAGAGATCAAGAGATTCTAGATCTCATACACTCTGATGTATGTGGTCCCATGTCTAAATCACTTGGAGGTCTTCTATATTATGTTACTTTCATTGATGATCATTCAAGGAAAACTTTGGTTTATTTGCTTAAATCCAAGGACGAAGTATTCATAAACTTTCAAGAATTCAAGGTAGAGGTAGAAAATCTTACAGAAATAAAGATAAATATTCTAAGGTAAAATAATGGAGGCGAGTATACCTCCAAAGAACTCATTTTTTTCTATAAGTAGGTTGTTATTAAGAGGGAGCTTATAGTTCCATACAATCCCGTGCAAAATGGAGTAGCTAAACAAAAGAATAGAGCTATAGAAGAAAGTGCAAATACCATGCTCCATGATCAAGATCTATCGAAATTCCTACGGGGAGAAGCAACGAAGACTGCATTATACATTTAAAATAGAAGTCCTCACATGCCACTTCGAAATAAAACTCTAGAATAAGTCTTCACTGGGGAGAAACCAAATATTGATCATCTTTGGATATTTGGGTGTCCTATATATGTTCACATTTCCAACGACAGAAGAAAGAAGCTAGATCTTGAAAGCAAGAAAGGAATATTTGTTGGATATAGCAACTCTTCCAAGTCTTATAGGATCTACATAAATAAAGGACATCAAATAGAAGTAAGCAGAGATGTAATTTTTGACGAGAGCATTGCCTTTAAGAAATCAAAGGATCTCCCATATGATTTTGATGAGAAGGATATTCCTATGTTTGAAGAAGAATTTAATAAGGAATAAGAAGTCTCTCATCATGAAGAAGAAGGTCAGAGTGAACCAATATCTCTCCCTGAAAGAAGAAAGATACCTAACTGGTTAACTTCTACACTTCAAGTAGCAGAAGGTCACACCATAAGAGGAAGGTTCAGGTAGAGCAAGAAGTCGAAAAGATACTTAGGATATGCAGCATACATGTCGAAGCTCATTGAAAATGAACCTTCCACTTTCAAAGAAGAAGCCAAATTCCAAGAAAGAAATAATGAAATGAATGAGGAATACCAATCTATTATGAAGAATGGAGTCTAGGAAATTTTCCCAAGACCAAAAAACAATCAGTGGTAACCTCTAAGTGATTGTATAAGATCAAGCATGCTGCAAATGGAAGCATAGATAAATTCAAGGCTAGATTCGTGGCTTGAGGCTTCTCTCAGGAAGAAGGCATTGACTATGAAGAGACCTTTACTACCATAACAAGGCATACCATGATTTGATCCCTGATATCTCTGGAAACATCAATGGGATGGAAGGTACATCAAATGGATGTCAAAACAACATTCTTGAATGGTACTATAGATGAAGAGTTCTACATAGAGAAACCATTGGGATTCGAAGTAAAAGATAGAGAAACTCATGTTTTCAGATTGAAGAAGGGACTTTATGGCATCATGCAAGCTCTTAGGGCATGGTATGCTAGAATGGATGAATACATCCAAAGGTTGGGTTTCAGGAAAATCGTGACAAATCCCAATCTCTACATCAAAGTAGAGAATGATGAACATGTCATCATTATTCTATATATATATGATATTCTATTAACTGGTAATGAAGAAAGAAATCAAGAGTGTAAGAAAATTTTGGTAGCTGAATTCGATATGAAGGATCTAGGACTTATGCATTATTATCTATGTCTAGAAGTCTAGCATGAACCAAATGAAATCTTCCTAGGACAAGGAAAGTATGTGATTGAGCTATTGAAAAGGTTCAATATGATGGAATGCAAACCCATGACAACTCTGATGATCACAAACTTGAAAATGTTAAGTAATTGTGAATCTAGTCTAGTGGATCCTACTATGTACAAACAACTGATTGGCTCCCTGATGTATTTGGTGAATACTCGTCTAGACATATGTTTTGCAGTAAATGTTTCCAGTCAATTTCAAATGGAGTTAAGACATGATCATTGGATAGCTACCAAGAATATAATGAGATATCTGTAGGGAACCATCCATTTCTACCTGAAGTATGAAAAAGGAAAAGATGTTCATCTTTAAGGATTTACTGATTCCGATTGGGGAGGTTGCGAGAAGGATGGAAGAAGCACTACAGGAGGATGTTTTAGCTTGGGATCCTCCATGGTCTCTTGGATGAGGAGAAAGAAAGAGACTGTGTCTTTGAGTAGTGGTGAGGCAGAGTACATTACATCCTATGAAGTGAGCAAGGAAGTGGTTTGGTTAAGGAAGTTGTTATCTGATCTGTTTTCAGGACCGTTGGATCCTACCACAATACATTTTGATCATACCAATTGTATTAGAATGTCTGAGGACCTAGTATTTCATGGAAAGTCGAAGAACATAAACAACAAGTACCACTACATTCGAAAGTTGGTACAAGATGATGTACTGAAGCTAGAGTATATCCCACGAATGATCAAACTGGTGATATTTTGACAAAATATCTTCCCAATAAGAATCTTGTGTATTTTAGAAACAAGCTTGGATTGGTTGACATATCTTCCCTAGTTGAGAGGGAGATATAGACACATCATTCTTGTCTTCATTTTGGAAGAAAGAATGGAGTCATGAGTAATCATCTGGCATCTTATACTCTTTGAGGATGTGGTAGTACATCCAAGATAAGAGTAGGCAAGAGGACCAATATTATTTGATGGTTGGGGACCTAAGATAAGAATAGTCTTAGAAGGTCATACTCGGTGAACACTCGGGTGGGTATGTACCTTGAGAGACAATGATGAAGGTGTCTATAATCATTAGTCTTGCCAACATTGTGCTTTGATCTATTCAGAGATAGAGTCATTAGTCAAGGCCTTTCTATGTGACAATATTGGTTATAATGATGCCATACGAATGGATTACTAGTCTGACTCTTCTTATGGGATCTCTTCATTATTGAGAATAGTCATGTACCATTTATGAATACCTCCGTAGTTAAGAGGGAGTGTTGAAGAAAGTGTAACTAGGTTCGGTCTTCATAAATATGAAATGTACTTTTGATTCTTTTATTTTGTTAAAGAAAGAAAAATTATTATTATTATTATTATTATTATTGAGCTTGGGTTTCCCACCCAAGAAATTTGTTTTATAGGTCAAGCACTAATTGAAAATGCTTCTAGGATTGTCTTAGGTCAAGAAGTCAAGTAGGGACATTGTCATAATATGAAGATCCCATTAGGCATCTTATAAACTGTAAAAATAATTATTTTTGTATTTCACTAAGCCTTCCAAGACCAAGTTGGCCTACCAGCCTGCAAATCAGCCTAGAAGCTAGAATTCGTACCCTGGAAGACCTATATACAGAAGAGAGTTCAACCTCATTTGGACACACTCATTCCTCTCTCTCTCGTGCAAAGGAAGAAGAAGAAAAGGGAAAGCAAAGAAGGAAGAAGAAGGAGAAGAAGTGTTTTGGGTTCCTCTCTCTCTTTATATCCACACATGCGAAGAAGAGGGTTGAAATTATGTAGCTTTTCTCTAGGGTTTCTGCTATTGGAATAAGGGTTTCATTGTGGAGTTTCGATCTGGTGAAAAAGAGCTGAAGGAAGGGCCAACAAAGTCCCATTCTATATCCAGAAGTCAATTTAGGTCAAGCGAGGTAGCTAGAGGCTAAGAAGAAGCAGTTCTAGCTCACATGTGTGAACTTCTAGCTCACACATGTGAAGTAGTTGTTGCTGCCGAGGGAATGAAGTTGTAGATCTGCAGTTATGGTCAAAAATATGTGGCCGGAGGTCAAATTAGTGTTGCCAAAAGAGAGTCTGCTATGTTTGGAAAGTTTTCAAGTAAGCACATTCTTGAGAAGTTGATCTTGGTCTTGGAAGGGCTTCAGTGCTGGTCAAGGGTCTTGGTATTCGTTAATAAAGAATCTATAAGAAGAGATTGAAGGGTTTTCCCTAGCTTGAAGCCTACATCTTGTGTACTTGTATCTTTTTGATATTCTTGTTAGGGTAGTTGTTTGATGATTGAAGAAAACATTATAATAATAATAAGAAGAAGATAATCCTAATAAGTAAGGAGACATCACAAGCAGTTATCATATTTAGAAGAATCATTAATGTCATCTTGCCTTAGATTCTTCAACAAAGGGTGGAGGCATCAGACCTCTGGATTCCCTGTTTATTGTTGATCATCATTTGTTAAACGGAATGTGGAGGCAACAGGCCTCTATATTTCCAGAATGTAACTTACTGTTGAGTAGTTGGTGGGTGAAGGTAGGAGGACCTCGAGAATCCCTGTTTCAGCTGATAGATGTTGATTATTCCCTTGAGTAATACCACATCAGTCCCTTGGGATTTGGCTCAAGGGTGACAACTGCAAGTAGTTTGGCTACAAATGTCTACGGTTGGGTGGAGAGTTGAAGTCCCAAACTCAGTTTCCCATAAACTGTATTAATTAAAGATAAGTTCTTATGTGTAACCTTATATGATCACGTGGTTTACTGTTATGATTATAAGCTAGTTACATGCTTGTTATAGACAACTTATGCATGTGTTGTAGCAACAGTAACACCCTCCAAAATTTTGTCTTGCACTCAAATTTCAAAGCCTTCCTTGGTCTTTCCGTTGATTTTTGCAAACACTTAAGCTCATTTCACGATCTTTCCTAAAGTTCTTTGAACCCTTTTGCTTGTTGGATTAATTTGTCTTCTTTTGGCATGTTTGACTGATATGTCATATTTATGAACCTTTTATGGTGGTTTTGAAGGTTGGCCTTTGTGTATATGAGTTGTCCTAGTCATGTAAACACCTGTCACACAAGTTTTGAGCATTGTAACACAAGTTTCATTACGGTCATCCTAAAGTCTATCTAAAGTGTCACACTTGTCACTTCTTATGTTAAGACAGTCACACAGAGCATAATGCTTTGTCTTGTTGTTCCGATGGTGCATGTTTTTGTGTTGTCGAAGTATGCTAAGTGTGTGATCATGAGCTCAAGTTCATCACAAGTCTATCTTCCTCTCGCACACAACCATTTTCAGAAAATCTTCCCGACCAGGAAACTCAGCTTTACCGAGCCCTAACTGAATTGTGCATTGCGCAGTCTCAACCCTTAGTGATATGACCTTACTTCCTGGAACTGTTCAATGCATAGTCACTGTCCTCTAGAGACATTATACTGTGAAATTCCATAGCCCAGCAGCCTTCCTTGACCCCCATAATTGCGCAATTGTTTCTCATGGTGTTATCACCGAAAAATTGATCATCTAGCCTAATTTACTAGATGAATCAAAGTACACCATGTAAAGCCAATTTTACCATAGTCAAATTGCTTACACTGTGAGAAATTACTTAATAAACCACCTTTGTTAAGTAATTTATAGTTAAACCCATGAAGAATAATTAAATAAATCACTATTTATTTGATTTTCTTCTAGGAATAATTAATTAAATCATTGTTCAATTATTATTCCTTGTCATATTTGACCCAATCATGAAAAATAAACATAGAAATCATTAATTATCTTATTTTTCTCCAAGAATAATTAATTAATCACCAATTAATTATTATTCTTTGTCAAATATGACTAATCCCTTAGGAATAATTAAATAAATTATTATTTATTTATTATTCCTTAACCAATTCCTTGAGATTATAAATAAATAATTTATTTATTTATTAATTCTAAATAAAATTTTAAGTAATTTTTACCTCCTAACCAAAAAATAGAATATTCCAAGTGGTTATTCCAAGAATGGGGTTAATAATATTTTCTTATTGCTCATTATTTGAGGATAACTCAATATTTCGTTATAAATAGAAGGGTTTTCCATTCATTATTCACTTTTTATTATTTTCATTGTTGCACTCACTACTGGAACTCTAATTATTTTCATTGTCACACACCACTTTTCATCCATCTTGAGCTCAAGAATTTTATTTGTTGGGTTTACACATTATAGAGGAGAGAGACTCTACACAAGATGAAGACATTTGACGATAGCCGAGAACCCATCCCATAGAGGGGGACTGGTAACATTTATTTGTTCCATTCAGAGGTGTTATAATAAAATCTATTCTTTGTATATTTGGTTTCCATTGGATGATTGGAGTTATTACTATTTCTTTTTTATGTTTAACTATGAATGTGGCATAGATTAGGATTTTGGCAGGTTTTGTTTCTATCAGTTGCTACAAATCTACAATGTTTAGCAGCCATTTATATTGTTGAGACTGTTTTTCATCCACATCCTTAAGTGGGTTCTTTTTGTACACATTCGAGAAGAAAACACTACAACACCCGATCTGATTTGAACTATGCACTTCACAATTTCAGTCCTCAAGAATTTCCCCTTTTCTATTGAGACGTCACAATGCGCAAAGAGACTATGTAGATGTGTCCTCCAGTTCCCTCCCTCAGCCGGAGCTCACTGATCTCATGAACTGTGAATATTTTTCCTCCAGGCCTCTTTACTGCCCATTCCCCCTTACCTCTAGAAATTATGCATAACTGACCTCCCAGGGCCTCATCCCACATCACCTACAACTGGCTTGAATTCCGTAATCCTGACTCCTAGTGGCCACTGCACAAATTCTCTCCCCAGTGGGGAATGTGCTGAAGCGTTCCTCACTCAAGCTTGAGCTGTGCTCTGCGTAGTCTCAGTGATCAACCCCTCTCCCTATCACCTGGAACTACACAATGTGCAGTTCCTAGGACCTCTTTCCCAGTCTGTCACTTATTCTAGGCTTAGTTCATGGATACTAATGCATCATCGTAGACTAGGGAGTTTTTCGATTGATGTCGTCTCGTCATGAGTGAATTGTAGGAACATATACATTATCAAGTCATGGAAAGATGGTGAAGAAGGAGAAGAAGGAGGGAAACATGGCTAAAAAATCACTTGTAGCTGAACAGATGAGTGGACCTACCAAGAGAAAGTAAAAGGAACACAATTTTGCAACCACCTTCGAAGACCAAAGATCATTGAAGACCCCGCATCATCAAGTTATGTGGAGGAGAAGAGAAAGCATATCCAAGAACACATCTATCACTCAACAACAATAGCGGCTTGACATTAACACATCATCAAGCCATTTTGTGTCAGAAGTATCATGTAAATTCATGTCATGAGTTGTCATATGCCACATCAATATTGTGGGCCATGTATATTGTAAACCAAATGTATTGTAAAGTGGAAGTCCAATGGACACACGAATATGAAGAGTCATGTATGTTGAAACGTCATAGGAATTTGAACTATCATGAGGGTAGACAAAGAGTCACAAGGGGGTAAGCATCACCCCTTGGTTATATATACTCCCTCATTGTATGAGAAAAGGACTTTTCACCATGGCTCCTCCCACAAGGCATTAGAAAGACCGGCTAGTTCTTTGAGGAGAAAGGAGTGGCTCCAATGTCCCACTACTGGGGCCAGTGATGTACAATGTAAATATGTGTCTTCGAACTTTTTCATAATAACAAGAGCCTGATAAGGCCAGCACGTTCTTCATGCATGACTTATGAATGTTTGTAATACTATTCTGTGAATGTTTGTATTTCATGTTTTCTTTCCCATGTACTAAGATAGTTTAACTATTTCGGTTATTTTAGTGTTTATCTTGTTGAGAATGTGTTGTAATGGTTGTTATTGTTGTCTCATCCTTATGGACTATTCCATGGGATATTAGACAAACCTTTCTTTTCTTATCGGTTAAAACGACTGTCACATCCATTGTGGACTATTCCACTGGATTTTAGACGGATTTTCCCTTGTTCATTGGTTGTAACAACTATAGCATCCACTGTGGATTATTTCGTTGGATGTTGTTTAGGTATTTATGGTTCATGTGTGTCTCTTCCTGGGTGGTACTATTACCTCTCACTTAGAGGCTCACTTTTCTCCCCCCTTTTGCAATAAGAGAACTTGGACACAGTTGCGCTCCACATAGGCACACTCGCCTTGCTTTTCGAAGATGCCATTGCATGACTCTCTTGTGCTGACAACTAGAGCCAAGGAAAATATTTAAGTATTTAGCAACCAGGCCTTTATACCGAATGGGACTCCTACACCAAACGGTGTCAATTCTGATTGAGAAATCATATTGAAGAGATCCACTGAATGTTGGCAATTCCAACACCATCAAATTTTTTTGCACTAGAAGGAGGGAAACTCGTATTTTATGGCTGATTGTCCCACCGACCCCACTAATCAATCTTCTGTTCAAGGCATAAACGTTCACTCCATCTCCCCTACTTCTAATTCTGAAGTTGGTAACTCTTCACCACCCAGGCTTGAACGTGAAATCATGTATCATCAACTTCGGGCCGTCCGCCCCATCACCCATCAGTTTGAAAAAGTTGTTGGATTGATTCCGGGAGTAATCACTCTTCCATATTATCAAAATAAGAATAAGACCACCCCCACAAGAGTAGTGGTCTCATCAATTGAAGAAGCAGTTCTCTTCACTCTTGAAGAACTAGCAGATGTTGTGGAAAGGGAATAAGAACCTCCACTCTTTCAAGGAGGAGAAGGAGGAAACCCCTTAATCTCGGGTTCAAATTTCAATGGGACAGATGGACAGGAACAAAAGGAAGAAGAAGAGGAACCATCATATTCAGAAGAGGAAGAGGAGGACAATGAAGAAGAAGACATGGCAGAGAAAAATCTGGATTGGATGACTCAGGGCCCACTAGCACTTCTCGGTGTCCTGCATAAGATGTCGAGGCACGTAAAGAATATCTTAATGAAATATGACCCTGACATGACAGTGAAGCCTTAAGGCCACCTGGATAACTTCTACCTAGATCTGCAAACACTTGAGGTACATTATGATGATCTTACATGAAATTTTTTTCCATGTACCTTGGATGGTAGAGTGGTTGTATGGTATCACAACCTTCCTCCAAACTCCATCCAGAATTGGAGGGCATTCAAAAGAATATTTCTTGATAAATTTTCTAAAGATAAGACCCCTGCCATGTTATTGAAGGAGTTAGGTAGTCTTAAGATGGAGTAGAAGGAAAAAAATTAAATATTTCAATCAAAGGTTCAACCACAAATTGAACAAGTTTTCAGACGACACGAAACCTCATGATTCCATCACCATAGACTACCACACTTCTGTCTTGCCAACATGTATTACATAGTTTGTAAATCGAACTGCAAGACCAACATTGATAGAAAACTATGAAGAGGCTATTGTCATTGAGAAGGACTTGTGTGCTATTGCATTCATCATGGATGATGAACCCACAAAAGACTCCAAGGACATATGTAAGAGGTCTCAGGCCTCTGTGAGCAAGGCTAAGGAAGAGGAACCAAATTATCTTGAAATCTTTACTCATCTCGCCAAGTCCCTGACCACCGAAATGGTTGAACTTAAACAAAGGAAAAGCGAGACTACGTGAGCAGTAGGCCCCCCAAGTTCATGATTAGAAGGAATGTAGCTTTTGGCAATAGCAGTAATCAGTTAGAAAAATATGCATATATTTCCAATGAGGTGCTAAACATTTAAAAAATTGGCACAGATTTGTACTGCATGTTTCATAATGAGCATCATTTAGAGAAGATGTGTCCACAATGGAACCATCTCAAGAGAATAATGGCTACGTAGTTTGTTGACTTAGTCATGGTTGAGGAACAGGCTAAGCCCGATGAAGAAAAGGAAGAAGCCACTGCAGTTGATGAAGTTCCAAGCATTGGGCATGCAGTGAACATGTATCATTGCGTTCTCTTAAACTAGAAAATTATTGCTAATAAGGAACCTCTGAGTGATGGTCTGGCCCAGAAGAAGAGTAACCAATACAACTTGAGAAGCCAAGGGCCAACTACTATGATTGAGGTGCTGAAATAGAAATTCAAAGAAAATTTGTTAAGAAAACTAAACCCTTCGGCTAACTCAACACAAAACACTCAAAGCAAGTCCAGGAAAACAGTCCCAATGAAAAGTGTTTCTGACAATAGTAAAGACAGAACCATCCCTCCGAAAACCACAAACCTAGTTCCATCCCTGGGAACCTCAGTCAATCTTCCAGCTATAGATTACAACATTGTAGAAGATATGAAGAAGGTTCGTGCAAACATCTCCCTATTTGAACTTACAAAGATCACAAGCCAGGGGACATCCTTCTACGATCACTTGGACAAACTTCTACCGATAATGCTACCTCTTCAGACAAGGGATCTAGTAAGTCTCCTTACGCTCTCGCATCTATACTTAGTTCACTCACAATGGAGGTAAGCACACTCTGCCCATTGCTCTTGTTAACATTTGAAATCTTCAACTTCAATGTAGATAATTTCTTGGTTGATTCTGGTGCATTAGTAAATGTCATGTCACTATTTGTGGCCAAGAATATCAATGCTAAATGGGACAAGGCAGATGCACAGATCATTCAGTTGGACATAAATCATGTTCTAGCAATTGGTGAACTCCAAGATGTCATCATCTGGTTATCATCTAACGAACGCGTTCACTACTATATCAACATTGTAATTGTGGACATTCCAAAAGCATATGGAGTGTTACTGAGCAGAGATTGGTCAAGCAAGCTACAAGGATACTTTGCCACAAACTAGTCACACTTATGGATTTTGTATAGAGCCAGGAACAATTAGATCCAGGTAGATTCAGAGAGATACATGAGTCACATAGTGACTCCCTTGAATGGGCATAACGAGCCAATGGCTTTTGCAGAACTTTTATTTGGAAATTATCTTCTGGAAACAAAGTTAGGGTGATATCTTGCAGATCTATCCCCAGTTCCACCAGACACACAATTGGATATCCTTACATGTCCAGCTGGTGGTAATGAAATTTGTACAATTAGTAGTAGTAGTAGTGTAGTGAGCAGGCCCTGCACATATAATATGTGGACAATGTACTTTGACTAATCCAACACACAGGAGGTCTCTGGAACTGGTTGTGTTTTAATAGACTCACTGCAAAGAAAACACTTGATCTCTAGTTGCTTGTTATTCGAGTGCACAAATAACAATATAGAGTATGAAGAAATCGTCTTGCGCTTGCAAAAGGCCATTGACCTCAACATTGTTGTTCTGAAAGTGGTAGGTGACTCTGAAATTGTCATGCATCAAGTACATTACACCATACATTATGTGTCACCTCATATTAAGAGTTATCAACAATAGGTATAGTGACTCATCTCTCACTTCTAAGATCTTAATATTATTTCAGTACCAAGAATGCGTAATGCAACTGTGGATGCCTTGGAAAACGCAGCTTCCAGGATGTTACCTTTAAGGGATGACTTTTCTATTGAAATTTTGTATAAACCATCTATCCTAGATGACATAACTAACTCATGCATTTTTTATGATGACCAAAAAATACTATACTTTATGGCAAAATTTGATGTATTCAAAGACGCAACGATCAATGAGGACGTGTATGAACAGACACTGCAAAGCACAGTCATGCAAGTAGAGTTAACCTCATCCCTAAGGGTGTGGTATCACTTGAAAAGTTGTATGATCTGCAGAATCACTTTCAGGGACCTGTGAATGCCAAGACCCACAGTTCTACATTTTCGCATGAGAAAATCAACTTGGGAACTGAGAAATATCCTAAATACGTCAATCTCGGTACTTGCTACACACCAAAAGAGTGGCAAGCCTTCATCCATTTATTCAAGTAGTACCATGATGTCTTTCTTTGGACATGCGACGAAATCAAGACTTATGACATGTGAATCATCCAGCATGTGATACCGATCAAGGAAGGGGCCAAGCCATTTCAGCAGAAATTAAGGAAACTTCACCCAACATTTGAGCCCGTCATATAGAAGGAGTTGAGAAAACTCTTGGATGCTTTGATCATTTACAAGGTTCCACATTCAACGTGGGTATCAAGCTTAGTCCATATAAGAAATAAGTCTAGGGAGATCTGCATGTGCGTAGATTTTCGCAATCTCAACCGTGCCTCAGACAAGGAAAATTACCCAGTGCCATCCATAGAGAAAATATTACAAACAATATATCGGGCCAAAATGTTTTCTTTGTTCAATGGATTTTCTAGTTCCAACTAGGTTCTAGTAGCAGAGCCTAACAGACTGAAAATTACATTACAGATAAAGTGAGGCATGTTAGTATTTCAATGAATGTAATTTGGGCTAGTCAATGTTGGTGCAACATTCAAATGCACGATGGATATCACCTTCCGCAGACTTATTAGACAAAGCGTAGTGGTCTACCTTGATGATGTGGCAATATTTTCCAAACAAAGGTGAGACCACTTGTGCCATTTGAAGAATATTTTTGAGCAATGCCGAAAATACGAGATATCCTTGAATCCCAAGAAGACCATATTTGCAGTGTCCGAAGGTAATATCCTAGAACACATTATTGCTAAAAGTGGGATCAAGATCGACCCATAGAGGATCAAGATCATCACATAGATTCCCCACCTAGTGAACAAGAAAGCCATGAAGTCTTTCTTGGGGAAGATCAACTACCTTCGAAAGTTCATCTCTAACTATGCTCAAATTGTTAAACCAATACATGAGATGATCAAGAAAGACACAGACTATAAATGGGATAAGAGGGAAAAGGATGCATTTACCCATATCAAGCAAGCTATAGAAGAAGCAACCCCGTTGTATAGCCCAGACTTCAGTCAATACTTCTTGCTCTACACTTTTTCTTCTGACACCTCTCTTGTTCTGGTGCTCACTCAGAGGGATGATTTGAACAATGAATAACCTATCTCCTTCATGAGTGCAATCCTGCAAGGACTAGAGATCAATTACCCCGCCATGGACAAACAAGCTTATGCAGTGTACAAGGCGATAAAACACTTTAGATCCTATATATTGAAAAATCATTGTATTATCTTTATTCCACACCCAACAGTCAAATCAATTCTTTTTCAGCAAGAGATAGGTGAAAAAAGGGAAAATTGGATGACCAATTACAGGAATACGATCTTGACATCAATCCAGTTCACATGATCAAGGGTCATGGTCTTTGAAAATTAGCAGCATAAGCGGTCAACGCAAAAGAGGACAAAGAATAGATCGTAGGATGGGAGCAAGAGATCAATATGTACAATGTTTAGAAAGCCTTCCCCCACTTCAGACATAAACTCTTGGTATGCAGATGTGCGTCAATACCTTGAGCATGGCACTGTGCCTTCTTCTAGCCCTCTCGCTTCTCTATGTGACCGAAGAGGGCACTCCGACTCAAAGCACTTTCATATCATTTGGTGCATGGGGAGTTGTTCAATAAGCACCACAATGGAATATTGCTCAGGTGTTTGGAGGCACATGATTCAGAAAAGGTGTTATGTGATCTCCACAACGGACTAGTAGGGGGCCACTTCGCAGGAAAAGCTATAGCACATAAGGTTATGTGGGCCGACTTTTACTATTCAACATTGTTCAAGGATGCTCATGCCTATGCCCACAAGTGCTCAATTTGTCAAAGGTGTGCCGACAGAAATCAGAAGTCAAGAACCTCGTTGCAGCCCATTGCAGTGGAAGAACCTTTTCAACTTTGGGGCTTGGATATCATCAAGGAAATTTTCCCGCACTCATCAAAACAACACTGCTATATCTTAGCTTCTATAAAATATTTCACGCAATGGACGGAAGCAGTTCCACTAAAACAGGTGAACGATCAGGAAGTCGTCATCTTTCTGTAGTAGAATATCATCTCCAGGTTTGACATTCCTATGTCACTTGCTTTTGACAATGCAACATACTTTTCCTTATTAATACTTTATGATTTTTCATTGGAAAATGGTATCATCTTGAAACATTCTGCTAATTATTATTCGCAGGGGAATTGTCTTGTTGAATCCACGAACAAGAACCTCATCTGTATCATCAAATACCATATTCTCTTAACAGTGAAATGGGAACTCTGCTTTGGTGAATGCCTTATGGATTGATCGAGTCATGCCTAAGACTTCTCTGAACACCTCCCCTTAATTCCTGATATATAGAAAAGAACCCATTGTCCCACCGAACATCTACTTGCCCGCTCTCCAATTGTCCCAAGAATCCCAAGGCAAGCCATGTCTTTTAGTTCAGTGTAGGATGGACACTTTTCACAAGCTACAAGAAGAAAGGTTGAAAGAAAAAGAAAAATTTTCACTTCACCAGAGTCATATCGAGATATGGTTTTATATAAAGTCTGCTAGGAAGAATAGCTTTAGTGTGGTTGACTTATTCTTGAAGTGGGATAAATCCCACGAGGACAAAGGACAACACACTAAGTTTTAGTCCCTGTGGATTGGTCCTTACATAGTCCACGAAAATCTTGGCCTACACACATATCATCTTCAATCACTTAATGGGATGATTGACTCTCTCCCTATCAATGGTCAAGACTTAAAGAAATATTTCCAATGAAGATGTGAGGTTGTGCCTCACACTATCTACATAGTCTTTTTTTCTTTGTTGTTTATGTCATTGCTTCAGTTTTATATTGTTTTTTGTCTTGTGAATAAGTGTTGTTCCTTACTGCATTGCAGATTCTAAGTGTATGTTTGGCTGAAGTTTAAAGAGTCTTGTGACACTGTAGTGCTTGGCTAGTCTTTTTTCTATATTCCTTGTGTTGGTTGCATATTTTGGCTAATGAAGTTCTAATAGAAAATGTGATCCGTAAATAAAGAGAGTTTTCATCCAACCACAAACCTATGTGTAGTATGGAAACTGCATGCCTATACTCAGTTTTTTTCTTTGGTGTGTTCAATCTTATCCAACCAGTAGGAATGGAGAAGGGAAAAATATAAAAAGAAAACCTGAATCAAAGGTCTTGATATGCTTCTATGCAAGAACAAACTCTCCTGCTCTCAATAAGTGGGGATCCCTCTTTCACCTGAAAATAAATAAGTGTTGATACACAATTATCTTTAAATAAATAAGTAAAGGTGAAATAAGAGAAAGGATTCCTCCATAAAGAGGTGAAGCAAGCAATTCTGTCAGGGTACTATCTAGGCTTGCTGGAAGTGGAGCACCGTTTGTGTTCCTGTGTGACTATTTCAGGGTATTGTCAAGGCCTACTAGCAATAGAGAAACACCAGAGATGAAAAACTATACTCTGAAAATCTTAAGCTCGAGAGCTAAACTAACCTTCCCAACTAAAAGCATTATGATTATGCTAAATCTTATGTTGTGTTCAACTGAGAAGGTATAGGGGGGACCATGTATGCCCTTGGGGTAAGTGGGGAAGCCAAAGTAATATGCATGATGAATCAATACTCCTTGAAGGACCAAGGCCGTGCACAGAAGAAAATAACCAAGATAGAGAAGTTGGAGTTCAACCAGTGTGTTGCCAAATGTTGTAGTGATTGCAACACCCTCCAAAATTTTGGCTTGCACTCAAATTTCATAGCCTTCCTTGGTCTTTCCTTTGAATTTTGCAAACACTTAAGCTCATTTCACGAGATTTCCCGAAGTTCTTTGAACCCTTTTGCTTGTTGGATTAATTTGTTGTCTTTTGGAATGTTTCACTTATATGTCATATTTGCAAACCTTTTCTGGTGGTTTCGAAGGTTGGCCTTTGTGTAGATGAGTTTTCCTAGTCATGTAAACACTTTTCACACTCATACACAAAGTTTTGAGCATTGTCACACAAGTGTCGTCACATTCGTCCTAAAGTCTATCTCAAGTGTCTCACTTGTCACTTCATGTCATGAGACAATCACACAAAGGGTAATGATTTTCATTGTTATTATAGTGGTCTATGTTGTTGTGTCATCGAAGTATGTTAAGTCTGTGATCATGAGTTCAAGTTCATCACAAGTCTATCTTCCTCCCGCACTTAGCCATTTTCAGAAAATCTTCCTGACTGGGCAACTCATCTTTACCGGGACCTGACTGAACTGCGCACTGTGTAGTCTCAACCCACAATGATGTGACCTTTCTTCCTGGAACTATGTAGTGTGCATTCATTGTCCTCTAAGACAGTTGTACTACGCAATTCCATAGTCCAGCAACCTTCCTTGACACCCAAAATTGCGCAGTTGTTTCTCCTGGTCTGACTTGAACTGTGCACTTTTCACTTTTAGTCCACAAGCTTTTCCCCTTACCTACTTGAAACCCGTAATACACAGAGGCCCTAGCCTCCCTTGGCCTCCAAAACTATGCAGACATGTCCTCTAATGCCCTCCCTCAGCCATAGCTCACTAATCTCAAGAACTATGAAGATTTTTACTCGAGGGCTCTCTACTACCTAGTTCCCCTTACCTCTATAAATTGTTCAAAACTCATCCCGCATCACTCAAAGTTGACTTGAACTATTCAATCCTGAATCCTAGTGGCCACTGTGCAATTTCTCTCCCTAGTGGGGACTGTGCTGAGAAGTTCCTCAGTCAAGCTTGAGCTATGCTTTGCGTAATCTCAGTGATCAACCGCTTTCCCTGTCTCCTAGAACAATGCAATGCACAATTATTGGGCCTTGTCTCCCAGCCTGTCACCTATCCCGAGCTTAGTTCATGGATAATAATGCATCATCGTAGACTAGGGAGTTTTCAGATTGATGTCATCCCATCATGAGTGAATTGTGGGAAAATGTACAATGGAAAGTCATGGCGAGATGATGAAGAAGGAGAAGAAGGAGGGAAGCATGCCTAAAGACTCACTTGTAGTTTAACAGACGAGTGGACCTACTAAGAGAAAGCAAAAGGAACATAAGTGTGAAACCACCTTCGAAGACCAAATATCATTGAAGACCCCACATCATAAATTTTTGCTGAGGAGAAGAGAAAGCATATCCAAGAACACATCTATCACTCAGCAGCAATAGCATCTTGACATTACCACATCATCAAGCCAGTCCATGTCATCAGTTTCATGTCAAGTCATGTGATGAGTTTTCATATGCCACATCACTATTGCGGGTCATGTATATTGTAAATCAAATGTATTATAAAGTGGAACTCCAATGGACACACATGATTATGAAGAGATGTAATCTGAAAAGTCATAGGAAGTTGAATAGTCGTGAGGGTAGTCAAAGAGTCACAAGGGGGTAAGCATCACTCCTTGGTTATATATACCCCCTCATTCTATGAGCAAAGGACTTTTCACCTTGGCTCCTCCCGCAAGGCATTAGAAAGACTAGCTAGTTCTTTGAGGAGCAAGGAGTGGCTCCAATGTCCCAATACTTGGGCTAGTGATGTACAATGTGAATATGTGTCTCAGAACTTTTTCTTAATAATAGAAACCTTATAAGGCTATCATGTTCTTCATGCATGACTTATGAATGTTTATAAGACTATTATGTGAATGTTTGTATTTCATGTTTGCTTTCACATGTACTAAGATAGTTGAACTATTTTGGTTATTTTAGTGCTCATCTTGTTGAGAATGTGATGTAATGGTTTTTACTTTTGTCTCATCTTTGTGGAATATTCCATGGGATACTAGACAAACCTTTCTTTGCTTATTGGTTATAACGACTATCACGTCTGCTATGGACTATTCCACTGGATGTTAGATGGATATTCCCTTGTTCATTTGTTGTAATGACTGTAGCATCCGCAGTGGACTATTCCTTTTGATATTGGACAGGTCTTTCTGGTTCATGTGTGTCTCTTCAAGGTGGTACTATTACCTCTCACTTAGAGGCTTGCTTTTCTTCCCCCTTTTGCAGTAAGAGAACCTAGACACAGTTGCACTACACATTCACCAGGCACACTCACCTTACTTTTCGAACATACCATTGCACCACTCTCTTGTGCTGACATCTAGAGCCAAGTCAAATCTTTAAGTGTTTGGAAACCAAACCTTTATATCAAATGGGACTCCTACACCAAACTGTGTGAGGTCTGATTGGGACTTCATATAAGGGAGATTCACTGAATGTTGGCAAGTCCAACACTATCAACAGTATGTGATTAGAATATGGTTATATGTGATGAGATTTTAAATCCTTTTTCAATTGATAAAATGAATTGCAATTCCTTCTGTGATAATTGTATATTGAAGTAAGACATGAGCAAGGAGGACTTATCCTTGAAGTGTTAGAATAACACTAGTACATGAATGACTAAGAAGGTCAATGACCCTATAGTGGGAAGTTTCCATTGTATATTACTTTATGATGGAGAGATATGATAGATGCAAGGTATCTCTTCTTTGAGCTTATTGGGCCAATTAAGGGAGTCAAATTCCTTGGTTGATAGCTTTGTCATTTATTTGGGTTTTGGAGAAAAAATCCTCTTGTAATTGACCATTTTTTATAAGTTTTCCGAGTTCTTATAGGGTCTTGTAAGTTCCATTAGTTTTTAGGGATGAGTGGTCTATCCATTTCCTTGAAGAACCCCAAGAAACCACCATGAGGTTGCTTCAGAATTTGACCTCTGGAAGCTATCATAATGTTGTGGAATTCAGTGAAAATTGCCTAAGTCACAATAATTCAGGAGCTAAGACTCGACTAGGTCTAAGGTCGAGAGGTCGAGATAGTTGCCTGAGGAAGTGGTTCATTGAGAAAGTCGACCCCAACTACGTCGGAGGTCAAGAGATCGCGAAGTTAGCTGAGGAAGTTATCCCTTGGGGAAGTCAACCCTGACTAGGTTAGAGGTTGGGAGGTCGGGAGTTGGGGGCTGAGTTAACTTTGGAATTTTTTACACTCGAGTAGAGAATGAATCAACCTAATGGTGGGCCTAACAATCACTATAGCCAATGATAAACTTCCATGTGGCATCTTTTTGATGTAGCCAGGGGGAGTGGATCCCACTTTGAAAGGTTACTTATCTCGATCCTTAGCTCGAATTGGGGTGAAGTTATATGTCACTGGATTCGTTTCGACGAGACAAACACAATGGTGATGATATTTTTAGGTTTAGAGGAGTTCCATGAAAGTCAAAAATTTTATACCCATCATCATAACAGTAGTTTGAGGGTCAGGTATTGAGAGTGACTACCTCTTGGTCATGGGTTTAAGGGGTGGTGTTACAGGTGGTATCAGAACATGGTTCAACACTTAGACTAAATGGGCTTGGTCATATGTGGATTTTTAGAAAATTATCTAATAAGTCGTTTAGGTGTTAAAATTTGATTTTAAAAGAATCCATTGTAAGTCTATGCGTGTTGATGATTTATTATTGGATGATGTTATAAGCATACTAACAGGGTTGTTATAAGGAAGCTGAGATCTCCATGGAAACCCCATGATATTATGATGATTTAATTATTGTCAAATGTCTAACAAGGTGTGTGATTTAAAGCACATTGCAAGTAGCCTAAAACAGATATAGTTCAATGATGGTGATAGGGTTTGATAATATAGCTCATACCAATCACAACACATAAGTGAATGGTTTAGGGCTAATGAAGAAGAGAGATGATTCAACCAAGGGGGAGGGAATCACTCTCTAGATTGGTTGGACACCCTGAGAATCCTAAGGGTTGAAGTTAGGAGTGTCAAGGAATATAATGAGAAGTTGGTGAGAGCTTAAAAAAGGCATGCTAGGATAAATGTCATCCTTCTATAAAGGATTTCAGATTTGCAAAAGCAGAGACAATCTGATGAGAGGGTTAGCCATAGAAGCAGGAAGAACCCTCAGAAACATGTATTCCAAGCTGAATGTTGGGAAATGTATCCTAGTGGGAATCACTTGTTGTTTATTATGGCTAAGGGGAAATTGGAAAAGGCATTGGCAAAGGATTTAAGTCAAAGAGGCATAATCAACATTTTATTTATGAAAAGAAAGGAAATTGGGAGAAAAGGGAGGTGAAACGTCATGGGTTGCATGTGAGGAGGAAATTGAAGGAAAATAGAGGAAAATGAAGAAATTAGAGGAAACAATAATAAAAAGGCATCATATCATTAGTTTGGGGCCTTTTATCAGTTTAGTCTTTGTTGTGGGGAAAAGTATCCGATGCGGATGACCCTATCCCTACTCTAAAGGTGACAGTCTTTAGCAACAACTGAAAGTAAAGCTTTGATGTTTTCCTTTATGAAAGTACAGAGAGGGGGAAGAAATGATCAACCAACCTGGTATCCTTCGCTTAGTCGATCTTGATCCTCTCTCTTTGTCTCTTGTTCCCAGCTCCTTGCTCTCTTTGCCGGTCCAGCTACACACAAGCCCTGCACAAAACGAGAGAGGAAACTACAAGATACAAGTACTCATAACTGATGCATGGATTAGAGTGAATCAAATATACATGTAAATACAATACATCAATGCAATACAAGTATATAGGAGAACATGCAAAACTTTATTGATAGAAGTAACAGGGTTCTGAGAAGGTTACAACCAATGATGGCTCCAATCCAGCAGCACCTCCCCAGCAGCAAGAACTCTCCTCTTCACCTCTAGTAAAACAATCACCCAATAGCTCTAACTGTAATCCAACAGCACCTCCTTGCTTTACACAAAATTCCAGCCTCTTTAGACCTCATAGAAGAGCTCTATATATAGGAGAGAAGAAGAGAGGATGAGTCAGCTTGAGGCTGGCATAGAGCTGACTAGTGTCCTCTCCCTCTTCAGTTAATCTTCAGTTCTTGAGTCCACTTGGAGATCCTTGCTTACACATGGTGATCAAGTACCTCTTACTCATCACAAGGCGAATCTGATGAACCAAGTGTCAGTTTGGAAGCTTCCTGGGCAGTTGACACCTTGCAGGATGACTGTGCCACTTGGCCAATCTCGTCCAGCGCAGGTAGCCTTCATTACTTTTGACTTCCAGCGCAGGTACAGAGTGGGACAGTTGCATTACAGCGCAGAAGCTCAGTTAAGCAGCTGACATGATCCAAAATAAGCCTGTTTTGAAGTGTTTTCAGGTGGAGAACTGATTGGAAGTGCTGTTGTTTGATGACCTTGTTCTTTTAGGGGTAAGAACAACATGTTTAGGGACTGAGGATCCCTGTAATTATTGACATTCCATGCTCCATGATGCGAGGCACAAAAATGTCTATAACAGTTGCCCCCTAAAGTATGAGGCCGTTTATCGGGTGAAATGCTTTATCTAGAGGATCCGAAGTTCGTTCCAGTACTGAGGAGAGTGCCCTGTAATACAATACAATACAATACATTATTTTTCATTCATCATTATTCTCATGATCTAGCTGAGGCGGGCATTCCCATGCTCAGCTTTTTATAAATACATTTTGGTACATATGACAGACGATCGTCTGAAGATAGACTGATAATTTTCTGCTGAAATTATCATCCTTTGAGTAGGATGATCATCTGCTGCAATGATGTACATGGCAAATGCTTTTATATTTCCTGAATATATATCGCAGCCCGGATGGATGAAACTAGATCCGGGGTCTTCAAACTCGTTCGATCTTCACTCTAAGTACAAGTCGATCCATGTGAGAATTGCGCTGAAGTCGAACATGGAAAGACATCGCTTGATTACCGGTCAATAATGTAAACCGTTAACAAGCGCGAGAGGAATCACCAATAATGACGATGACCCTCAAGGTACTGCAGTACAATTCACGTGGCGTGAATAAAGGACTTGGCGTCGAACGCCACGCAAAATCTTCTGGTCGAAGGTCATTGATGTATACCTGTCGCCGGAAGTGAGAAACTTGCCATTGAGGCATGCAAGCTTCAAAGTACTGATGGGGGTGTTCCTAGATCAACTTCTTGGATAATGAGCTGAAGTCGACAAGAAGCGATCCGTCAAAGGAGGGCCTTAATGAATCCCACATCAATGACACGGAACGGAGCTAATGACTTTAGTGGAGGTGAAAACAAATTGTGACATATGATTCAGGGTGGCGATCATGAATGGATGAAAGATAATGTATGGCAGTGGATGGGACACGGTTGACACTTTCAGAATGACCCCTCTTGAACATATAACGACACTGATGCGATGGATCGGTAGCATTACCCCAAACGTGGATGGTGTGGCGAGGACCATGGTGATGAGACCGGTGAATGAAACAACCCAACCCGATGTGATACGGAGGAAAAGTGTCATGTTCAAGAGTGACTCGCTACCATTAAACTTTGAATGTTCTCCCAATTTTTCCCCAGTCATTTCTGACCAGTACCTCTTTATTTTTGTCAAGCTTGAGGAGGATAACATATGCTTGTTCTATAACCTGCCCTTCGGGCAAGCCTATCGCTATGATTTAACGAGCCTAGCGATAGGGAAACTCGTTCTCGTCTAAAGACAAGTTTGTCGCTATTTAATAATTTTAACGAGTCTAACGACAAGGAAAACTCGGTCCTTTTCATTTTTAGAGAGTCTGAAAAGGTACAGAAAGTCAACTCCATAATTCCTTTTTCGTCAGCAAATCCCTTAAGTCCGAAAAAGTATAAAACAATACAGAAGGGATGGTTGTTCGGTACTTTTAACGAGCCGAACAAGACAAGCGCTCGATCCTTTTGTGCAATAATCCCTCAGGTCCAAAAAGATTAAAATTTAGAGGAGGGATAGCGTTCCGGTCATTTAACGAGCTGGAAGGCCAAAACTCGGCAAACTTTTCATATTTTACGAGTCAGTGAAAAGAGCTGAAAGAAGACTCGTCTTTTGAGGAACGAGTGATAAACAGGGATAGCTACCGATTCCAGGTACAGGTTGGAATTTTCCAATCACGGCAGTGTCACAAGGATGGCTAGGTGAAATCACTCTTCGCAGCTGTTTCTCAAAAGAGGTAAACACACAAAAGGAAGTGAATGATCGGCCAAATGAACAGTGGAGGTGATGGATGAAAACACGATCAAGGTTCTTATGGCTGATGAATTTACGATCTCAAAAGGTTATTTACCGGTTCATTTTTTCCATGAGCTTGAACTCTGAGGGAAACTTTTGCTCACACTTTTCTATTTTTTAACGAGCATAAATTCAGTCCTAAAACTGCTCGGATTTGCGTTTATTTTTTAACGAGCATGAACTATATGCTAAAACTGCTCGATATACCAGTCATATGAAGAACGCCTCTCGTAAGGACCAATTTTTATAGAGCTTATGCCTTACCACAGCTGTGCTCACTTTTGGCAAATTTTACTTTTGCCCCACAGGCTTTCTTTCATGCAAGTTTGGAAACGGCTAATCTTAAAACCAGATAAATAACCGCCCCTAGCTTGCACTCCAGAAAGTTTGCATGCCCCCAGGTATAGGATAGAATTTCGAGGCTGCCCCTCCTCTCCCCTACTTCTGCTTTTCTTTGGGTGTTCACATTTATTTGTCATCTTGCTAATCTAATGCTAACGATACTTGTCTTCTCGTTATTTTAAGGGGTCTTACGCAGTACTCAGGCTTCCCGTCGGCCCACTTTTAACAAACAGCTATTTATGACAATAGATGAACACTACTCAAAGATAAAACATTGGTATTATTGAGGGAGGCTTGCCTCTTTCTTATTATTCCAAAGACGGTTCGATTTGCTGCCGCAGATCAATCTCTTTCTTCGGCGGTGCCTATCATTGGGTTGTCCTAAGATGGTTACCCTCTGTCACAACAATACGGTCTCCTTCTTAATAGACTGCCCCTGCTTATCCTTCAAAACACATGTTTCGATGGGCGAGGCTTGAATTTAAAGATGGTGACTACTTGTTGTAATAAGGGAATTCCTACTCGGGCATTGCCCACTTTTTTAGACAAAGGTGAATGATTCCCAAACACATAACTTTGACAAAAGATCATTTTTCCAGAACAACCCACTTCCTACGGACGGGGTACGGACTAGTCATGTTCTCCTGCGGAAATTCTGTCTTATACCCGGAGTTTCTTCTGCCCGAAGCAGACCAGGGTGCATGCCCCCTGGGTCCTAGTCTTTCTTTCCGAATCACTCGCGCTCATCGGGAAGGAGGACCGGGGGCGGAGGCGAATCTTGAGTGAACAGACCATTTAGGATTGGTATTTGACTATTTGCGATGCGAGATCCCGGAAATGAAAGTTGGTCTACGAGCTTGACCACCCTTCCTTCATGTGGAAAACACATTACTCTAAAGAGTGAGGAGACTATCGCTCCCATGCAATAAATATAGTCGCGTCCAAGGAGTAGGTTATAATCCAAGGGTCCTTGAACTACCAACACGTTCATCCTGACGGTCTTCCCCTTCAATGTAACAGGTACATCGGGGAGGATCCCTAATGGTCGACTGGTTCCTTTATCAAAACCTGAGAGATTTCTCAACTCAGGTAAAAGCACCGGGGAACCCAGTGCTTTCCAAGCAACAGAGGAAAGGATACTCACAGACGCCCCTTCATCAATGATAGTACCAGCCATAATCATTCTATAGATCTGGACAATGATTCTGAATGGTACACTGGCTGGTAACCGGGGTCTGCCTAGTTGATTCCAATCAAAGGATACAACCAGGTTGCTTGGCGGTGGGACCGAATATACGGCCGGATACGACTCTGATGATGTTCCTTCCTGCGATAAAGGAATGGGCGCATTGCCCTGATGCTCATCGGAGTCGGTGCTGATGAAAAGAACCTGGATGGTGTCATCCTTGTTCTCATCAGTGAGGGTGTCGCATGAAGATGACTCTTCGGCGACGGTGCCATTTGAAGACGGGTCTTCAATGACGGAGTCATTGGACGATAGAACCTCTGAAGGAAGAACCGGGCCAACTGCCGTATCGACCTTTAGACTTTCGTCTAGTCTAGATTCAGTAGGTTCATTCTCAATGACCGACACTTCAGCTGACCACTTGAGTGGTTCAACTGGATTTTCAACTATCGAGGGATTAGGCGCGAGTTTTTGATATCCAGGTGGAAGTCGCACCGGTGACACCGGGCGATCTTCTAAAACTCTCTTGGCCTCATCTAAGAATGGACATTTGTGGATGGCATGATGACCTTCACACAATAGACAGGGTGATCTTGGTCCCCTTCTTCGTCCTTCACTCTCGCTAGTTGACGGAATGCAATCAACATGACAACCAGAGGTTGATGCTACCGGATTGTGCAGCCTTGGGGACCAGTCCCTTAGTATCCGGGGAATACAAGGACAATCACGATGGAAATGGATCCCTTTGCAAATGACACATGGCGATTTAGGCCCGGTCGGTGCAGTGTGTGGGTTTTTGTCAGCTTTCTTCTGCTTGCCCCCAGTCGCCTTCGCCAGAGGCTCCTTCTGCTTCTTTTCTTTCTTCTTCTTTTCCTTCTTCTCCTTGGGAGGCTGACTTTTGCCGGCTCTACCTTGCGAAGATGAAGGATCAGAGGAAGTATCATAAGAAGTGGAAGGCTGGTGGGTAGTTCTAGATTGTTCTGACTGTTGATTCGAATGCTCAGGATTAGTGGCGATCTGGACTACATTAGTTGAAAAGAGCCATACAGGGAGGCCAATTGTCAATCCTGGAAGCGACAATGTAGCCATATGAGGCGCACCAACATCTCCCCAAGAGGAGAAGGGATTTGGACTTCCGCCAAGGTTACTTCCTTGGTTGGTGGGCTCCATACTTTTCAACTGAAAGATCAACGTGGGAATAATAGGTGATTATGTTCCGCTTAAAATAAATTTTATTAACGACGCTTTTTAGACACAAACTTGCTTTTTCATGTTTTAAGAGTCGAGAAAAAGCTAAAGATGACTCTAGTCGCCTTCGATGTATTAACGAGCCCGAAGTGACAAATGCTCGGTCGGACTTTTTCAGTTATAGAGTTTGAAAAAGGCCAAAAGAAACTGCTCTGGAGATCTAGGCAGAGGGTGTGCCAAACCTTTCGCGAAACCACAGAATACGTTTTACGGTACGGGTGGTCGATCTTCGTGAATGCTGTGTTCACTGCATCACGATCAGTAGGGCGGCCGACACGGTTTCCTAAGGATAAAGGATAAAAGCCTATAGGGGTCTCCCAATATACGCGACGGTACGCGGGAGCTCAAGTCCGTGTTAGTGCCACCGACTCTCAGGAGGAATCACCCACCTTCGTAGAGATCGACAGTCACTATGTTTAACGACGCCGGAACACGTCTCTACCTAGACCTCTAGATGTTTGCGTTAAATTCCAAAGCGTTGTTATGTAAATTGAGTTTATTTTAATGTTGATCTTTCTTAACAGTTTGCCTTTCAGGTTCGCCACGAGATGTATATATACAACTTCCTATATGCAATCTAAGAATGAGAAGCAAAATCTTTTCAATCTTTCAACTTTGAAAACCTTAATCTACTTGAGGGAAAAGAAGGACACAACTTTTTCCACAGATCAAAGAACACACACTAAAATGCACATCTTCCTAAATCGTCAAGCATACAGTCAAATGCAAAATGCACAATGCATGTATTTCTTTTCGTTATCCTTAATGTTGATGCTAGACAAAAAGGAAACTGTTGTATGATTTTGAATCTAATTTCAAGTAGAAATAAACAAGCTTGTCCACAATCAAAAAGACACCTTATGATAGACTTGTTTAAAAACACAGGAAATGTATAGATTCAAACCATGAAATGCAAATCGAACAAACTCAAACAGCTATGAACAGTAATAAAACTAGCTCTTAAGATCACAAAGACACTTTTACAGTCCAGGATCTAAGAGGTCACAGCTATACTGGTTCGCTTTTCACAATGGGAAACTGTAACTGCAACAAGAAATACTGAAAGAACATTCACAGTTTCATCACACAACTGAGGCGGAATAATGTCAAGGAGAAGTGGCTTACAGCAAGTACAATAACCAGCAAGCAATCAGCCAAAAACAAGTGCAAACAGGGCCAAGACACAATAGGAAGACTGAGCAAGACAAGGGCTAACTGGACCAGCGCAGGTTCTAGTCTACCAATTTCACTCTCAGCGCAGTTCCCGAAGGGAGTACCTGCGCTGTAATGCAGGCTGCCTGTGTACAGCCTGCACTGACTCACGAGAGTTTCGTCTACAAAGAATTCCGGGTCATAAAAAGCTCAAAAATGCACTGTTTTTGCTGAAATAAAAAGCTATAGGTCAAGTACAGGCTAAGGGATGATCAAGAGGATGAAGATCTATCACAAAGAGTAAAGAGTCTTTTGTAGATAAGCTCTTCAAATCTTGAATTTGCTCAGCAAATGAGCAAGAGTAGCAGTCCCTCTACTTCGCTTTTGATATAGTCAAAAGCTTTTCGATTTGGTACTCTTTTCTTCAAGAAATGAATAGCAAAATACTACAAACACCAACAAGATACTAGGCTCCCCAGCGGAGTCGCCAGTTTGTTGTGGGGAAAAGTATCCGATGCGGATGACCCTATCCCTACTCTAAAGGTGACAGTCTTTAGCAACAACTGAAAGTAAAGCTTTGATGTTTTCCTTTATGAAAGTACAGAGAGGGGAAGAAATGATCAACCAACCTGGTATCCTTCGCTTAGTCGATCTTGATCCTCTCTCTTTGTCTCTTGTTCCCAGCTCCTTGCTCTCTTTGCCGGTCCAGCTACACACAAGCCCTGCACAAAACGAGAGAGGAAACTACAAGATACAAGTACTCATAACTGATGCATGGATTAGAGTGAATCAAATATACATGTAAATACAATACATCAATGCAATACAAGTATATAGGAGAACATGCAAAACTTTATTGATAGAAGTAACAGGGTTCTGAGAAGGTTACAACCAATGATGGCTCCAATCCAGCAGCACCTCCCCAGCAGCAAGAACTCTCCTCTTCACCTCTAGTAAAACAATCACCCAATAGCTCTAACTGTAATCCAACAGCACCTCCTTGCTTTACACAAAATTCCAGCCTCTTTAGACCTCATAGAAGAGCTCTATATATAGGAGAGAAGAAGAGAGGATGAGTCAGCTTGAGGCTGGCATAGAGCTGACTAGTGTCCTCTCCCTCTTCAGTTAATCTTCAGTTCTTGAGTCCACTTGGAGATCCTTGCTTACACATGGTGATCAAGTACCTCTTACTCATCACAAGGCGAATCTGATGAACCAAGTGTCAGTTTGGAAGCTTCCTGGGCAGTTGACACCTTGCAGGATGACTGTGCCACTTGGCCAATCTCGTCCAGCGCAGGTAGCCTTCATTACTTTTGACTTCCAGCGCAGGTACAGAGTGGGACAGTTGCATTACAGCGCAGAAGCTCAGTTAAGCAGCTGACATGATCCAAAATAAGCCTGTTTTGAAGTGTTTTCAGGTGGAGAACTGATTGGAAGTGTTGTTGTTTGATGACCTTGTTCTTTTAGGGGTAAGAACAACATGTTTAGGGACTGAGGATCCCTGTAATTATTGACATTCCATGCTCCATGATGCGAGGCACAAAAATGTCTATAACAGTCTTGGAATTTGTTTCAGAGAGGAGAAGAGCACCAACAGGGGAAAGAAATAAAGCAAGCAAAGGAAGGAAAAGGAAGCAAAGGAAAGAAAGGATCAAGTAAGGAAAGTCGGATCAAGCGACTTCAATGGGAATATTTACAAGGACCAAGTTGCATGTATGATTTCCTAAATTATTTTGGCATGCGGTAGATGCATGGGTGTATTTAGTTCATTTGTTTTCATTGGCCTAGGTTATTTTGGGTTTGAAAATGGTTTCAACCTTCCCTTTCAATTTATGGACATCCATGGTATGATGGGATTCATTCTTGGTTGAGCTTTGGATTTCTGGAAGGTTTTGAATCTGGGTGAGGTGGTCTTAGAAAAATCCCAAGGGTTGGGGGTGGAAAGGGTTTTCTTCGGGAAGCCCTCAATAGGTGGGTGGAGATAAGAAAAGCCCTCAATGGATGGTGAAGGAATTTCCATGCACCTAATCTTAGTCTGATTTTGTGATCTCGGTGTTGGCATTATGATACAGGTGTTGTCCTTGATGGAAACTCACTCAGATAAAAGTTCACAGTGCAGCAGGTAAATAGCAAAGGATTACATATCAAACTCCAAAGAATGAAGAAAGGGAGGTATACGCTGGTTCACTTTGTCCAAGGCGCGTAAATGCACGGTTTAACAGAACAAAAGTAGCGTATAACATATACACGCACTTTCACAAGAGGAAAAGTGTGTACGTGTTGGAAAACCAAGTTTTTGGTCCAAGGTATTTGATCCAAGGTATTTTGGTCCAAGGTAATTGGTTCGAGGTATTTGGTCCAAGGTATTGACCCTTGGTATTGGGTCCAAGGTATTGGTCCTAAGTGGTTTTGGTCCAAGGTATTGAGAAAGGCCTAAGAGTATATAAGGAGGAGAAGATCATTAGGCTAAGGTGTGCAAGCAATGAGATTCTAAGGAATACTTCTATCTGAAGTATATATATTATGTTGCAGGGTTATGTTTGGGATTGGATCTGAAATTTTCATGTGCATCTTGAGTTCAACATGGGATCAGGAATCATGCGACTTGAAATGACTTATTCTTGAATGATATGATATTGGTTGAGACCAGATCTAATGTTTTGCACCTGTTCTACTTGTTATCTATCATGATCTGGGTTTTTCTGAAGTTTGAAATTGCAACAAAGTTCTGAGTCAAAATTTGCAAATCTGTACGCAGGTTTGTCTCAGCCAAAGCACGTGTACACGCAGGTTCGACTCTTTCAAGTAGCGTATACAAAAAGTAACACTTTTGTTCAAATCTGACTAATCTATCTAATCAGATTTTGTTGTTTTACTGTTGTCTTTCAATGAAGTCCTCTTAGATCTGAACGTAGAACTATTGTATAAGGAAATTGAGTCTGATTGATTGATTGATTGAAAAGAAGGGTGATCCTTGCTGCTATCTATTTTTGAACTCTATAATATGATAGTAGATCTTCAGAATGTCACTGATTGGTATAGTCTATGGTTCAAAAGTTTATGATTCAGTATCTTTAGAGATATACGCAGGTTGGGTTAAAGGAAGTAGCGTATACATGCAAGTTGGGTTCAACCAAGTAGCGTATATACTCTAATGCATGATTTTTGAGGTTATAGCCGGTTCTGGATGATGATGCAGGGTTCTAGGTTCAGCATAGTGTTCTGGTGTCAGATTAATTGAATATTGGTTGATGTAGTTTAAGTTTAAAAGGCTTTGATGGGTCCAGTGTGAAAATTTGATGAAACGTGGCCTTTGTCTTGTGGTGTTGTGATCCAGGAGTATCCAGTCTAAAAATTCATGAAACATGGTCCCTGGTGGAAGAGCGGAGTTTTCTGTAGGTTGGCACCTATGTACTAGTAAACATATTGGCTAGTACAAGAGCTAGGAGGTTGTAGCTCCCTTCCAGTAGAAGCTGGAAAAAGAGAGAAGGTTGTAACCTTCTGCAGGTAGAAGCCTACATACTGGTATGAGTCTGCACTAGTACAAGATTGTAAAGAGATTTTCTTATTATTAAAATAAGACAGAGATGACAGCAGCAGATGGTTTTTACCCACATTGGTTTCCACCTTAAATCTTGGTGTCCATGTGTGTTGCTTATGTGTGATGCTTTATTCTGCTTTTACTACACTGTCTAATAAATCTATGATATACTAGTTTAAGCTCAACACATGATAAACTGTCTAAATCACAAGTTCTCTGCATATACGTTGGTTTCTTTAAGCACAGTCGCATGTACATGCTAGTTCACTTCACTGAAGTAGAATATATAAATCTATTTTGGAAATAAAATTTTTGATCTGATAATACTGATTCACCCCCCTCTCAGTATTATTTCCAACACTCGGGACCAACTTAGGCGAGATCATGGTAGGGTGAGGGTGGAGGTAGTTTAACCTTTGGATTCCCTTAGTTTTTTATGCATTGGTTTATCCCATGATATCCCACATTCATGCTTGGAATATGGCATGGGGGTGATTTCCTGAAACAAAGATTTAGTTCAGCCCAATCTATGGTCAAGTGGTACGTGGAAGTCCCTAACTTGCTTGGATTTTTCATATGTTAATAAGATCTAAGTTCCTCTTGTATTTTATGAGTAAATGTACTTGTTATGATGTGTCTTTGATGGTTTCTCTATCATTGTTATTAATTTGGTTATATGTTGGTTATAAGCATTGTTTTATGGCATATTCTAGGCATGGCTCTTATCATGTTTGTTTGGAAAATGAATGGTTATTATATGCATGACAAAATAGATGCTATGGAAGTTATTTTGGGAGGTAATTAGACCTTCTTTATGATTCTCATATAATTTTCAGATCGCTTTGTTCAAATATGCATTCATGACCTGTAGATTTCATGTTCACTATGTGTTTGACGGAATGAATGTCATAGTTAGACATAGTTAGGCCAACTCCTTGTCTAAGTTTTGTGTTAAAGGATTTTTTCTTATGACATTTATCATTTTTGAAATTTATATCAAGTTCTACATAGAGGTCTGGATCCTGGACCTAAAAAAGTGGCTCAGATCTCGGGGTCACATGCATAGAACTCGGTAATTTAATCTACATTCATTGAGAGGTAGGGTCATCCATGCAACTAGAAGCGTACAATCAATGGATTTCCTTGTTATGCAAATGAATGGGAGTCTAGGTCACTAAAAAGTAAAGTTAACTAAGGGATTAGGCACCTGGAGTGGTGGAACAAATCATGGGAGTCTTGTAGCTCCTGAGGAAGGTCAGTAAAGTTTCAGTTGGTCGATTCCACTTATTTAACTATACTTAGGGAGTTGAGTCATTTTATAGTAGCCCTCTGCTCATGTTTACCTTGACATGCCAGTGAAAGTGGGTAAATATAGGAGGTGGAATTTTTTTTTGCTATTAGAGCATGGTTCAAATACTTAGACTAGATGGTCTAGATGCATCTTGTTAGGCATGCATTGTCATGGTAATTGTTGTCGTGCATGAGGTCATTATATGTAGTTGGTATTATCATGCATGATGTTGATATATTGGTATGATTATATATATACATGTATTGTGCTAATTTGGACTGATTTTGTAGATGAGATAAGCCCCCCTAAACATCATTGAGGTATGATTTTAATTATGGTATCTATTTTGTTATTTAACATGGCATGTTTGTAGGAAGAAGAGAATTAGAGATGAAAAGAAAAATGGTTGACTACAATTCATTTGACTCTCCCAACAGATCAGTTGGGCAGCAAGGAGATGAGCATTCTTCTCTTATAACAGATACATTGAGGAGTTTGAGCGTAGAAATCAGAAGTTGCAAGGTAGAAAATGATAGGTTGGTTGAGGCTCGGGAAATACTTTCAAGGGCTCGGGAAAATCTGGCAGAGATCAATGCAGTGATCCTTCATAGTTTTTCAGACTTGTAGAGACAGAGACAACTAAGGATTAGTCAAGAGCACGAAGAGAAGACTAATGGAGCATATGGTATCAAATCTTGGTATGGATATAGGTTGGATAGAGGGGACACAATCAAAGTTGGAAAATCATTTGATACACCTCAAAAGAGGAATGGTATCTATCAGTATCATTCTAATTCCTCATCCAGGAGACATCATCACTATTGTTGGGTTGCTAATTTGTCATTATTATTATCACTTCTTAACATCCATTTCATCCATTTCTACTATTCTTTTATCACATTATTTACCATAATTTATTATATAATTCAATTTCATAATTATTTATGCTCTTGTGGATAAGTAATATTTGTTCTTCTTTATTTTTAATAAATTGATGATTATTATATGTGATATTGTTAATAATGGTTTACATATAAATTTTTTATAACATCACTCATGATTTTACCCTCCAAGATCTCTTGCAGATTGCAAATTTGATCTTCAATGCATAATCAAATATTCCAACTCAGAATTTCGCTGGAATAGGACATGACAGTTTTGCATTCGAAATTTCTGGCAAACGAAGAAGAATCTTAAAAATATGAGACATGGGTTTTGTGTAAAATAGACAAAATTAATTTGTTCATGAGAAGTTTTCAGAAATCCGGTCTAGATTGGGAGAAAAGCAAGGTTCTTCGGAGGATATATTCACAAATTTTTTGTTGTGGCCATTTTCCAAATTGCCCCAATTGCAATGACCAAATTCGACTTGTTCCAGCTGAATCGTGATGGAAAGATCTCTTAGATCTCATCTTCCTTATTGATATTTTGTAATCAATCTTGTTGTAAATTTCCCTTTGTTGTTTGTATATTTAAAAAGACACAAATTAGGGAGAATGTATGTAGGGGAGCATATCAGATATTGAAGGTTTTTCTTTGAGAATGTAACATCAGACTTCTGTATTTTCCTTTTTATTAATGAAATATTGATCTTTTGATTATTATCTAGCCTTCGATTCTTTCTACCACAGCTCCGATCGGGGAGTTGGGCCTGCTCTCCTTATTAGGTGTTGCTGAAGTAATGTGTGCTTAGTTTCTTTTTAATTAATGTATTTCCTTTTTTTCATCATAATCGTTTGATGTGAATGCTGTGAATTGGCTTGTTGTTACAGATTAGTTATTGTTGTCATTTCCATTTTCTGATATAGTTTATTTATTATTTCAGATTGCATGTTTAATTAATTAATGGAATTCCTGATCAATTGTTGGATTATGATTTTTCCCCTGCATATATAGTGCATGATACCCTTGCAATAATAAACAATCCCAGATTGACATATTAATGTGGTAAAGGGTTTAATCATAGCATTCACACTCGGACACCAACATTTTTGCGTCATTATCGGGGAGGCTATTAAGGTGCAATAACATAACCGACATTCATCTTGGAATCAATCTCTCGTCTTCGGGAGATAAAGGGTTTTCCACTCTGCTCCAGGTCCTAAGCATAGTCATTTTTTATTTTGTTTTGTTTCCTATTTTTTTCTTCTACTTTTTCGCTCTTTTTTATTTTATAGGGGCCACTCTCTTGTCCTGGGGAGGGAAATAATATTTCACCTTGCTCCAGGTCCTGAGCTTAGAATTTTCTTGTAGTTTTGTTTGTTTTGATTTTGAAAGACCCACTCTCTCGTCCTAGGGAGGGAAAGAGTTTTCTCACCCTGCTCCAGGTCCTGAGCTTTAGTTTTTTTCGTTGGTTTATTATTTCCTTTTTTTTAATGATCCTCTCGTCTTGAGGAGGGAAGAATATTTTTTTCACCCTGCTCTGAGTCTTGAGCCGTGTGACTTTTAAATGTTTTAGTTGCATGAACAGATATCCAAACAAAAGGGGCAAAGGAAGGCCCTCAAAACTCACGGGTGGAAGTCAAGGAAGAAAGCATCAACATAATTTGGAACCTAGTCAAAGAACTTCATGATATGACAACTATGGGAAATCAAGACTATATTGAAGACTGGTTTCACTCTATTGTTTGCTTGCAACATCACTCCCTACTTCAACAATTCTTGGCACCATCCTTAACGGGGAAGTTGGTCTCTCATACCCTAGTATTTATTGACATGCATTTCTCAAATTCGGGTATGTACACACTTGAGGCCTTATTTTGAAAATGGTTCCATTGGAAGTGCTCTTATACATAAGTATACTTTATTTTTCAAGGTAGAGTAGGTTAGTGTAGAAAATAGAATAAATAAGTACATAAATAAATAAATTTATTTATATGTAGAAAGAGTTGTGTTTGCTGCAACTTGCTGAGTATATCAATATCAGTGGTAAATATTTGAATTTAATTGTGTATGTAGATGTATTATATTGAAAATAATATTTCTACAAACACTCATCATCATTTCGAAAAAATTGCTTGATTATTATATGTTATGGCATGTAACCTTGATAAAACCATTGAAATCATAGTCGGTACAGTCATGTTTTGAGGGCCAAATGGGAATATTTCAAAAACCTGTTTCTATCTTGAGCAACCCTTTATTTATACTTTCTAATCCAATTTGAATCACTCAATTTGGATTTGAAACAAAAAATTTATGACCAAAACATTGACAATATGTCTAGTATCCAGCTCAGGAAAAGAGTTGGGACTGTCATTTTTTGGAGGCCTAAATGACTAGATTTTTGAAATATGTTTCTATGGTATATTACCCTATTAATATAGTTTAAAATATAATTTTAATCACTTCATTTTGATATTATATGAGAAATTTATGACCAAAATACTGACTATCTATCATAAATCAACACCTTTAAAACTCTGTTTTTTTTCGATTGTTCCTTCGCACATTTGACCCATCAATTCTTCATTCTTTCAAAAAATGTTTCTATTGGATATATTTACATGAATCTAATTTAATCGCCAATTTGAATTTGTTCAATCCGTCATCAAACAAAAATGCTATGCTTAAAATATCAATTGTTGGTCTAAGTTGGGAAATCGAAAATGACTTTGTTATACAAGTTGTTCTAAGTAAATTTGACATATCATATCATGGAATTTTTAAAACCTGTTTCAATTGGAGATATCCCTATGAATTCACTTTCATTTGGATTTAGAATCACTCAAATCAGATGAAAAACAAAGAAGTTATGATTAAAATATTGTTGGTTAATATGGTTGGCCACCACTCTCCCGCAGATAATAAATTAACTCCACTTTGTTATTTTTTTTCCATGGATTTGTTTTACAAAGTAACTAATTGTTATTTTTTTTCATATTTATTGGATTTAGATAGCTCGATCACCTCTCTTCTTCCATGATTACATGTTTTATTGTAGGTAGACGCTCGTTTTTTGCAAGTCCAGGGAGAATAAAGGAGGTCAATTCTTTTTTTTGAACAAATGATTCTTGAAGGCAATGATAATGAAATAATAAATTTTCATCCAAGAATCTATTAGGAAATATAATATCATATAATTGAGTCTTTCTAGGTTCCATGAAAAAAATTGATCATAAGAGTTTGTTACAAAATTATTCCCATTATTTCCCACCAAAAACATGAAGACTTTTTCATTACCTAATGGATTCATAATAGGAAAAATGGAGAATTGATTTCCATTTGAAGATCCAAGTCATTTTTCCATTCATTTACCATTAACAGATTGCTGTTTCTAGAAATAGATTAATATTCCCCTAGGAAACAACATTGTTGCAGTCAAAATCATAGCCGTTGCAACTTAAGCTATTTATTTATTTATTGTTTTTCAATAAAATTGTTGTTTCTTTTTTTATTCCTCTTATGTTTTTATGTTTCAGGTGTTCAAAGTCACAAATTCTGTTCCTTCATCAAAATAAAAGGAAGTTCTCAAGTTTCATGTTGTTACTCCTCGAATGTTATTACTCCGTTGATGTTGTTACTCTCGAAAATTTTCTAAGTATCGGATGTTGTTACTCCTAGGGTGTTGTTACTCCACCGTTGTTGTTACTCCCAAAAATTTTCTAAGTGTCGGATGTTGTTACTCCTTGGATGTTGTTACTCCCGACATTTTTCTAGGTATCGGATGTTGTTACTCCTAGAGTGATGTTACTCCACCGCTGTTATTACTCTCAAAAATTTTCTAAGTGTCGGATGATGTTACTCCTTAGATGTTGTTACTCCTTGGGTGTTGTTACTCCACCACTGCTATTACTCCCGAAATTTTTCTAAGTGTCGGATGTTGTTACTCCTTGGATGCTATTACTCCGCTGATGCTGCCACTCCGTAATGATTTCCTTTTTCTAAGTACTCAGTGTTGTTACTCCTCCGATGTTACTACTCCCCCGGTGCTACTACTTCATGGTGAAATTTTTTTAGAAGTACCCGATGTTGTTACTCCTTCAGTGCTATTACTCCTCCGATGTTGTTACTCCTCTGGTGATGCTACTTCGTGGTGAGAATTTTTCTAGAAACTCGGTGTTGTTACTTCACCCATGTTGATACTCTGCCAAGGTAAGTCTCCAGGTACATCCCCGATCGACTTCGTGTATTTGATTCATGTTTCACTTATGACATGACCGAGGACAGTCATACCTTAGTTTGGGGGAGAGGGGGATGTGTTTCATTTAATGGAAATGTATCATATTTAATAGAAATTATGTCATGTCATCATTGTTATTAAAATCTCACGTCAACTCGTACATATCACGATTATTACTACCATAATCCATAGCAATTCGTAACCCCCACTTATCCACGCACATTGGAACTTGAATCATGCACAATGACATTAACTTGGTGAATGGTAAATACTTTTAAGTGTCTAGGTCCTCTTTGACATAATGATTGGGTAGCCAATTTTATCTTTGTTTATCTATAAACATAATTTGATATTTAAGGAATAATTATGCATAGATGATTTCATCATGCCAACTTTCAACTTTCCTAATTTATTGAGTCCCTAATCTTGTAAAATTTATGATGATGACAACAAAATTGTACTTAAATCTTTCTGTCACTATCTAATGAACTATTCCTCAACCCTAATCTTAACAAAGAAAAATATATTTATCAACAATCCTTTGAAGGTTATTAGTTACTACAAAACTTTTTACGCCATCCCTATCTCTTAAGGAGTTGGCCTGCCACCCCATCTATTAAGTAATATTTTGTTGATTAACAATAACCATAGTTGAATTTTAAACATAAATAGTCAACTGGAGGATAGGAGGTCTCATCATGAGCCGACCTACCATAATCATAGGTCCTAATAGAGTGACATTACCACTACTGGTCACCAAGCCAGGGTAATGGCCTTCAGTCATAAAACTGAAGGACAAGAGGTCTCATCACAAGCCGACTTGTTCACTTTTGTTAGTTCCCATGAATGGAATTGTTATTAACTAGTTACCAATCCAGAACAATGATCTTTAGTAGACATCTAAGTAAATTGAAATTCTTTTGTAACTATGTACTTATTCCTAATAGATGGGACACTGGAATTTCAATGGGTTAAAAAGGCATCCTTGACAAGGCTATGGACACCTGCTGGCAGCAGTGGCCATGCCTATGGTATAGAATTTAATTCAATACTATGATCTACTTGGGTACCTTGTTTTCTCAAAACTAACTACTGATAAAGCCCATTGTTGCATATATAAGGTTTGCTAGAACTCATGGTTCATGGGGTAATATTTAATAAGTTCTTAGATAATGGTGGTTATGGTTTATATCTATTATTGAGTTATAAATATTTACTTTACATGTTAGGGATGAAATTTTTAGGATATTTGATATTTGACATTTTGTATCATCTAATCTATCATTCCTTTATTCTACAGGTTTCATATCTTTAACCAAAGATAGTTGCTTTACCCAATCAATCTCTATTTAATCCTAGCTTAATAAAACTACTATTATTTTGGGGTAGGATAAAGAGGCCTAATTCTGATTTTGAATTGTGATGAATTAATGATTGAGGATACTCATGAGATGTGTTATAGAAATCTTGATGACAGGGAAACTAATGAGTTTGGGGGAAGCAAATCTTGCTACAGTTTCTGATTACTTTCTTTCAGCTTGCATGGCTTCAACCTTCCACATCACTTTCAACATCAACTCAGCATACATTAGCCTCAACAAATACCAATCCATACATTCCATTCCACATTTTTATGGAGGTAAAATTTGAGATAAAATAACATAAGTTTTAATTTATTAAAATTTTAGGAGAATGTCATGAAAAAAAACCATTGAGCATTATTCATTCATATTTTTCAACCACTATTTCCCCTTCTTGGTTAATATAAAGGCATTGGGTTACATAAGGACATGCAGCATGTTCAGTTTGGGGGAGCTGTTGGGTTCCTAATTTGTCACTATTATTATCACTTCTTAACATCCATTTCATCCATTTCTACTATTCTTTTATCACATTATTGACCATGATTTATTATATAATTCCATTTTATAATTATTTATGCTCTTGTGGATAAGTAATATTTTTTCCCCTTTATTTTTAATAAATTGATGATTATTATGTGTGATATTGCTAACAATGGTTTACAGATGAATTTGTTATAACATCGCTCATGATTTTAGCCTCCAAGGTCTCTTGCAGATTGAAAATTTGATCTTCAACGGCATAATCAAATATTCCAACTCAGAATTTCGTTGGAATAGAACATGACAATTTTACGTTGGACATTTCTGGCAAATGAAGAATAATCTTAAAAATCTGAGACATGGGTTTTGTGCAAAACAGACCAGATTAGTTTCCAACTGAGAAGTTTTTAGAAATTCGTTCTGGATTGGGAGAAAATAAAGGTTCTTCGAAGGATATATTCATAGATTTTTTGTTGTGGCTGTTTTCCAAATTGCCCCAGTTGCAATGACCATATTCGACTTGTTCCAGCTGAATCGTGATGGAGAGATCTCTCAGATCTCATATTTCTTATTGATATTTTGTAATCAATATTGTTGTAAATTTCACTTTGCTGTTTGTATATTTAAAAATACACAAATCAGAGAGAACACATGTAGGGGAGAAGATTAGATATTGAAGGTTTTTCTTTGAGAATGTAACATCAGACTTCTATATTTTCCTTTTTATTAATGAAATATTGATATTCTGATTATTATCTAGCCTTCGATTCTTTCTACCACAGCTCTGATCGGGGAGTTGGGCTTGCTCTCCTTATTAGGTGCTGCTGAAGTAATGTGTGCTTAGTTTCTTTTTAATTAATGTATTTCCTCTTTTCGTTGTAATGGTTTGATGTGAATGCTGTGAATCGACTTGATGTTACAGATTAATTATTTGTGTCATTTCCATTGTTGTTGCGGATTAGTTGTTGTTGTCATCTCCATTTGCTGCTACAATTTATTTATTATTTCAGATTGCATGTTTAATTAATTAATGGAATTCCTGATCAATTGTTGGAATATGAATTTGCCCCTGCATATATAGTGTATGATACCCTTGCAATAATAAACGATCCCAGATTGACATATTAATGTGGTAAAGGGTTGAATCATAGCATTCACACTAGGACACCAACAACTGCCATCATCCTTATAGGAGGAGTGAGTACTTTCCTTAGAATTTCAAGAAAGTCAAGCCTCATACATTTGATGGAGAGATGAAGAATTCAGAAGATGCAGAGGCATGGTTGCTTGGGATGAAGAAATTATTTAGATTGCATAACTATTCAAAAAACATGAAATCCAAAATAACTACCTTTAGTTTTAAAGGGAAAGCAGATATTTGATAGGAAAATGTGAAGAATGTAAAAGGCATTCGAGAATAGGAGTTGATTTGGGATAAGTTTGAGAGACTCTTTAAGAAGAAGTGCCTATCTGAAAATATTACAATGACAAAGCTAAGGAGTTCCATGATAGATGATGAGTATACTAGTAGATTCCTGGAGTTGTCGAGGTATGTGCCTTACCTCAAGGATGAGAAAGAAAAGATTCAAAGGTTCATCAACGAGTTTCCAGCATCATATAGAGACTGTATTGAGTTTGATGAGCCTAGGTCGCTAGAGGAAGCCATCAAGAAACTAAAGCATTTTTATAAGAAATCAAAGTGCAAAGTTGAGCCTAAGTGTTATTTGAAGGGGAATGATAAAGTTAAAGGGAAGTGGCCATCGAAGCGGGGAAGACCTCAAGATGCAGGTAAGAAAGAAAATGTTTCTCCTTGTAAGAAGTTTAAGCCAGTTGAGAAGGGACCTAGGTTTCAGCCTAGAGAGAAGAAGAATAGAGGTGATGGTAGGGAACCATTACAGTGTTGGATTTATGGCAAAGATCATTGCAAGAAGGCTTTTCCATTGTACCAGGGTGGCATGCCTCATATCTACAGTTCTTAGGAGGAACAGATAGTTGGGGATGTGGGCCATAGTATTCCTCAAATTGATGCAGTTGTGGACAACAAGAAGGAAAATCACTATGCATCTTATTGAAATGGAAGGTAATGTTTGTGGTCAAGTTGTTTCTATTTTGATTGACCCTAGATCTAATTATAGTTATGCCAATCCTGGCCTGGTAGATAAGTGTGCTTTGAGAAAAGAAGTGCATGCAAAGTCTTGGATGGTGTAGTTAGATACAAGTACTAAGAATAGAATTCATCATTGGGTAAGATCTTGTGCATTTTAGTTTAATGGTATGCCTACATTAGCACATCTAAATGTGCTTCCATTCAAATCATATAGTATGAATTTGGGTATGGATTGGATGTACCTCCACATAACCAAAAAAGATTGTTATTAAAAGGCTATTGAGTGCTTGGATGATGATGGGGAAAAGAGAATCTTGTAGGGAAAGAAGAAGCCTAGATCGGTGAGGATGGTCATAGTTATGCAAGAAAGTGCAGTTGCAAGAAAGGGTGTGTATTGCTTGCAGTGCATATTTCCAATGATAAGGGTAAGGATGTTGAGGATGTGGAAGTCCTCAATAGGTACCCTACCTTACAAAAATTTCAGGATGTATTCCCAACAAAGATTTCGGAGTTTCCTCCTCATAGGAAAGTGAAATTTTCTATTGAGTTGGTACCAAGAGTAGCATAAGCATCAAAGGCACCATACATGATGAGAACTCCAGAGCTAGTGGAAATGAACTTGCAATTGAAGGAAATGATTGATAAGTGGTACATTAGAGAAGAAGGATGGTTCTCTTAGAATCTACATTGATTACAAGTAGGTGAACAAGGTGACAATCAAGAACATGTATCCATTGACAAGGATCAATGACTTGTTTGATCAGTTGAAGGGAGAAACAACATTCTCGAAGATTGACTTGAGATCAGGATACCATCAGGTGCACATCAAAGAAGAGGATATCTACAAGACTGGCTTCTAGGCCAGGTATGGGCATTATGATATTTTGTGGTTCCTTTTGGTTTAAATAATTCTCCAGCTACTTTCATGTGCTTGATGAATAGTGTGTTGTCTTCTTATCTGGAGAATTTTGTGATTATATTCATTGATCACATATTGACATATTCTAAGAATGAGGAAGAGCGTGCAAAACACTTAGTGGAAGTGTTGATATTTCTTAGAGAGGATTAGTTGTCTATCAAGGTTAATAAGTGCAGTTTATTTCAGACAAAGGTACATTATTTGGGACATGTTGTTTCGAAGGAAGGCATAGAAGTGGATCCAGAAAAGAGTAGAGTTATCATGGAATGGGAAACTCCTAGAAATGTGGATGAGGTTATCTCAGTCATGAGGTTAGAAGGTTACCACAGGAGGTTCATCGGGAACTTAGCATGCATTTATTATCCCATTACATCATTGCAAAGCAAAGGAAAGAAATGTGAATGTATAGAGTAATGTTCAACTAGTTTTGATCAGTTGAAGCAGTTGCTTACAAATGCTCCATTTCTAAAGATTGCAGATCTGGATAAAGAGTTCATGGTGTGTACAAATGCTTGCAAGAGAGGTCTTGGTGGACTCCTGATGTAGGAGGGATAGGTGGTGGGCTATGAGTCAAGGAAACTGAAAGAGCATGAACAAAATTATGTGACTCATGATCTTGAGTTGACAGCTATTATTCATGCCTTGAAGATGTGGAGGCATTATCTTCTTGGCAGGAGGTTTGAGTTGATGAGAGATCACACTGGGTTGAGGCACTTGTTTGAACAACCTAATTTGAATCCCAGACAAGCTAGATGGTTGGCTACCCTTAGCGAGTTTGAATTTGAGATCAGATACATTAAAGGAAAGGCGAACATGGTTGTAGATGCTATTAGTAGGAAAGTGCATGTAAACCATGTTGTACTTGTGAGCTCTTATGGGATATTTATAGGATTAGATCTTGTAGGTAGGACAACATTATGATAGGTATCAATAGCTTAAGCGTAGGTTACATCAGGATATAGGTGAATAGGATATGGATTATCATCTCACGGCAGATGGCTTGGTGAGACTTAGGGATAGGATCTATGTGTTGGATGATAGTGAACTAAAGAAGATTATGTAGAGGTAGTTTCACGTTAAGCCATATTCAAGTCACCCAGGATATCAGAAGACTTTGATAGCAGTGAAGAAGCTCTACTACTAGTCGAATCTGAAGAAAGAGGTAGCTGAGTTTGGTGTTGAACGTCTGGATGGTCATAAGGTTAAATATGAGTGTAAGCACCCAATTGGTTTGTTATAGCCTATTTTGATTCCAGAGTGGAAATGGGAGGTCATTTCTATGGATTTCATTATAGTTTTGCTGAGCACATCGAAGAAACATGATTCCATCATGGTTGTGGTTGACAAGTTAACCAAGGTAGCTCACTTCATACTGGTTACATCTACTTATTCATCTAGTGAGGTAGCTCATGTCTTCATCAATGATATAGTGTGGTTGCATGGTGTTTCGAAGAAGATTATATCTGATATAGATGCTAAGCTCACTTCTAGGTTTTGGAAGGAGTTATTTACAATTTTAAGTACAAAGTTGGCCTTCAGTAAAGCTTATCATTCATAGATGGATGGACATACATAGAGGGTCAATAGGACACTGGAGAATATGTTGAGGATGTATGTCATGCACCACCACAAAGGTGGGAGGAGTATATTCCACTGGTTAATTTTTCTTACAACAATGGTATCAGAATTCACTGAGGATGAGTTTGTTTGACGCACTCTATGAGTGGAGTTGTAATACTCCCATAAGCTGGAGTGATCTAGTGAACAAGGTATTGATAGGACCATATACATTAGCAGATATGAAACATGAGATGCAACTTAACAAGAAGAATCTAAAGGTAGGACATGATAGACAGAAGAGTTATGCAGATCAGCATAGGGTATTCAAGGAGTTTCAGGTTGGGGAGGATGTGTACATGTGCATCAAGCCCAAGAAGAGCTCCTTGAGGATTAGATTTTGTGCCAAGTTGGAACCTCAGTATTGCAAGCATTTTGATATCCTTGAGAGGATTGGACCAGTGGCCTACAGACTTGCACTACCTCTATAGTGAAAATCCATGAGGTGTTCCATGTTTCCTTGCTTAAAAGATATGTAAATAATGTGATCATGTGATTGATTGGTATGTATTTTAGGTGGAGCCAGAAGGATAATTCCAGTTGGAACCTTAGTGCATATTGCATCGGAAAAAACTCATGCTCTGAAACAGAGCAATCGAGCAAGTTAAAGTGTAGTGGAAGTACTTTGGGCCCAATGAAGCTACATGGGAGATGGTTGATTAGATGTGGGCTATGTATCCTTTATTATTTGTTAGTGGAGGAAAATGAATTTTTGGTATATATACATATTTATGTATGGTTGATATTGTAAATATTGCAATGAGTTGTGCTATACAGCTCCAATAAGCGGTATGGTTGTCGTGTTGTCATGTTTGTCATGATGGTTTTTCTTTTGAGCGGGTTGTCCATTGTAAATATTGTATCGAGCTAAGCTATAAAGCTCCATGGGCAGTATTTTTTGAGTGGTATTATTGTTCATAGGTGTCATTGAACACCAAGGACGATTTTCCCCTAAGGGGGAGGAGTCTGTAACAACCCTGGGTTAAAATTTCATGTAATAAAGTTAATAAAGGAAAAATAAGACCAAGGTCATGGGACACATATTCAAAGCTAAATGTTGGGCAAAGTATCCTAGTGGGCATCACTTTTGTTTATTATGGCTAAGGGGAAATTGGCAAAGGCTTTAAAAAGGAAAAGAGGCATTAATAGACATTTTATTTATGAAAATAAAGGAAATTAGGAGAAAAGGTAGGTGAAAGGTCACAAGTTACATGTGAGGAGGAAATTGAAGGAAAATGGAGGAAAATGAATAAATTAGAGGAAACAATAATAAAAAGGCATCAGAGCATTAGTTTTGGGCCTTTTGTTAGTTTAGTCTTGGAATTGGTTTTAGAGAGGAGAGGAGCACCAAGAGGAGAAAGAAAGAAAGCAAGAAAAGGAAGGACAAGAAATCAAAGGAAAGAAAGGATCAAGTAAGGAAAGTTGGATCAAGTGGCTTCAATAGGAATACTTGCAAGTAACAAGTTTCATGTATTATTTCCTAACTGGTTTTGGCCTGCATGGTACATGCATGTGTGTATTTGGTTCATTTGTTGTCATTGGAATGGGTTTTTTCGGGTTTGAAAGTGGTTTCAGCCTTTCCTTACCGTTTCCAGATAACCATGGTGTGATGGGATTCATTCTTGGTTGAGATTTGGATTTCCAAAAGGTTTTATATCCAAGTGAGGTGGTCTCAGGAAAATTCCAAGGGTTGGAGGTGGAGATGGTTTCCTCTGGGAAGCCCTCAACAGGTGGGTGGAGATAAGAAAATTCATTAATGGATGGTGAGGGAATTATGAGGCATCCAACCTTCGTTTGATTTTGTGATCTTCGAACTGGTTTAGGTGAGATCAGGGTAGGGTGAGGTTGGAGGTGGTTTAACCTTTGGATTCCCTTGGTTGTTTATTCATTGTTTTATCCCATGTATTCATGCTTGGAATATGGCATGGGGGTGACTGGATGAAAGAAATATTTGGTTCAGCCCAATCTATAGTCGGGTGGTACATGGAAGTCCCTAACTTGGTTTTATTTTGCATGTGTTAATAAGAGCAAAGCTCCTCTTGTATTTTATGAGTAAATGTAATTCTTATGATGTGGATTTGATGGTTGTTTTATCATTGTTATTAATTTGGTTATATGTTGGTTATAATAATGGTTTTATGATAGATTCTAGTCATGGGTATTATCATGTTTGTTTGGAAAATTAATGGTTATTGAATGCATGACCTAATAGATGTTATGGAAGCTATTGTGAGAGGGAATTAGGTCTTCTTGGTGATTCTCATATAAGTTTCAAATCACTTTGTTCATATATCCATTCATAACCTATAGATTTGATGTTCACCATGTGTTTGACAAAATGACTGTCATGGTTAGACCTGGTTAGGTCAATTCCTTATCTGAGTTTTGTGTTAAAGGCTTTGTCCTTATGTAATTTATCATTTCTAAAATTTATATCAAGTTCTAGATAGAGGTACGGATCCTAGCCCTGAAAAAGTGGTTCAGATCTTGAGGTCACATGCATAGAACTGGGTAATTTAGATTGCAATTGCTAGGAGGTGGGGTCATCCATGTGACTGGAGGCTTACAGTCACTCAATTTCCTTGTTATGCAAGATACTGGGAGTTCAAGTCACTAAAACATTAAGTTGGCTCAAGGTTTGGGCACTTAGAGTGGTGGATCAACTCATGGGTTTCCTGTAGCTCTTGAGGAAGGTCAGTAAAGTTTTGGTTGGTTGATTCCACTTCCTTAACTGTACTTAGGGAGTTGAGTCAAGTCGTTGTAGCCCTCTGCTCATGTTTAACTTGGCATGCCGGTGAAAGTGGGTAAACATGGGAGGTGATTACACAAATATTCAAAGGTTTTTATGTGGTCTTCACGTAGTCTTGAGGGATAATATTGAGTTGTTGGAGCCGCAGACTCTAAGTGATGTAGTTAATAAATTAAAGCACTGTTCTGAGTAGGCCAGATGTAGACCAGAAGATAAGTGCGTATGGAGGCAATGAGGCAACACTGATAAGGAAAGGACTTGGCCTAAGAAGCATGTTGAGAAGAAGGAAACTAAACAATAAGGCGTATTAGGGTTTGGTAGTGCAACAAGGAGAATAAATGAAGGAACCTCTGTGATGTTGGACATGTGGGGAAAACCACAGAAGGAAATATTTCCCACACCAACGCAGTGTAGGACTGAAAATTTATAATATTCAGGAGGCTCGAATAGTGGGGGAAGTGGCTTAAAGTTTTCCTAGGATCTACGCAGTAGTAGAAAATTAACAAGCATATCATCAAGCATCCATCATTGAGATGGAAGGTAAGCTCAGTGATCATTATGTGTTATCACCAGAAAATCATCACCTAGCCATTTCTAACTAGGTGGATCGAAATACACCATGTAGGATTAATTTTACCATAGTAAAATCACTTTCACTGTGGAAAATTATTTAGTAAACCACTTTTATTAAATTATTTTATGATTTAAAAAAACGATGAGAATAATTAGATAAATCACTATTTATTTAATTTTCTCTAGGAATAATTATTAAATCATTATTTAAATAATTATTCCTTGTCACATTTGACTAAATCCCCTAGGAATAATTAAATAAATCTCTATTTATTTAATATTCCTTATTTTTATTTACCAGAATAATTGTTAAAACACTATTAATAATTATTTCAATTTCACATCATTCTTAATTCTCATAAAATAATTAATAAATCATTTTATTTGTTATTATTTCTAAATAAAAATATTTAACCATTTTAAATGTCTTTTCCCTCTCCAATAAATATAATAAAGTATTCCAAGTGGTTAGATCTAGATATGGTTAATATTATTTTATTATTCTCCATTTTTGAGATTAACTCAATACTTTGTCATAAATAGGAGGGTTTTTCATTCATTCTTCACCGTGATCATAATCATCATCACCATTATCATCTTTTTTCTTTGGAGCTCCCATTCGAGTTATCCACATTTTGTCTGGGTTTTTCACATATTTAAAGAGAAGATCGTTTTTGAAGCATCAAGGACATCAAAGGACCCATCCCACGGAGGGAGACTTACAAACCCTTCTGTAAATATCCTTCACTTGGTGTTTTTAATAAAGAATTTATTCAATTAAAGTATTTCCATTTGGGTTATTGCATTGGATATTTTCATTGTTTCTTTCTATTATGGATTTGTCTATACTTTTGTTGTGGATTTTCCATTTTTATTGCAGAACTAAATCGTAAGCAGCCATCAACTTGTTGTTAGGGTCACTTGTCACCTAGTAACTTAAGTGAAGTGTTTTTGGTACACCTGCCAAGAAATTTCACACTAACCTCATGTTTCAATTTAAATAGATCCCAATTCAAATTGCATTTATTTTAGCCTAGAAGTCATGTAAAAATGTAAAGTGATTATGGAGCAGCATGATGAACGTGGTTGGTTTAGTTGGCGACTAGAGCCAAAAGGTGAATTTTCCATTGGGTGACGTCTAGTATGTTTTAGCTCTATGGAATTCCCACATCATCCCACTTAAACTTGCTGCCATTGGGGAACTATAGCTTGTCTCTAGGCATGGATTGGTTATACAACCATATGGCCAAAGCGGATTGCTTCAAAAAAATAGTTTAATGTTTGAATGAGGCCGCGGAGCATAAAATTCTACAAGGAAAAATGAATCCAACATTAGTTAGGATCATTATGAAAATGTAAGCTAAGTGCAGTTGTCAGAAGGGTTGTAAATTGTTTTGTGTTCATATTTCTCAAGACAGAGAAAGAAAGGACAACATAAGAGAAGTAGATAGAGAGATATTAAAAAAGTATCTGTTGCTATATCAGTTTGAGGATGTGTTTCTCATTGAGCTCCCAGGGTTACCTCCTCACAGAGTGATCGAATTCTCCATCAAATTCATTCCCGAATTAGCACCAGCATCCAAAGCACCTTACAGGATGAGTACACCTAAATCGATGGAATTAAAATTGTAGTTGAAGGAGATGTTGGATAAAGGGTATATTTAGCTAAGGGTGTCATCGTGGGGAAACCAAATCTTGTTTGTAAAGAAAAAGATGGGACCCTTCGCCTTTATATTGACTACAGGAAACTAAAAAAAGTGACTATTAAAAATCGATATTCGTTTCCATGGATAGACGACGTAATTGATCAGTTGCAGGGGGCAACAATTTTCTCCAAGATAGATTTGAGGTTTGGATATCATCAGATGCACATGAAAGAATACTAGGTATGGGCACTGAGTTTGTAGTGGTACCCTTTGGGCTTACTAATTCCGTTGTTGCTTTCATGTGTTTGATGAACAACGTATTGTGTCCTTACTTGGACAAGTTCGTTATTGTATTTGTGGATGACATCCTAGTTTACTCAAAGAAGGAAAAATAACATGAGAAGAATTTGGTAACAGTGTTACATTTATTGCGGGAGCATAAGATTTATGCAAAGCTCAATAAGTGTGACTTTTTCTAGCCTCAGATACATTATTTGGGATATGTTGTCTCTAAGGAAGGGATATTAATTGAACCATAGGAGATCAAGTCTATAATGGAGTGACCCACTCCCAAGAATGTGAACGAGGTTAGATCATTCATGGGATTAGCAGGTTATTACAGGAGGTTCATTACAAATTTCTCCAATATTGGGTATTCTATTACAACATCGCAAATAAAAGGGACAAATTTTGAATGGAAAGCGGAGTGTGCAGCAAGCTTCGAGCCGCTAACGAAACTACTCACAATTGCACCAATGCTAAGGATTGCAAACCCTGGTAAGGATTTCACGGGTTGAACAGATGCATGCAAGGAAGGACTCAATCACGAAGTCTTGATGCAAGAGGGATGAGTATTTTCATATGAGTCTGAAAAGCTAAATGAGAATGAGGTGAACTACATGAATCATGAATTAGAGTTGGAAGCCATCATTCATGCACTAAATATGTGGAGGCATTACCTCCTTGGCAAGAAGTTTACTCATATGATAGATCACAGTGGACTCAATTATCTATTTGAGCAACCCAAGCTAAATGTGAGACACGCTAGGTGGTTAGCCACACCTAGTGATTTTTATTTTGAAATCAAGTGCTTCAAGGGCAAAGAAAACAGAGTTGCTAATGCACTCAACCAAATAATTTAGTTAAACCATTTAGCAATCATAAGTTCCTACTGAATAGACCTGGTGGAAAGGATCAAAAGTGCATGATAGCAGGATGAAAAGTATTAGCAGAAGAAAGAGAAGTTGCTACAAGGCAGTGAGGATAAGGAGTATCACCACACTGATGATGACCTAATTAGATTTAAGAGTAGAATTTATCTGTCAAGTGATGAGAAGTTAAAAATGCTTATCATCAAGGAGTTTCATCTCAATCCTTATTCAATCCATCCGGGATACCAAAAGACACTTTTAACGATTAAGGGATTTTATTATTGCCGTATTTAAAGAAAGAAGTGGTTAATTTTGTGGCCAAGTGCATAGAGTGTCAACAAATATAGGCTAAATGTAAACATCTAGTAGGATTGTTGTAGCCCATTCCTATTCCAGAATGGAAATGGGAAGTGATTTCTATGGATTTGTCTTAGGTTTTCCATGAACTTCCAAGCAACATGATGAAATCATGGTAGTCGTTGACAGGTTGAGTAAGGTAGCTCATTTTGTGGCAGTAAAAATCACTAACTCAACTAGTGAAGTGGCACAGATATTCATAAAAGAGATTATGAGGCTCCATGGTATTCCCAAGAAGATTGTTTTAGATAGAGATGCCAAGTTTACTTCCAAGTTTTGGAAGGAGTTGTTTGCTGGTTTAGAGACATAATTAGCATTTAACATGACATATCATCCACAGAAAGATGGACATACTGAGAGGACTAATAGGATCCTTGAAGACATGTTGAGGATGCATGTAATGCATCAACCCAAGAAGTGGGAGGAATACCTTCCACTAGTGGAGTTTTCTTACAGCATTAGGTATCAAGAGTCCATTAAGATGAGTCCATTTGAGGCTCTGTATAGAAGGAGTTGTAATACTCCTATCATTCAGAGTGATCTAATGAATAAGGTCCTTATTGGGCCTAATATACTCAAGGAAATGGAGCAACAAATTCAAGTCATCAGACATAATTTAAAGGTGGCACAAGATAGGAAAAATATTTATGTTGATTAGCATAGGGTGCATAAAGAGTTTCAAGTTGGGGAACATGTATATTTAAGGATCAAACTAAAGAAGAGTTCCTTGAGAATTAGGAATTGTGCCAAGTTGGCTCGATGGTATAGTGGGCCTTTTGAGATCCTTGAGAGGATTGAGTTGGTAGCCTATAGGCTAGCCCTACCTCCTACAGTTAGATTTCATGATGTTTTTCATGTTTCTTTTCTTAAATGGTATGTGAAGGATTCTAATCATGTAATTGATTGGTTTGTGCTACAAGTGGAACCAGAGGGGGGGTTCCAACCAAAACCAACATGAATTCTAAATCGGAGGAGTCTCATTCTTTAAAATCAAGCCATAGAGTAAGCTAAGGTGTAGGGGAACCACTTTGGTCTCAAGGAGGCCACTTGGGAAATGGTTGATGCCATGAAGACAACTTTTCCTTTTTTGTTTGTCCGTTAAGGCAATTGTTCATAGGTTTATGTAAAATATTGTATGAGCCACAAGTATGAAGCTCCACAGAGAGTATGTGATTGTTATTTTGTAATTCAATATTATAATGTTATTCATCTCTATATATAAGGACAAAGAACACTAAGGATAGTTTTCCCTCAAGGGGGAGGGGTATGCAACAACCCAACCCGTTTATGACTACAATTTTCCATGTAAATACATGATTTTAAGTACATTTAAAGTTAAAAAGGGCTATGGGACATATTCCAAAAGGAACTAAGGTAGGTTAATTGCATGGGAAATTTAGCTTACTTGCTGAAGGAAGAAAATGAGATAGTTTGGACAACCATTGAAGGTTGGTTGTTGAGATTTAAATGCTCTAGAATGGTGTGTTGCAAAGGTGGTTGTTGTAAATTTATGAATTGTAGGCAAGGGATAAAGCCCATGTTGGATTGGGAAAACACAACAAGGAAACTTGGATGCAAGGCAAAAAAAAATAAAAAGGAATGACTGCGTGAAGAATGAGAGGAAGAAAACCTCAGTTTTTCTTAGCAAGGAGAAAACATGGGAGAGAAAAGACAAAGAGAGAAAGAATATAAAATCCCTCACGCATAATTGGACCACACCAAGGAGTAGAGAAGGGAAAAATCCCATGGACAAGAAAACAGAGAGAGGGCTCAAGATCCTGTGGACAAAATATAGAGAGACTTGAGAGCAATAGAAAAAAGGGCAATGCAAAGTGTGATGCATGCATAGTGATAAAAGAGAAGAGGGAGATCGATTAAAAAAACAATAGAAAATTAGAGTGTTGTTATTCCTGGTAAACAACAAAAATTTCAATTGTTGGGAGGAGTCTAACTCGTTCCTTTATTCTCGAGGTGACATCATCCTTCGGTGAAGTAATAGGAGCACCAAAGGAGTTTTCCATCAGTTGAGGGTAAATATCTGAACACCTCAGGGAGCTGTAGGGTGGAGATGGAATTCTCTAGATTCCCTTAATAACTCGGGGTATAGCTTTAGCCCTTGCATTCTTGGAAAAGGAAACTATGGAGGTCTATTTTTTTTTCATTTAACTGTGGGTTCCAAATTCCCTTAATTGGGTGGAACCACTATGTGGTAGTGGATTTTGAATTCCTTTTAATTGGGTGGAACCATTTTGTTCCATGGTGCCAGGGTGTAGGTGAGACCTCTGGACTCCCTAGAGTATGTGGGTGTGTTTCTGGATTGCTAGAGAGGTTGGAGGTTGTAAGTCTAAGGAATCCCTAAACTTGGTCGATTTTTATTGATTACTTGAAGGGTGGCAGCAACAGACCTTTGGATTCCTTGTTTATTGTTGATAACCATATGTTAGATGAAAGGTGGAGGCAACAAGCCTATAGATTTCTTGAATGCAACTTACTAGCGAGTAGTTGGTGGGTGGAGGTAGGAGGAACTCAAGAGTCCCTGCTTTAGCTAAGAGATGTTGATTATTCCCTTCAGCAAAACCACCTCAATCCCTTGAGATCTGGTTCAGGGGTGACAGTTGCAAGTAGCTTGGATGCAACTGTCTATAGATGGGTAGAGAGTTGAAGTCCTGAACTTAGTCTCCCATTAATTGTACTAATTAACGATAAGTTCTTATGTGTAACCTTGTATGATCTCATGGTTAACTGTCACGATTTTAAGCTAGTTACATGCTTGTTATAGAAAACTTCTGTATGTGTTTGGCATATGGTTATATGTGATGGGATGTTATAATTTTTTTTTTAATTGATACAAATGAACTGCAATTCCTTAAGTGATAATTATGTAATAAAGCTAGACAGGAGCAATGAGGACTTATCTGTGTAGTGTCAGAATAACACTAGTACAGGAATGACTAAGAAGGTTAAAGACCCTTCAGTGGGAATCTTCTATTGTATATTCATTTATGGAATGATGGAGAGATATGAGAGATGCGAGGTCTCTAGTCTTTGAGCTTATTGGATCAGTTAAGGGATTCAAATTCCTTGGTTGACAACTTTGTTTGTTATTTGGGTTTTGAAGAAAAAATCCTCTTTTTATTGGCCCTTTTTTGAGTTTTAAAGAAAAACTCCTTATGTAAGGCCTTGTAAGTTCCCTTAGTTTCAGGGATGAGTGGTGCATCCATTTCCCTGAATAACCCCAAGAAACCCCCATGAAATTGTTTAAGAATATGACCTCTGGAAGCTGCTAGAATGTTGTAGAATTTAGTGAAAATGGCCTAAGTCACAGTAGGTCGGGAGCTAAGACCTGATTAGGTCAAAGGTCAGGAGGTCGAGATAGTCGCCTAAGGAAGTGGTTCATCAGGGAAGTCAACCTTGACTAGGTCAGAGGTCGGGAGGTTGGGTAGTCACTTGAGGAAGTTGTCCATCAGGGAAGTCGGCCCCGACTAGGTCGAAGGTTGGGAGGTCGGGAGTCAAGGGCCAAGTTAACTTTAGAATTTTTTACACTCGAGTAGAGGCCAACCTAACCTGATGGTGGGCCAGCTAATCATTGCAACCAATGGTAGACCACTATGTGGTAGCTTGTTGATGTGGCCACGGGGAGTGGAGCCCACTTTGAAACGTTACTTCTCTCGATCTGTAGCTCAGATTGGGGTGAAGTTATATGTCATTAGAATCATTTTGACGAGACAAATGCAATGGTGATGATAGTTTTGGGTTTAGAAGAGTTCTATGAAAGTCAAAAAATTTATACCCCATCGTCATAACAATATTTTGAGGGTCGGGTATTGAGAGTGACTGCCTCTTGGTCATGAGTTTGAGTAAGGGGTGTTGTTACAATAGTGGTACTTTCTTTGAGATAGAGGAATCACAAGGAGGTGGATCAAGGGGATCCATCAAGCCATTAACATTGGGCATAGGTTCATCCATTAGAGGTTCTTATTGACTTTTAACAACATCATCATTCTTCCTTGTGTTGGAGAGATCCCTTACTTTTCTGAGGGAAAAGCCTTCATCAAAGTTAATATATCTACCTACTACTACATTTCTCTAACCATATACATAAATTTGATATGCCTTTGAATCTTCACTATATCCAACAAATACACCTTTCCTCCCAAAGGCTTCCAACTTGTTCTTTTTGTTTTTTGGTACATGAAAATATATAAGACAACCAAATATTCTAAAATGTGCAACATCAGGTTTCTTACAAGTGATTATTTCTTTGGGTGTCTTGAAATCTAAGCTTTGACTCCTATTTTGAACATACAAGTAGTGTTTGCAACTTCTCCCCATAAAAACTTCGGTAGGTCTTGATCATGAATCATGGCAAGAGTGGCTTCCATAATTGTACGATTATTTATCTTGGCAACTCCATTTTTTGTGGATTGTATGGAATGGTGAGCTCCCTCTTAATACCTGCCTCCTTGCAAAAGTCATTAAATTCGTTAGATTCATATTCAGTTCCATTATCAGTTCTCAATGTCTTTATCTTCTTGCTTGTATGATTCTCCACCAATGCTTTGAAAGAATGAAACCATCTAAATACTTCATCCTTCTTCTTCAAGAAATAAATCCAAGTTTTGCGGGAGAAGTCATCCACAAATATCACATAGTATATGTATCCTCCCAATGGAGTCATGACAAAAGGACTAACCATGTCAGAATGGATCAATTGAATAATATCAGTTGTCTTTCTCTCACTATAAGGGAATGGTCCCTTTGTATGTTTTCTTGCTACAGAACCTTGAAAAATCCTTCATGATTCATATGTAATTTGGGCATCCTTTTGAACATCTTCCTTACACTTGGTAATGCATTGTAATGTAAATGAGAAAATATCTGGTGCCATAGATCACATTGAATAGAAGTGTCATTTTCCAAAGCTCTCAAAGGACTTCCAACAACTTGATAAAGACCATCAACCCTAAACCTAAGATTAAAATAATCTCTAAAGTTTTTATTCCATGCTTTCCATCAGTGAAATCTACCTTGAAGCCTTTGTCCTCCATTGCAAAAATAGGTACCAAATTCTTATTCAAGTCGAGCACATACAAAACACCTTGAAGATTTATGGTTTGACCATAGTTCAAGTGAAGATTAATAGTTCCTATTCCTTTCACATGATAGGTGATATTATCTCCAAGAATAATATTTAGATTAGTCTTCCTCTCAACTAAATTTGAGAGAACATCCTTATATCCAGCGAAATTCCTTGAGGCCCCACTATCAATTAATCAATAATCTAAAATGTCCAGAGGAAAGGCAATATATAAAGAAGAAATGAGATAATACTCATCTTGTTTTTCAACAACATTATTTTCATCATACCTAGCATTTCTTTTCCTCTTGGTAGGTCGATTATTTCCTTCTCAAGCAGCAGGAGCATTCCATTTTCCTTTGTAGTTAGACTTATTGTTTCTTTGATTGTTGCTGCTGTCCCTTGGAAGATTCTTCTTGTGAGGACATTCTCTATCATAGTGGCCAAAATTGTTGCAATTTAAGCATCTTCCTCTTCCTTTTCCTTTTCCTTTGAATCCCTTCTTAGATCCAAAACCCCGCCTTATTGTATATTTGATGGAATAACATAATTTCTCCTTTTATCATGTGTAGAGAAAGCAATAGGTTCACTTACATTAATAGGATTATCTCACTCCATCATCCTTATTTCCTCTTGAGTTCATCTAGCCAATAGCTCATCAAAACAATGTATTCTATCATTATTGAGAATGGTGGTGACAAATGTTTCCCATGGCCTTGTAAGACTTCCAAGTGCAATAAGGGTGAGTTCCCTATCAATTGTAACTTCTCTAATAGATATAAAATCATTCTTTACTTGAGTTATTCTCATGAAATATTCTTGTATAGACTCCCCTTTGTCCATTTTGATATCATTCAATGTGTTCTTGAGAAAGATAATTTGATTTGCATTGATAACTTTGAACATCGCTATCAACTTATCATTCATTTCCTTGGAAGTTCCATATCCAAAATATAAGAGATTAAATTCTTTTGAATAGTTTCAACTAATATTTTATTAGCTTTGACCTCACCTTTTCTATACTTTGTTCTGTCAGTAGCAGGTGCATTTGAAGGAAGCTCCACCACTTTCCCTTGCACATAATCCAACACTTCATGTTCCTCCAAGGTCAAACCGATAGTCATCTTCCAGGCATGATACTCTTATTTTTCGTTGAGCTTATCCTATGGCTTGAAATAAGAGTGAGTAGCCATGGAGACTTGTTCCAACAAACCTTGTTCAACAACAACAATTATTCAACAATTATTGTTTCTCTTCTTCCTTGGGTTTGTCTTCACTTGGGCTCTGATACCATGTTAAATTTTATGGTATATTTTATGTCTGAAACAATTAATTCAATGTTTTATTAGTCTAATAACAACTTTACTTCATATGCCAATAGCAATCACATTAAAACGTTAGTAACATTCACTTTAGATAATCATTGACAATAATTGTATATAGAGCATCAACAATAAGTACAAGAAGATATGAGATGATAAGTGAATTGTTATCATCAACAAGAAGATATAGACATAGTTATGAGATGATAAGAATATATAGACATAGTTGTCATTGAGATCTTATCATTGTCTCCACATCAAGATCTCCTTTACTGTGATACATTCTCATTGTCATATTCTCGAGACCTTACTTTTGTGATGGTCATCCTTCAAACTGTGATAGATACATTACTTCTAATTGTAATGGCATCCTTCTTACTGTGATTACATTGATACCTTAACATTGTAGAAGCATCGAGCTCACGATATTATAATAACATCAAGATTGAGATATCACTGTGAGGATAGAAACATAACTTTTGAGATAGCATTGAATCTGAGGTCTTCATTGTAGCACTGATATGAGCCTTCCTTCATAGCACCGAGATTATCTCACATAGATCTAAAAAGCATGACTGTAACGATATCCAAACAATGGTGATATCCTTGTCTGAAACTGCGTCTCTCTTATTATGACCCTGAACTATGCTTACTCCGAAATATGAACCCATTACAACAGTGTCCTACCTGCATCTAAACTTTTCATTGTTCTTGGTCACCCGGAAATCTCAGAGATATTTGAACTTTTGAATTATCCTAATGTGAGGACCCTTCATGCCTTTTTATAGTTTTTGATCCATATAAACAAGTGACCTATATTTTCGAACATGCGCGTCTTTCATCAGGTGAGACGACATGAGTTTTGCTTCATCTTGAGGCCGACAGAGGAAGAGGAGGACAAGTGCTTGTCTTTGGAGGGATTCTAGACACTTTTAATACATTCTCCATACATGACATTGAATCTATATGATTTTTATGAAAAAGCATAAAGTCTCTCAATGGGTGCCATCTAAAATAAAATATCTTGCTCATGAAACCCATGAAGCAAGCATTACAAAAATAATTTTATTTTCTTCTTTTCATCCTTTACAAAAATCACAATTACATGTCATTATAAAGACCGAACCTAGTTACACTTTTCAACACATAGAACATAACATTATTACTCACTCTTGTCAAAAGAAGGTATTCACATAGATGTAGGAAGTTGTTACATCAACAAGGAGGTAGGTGGTGTAGTCATGGTTTGTCCAATATTCTTTACTGTATATAGATTTGTGTATTACTTGGACTTGTTATATGTTGGTGTATTTTTTAATTTATATAGGTTAGTGTATAACTTGGACTTCTTGTTATATGTTGTTGTCATCATGTTGATACGTGTGTCTATTTTAGAATAGGGTTTTCATATTTTTAATTTAATTATCAATAATTATTAGGTAGATGGTAGGCATGTAATCTCCATAGAATATTCTAGAATATTCTTAGTTGTATGCACATATCAAAGGTTGAGATTTATTTTTAAAGTATTTTTTTTCTTTCATTCATTTTGATTAATTTGATTAATTTAAAATAAATGCCATGAGTGTTGAAAATGCAGTAAGAAAATCTCAATTTGACTTTGCCTTCAAACTAGAGAAAATTCAAATTTATGTTTCAGGAGAAATCTTGGAGGTAGTTAACTGAGGTGACATGGCACTTGTAGCTCAATTAACTCTGTTAATTCGAGTTTTGGAAGCTTGAGTTCAGTTCAGTATGATTGATTGCTAATTTGTAGCAATCTATTTCAATTAATTTGAGTTATTGTCAGTTAAACTAGTTCTAATTGTCAAAAGAACTAGTGGAGGTCAAGTTGTAGAAATGGGACTTCAACCACACTCAGTGATCAACGAGTTAATTGATCAATCAACCCAAAATAATTGTTACATGCATAGAATTCGAGTTACCCAGTTGAGATGGAGATTCCAAGGTAGTGTACTATTAGTTGTAGCATATTCCAATGTGTATAGGTGGTGCATGCAGTCAGAGGAAGGACCTAAGGAATTGTGCAATTCAATTGTGGGAAATTCCTAAATAATAGCAGCCAATTTCTTGGAGGAACAACACAAGGAAATATGAGCTTGGAGGGCTTGAAAATTGGCTAAGTGTTGGCCAGAGTCAGTCATGTAGGCAGAGGGATATACTATACACTTGCAGGGTGTTCGAAATCTTGAGCAAGCATATATATTTCATCTCTATTCTTTGATTAATGCAATACATATAGGAAGGGGTTTTGATCAGTTTCTTTCCCCTAGATAAATGTTTGTGCACATGTGATTTTTTTTTTTGCATGTATATGATTTGTGTTCTAAATGGTGAATTAACTTCCGCGGATTAGTAGAGTAGCTTCAAGTCTTGTGATTTAGTAAATTCCATGAGCAGTTTTGAATCTACACATTAATTTCTACATGGTATCAAGTCTCTTTCTCTCACATATGCATAGAATGGAGCATCATTACTAACTTGTCAAAATTTGGTATTCACATGAGTATTGGTAGTTGCTACATCACCAAGGAGGTAGGTAGTGTAGTCTGGAGTTACTATCCTCCCTCCCATGAACTTCACATTTAACTTGAAAAAGTTGGGTTTGGCTCTTAGTATTATTTTTGTGACATGTAGTTTGTCCTCTACTTTTTTCTTTGTATAAATTAAACTTGTTGTTATATGTTGGTGCAATAGTAACATATGTTATGTATTGAATCCCGAATTTATAGAAGCCTTTAGGATGTTTATATGAAAATCTTAACTTATTCATTCATTTTGATAATTAATTAACATGCCATGTATACATTTAAATGATATAGTTTATTTTTTACAAAATAAGGTTATTAATTTTTTTATAAAAAATTAAGAAATATTTTTTTTTTAAATTAAAAAAAAAATAAAAAATTAAGGGAATTAAAATCACTATACATCATAACAACACTACTTAACCCATGAAAATGTATAATTTACCATAATTAAGATTTAAAGTTTGAAACTAACATCCAACAATACCACAAGGGAACTATATATCGTATTTGGTATCTTGTACGCAACATTAATGCATTTGTTGGTTGGTCTAGGGGATGATTCCCCCTATATTGTTTATGGGTTAGAGTATTCCCACCTCTCCCATGCCTACTGCAACTTCCTTGGTTTTTTCCTAGTTATAAGGACAAGAGGATGAATGAGTCCTCTTATATTCTCAATTTGCTAGAACATTTCCAAAGGAGGGAATAAAGCTCCACCACCCAACCACTACCATGGAATATGGATGAATTTAAATAAAAACCCTAGTTAGTAGTATTATAGGTTCAAACCCTAGTAGAAGTGAGACAGATTGGTCCCATGAGTATATATTTTAATTGATATCATTTAGCATATATAATGTTTTGGTTAATAAAGTTTATTAATGAAAATTTAAAAAATCTTTAAAATATTGATTATTAATTAACATTCAAAGTAGCAACTCAATTTTTTTTATCATAATGATATGTGACTTAGGTGCTAATTTTTTTAAGGCATGCCTTTAAGGGAATGAGAACATTTCCTCTTATTATTTATATGGCTAGGAATGCTTTGAAGACAAGCTTATTGAGTATCCCAAGGTATAAGTATTTTACAAATTTTCCCTCTTCAAAAATAGGTTGTGCTAACATCAACAAGTAGTAGTGTGGGAGATACACCATGAACAACCTTAATTTTATTTCAATGAGGCTTCTAAGGGAGAACCACATCTCTATGGGTGTTACACTAAAAAATGTCACCATGACCACTTACAGTTAGTATGGCTCAAATCAACAGTCATGCTACCCCTTAGGCAAGTCTTATGCCTCTGTTATCCATCTCAAACTCAAAGAAGAGAGAAAGTCTTGTAAAAAATATGTTTATCTCTGGGGTCGCAGGTTCTCTCTAGCCTCACCTGCGGGGACGCTGACAATGTTCACAAAAGGTGCGTCCTTGGACGCTCTGTATGTTAAGGGACAGGTGCGTCCTTCTGTAAAAGGCAAAATGCGCGAGTTTCATCTTAAAAAAGTTACTTGTGGTTACTTCTAGAACTTTCTAGAGGTCGGTTTGATGAATTGGATGCGCCTCCAGTTGGTTCATGTATCTCTATTAAGGGGGAACTTATCCCATCAATAAGGGAGCTATCCCTGAATAACCTCTTTACAGCACTATAAATAAAGACATTGAGCCAGAGGGAGGAGAGGTTGGAGCTATACATTTTCTTTGGGTAAATGCTGCAGGAATTAGGACTCCCATTTAGAACCTTGTGAGGAGAGATTGTCTTTGCTTGATTCTACTTGGAAGTGGGTGAGCTTTGTCAAAGTAGAGGAAAACCCTTGATGGACCCTGGGAGGAACTTGCACAACACCAAGGCCAGGTTGTAAGAGTTTCTTTGTTTCGTTATTAATACAAACTGGTTTATTTTTCTCAATAGCTTGTGTTAATGAGTTATTTCATGTGTTCCTTGGTCTACATGTTGAATATATGTTTTATTATATGAAATGCAAGTGCTTGGTAATTGTTTGATTGTTTGTGGTTGCAGGAATTGACTTGAAGGAGGAGCTCATCCGGATCGGCAAGGACGGACTACAACAACCGCGTTTTGGAATAAGGTAAGCCTAAACACTTGTAGTTTTCATGTTTTAAAAGGTATATTTAGAGAAAGATCACTCCATTTTGTCTTGTTTGTCATTAGAATGTCTTAGACTTCTAGGAAGGTCAGCTGTGTCCGCACCCTTGACCAATTCCGTGTGACAAATTGGCGACTCCACTAGGGATAGATTCCATTGATGAGAAAAGTCTTTTCCTTTATGTGAACTTTGCTTTGAGAAAATTGGTTTATTTTTCTGGTTTTGGCTCTGTGATTCTGTCTCTGGGTGGGGTTAGCTTAGGATTAGTTTTATTTTGGTTTTTCTTGAGTTTTTCAGACGGACGCACCCTCTGAGTACTGCACAGTGCGTCTTTGGACGCGCTGTTGCCGTTTGCACAGAGCGGGCCCGCGCCTGTTCTAACGGGCTGCCTGCGTCTTCCTGTAAAAATTTAGGAAAACTCCATTTTTGCTTTAATTGCTTTTAGATTTTGGTTTTTCTTAGTTTTTTCTGCCCAGATTCATTAGTCCCTTGTCCAGAATCTTCATCTAAACTTGTTCCTGCTCTTAGCTTTCATCAATTGGGTGTTTTGAGTCTCTTTCTTGAGAAATTCTTGATTTGATTTCCTTTGATCATTACTTGGAGGTTTGTCTCAGTCTTTTCACAATTTTGCATCTTTTTGCTTTTGTTTTTGCAAAAAAAATTCCCCCTCATTCGCCGGGGGGGGCTAAATTGTGTATGAGTGTTAATCGCCTTTGAGTGTTTTTATGTTTTGATCTTTGGAACTCTCACCCAATTTTCTCGACTTGCACTTGATTGGTTCTTAGATTACATTAGAATCATCTTGTGTTTGAGAATTCTCTTGCATAGATCACATTTGCATAATTAGAATTCTCCTTTTCAGAATATGAATGAAAAATGTGCATAGATTACATTTGCATACTTTTCATGTGAATTGTGCATAGATTACAATTGCATAGTTTACATTCTGAAAAATCAATCGTAGATTTAGATCAGCTTTCTTTGATTTGAATTTACACAAAAATAAAAATAAAAAAATGGTTTGGAATTGATTTGCATTAGTTTTTCTTGATAAAATTATTGCATCAATTTTTTGCATTGTTGGAAGTGAATGGAAACTCTCTCCTTACTTTAGTTAGGATTCATCGAATTGAAAGGATTGCATTATCATATTCGATTGCATTCAGTTGAGTCGGGTCATAACACCATTGGTTTCATCTACATTTACCCATTTGAGTAATAACAGCCTTAATAACACAGCGCTTAATTAAAATTCATCTAGTAATTTTTACATTTCTAGGGCTCTGAAACACCAACATAGCTTAGGCTAGGGTCTTGGAGTAGGTGAGTACTTAACTCTCCAAGACTACAAAACCGAACAGATAGTTTATCTTGAGTAGAATAAATCCAATTGTTTCAATTGCACTCTGGGAAAGCTCCTCTTAATGGAGAAGCACGAGCTCGTGTCCGAACCAGTGAGGGGATCATTCCCCCCTCGTTGGGAACGACGCCAGACAGTACGTATTACAAATGGTAAACCTCGGATTAACCATTGTCGAGGAGCCAGGGGTCACTTATCGGTAAACCTTGGATTGTTGTCAAGGAGCCGGTAAGGGGATTGAGCTTGCTACTCTGCCCTTGCGTGCTGTCGGAGTTTAGACTGTTCCCCCAGGTGTATTTGTTACTGTTGGTGACCTTAGTGACCATAATCTTTAGGGTTCTACCGAGGTGACGGTGGAGGGAAGGTCCCACTGTACCTGGAGCAGACGTCGGTTATACTCACTTGGATTTTCCGGGGGGTTCACTTCACTTCGAGACGGTTAAAGTGGAGGAACTTGTGCCGGTCTATTCATTAAGCAGGTTGCCGGGGTAACTGTTCCACCCACCACTTCTGTACTGAATTCGGCGATGTTGGGCTTCATCACCAACTAGTGTTTTCGGTCCGGAAGGCTACTGTTTGTGTATGGTTTGACTCCTAGATTTGATAGCGCGTGTTAATTTGTTTGTTTTTACTTTTAGAGACCATAGGTGTGAATTGTGAATTTTAGTTGTTAAGTGTGAATTGTGAATTGTTAATTTTAGTTTTAAATTGTTAATAAAATTCACTGAAGTTGAATATAATGGCAAATGTTCCGGAATTTATCAACCTAGGAACCCCTCCTAATGAGAATCCTAGTACTTTTCCTTACTTTGGAAATGTTGGTCCTCCTTATATGGCTACTTTGTCATTACCTGGATTTACAATAGGTTTACCGATATGGTTATTTTCAACTTCGTTGGCCCAAAATACTCCAATTGTTCCATCTCAACCGGATGCTTCACCTCAACAGAGTTCACCATCTCAACATCACCAACCTTCTGTTGACCCTTTACCTTCTTCGCCTAATCTTTCTTCCTCCATTTCTTCCTCTTCGCCTGGTAAAAGCCTTGATGTTAGTAACCAGGAGGCTAAGAAGAAGAAGAAAGGGAAGAAGAAGAAGAAGAAGAAGAAGCAAGATAAGAAAGAAGTCAACCAACCAACCATGGCTGTAAGTGTTAGTTGTGTTGAGGAAAATTCCGACATGCATCGTAAACCCAAATACCCTTGCAGGCTTTGTAAGGGTGACCACTTCCTTGTCAATTGTCCTGGTATTCCAAAGGTCTTGGAAGTATGGTCAGAAAAATCTCATCAACTTTCCATTGATCCATCAACCAGTGATAGTCAGGTTTCTGGGAAAAAGGGTAAAGTTAGGTTTCCTTGTAAGTTATGCAAAGGGAGTCATCAAACTCACATTTGCCCTCACATGGATGAAGCCTCATCATTGTTGGAAAACCTTACTGTTCCACAGCAAGAATTTCCAACTGGTTACCGTAAACTTTCTCCCAACCTACCGTCAACTGACGGAGTGATTGATCTAAATTCAAGTACAGTCGATCACACTCTCCCATTGGAGAGTGAAACTCATGTCACTCAGGTTGATGATCCATTAGTTGATCAAGTGGTCGATTCAATTTCACACTCGGTCGATCACACTCTCCTTTTCGAGAGTAAATTTCATACCGCTGATGTTCTTCTTGTTACATCGGATTCTTCTGTGCCGGGGGGCATTTCACCTGTTTCTACAGAACCCCCTCCAAGTACTGAGGTCTTTTCCTTTGATTGGAATAGACTGACAGAACCTCGTCTTCCTTCCTCCATCCCTTTCCAAATCATTGTCAAGGCTGGTGGTAGGGACATACATCGTACTCAGGTAGATGAAGGTGCTTCTGTTAGTATTTTATCCTCAGCTGTTTGGAAAGCTTTGGGTTCCCCTCAGCTTGCGCCTATTACGCAGAATCTGAAAGCTTTTAACAGAACAATTAGTGAACCTTTAGGGATCCTTCCTAAGTTTTCTATTACCTTGGAAGGTAAAACTGTTTGTGTTGATCTTATGGTGGTTCGAGGTCCCTTGGATTTCAATTTACTCCTTGGGCGAGACTATGTTTATGCAATGAAAGTTGTCGTATCGACACTCTTTCGCGTGATGTCTTTCCCTCACAATGGCAGTATTGTGACTGTAGACCAGCTTTCGTTCCCTAGTCTTGTCTCAACTACCAATAATATGACACCCCTAAATGTTCCTGATTCTAAAGTGGTATCTACCCTGCCACGGGTTAATTATGTGGCAACCGGTCCCATGATTTCAGTTACCGATGTAAGTGAGCCTCTCACTGTTTGCTCATCTTCCTTTGATTTAGCTCCAGTAATTGACATGGAAAACTCTATGGGATTACTTGAACACGATGTTCTTATCCCTTTTGAGTCCCTTGACATGTGTTCCTTCCCAAGAAGTATTCTTCCTTCGGATGAAGACCTCTTGGAAGCCATGATCAAGGTGTGTCCATTGACATGTCTTTCCTCCAGTTGGAAGCCATGATCAGTGTGTACGAGGATAGTTTATTCCTCTCTCAACCTCGTTAAAAAATGAAACTGGATGGTGAGGAAAGTTCCTTTTACTGTGTCAACCTCGTTAAAAAATGAATCAGTGAGTACGAGGATAGTTTTTTCCTGTATCAACCTCGTTAAAAAATGAAATAGGCTAGCATGAGGACAGTTCTTTTACTGAGTCAACCTCATTAAAAAATGAATCAGCTAGATTTTAGGATATGTAGGTAGATTGTAGAAAGTAGGGTTTTGAGGACAGTTCCTGTTACTGAGTCAACCTCATTAAAAAATGAATCAGGTTTGAGGATAGTTCCTGTTACTGAGTCAACCTCGTTACAAAATGAATCAGGTATGAGGATAGTTCTTTTCTTGTGTCAACCTCTTTAAAAATGAAACAACTCCCTTTTCAAGTTAAATATTGAAAGTAAACCTTCATTTCATCCAGCCGGTTGAATGCAATGAAGCCTGGGGGGCATGTACCTCATTTCGCATCATTATGCTGGGGGCATGCGAACTTTTTGAGCATAGTTCCTTGTCTTGTGTCAAGCTCGTTAAAAAATGAAACAAGGGTAGGTTAAGTAGGTAGATTGTAGAGAGTAGTCATGAGCATAGTTCTTTGTCTTGTGTCAAGCTCGTTAAAAAATGAAACAAGGATTTTAGAGCATAGTTCCTTGTCTTGTGTCAAGCTCATTAAAAAATGAATCAAGGTTTTTTAGAGCATAGTTCCTTGTCTTGTGTCAAGCTCATTAAAAAATGAATCAAGGTTTTTTAGAGTATAGTTTTTTGTTAGGTAGATTGTAGAAAGTAGTTATGAGCATAGTTCCTTGTCTTGTGTCAAGCTCGTTTAAAAAATGAAACAAGGGTTTTGAGGATAGTCCTTTTCTTGTGTCAACCTCACTAAAAAATGAAACAACTCCCACGAGTCTTTCCAAGATTTTGAAAGTAAAGCTTCATTCCATCCACCTCATTGAATGCAATGAAGCTTGGGGGGCATGTACCTTGATTTGCATCATTATGCCGGGGGCATGTGAACTTGTAACAAGCATAGTTTTTCGTTTCAAGCTTGTGTAAACATGAAACCGAATCCGAGCATAGTTCTTTTCCTGTGTCAAGCTCGTTAAAAAATGAAACAAATCCTCCTCTACTTGAGTCGAGAGATTGACTAGATCTCGTAAAATGTTAAGTTGGTTAGTTATTTTAGTTTTGCATCTTTTCTTACAGTTTTAGGTCGAGTCTTTCAAATGATCTCGTAACTCAACCTTCATTTCATCCAAATGGTTGAATGAAATGAAGCTAGGGGGGCATGCACTCTAGCAGTTATGCTTAGGGGGCATCAAGCACAGTTTTATCTCTGTTTCAAGCTTGTGTAAAAATGAAACTACTCTGAAGCATAGTTTTTCTCTGTTTCAAGCTTTTGTAAAAATGAAACCTATCTCGAGTCAATTTCAGTTATTTTCAAGACTCGTTAAACTCATGAAAATACCGAGATTATTTTGCTATCTTTCATTCTCGTAAAACAAATGAAAATGCCGAGATCTTTCCGTCTTTTCCTACTCGTAAATTAAATTGAAAGTCGGCCATATGAGTACATTTTTATCATTTTTTCGAACTCGTTAAAACTTACGAAAAAGTGAAAACCATGAGTACATTTTTATCATTTTTTCGAACTCGTTAAAACTTACGAAAAAGTGAAACCTTAGAGTCATCTTTTAAGCCCTTTTCTGACTCCTAAAACATGAAAAGATTGCCGAGCGTTTCTTTTACACTCGTTAAAACGGAATTAAAAGACGGTCCCCTTTTAGCTCTTTTCTGACCGCAAAATCAGGAAAAGATTGCCGGGTTTTTGTCGTTTCGAACTCGATAAGGAAATAAAACGACGTGTCCTTGATCGCTTTTTACTTTTCAGGTCAACGACACTATTATGAAAGTACTCCTTGGTCGCAAGATCAAGCGGTTCCCCCAGGTATTATTTTATACTTTTTCAGGCTTGAGGGACACAAATATACGAAAAAGTTCAACGTGGAGTCTCCTTTTGTTTTTTCAGACTCTCTAAAAATGAAAAACGCCGAGTTTCTCCTATACTGGGCTCGTTAAACTTTTACAGTAAAGGACCTGTTCAATTACAAACAGGAACGAACCACTCCTTCCTAGGGTTCGAATTTAAACTAGGTTGGACTCGTCCGAAGGATGAGCTTATAATCAAGCATATGTTATCCTCCTCAAGCTTGTTAAAAATAAAGAGGTACTTGCCAGAAATGGTGGGGGAAAAGAGAGAAGAATGAGCCTATTTGTTACCTTTTATCTCAAAAGAAACTTTATTACCACTCTTGAACACGACACTTTTTCATTCACCTGGGTTGGGAAATATTTTACCTCACAGTTGATCAAACCACTTTGAAAGTCTTTAACCGGGTTCCGGGGATTAACTTTGAGTTATTCGTCACCAAGCCATCTGTCGTGTCGTTATGTGTTCAAGAGGTCTGCAAGCAAAACTTTCATCTGCAAAATACTTGTCATCCATTTGACCATCCCTGAGTCAGTCCTTACAGCAACATTTCTTCAACTTGAACAATGATTTCGTGTTGTGGGCTTGCCTGCAACGGGTCGCTTTCTATCGACATCGACACATTATCTAGAAAGATGACTTAGGAATCGACAGTACCTTGAAGTCTGCATGCATCAATGGCAGGTTTCTCGCCTTTGACGTCAGTTTACATCATTGACTTTCGATCAAAGGATTCCGTGAAGTGTTCGACATCAAAACATCTATTCACATTTCACGGGTTGTGCTTGGTACTTTGAGAACCATTGACATTACTGGTGGTCTCTCTCACGCTTGTTAATAGTTTACATCATCGACTGGTAATCAAGTGGTTTCTAACATGTTCGACATCAAATCATTTAATCACATGGCTAGAATCGTACCAATTCGGGAAGTAGAAGTGAAGACCCTGGATCTAGTTTCTACCATCCAGGCTGCGAGGAGTTTTGTATTCATTATCTATGTAGACTAATCATAAACAGATGGCTGCGTCCATACTGTGTCTACAAAAGTCTATAAAAATGATGTACTGCAAGATCATTCCTGTATCAGAATAGTTAGTCCATTAGTTAAAGTTTTAAATCTGAGTATGGGAATGCCTACCTCAGTGATGATATAATCTTATCCATGTATTTTGTGTTGAAAATTGCAGGTTCCAACCAGGCCATCCACAAGACAATCCTTGAAATGATAAAGCGCTTCACCCTTCCTAGAATTACAAAACCCTAATCTATTCCAGGCTTCGCACTTTAGGGGGCAATCTGTTACACTAAAAAATGTCACCATGACCACTTACAGTTAGTATGGCTCAAATCAACAGTCATGCTACCCTCTTAGGCAAGTCTTATGCCTCTGTTATCCATCTCAAACTCAAAGAAGAGAGAAAGTCTTGTAAAAAATATGTTTATCTCTGGGGTCGCAGGTTCTCTCTAGCCTCACCTGCGGGGACGCTGACCATGTTCACAAAAGGTGCGTCCTTGGATGCTCTGTATGTTAAGGGACAGGTGCGTCCTTCTGTAAAAGGCAAAATGCGCGAGTTTCATCTTAAAAAAGTTACTTGTGGTTACTTCTAGAACTTTCTAGAGGTCGGTTTGATGAATTGGATGCGCCTCCAGTTGGTTCATGTATCTCTATTAAGGGGGAACTTATCCCATCAATAAGGGAGCTATCCCACCCAAAGAGGGGGATTATCCCATTGATGGTGGACCTGAATAACCTCTTTACAGCACTATAAATAAAGACATTGAGCCAGAGGGAGGAGAGGTTGGAGCTATACATTTTCTTTGGGTAAATGCTGCAGGAATTAGGACTCCCATTTAGAACCTTGTGAGGAGAGATTGTCTTTGCTTGATTCTACTTGGAAGTGGGTGAGCTTTGTCAAAGTAGAGGAAAACCCTTGATGGACCCTGGGAGGAACTTGCACAACACCAAGGCCAGGTTGTAAGAGTTTCTTTGTTTCGTTATTAATACAAACTGGTTTATTTTTCTCAATAGCTTGTGTTAATGAGTTATTTCATGTGTTCCTTGGTCTACATGTTGAATATATGTTTTATTATATGAAATGCAAGTGCTTGGTAATTGTTTGATTGTTTGTGGTTGCAGGAATTGACTTGAAGGAGGAGCTCATCCGGATCGGCAAGGACGGACTACAACAACCGCGTTTTGGAATAAGGTAAGCCTAAACACTTGTAGTTTTCATGTTTTAAAAGGTATATTTAGAGAAAGATCACTCCATTTTGTCTTGTTTGTCATTAGAATGTCTTAGACTTCTAGGAAGGTCAGCTGTGTCCGCACCCTTGACCAATTCCGTGTGACAATGGGGTATGAGGTATTGTATTTCTATCTAAAACCAAGGTATTGTACTTATAGCTAAAGTCCATAGTTTTATATTTAAAGTAGGGCTAGGTATTGGCATTAATACTTATGCAAACATGTGTCCACCCAGGGTATTTTTATTATAGGCACTGGAAAAGGGAGTCACTTATCTTAATGTATTTAAAAAATCTAGGGTTGTTATAAGTGACTTAGAGGTGAACATTAATGCACAAATTTCACACTTTGACCATTGTTGCAAGAGATTACTCAATTAGATCATGTCTCTCTCTCACATCTACATAGTGTTGAGAAATCTAGGGCTACATGAATTAGGTAATTTCTCTTTTGTTAGTAATTGTTTTTGAGTTATTTTTACTTCTTTAGATTAGGATCTTCTTCTACTTAGATTATTAGTGTCCTTATTCATAAAACAACTACCAATGCATGAATATAAATAGACAAGAGACACATAATGTAGGCTATTATCCAGGGCCAAAACCTATCACTCTTTGAGAGGAAGACCTGCACAAATTCTTTTTATAGAGATTCCAATTGATGAAAACCAAGACCAAGACCCTTGACCTATTAGCCACTCTAAGACCAAGACATTATTTCTCTTGAATGTCTTCTCTTCTTCTTGACTCCTCTTCTGCTTCGACCTTCTTTGCATTAAGACATAGTTATCATCGAGATCTTATCACTATATCCACATTGAGATCTCCTTTACTGTGAGACCTTCTCATTGTCATATTCTGAAGACCCTTAATTTTGTTATGGTCATCCTTCGAACTGTGATAGATCCATTACTTCTAATTGTAATGGCATCCTTCTTACTGTGATTACATTGATCCCTTAACATTGTAGAAGCACCGAGATCACAATATTGTAATAACATTAAGACTGAGATAGCACCGAACCTATAATCATTGTGAGGACTGAAACATAATTTCTGAGATATCACTGAATCTGAGGTCTTCATTGTAGCACTAATATGAGGCTTCCTTCATAGCATTGAGACTCTTGCACATAGATCCAAAATTCATGACTGTAATGATATCCAAACAATAGTGATATCCTTGTCTGACACTGTGTCTCTCTTATTATGACATTGAACTATGGTTACTCTAAAATATGAACCCATTACAACAGTCTCCTATCAGAATTAGAACTTGTCATTATTCTTGGTCACCCGAAAATCTCATAGATATCCAAACTTCTGAATTGTCCTAATGCGAGGATGCTTCACACCTATTTATAGTTTCTCATCCATATAAATAAGATGACCTATATTTTCTCATAGGAGTGTCTTTCGTAAGGTGATCCAACATGAGTTTTGCTTCATCTTGAGGCCGACAAAGGAAGAGGAGGACTATTGCTTGTCTTTGGATGGATTCCAGACACTTTTATATACATTCTTCATACATGGCATTGACTCTATATGCTTTTTATGGTAAATCCTAAAGGCTCTCCATGGGAGGTAGGTGGTGTAGTCATGGTTTGTCCAGTATTCTTTACTTTATATAGATTAGTGTATAACTTGGACTTGTTATATGTTGGTGTATTTTTTAATTTATATAGGTTAGCGTATAACTTGGACTTATTGTTATATGTTGTTGTCATCATGTCGATATGTGTGTCTATTTTATAATAGGGTTTCATAATTTTAATTTAATTATCAATAATTATTGGGCAGATAGTTGGGATGCAATCACCATAGAATATTCTAGAAGATTCTTAGTAGTATGCACATATCAAAGATTGAGATTTATTTTAAAATTAGTTTTTTCTTTGAGACATTTTAATTAATTTGATTAATTTAAAATAAATTCCATATGAGTGTTGAAAATGCAACAAGAAAATCTCAATTTGACTTTGCCTTGGTCAAACTAGAGAAAATTCAAATTTAATATTTATTAGAAATATTAGAAGTAGTTAATTGACGTGACATGGCACTTGTCACTCAGTTAACTCAGTTATTTTGAGTTGGGGAAGCTTGAGTTCAGTTCATTATGATTGATTTCTAATTTGTAGCAATCTATTTCAGTTAATTTGAGTTATTATCAAAAACTAGTTCTAATTGTCAAAAGAACTAGTGGAGGTCAAGTTGTAGAAGTGGAACTTCAACCACACTCGGTGATCAACTAGTTAACTGATCAATCAACCCAAAATAATTGTTACATGCATAGAATTCGAGTTACCCAGTTGAGATGGAGATTCCAAGGCATTGTACTATTATTTGTAGCATATTCCAATGTGTACAGGTGGTGCATGTAGTCAGAGGAAGGACCTAACGAATTTCACAATTCAATAGTGGGAAACTCCTAAATAATAGGGGGCAATTTCTCGGAGGAACAACACAAGGAAATAGGAGCTTGGAGGCCTTGAAAATTGACTAAGTGTTGGGCAGAGTCAGTCAGTCAGGAAGAGGGATAGACTATACACTTACAGGGTGTGTGAAATCTTGAGCAAGCATATGTATTTCATCTCTATTCTTTGATTAATGCAATACATATAGGAAGGGGTTTTGAGTAGTTGCTTTCCCCTAGATAAATGTTTGTGCACGTGTGATGTTTCCTTTTGCATGTCTATGATTTGTGTTCTAAATGGTGAATTAACTTCCGCAGATCAGCAGAGTAGCTTCAAGTCTTGTGTTAGTAAATTTCATGATCAGTTTTGAATCTACACATTAATTTCTACATGGTATTAGAGCTAGATTCACTCTAGAGCAGCGATTTTGAAGTTGTCATTGCAGAAGGAGCATATTTGCAGGATCAATTCTTTAGAGCTAGATGGATGGCTTTTAATGAACTAAGGCTCGAGTATGCCCTTGAGGGAAGCTCAAATTATGTTACTTGGAAGGACTGTGTGGAGGAAGTGTTGGAAGATAATGGGTTGAAGGAATTCGTTGATAATGATATCCCAAAACTAGCAGCATCTGATGCTCGGGATCTAGCAGAATGGAACAAGTGTGTAGCCAAGGTGAGGAGAATCATATTGGAGACCATATTGTCTCAAATATCCATAGGAAAGAGACTCTGTATGCAATGTGGTAGGCATTGACAGATCTTTTCCAGAATAGTAGTGACCACAAGAAGTTGGCACTCAAGGACAAAATTAGAAATGTCAAGATGCAGAAGAACGAGATCGTTCCACAATACCTGAGCGGGTTCACATAATGTCATGATGAACTTGGCCAAGTTGGTGTTACTATAGCAGAAGATGATTTAGTAAGCCTAGCCCTTCTAGGCCTTCCCAAGAGTTGGCATAACTACCAATATTTGGTGAATGGGAGGGAGAAACTACCAAATTGGGAAGGCCAATGGTCTAATTTGGTACAGGAGGAAATAAAGTAGAATACAAGAGACGAGACTCCTTCTAAGGGAAAGGATGAGGAGAAATGTGCCTTGGCTAGAAAGGCAAAGAAGGGGAAAGGGAAGAAATCCCGATCCAAAGGAGCATCTAGTCAATGGGACAAGAAGAAAGACTTCTCCATAATCAAGTGCTTTCACTGTCATGAATTCAGGCACTATGCCACGAAGTGTCCACAAAAGAAGACAAGCAAGAAGACCTCATGAGGAGCAGCAAATGAAGCTTTGGCTTGATAGTTCGAGCTTGATTTTACTCTCATTACATGCATGGCCAACACAGTGATGGGAAGCGTGTGGTACTTGGACAGTGGTGCCTCATTCCATATGATAGGGAATAGAGATTTTTTCAATGATTTGGAGGAGAAAGATCTCCATATGCACATCGATATGGGATATGATAGAAGGTACAACACGACGAGATTGGTACAACCAAATTTCAGATAAGGAGTCCAGCTCCCCTCTCAGACTCAAGGATGTGATGTTTCTTTTGACTCTAAAGTAGAATCTTGTCTCCGTTACAGTTTTGGAAGACCGTGGTTATGATCTAATCTTCAGAAAAGCAAAGGCATTCCTGAGACACATAGCCACAAGATAGGTGAAGTAGATCAGGGTTCATGTGAAGAAGCTCTATAAGCTAGATGTGGAGGATTGTGGTGCGTTGAGCATAAAGGCAAAGAAGGTGCAGAGCCATGATTTTGTTGAAATTTGGCATAGAAGGCTTGGCCATTTGCATCATGGCGCTTTGAAGATCATGCAACAGACAACCACAAACATCCCTAAAGGAGCACTAGAACAACATGACACATGCAAAGGGTGTACCTTGGGGAAGTACACAAAAACCACCCTCCATGATCATGACAACATAGAACATGTAGTCCTTGAAAGGATCCATTCTGATGTTTGTGGACCTTTCACAATAGCCTCCACTACCAAGCACACATATTTTGTCATCTTTATTGATGACTTCTCATGGAAGTGTTGGATCTTCTTCATGAAAAAGAAGTTTGAGACTTTCTCCAATTTCTTGGAGTTCAAAGCATTGGTCGAGAAAGAAAAAGGTAAGAAGATGAAGGATCTCATGAGAAATAATAAACGTGAGTATGTGTTGAATGAGTTTACATTTTTTTGTGCAAAAGAAGGCATTTGATGAGAGTCGACAGCACCACACAACCCATAGCAGAATGAGTTGGTTGAGAGGAAGAACCACAACACTACGGGATCAACAAGGGCAATTTTGCATGACCAAAGCCTACCTCTGCACTTGTGGGCTAAATTGGTTTATTTGCAGAACAAGTCCTGATTGGATTCTTGGCATGATTACATCAAAGGAGACTTTCTTAGGGAGGAAGCAGGATGTGTTACACTTCAGGATTTTTGGAGCCTATTATTACAACCATGTCTCCAAAGAATCAAGGAAGAAGCTAGAGCCGAAAATAGAGTTGGGGGTATTTGTGTGTTACACAAAAACTCCCCACAACTACCATGTGTACTTTCCATCCCTCAAAATGACAATTGTGCAAAGGGATGTATAATTTGATGAAGACAAAGCCATGTGGTGCTCTCTTGAGAGGGAGATTCAGATCCCACCAAAGGAGGAGCTTTTATTTCCAAAGGAGGAGTCTCAAGCTATTGTGGAGTAAGCCACAAGTTGAGGAGCAGAGAGTGGAGACAACCACTGAAGCAGAACCATCCAGAGAAGGCAAGAAGAGAACCAGGTAAGCTAAGAGACTTGCATAAGATGCAAGGGAGAATGTGGGCGCTCCTTCAAATCAACACAAGCAAAGAAGATCACAAAATCAGTACACTAGCTACATGGCTCTAATGATTGAATTAGTAGAGATTGAGACATCCTCTTTCAAGGAAGTAGTAGAGCAACCTGTATGGGTTGATGCAATGGTGGAGGAGTACTAATCCATTGTAAACAACAGTGTTTTGGAAGTGGTCCCAAGACCAGTAGAAAAAGCAGCTGTGGGTTCAAGATGGATCTTCAAGGTGAAGCATGCAGCAGATGAAAGCATAGAAAAGTACAAGGCCATATTTGTGGCCAAAGGGTACTCTCTGGTGAAGGGGATTGACTATGAGGAGACCTTTGCTCCTATAGCAAGGTACTCATCGATCAGATCAATCCTTTCTTTGGTTGCACAGATGGGGTGGAAGATCCACCAGATGGATTTGAAAACAACATTCCTCAATGGATTTATTGAGGAGGTGTATATTGAGAAACCAAAAGGCTTTGAGAATTTTGATTGATAGTCTCATGTATGCAGACTCAAGCAAGAATTGTAAGATCTCAAGTAAGCACCCTGTGCTTAGTACACCAGGATTGATAGTTATCTCACCGATTTGGGCTCCACAAAAGGTGAAGCGGATGGAAACCTCTATCACGTTTTTGGTAGAAGGTAAATTGTTGATTATTGTTTTAATGTTGATGACTTGATTTTGACTAGTGATGAGCAACTGATCAAATCTTGCAAGGAGGACCTTGTAAGAGAGTTTGAGATGAAGGACATGGGTCTCATGCACTACTGCCTCAGATTGGAAGTATGGCAAGGTGATGGGGAACTGTTTGTATCTCAGGGAAAGTATGCCAACAAGATACTTAAGAAGTTCCAAAAGGACATGTGAAAACCCATGGAAACTCCTCTAGCGACCAACTAGAGGAAAGAGGATGCCACCTTAGGTTAGGAAGTGAATGCTACTATTTACCAGCAGTTGGTGGGTTTAGTCATGTATCTTGTGAACACAGGACCAGATTTGTGCTTTGCAGTAAACCAGCTGAGCCAAGATATGGTTAGGCCAACCAAACTATTTTGGAGGGAAGCTAAGCATGTTCTACAATACCTCAAAGGCACTACCCATTTTGGACTATGGTTTAGACAGACAGAGCGAGTGAAGTTGTGTGGCTTCATAGATGTAGGATGGGCGGGAAATCCATCATACCGAAAGAGTACATTGGGTGGAATTTTCAGTGTTGGGTTCGCAATAGTTTCTTGGTGCAATCGGAAGTAAAGATCTGTGGCACTTAGCTCGAAAGAAGCATAATACATGGCTACAAGTCAAGCAACATGTGAGGTGATCTAGATGAGAAAGATACTTGTTGGCTTGTTTGGTCAGATGATGGATCCAACTATGATTTACTGTGATAATCAAAGTTGCATCAAACTCTCTGAAAATCATGTTTTTCACGATCGATCCAAGCATATTGATATCCAATATCACCATCTATGGGATTGTGTGCAGAGGCAGATTATGTTGTTGCAGTACATTCTGATAGAGGAACAAGATGATGAGATTTTGAAAAAGGCCTTGTCAAGTGGGAAGTTTGAGTTCCATAGGTGCATAATAGGGGTGGTTGATAATCCCTTTCTTACTAAAAAGGAGTGTTGAAAATGTAGGAAGAAAATCTCAGTGTGAGTTATCCTTGGTCAAACTAGAGAAATTCAAATTTCTATTTCAACAGAAATCTTGGAGGTAGTTAGTTGAGGTGGCGTGACACTTGTCACACCTATTTATACTTTCTCATCCATATAAATAAGATGACCTGTATTTTCGAATAGGAGTTTCTTTCATAAGGTGATCCAACATGAGTTTTGCTTCATCTTGAGGCCGACAAAGGAAGAGGAGGACTATTGCTTTTCTTTAGATGGATTCCAGACACTTTTATATACATTCTTCATACATGGCATTCACTCTATATGCTTTTTATGGTAAATCCTAAAGGCTCTCCACGGGAGCCAGCTAAAATAAAATCTCTTGCTCATGAAACCCATGAAGCAAGCATTACAAAAATAATTTTATTTTCTTCTTTTCATCATTTACAAAAATCACAATTACATGTCATTATGAAGCCAAACCTAGTAACACTTTTCAACGCATAGAACATAACATTTTTACTCACTCTTGTAAAAATAAGGTATTCACATAGATGTAGGAAGTTGTTACATCAACAAGGAGGTAGGTGGTGTAGTCATGGTTTGTCCAGTATTCTTTACTTTATATAGATTAGTGTATAACTTGGACTTGTTATATGTTGGTGTATTTTTTAATTTATATAGGTTAGTGTATAACTTGGACTTATTGTTATATGTTTTTGTCATCATGTTGATATGTGTGTCTATTTTATAATAGGGTTTCATAATTTTAATTTATTATCAACAATTATTGGGCGGATAGTTGGGATGTAATCTCCATAGAATATTCTAGAAGATTCTTAGTAGTATGCACATATCAAAGGTTGAGATTTATTTTAAAATTAGTTTTTTCTTTGAGACATTTTAATTAATTTGATTAATTTAAAATAAATGCCATATGAGTGTTGAAAATGCAGCAAGAAAATCTCAATTTGACTTTGCCTAGGTCAAACTAGAGAAAATTCAAATTTAATTTTTAGTAGAAATATTAGAAGTAGTTAATTGACGTGACATGGCACTTGTCACTCAGTTAACTCAGTTATTTTGAGTTGGGGAAGCTTGAGTTCAGTTCAGTATGATTGATTGCTAATTTGTAGCAATCTATTTCAGTTAATTTGAGTTATTATCAAAAACTAGTTCTAATTGTCAAAAGAACTAGTGGAGGTCAAGTTGTAGAAGTGGAACTTCAACCACACTCGGTGATCAACTAGTTAACTGATCAATCAACCCAAAATAATTGTTACATGCATAGAATTCGAGTTACCCAGTTGAGATGGAGATTCCAAGGCATTGTACTATTATTTGTAGCATATTCCAATGTGTACAGGTGGTGCATGTAGTCAGAGGAAGGACCTAAGGAATTTCACTATTCAATAGTGGGAAATTCCTAAATAATAGGGACCAATTTCTCGGAGGAACAACACAAGGAAATAGGAACTTGGAGGCCTTGAAAATTGACAAAGTGTTGGGCAGAGTCAGTCAGTCAGGAAGAGGGATAGACTATACACTTACAGGGTGTGTGAAATCTTGAGCAAGCATATGTATTTCATCTCTATTCTTTGATTAATGCAATACATATAGGAAGGGGTTTTGAGTAGTTGCTTTCCCCTAGATAAATGTTTGTGCACGTGTGATGTTTCCTTTTGCATGTCTATGATTTGTGTTCTAAATGGTGAATTAACTTCTGCAGATCAGCAGAGTAGCTTCAAGTCTTGTGTTAGTAAATTTCATGAGCAGTTTTGAATCTACACATTAATTTCTACATGGTATTAGAGCTAGATTCACTCTAGAGCAGCGATTTTGATGTTGTCATTGTAGAAGGAGCATATTTGCAGGATCAATTCTTCAAAGCTAGATGGATGGCTTTTGATGAACTAAGGCTCGAGTATGCCCTTGAGGGAAGCTCAAATTATGTTACTTGGAAGGACTGTGTGGAGGAAGTGTTGGAAGATAATGGGTTGAAGGAATTCATTGATAATGATATCCAAAAACTAGCAGCATCTGATGCTCAAGATCTAGCAGAATGGAACAAGTGTGTAGCCAAGGTGAGAAGAACCATATTGGAGACCATATTGTCTCAAATATCCACAGGAAAGAGACTCTGTATGCAATGTGGTAGGCATTGACAGATCTTTTCCAGAATAGTAGTGACCACAAGAAGTTGGCACTCAATGACAAACTTGGAAATGTCAAGATGCAGAAGAACGAGATCGTTTCACAATACCTGAGCGGGTTCACATAATGTCGTGATGAACTTGGCCAAGTTGGTGTTACTGTAGCAGAAGATGATTTAGTAAGCCTAGCCCTTCTAGGCCTTCCCAAGAGTTGGCATAACTACCAATATTTGGTGAATGGGAGGGAGAAACTACCAAATTGGGAAGGCCAATGGTCTAATTTGGTACAAGAGGAGATAAAGTAGAATACCAGAGACGAGAATCCTTCTAAGGGAAAGGATGAGGAGAAATGTGCCTTGGCTAGAAAGGCAAAGAAGGGGAAAGGGAAGAAATCCCGATCCAAAGGAGCATCTACTCAAGGGGACAAGAAGAAAGACTTCTCCATAATCAAGTGCTTTCACTGTCATGAATTCAAGCACTATGCCACGAAGTGTCCACAAAAGAAAACAAGCAAGAAGACCTCAGGAGGACCAAGAAAGGAAGCTTTGGCTTGATATTTCGAGCTTGATTTACTCTCATTACATGCATGGCCAACACAATGATGGGAAGCGTGTGGTACTTGGACAGTGGAGCCTCATTCCATATGATAGGGAATAGAGATTTTTTCAATGATTTGGAGAAGAAAGATCTCCATATGCACATCGATATGGGAGATGATGGAAGGTACAATGCGACCGAGATTGGTACAACCAAATTTCAGAGGGAGTCAAGCTCCCCTCTCAGAGTCAAGGATGTGATGTTTCTTTTAACTCTAAAGAAGAATCTTATCTCCGTTACAGTTTTGGCATTCTTGAGACACATAGCCACGAGATAGGTGAAGTAGATCAGGGTTCATGTGAAGAAGCTCTACAAACTAGATGTGGAGGATTGTGGTGCATTGAGCATAAAGGCAAAGAAGGTACAGAGCCATGATTTTGTTGAACTTTGGCATAGAAGGCTTGGCCATTTGCATCATGGCGCTTTGAAGATCATGCAACAGACAACCACAAACATCCCCAAAGGAGCACTAGAACAACATGACACATGCAAAGGGTGTACCTTGGAGAAGTACACAAAAGCCACCTTCCATGATCCAGACAACATAGAACATGTAGTCCTTGAAAGGATCCATTCTGATGTTTGTGGACCTTTCTCAATATCCTCCACTACCAAGCACACATATTTTGTCATCTTTATTGATGACTTCTCATGGAAGTGTTGGATCTTCTTCATGCAAAAGAAGGTTGAGACTTTCTCCAATTTCTTGGAGTTCAAAGCATTGGTCGAGAAAGAAATAGGTAAGAAGATGAAGGATCTCAGGAGAAATAATAAAGTTGAGTATGTGTTGAATGAGTTTAAATTTTTTTATGCAAAAGAAGGCATTCGATGAGAGTTGACAGCACCACACAACCCATAGCAGAATGAGTTGGTTGAGAGGAAGAACTACAACACTATGGGATCAACAAGGGCAATGTTGCATGACCAAAGCCTACCTCTGCACTTGTGGGCTAAAGTGGTTTATTTGCAGAACAACTCCTCATTGGATTCTTGGCATGATTACATCAAAGGAGACCTCTTAGGGAGGAAGCAGGATGTGTTACACTTCAGGATTTTTGGAGCCTATTATTACAACCATGTCTCCAAAGAATCAAGGAAGAAGCTAGAGCCGAAAATAGAGTTGGGGGTATTTGTGTGCTACACAAAAACTCCCCACAACTACCGTGTGTACTTTCCATCCCTCAAAATGACAATTGTGGAAGGGATGTATAATTTGATGAAGACAAAGCCATGTGGTGCTCTCTTGAGAGGGAGCTTCAAATCCCACCAGAGGAGGAGCTTTTAGCTCCAAAGGAGGAGTCTCAAGCTATTGTGGAGTAGCCACAAGTTGAGGAGCAGAGAGTGGAGACAACCACTGAAGCAGAACCATCCAGAGAAGGCAAGAAGAGAACCAGGTAAGCTAAGAGACTTGCGCAAGATGCAAGGGAGAATGTGAGCGCTCCTTCAAATCAACACAAACAAAGAAGATCACCAAATCAGTACACTAGCTACATGGCTCTAATGAATGAATTAGTAGAGATTGAGACATCCTCTTTCAAGGAAGCAGTAGAGCAACCTGTATGGGTTGATGCAATGGTGGAGGAGTACTAATCGATTGTAAACAACAGTGTCTGGGAAGTGGTCCCAAGACCAGCAGAAAAAGCAGTTGTGGGTTCAAGATGGATCTTCAAGGTGAAGCATGCAGCAGATGAAAGCATAGAAAAGTACAAGGCCATATTTGTGGCCAAAGGGTACTCTCTGGTGAAGGGGATTGACTATGAGGAGACCTTTGCTCCTATAGCAAGGTACTCATCGATCAGATCAATCCTTTCTTTGGTTGCACAGATGGGGTGGAAGATCCACCAGATGGATGTGAAAACAACATTCTTCAATGGATTTATTGAGGAGGTGTATATTGAGACACCAAGAGGCTTTGAGACTTTTGATCGATAGTCTCATGTATGCAGACTCAAGCAAGAATTGTAAGATCTCAAGTAAGCACCCTGTGCTTAGTACACCAGGATTGATAGTTATCTCATCGATTTGTGCTTCACCAAAAGTGAAGCGGATGTAAACCTCTATCACGTTTTTGGTAGAAGGTAAATTGTTGATTATTGTTTTAATGTTGATGACTTGATTTTGACTAGTGATGAGCAACTGATCAAATCTTGCAAGGAGGACCTTGTAAGAGAGTTTGAGATGAAGGACATGGGTCTCATGCACTACTTCCTCAGATTGGAAGTATGGCAAGGTGATGGGGAACTGTTTGTCTCTCAGGGAAAGTATGCCAACAAGATACTTAAGAAGTTCCAAAAGGACAGGTGAAAACCCATGGAAACTCCTCTAGCGACCAACTAGAGGAAAGAGGATGCCACTTTAGGTTAGGAAGTGAATGCTACTATTTACCAGCAGTTGGTGGGTTCAGTCATGTATCTTGTGAACGCACGACCAGATTTGTGCTTTGTAGTCAACCAGCTGAGCCAAGCTATGGTTAGGCCAACCAAACTATTTTGGAGGGAAGCTAAGCATGTTCTACAATACCTCAAAGGCACTACCAATTTTGGACTATGGTTTAGACAGACAGAGGGAGTGAAGTTGTGTGGCTTCATAGATGTAGGTTGGGCGGGAAATCCATCATACCGAAAGAGTACATCGGATGGAATTTTCAGTGTTGGGTTCGCAATAGTTTCTTGGTACAATAGGAAGTAAAGATCTGTGGGACTTAGCTCGAAAGAAGCATAATACATGGCTGCAAGTCAAGCAACATGTGAGGTGATCTAGATGAGAAAGATAATTGTTGGCTTGTTTGGTCAGATGATGGATCCAACTGTGATTTACTGTGGTAATCAAAGTTGCATCAAACTCTCTGAAAATCATGTTTTTCACGTTCGATCCAAGCATATTGATATCCAGTATCACCATCTATGGGATTGTGTGTAGAGGAAGATTATGTTGTTGCAGTACATTCTGACAGAGGAACAAGATGATGAGATTTTGACAAAGGCCTTGTCAAGTGGGAAGTTTGAGTTCCATAGGTGCATAATAGGGGTGGTTGATAATCCCTTTCTTACTAAAAATGAGTGTTGAAAATGTAGGAAGAAAATCTCAGTGTGAGTTATCTTTGGTCAAACTAGAGAAATTCAAATTTCTATTTCAACAGAAATCTTGGAGGTAGTTAGTTGAGGTGGCGTGACACTTGTCACTCAGTCAACTCAGTTAATTTGAGATGGGGAAGCTTGAGTTCAGTTCAGTATGATTGATTGTTAATTTGAGTTATTGTAAATTAAACTTGTTCTAATTGTTAGAAGAACTAATGGAGGTTAAGTTCTGGAAGTGGAACTTCAACCACACTCAGTGATCAACCAGTTAATTGATCAATCAACCCAAAATAATTGTTGCATGTAGAAATTCGAGTTACCTAGTTGAAATGGAGATTCCAAGGTAGTGTACTATTAGTTGTAGCATATTCCAATGTGTATAAGTGGTGCATGCAGTCACATGAAGGACCTAAGAAATTGCACAATTCAATAGTGGGAAATTCCTAAAAGGAATTGCGCAATTCAATAGTGGGAAATTCCTAAATAATAGGGGCCAATTTCCTAGAGGAACAATGCAAGGAAATAGGAGCTTGGAGAGCTTGAAAACTGGCAAAGTGTTGGCCAGAGTAAGTCACTTAGGCAGAGAGATATACTATACACTTGCACGGTGTGCTCAAGCTTGAGCAAGCATATATATTTCATCTCTATTCTATGATTAATGCATTTCCCCTAGATAAATCTTTGTGCATGTGTGATGTTTCCTTTTGCATGTCTATAATTTGTGTTCTAAATGGTGATGAGTAGAGTAGCTTCAAGTCTTGTGATTTAGTAAATTTCATGAGCAGTTTTGAATCTACACATTAATTTCTACAATGAGTAAGTTTTGTATGAAATGAGTTATTGTTTTTTGGGAGTGTGGTATTGATAAGCCATGGTATTGACCCATGGTATTGTGGCAAAGCCTATTCATAAGTTAAAAATCTCTATTGTAAAATGAAGTTAAATCTCGAGTTAAGAATGTTGTTACATATATTTTGCAATGTATATATATTTAGCTTATATATTAATTATTTATATAATTAATAATAATAATAGTTTAAATAAATTTATAATTTAGTTAATTTTTATGATTTTTTAATCTTTGATAATGTAAATTGTATTATAAAAAGAGTATTTAATGCTTATCATGAATAGGCACCTATAGACATTTATCCATTATTTAATTTATAAGATTATGTGTTAGGAATAACATATATTATATATAAAATCTTACCTTTATAAAAATATTTACATGAAAATCTCAAATTAATTATTCTTTTAGAACATTTACATGAAAATCTCAAATTAATGATTTTTTTTATCATTAATTTATATATTTTTTGATGTTTCAAATTATCATCCTACAACATCAACCTAAACCCAACAATATCACAAGTCAACAAACTCTTTGATTTGCAAAACTCCTCTTTGATTTGCAAGACTCTTCTATGGTCCCTGGTGATAAATAGAGTAACCATCAGAAAAATTTCAGGTTAAAAATCCATTACATTACACATTTCTGCTCCCTAAATCTGTAACCAAACTTATATGGTTTATTCTATATATGTGGCATTTTTGCATCCTCATATGTATGACATGTGAAATGGGTTTACAAGACATTTTTGTGGGGACAGTACAGAATAATGTTGCGTTCTCAGAAGCGGCAGTGACAGAAACTGTGTCGGGCTGATGGTTACGTTATCCGCTATGATCCAATGCTAGTTATTAGTGTAGATGCCGACATTTATATTTGAAAATGAAACCCGTGTGTCTTCATAATTTAGCCTAAAAAGTAGCTCCCATGCTACTGACTTCTCTCCAGAGTTTGTTATTAATGTATCTCAGAGTTGAGAAAGTTGACTTGGTTGTCTCGTTGCTTTTCATTGCATTAATATTACTGGCCAGAAATCAATAAATAAAATAATAAATTCTAGCACTAACAAAGGTACAAGATTCCACTGAACGAACATTTCTACCAATGGATTCTCTCACAACAATCTTCATTGCATTGCAGTGAATAACTCTGATGATCCAGACGTTCACGTTCTGCAAATATCAGAACAAACTTCTGCAAATTTGACAAATTACATTAAACCTTCTTCAGCTTTCTATATAATTGCTTACAAGTTGCAAATTGCAATTGCCTCTCCTATCTTTGGTGCAACACTCGCTTGAATTTCCTTTAATTACCCTATATGAAACAAAAGGTGTGACACCTATATAATTTATGCTGTCAATTCTGACAATCACAGCTGGCTAAAACCATAATGAAAAGAATTGCAGTGTCTCAATCTACCAATAAGAGAATTGATATGGTATATTTGCAGAATGTTGAAAGAATTCATAACCAGCTTGATTAATTAGGTTCTGCAGGCAAGCTTTTTCCTGATAAAAATGATTTGAAAAGCTGGAAGGCGCTTTTGGGTCGGAAGAGTGGAACTTCGTGGCCAGCCCCCCTTATGGTGGCAAATGTTAAACCCTGGTATTCCTCCGTCCAACCTCCAACCTATTAATAAATACCAACATACAGAGAAACCAAAAGATTTAGACAGTTCATGTCTCAGCTAGGACTCTATTGAATCTAATCTGGGTCCCGATCCACTAGTCTGCTACTGAAATAATTACTAGTAATAATACTGGTTGAAGTGTTGGAACCTGTTTATGGGTGTACCATGGGTACCAACGAGTTTTTACTGGAAGAAGAAGATCAGCCAGTGAATATCTGGTTGCTGTTACTGGAACTACAGAATCAGCATCACCACTGAGGCGAGAACATATACTTTATCATTGCCCAGTTCACAATTTCATTAAAGGAATGTGCGAAAGAAAACCAAAATACAAGGAGAAAAGAGGAAGAAATTTATGAACCTGTAAACCCAAATTCTAAGGCTGGCATTGGCAATGAGCTCTTTGTAAATGGGCAGGACGGAAAAATCTGCGTCCTGCCAATTGCGAATGAGGACATCGCTGAACATCACATTTTGAAATTATGAAAGAGAGTTAGATCATGTTTAAACAAATTAGTATCAAATAGAGAAAAGGAAAGTGTAAGTGTATTTACAGCACACTAAAGATAAATATATTATAATTATAATTTCAGAATTGAGGTTTTTGTGAGTAGAATTATATTCAGATCTATTAATAGATATTTTTGTATTATATTGGATATTTTAGTATCATCATTTAAAACCAACCATTATAATAATTTTTTTTTTAAAATCATCATTTTTGTGAAAATCAACCACATTTACTGGTTCTAAAAATCCTCACACCAATTTCCAATGTGATGATCCCTAAGAAAAAGCTCAATATAATTACCATGGTCAATTTAAATCCTCACACCAATTTCCAATGTGATGATCCCTAAGAAAAAGCTCAATATAATTACCATGGTCAATTTATTAGAACTATAGGCATCTTTATATTGGAATAGAGCTTTTTATTGATAGAGCTTTTTGATTTATTTTTTCTAATTGCCTTATATTACTAATTATTTTCACACAAAAATATAAAATTAAACTTAAGCTTTAATTTTCCTAATTAATAAATTTATTATTTTATTTCAATATTATATTAGGTTTCTTTTATTAAATTTAAAAATAAAGAAAAGAGAAAATCAACCATTACCAAAGAAAAATAAGGTTCAAAAAAATAATTTAATTGAGCAAACAATTAACACCTATTGACATTAATCAACTACAGTTTAAATTTCATGTGGATCATATGGCCAGGAAGAAGGAGATACAAATCTTTTAAATAATGAAAAAAAAAAATACATTTAAGGGACTTTGACCGGTGAAGTAAACCTATGAAATGCTGGTTAAAGTAAATGTAAGATGCTTTATATAAAAAGTTTATTATTACTGTGTTAATAAATATGTAATTTATTGTAATAAAATAAATTATTTTACCATTATTTGAAGGAATTGTTTTTAGTGAGTTTTTTTGAGTTTTAAATTTGGTTGAAAAAATTGAGGTGAAATCTTGCTTTGTGTTATTTAAATTAGTTTTTGACTGTAGATATAGATTCAGCACTTTTGAAAACTTTAAGGCACTTATATTGTATTGTGCAGGGGTTACCATCAAGTTTGTGATTTCAATAAATTACCTTTGAATTATAGAGAAATTAGACATGAAAAATCCACCAAAAAAAATTTCCAGAAAATAAAAATGTTCCTAAGATTATCTTAAGTATTCTTAACATAAAAAAATGAGGTAGCTTTGAAGTTTGACATTTAAATTCCTTTTACCTAACCATTAATCTCAACTGGTGTTTTTTTTGAAAGAAGATTATACTTAATTTAATATCAGAACTCATGCCGTAATATAGTTCATAAAAAATCATTTACCATGTTTGCAGATGGAAATCATAAATAGAAATGGTTTATATCTATATATTCTGTGAATATTCAGTATCAATGGGAGGATTCTCTATTTTAATGCCTCCCAGACACACCTGCATCCAGTCCATCGGTATGGAATCTTTGTGGTATTGGCATGAAGGGCTCTCTGAACATCAGGTCTATTATAATATTTCTCTGCATAACTTTCTGTGCAAGGGTCGTAACCTGATACCTGCCTCAGTAGCTGCAAAATGAAAAGAAATAGTAAACTATACACAGTGGTGAAAGTATTAGCGATTGGAGTATATATAATTAAAAATATACTGAAGTCAAGATTGACAAATACCGATTTCTTGAATCTAACGAAAGTCTTGTTCCCAGACTTTTCACAAGGAGGAGTGTAAATACTATATTGATCTATGTCACCAAACTCATGATTCATTGCATGGTTGATGTAATGATCACAGTCATTTGAATTGTCTTGCATTCTAAAATTGCAATGCCTCATAATATTATGATAAGTATAATTGTTACAGTGCCCAAGTTGTCATAATAATTGTCCATAACTACATTTCCCACCTTCAATAATATTATTCTTTTACATATGTAAATGTGTATCTAAATCATAATAGAAACTAAAATTATAGAAAGAAGGGTTTACCATGAATCTTTTCATATTTATAAATGGCTTAGACTTTCCTTTGTTGTACTCGTATATTTTTTTTGCAAGTTGTGGGACATAATGTCCTGTGTAAACGAATTTTCATGCATTTTACAGTTCAGAACAGAATAGAATATAACCTAACGAGTGTGCAAATTATTTCCCCTAACCATAACAGTTTTAACTAATTATTATGTTAGAATCTAACAGAATTTAATGTCGCTACTAATTTACATAAGCAATTATTATACTAGAATCAAACTTTATTTAATGTCTTTATTAACTTACATAATCATTTTTCCAACCATCCTAAATAAATTTAATTAACAATTTAAACTAATTATTGTATTAAACCTAATTAAGGATTTAACTAATTATTGTATCAAAGTCCAACCAAACTTAAAACATAAATCATTCTTTCCAACAATCCTAAATAAACCCATAAAACATGAATCATTCCTTCCAACCATCCTAAATAAACCTAATTAACAATTTAAACTAATTATTATATCATAGTCTAACTGAATTTAAAGCAGCTACTAACCTGCATAGCTCTCGCCAGTAAGATAGAATTCTCTGTGTTTATACTGAGGAAACCTTTCAAACCAGTTGATGAGAAAAGATGGAAAAGAAGTAATTCAGATCCATGTATTTTTGCAATAATTTTATATAACTAAGTAGATGGATAAAATTACCAGTTCGTTTGTCTCCAGTATCTTTTAAATTTGAGCTCGTGTTTGTATAAGAATATCCCACTCCAGCAAGAGACTCCAGAAAAAGTAAATTGGCCACTGCCAAATTGTTAATTTACCCAAACGAATGGTTATGTAAACGAACAATATAACAAGGCAAAGATCATCGAAATGGTAAATATTAAAGTTTTTGGAAAAAATTTAGAAAAATTTAATGCAATGAATTTCAGTTAAATTTTTTATTTTATTTTAATAGAAAATATTTTCAAAATTTCCCATTAAAAAGTTATTTTTCTAATATAATATTAATATATTTCAAATGTATCTAACTCTCTAGTGTTAATTCTATAGTACTCTATTGATAATTCCATAGTACTCTATTGAGGGGATAGTCTGATCATGAAACAATCTAGAAATATGACATGACTAATGTCATTATAGTTGGAAAATGAATAAAGTAGAAATCTGAATTGCCCTTAGGGTAACTAGTAAAAATAAAACATTGTTATCATAGAAACAATCCTGGGAACATAATTTTCACGCTATTATTTAGTGTTTTTACATGGCCACATTAATAGCCCAGGAAGCCTAGGGGTATTCAAATAAAATAAAAAACTACAACTTTCACAAGGTAAGACCTAAGCTGATGTGGAGATGTGCTAGGTTAGTCTAGTCTTAATTCCATAGTACACTATTGAGGGGATAGTCGGATCATGAAACAATCTAAAAATATGACTAATGTCACTGTAGTTGGAAAATAAATGAAGTAGAAATCTGCATTGCCCTTAAGGTAATTAGTAAAAAGAAAACATTGTTATCCTAGAAACAATCCTGAGAACATAATTTTCACGCTTAGTGTTTTTACATGGCCACATTAATAGCCTATGAAGCCTAGGAGTATTCAAATGAAATAAAAAACTACAACTTTCACAAGGTAAGACCTAAGCTGATGTGGAGATGTGCTAGTGTCGAACATTAGACAGGCCAATGAAAGTAGAAAGCAATGATGACTCTTTCTGGCCCATCCGAAATTCACCATGACATCAATTCCCAGCCAGATTTCAGTAAATTACCTTTATTCCATGCTAAAGGATTTAAGTGCAGACCAGCGCCTGTCTTGTTTAATCGAAATGGGCCTATCTCTTCTGATTCTCCATAGGCTATTGATGAGCATCCTGGACCTGCAATCAAACAATGTTATAATTATTATTGTCATACTTTAATAACTCATGTTATGTTTGCATGAGAATCATTTTTGGGTCACTGTGGAGTTTTCTTAAAATCTTCTTCCTGATCGTGGATGGATGATTACTAGTAGTTGTTTTATTTTTTAGTATAAACGTGAACATATGTGAGATATAAATTTTGCATGAAATTATAAATTTCGAAATATTTCTGAAATCAAAAGCTAAGTTGAACAGTTAACTTCGTTTTTCTCTTTCAAAATGCTGTAAAATTTGCCATTAAAATAATTAAAATAAGCATATTAATTAATTTGCATTAAATTTATTTAAATCATAAATTTTGGAAATATTATGAATTTTTTATCAATCAAATCCTAAAATATTCCAAAAATTCCTAATATATTTCAAAACTTATCATCTATACAAATATAACTATATCCCACAATCAACCATATATTCCGAAATAAGTTATCTATATATAATTATATCCCACAATCAACCATATAATTCAAGACCTGCGATCTATAATCTGCAATCTATATAAATATAACTATAAATTAACTGTATGATAAGGTCGCCACAATGAAATAGTTTCCAATGATACAAGCCTTATCCAAAAAAAGAATTCCAACAACCGCACTAACCATCACTCAAATTTTCAAGCGCACTGTATATTACGTGATTGACTAATGGGTTGTGCATATCTACTTTGTATAGAGATCAATCTGCATGCAAAGAAATGATAATCACAAATGATTCAGCATGAACATAGCACAATGGCATGTGGCAGCAGCAAATTATGTGTGAATATCATTTATGAAGTTTTCCACAAACTGCAACACAGTCACAGTGCTGGGGTTCCTTCTACGTGTTACCCTGAGTTTGCACAATAATTCTCTTTCCACGGCCACCCAATGATGCTCATAATTCCTGCACCAACAGAATCTCTCACCATCCTCACTGCCACTTGCACTTATTGATGGAATAAAGAATTTTGTTTTTATCTACTGGAACTACGAATCCAGATTCTATACCTTAAAAGTTAATAATTGTTTTATAACACCCGGGATTGCGGTGGCCAATAACAGATTGTAACGTATTTTCTCAGCACCTACACCATCTATATGGTAATATAGCTGCTTGCTTGCCTGCGTCGGTTTTGGCGATTTTTGGATATATATCGAGAACCTACTACTACTTTATGGCAGCAGAAAAGACAAAGGCACCTCGGTTCCTGCACCCCTTCATACCGACTCTCTCATGCAGATTATTACGCAACAGTCCCAGAAACTAGATATCATGGGTGTCCCAGTCAAATCACCATCTACCAAAACCTCACTAGTACCCAGATAAATCTTTGACAGATCAAGAAATTTGAATACAAACATGAAGAACACACTAGCCAACATGGTAGTTAGTTGCATTAGAGTTGGAATTTATGAAACCTCGCTAATGCAGCTAGCAGCTGACAACTGTGGGAGATGTGGACTCACAGACTGATTCATCTACCCGCATTAATTTCATTATGAAGAGGCTACTCTGAATATAAGTCATAGGATAGGAGTGAGAGCTCACCTTACTGTCTTCTCTGATTGGGATGGATTTGATTGAACCACAATAATGGCCATTATCTCCTACACCTGCAAGTGCTGACATTAAAACATGCACCTTTTGTAATGGGGTAACTGATCTTACCCTTTTCTTCAACTACTCTGAATAGCTTCTTGACCACAAGACAGGAAAAATTCACTTCTTAAGATTCAGAGAAATAATGAATTAAAAGTCAACCTAAAAGATATATAAATTAGCCTATTCATTATTAATACATTTTATACATACGAAAATATAATTTGAGATTAGATTGTAATATTTTAATTTTTAAAATGTGTTTTTCAATATATAAATAAGATTTAGTGTCTTAAAAAAATCTAAAAACATTAAAAATGTATAGATTAAACAATTTAAAATCATAATTCTTAAAAATCTTTTTCTAAAAATTATCATTTTTTTATTACATTTTAAATATGTATTTCAATATACACTATAAGAGGTTTCCATAATAATAATATATATTTCCATATATACCATATAATTGTCATTACATAGCCTACATTTCAGCATATAAATACGGTCAAAAAATCATGTGGAAAGTATGTATGAGTGGAAGAGTTTTGGGTCAATCCATAAAGTTTGCCTTTTAGAATAAAAATATTATGTGTGGTATAGAGGCCTCAGTACTTATACCAGCATCTAGATCTATCATTCATTCTTGACAACAGTAGATAAAGATCAATCAATTCCTGAACAGAAGTTCTGTAGGCTTTGCCAGCTAATTATAATAAATCTCACAGGACAAGGAAAACGAACCCTAGGAATTTGCTAGTTAGGCATTTGACTTTGATAGTCTACCAAATATCACGTTTCGATACAGCTTTGCAAACACCCGTTCACATCTCAGTACAGCTCCCATCCAACAAGCATTGGTTATGGTCAAATCCATGGGCACATCACCCCGGACATTGCTGAGAATTATGTATGGAGATTGTCCCAACAAAACTGTACAGACATACCATGGACAATTGTACTCAACTTACAACACCTATCAATACAGGCCACAACATTTGCATCAGAGGTATGCATGGACCTGATTGTGTCTGTACACAACAATTTTTCATAACTCATGTCGGTGAGAGTTATAAATGCTGTTCCATGAAGTCTTGGCTTCGCGTAATGCAGTTTGGACGTGTAGCATTTTCTGGATGGATTTTTCCTCGACTTTCCTAACTGTTGAAGATGAATAACTTGCAGAAACATTTTGGGAGATTCATGTAACATGAACTACAATATCAAGCGCTAGAGAGTAATGTATCATGTTTGACAACTGAAGAAGAAAAACTTAGGATGTAGATTGGTCATTATCCGCTCAGAAATCATTGCAAGCCTTACTGGTAATGGCAACCAAAAATAAATCCTATATTGAAGTTTCAGAAGCTAAAAATTGCAGAGTTCTACTTCATTTCAGTTGGTCACATTTTTGCTTTAGATTTTGAAATATTTCTGGAATCTGCAATGACTTAAGTAAAATCAATTTCTACATATACATTGTATTTAAAAAACATTAAAAAGGTGAAAAAGGAAAAAAATTATATTAATTGTTTGGTCAATATTTTGAACTACATGTTTGTTTGTTCTGGATTTTAAAATATTCCAAAAATCTGCAGTGACAAATAAAATCAATCTCTACATAAACCATACACACTGCAATTACAGAGCATCAAAAGTGAAAAACGAGATGTTATGGTAAGATCCAGAAGCACAGAAGTAAAGAATTATGATGAATGGGTCATACTAGATTATACCTCCATTAAGCCACAGAACAAGAGGCTTGGAGTTGGAGCCATGAGAGGCCTCAGTCAACCAGTAGAACAGAGCTCGGCCTTCCTCCTTGTTAACCACAATATATCCAGCATACTGATCAAAAGATACTTGGGGTTGCCCAGGAAGCTCTGTTACTTTGTCATTCATATACTCACCAATCTTCTTATCACCTTGCACCAGTACATTACACACCACTAACACACACAGCAAAACCCACAACAGTCTCCATATTGGGCTACACATATTGACCCAAATAAACAATTGCAGACACAAAATATGACTAAACTTTTTTCCCAACGTTCTCTTAGATTTTCCTTCTTTCTGTTGTCTCCTGCTGCAGAAATTCAAGTGTCATAAGAACTTGAATCCCTCTCACACCTAACACAATCATGAATGGCCTCTCTGAGCTAAACATAAAATAAAATAAGCACGCGCGCATGCCAATCCTCCCTAGCAATACCACAGAATACTTAAACCCCTTGACTTTCATACACTAACATGCTCGCACACCCATGGTACCCCAGTGCCATTTCTAATCTGGCAAGCTCACATATATATAAAGAACTCCAGTCGTGCCAAGAAGCACCAGTGTAAATCTGCCGCAGCAGCAGGATTGTACACTGTTAAACTGTTAATCCCTGCAATTATGAAGTAATTTGGTATATTAAAGTGACGAAAAAGGTGGCAGGTAACGTCAAGCAACCCGATTCTGCCGCCGGGCAGCAAGCTCGGTGCCGATCGCCGGACTCCCCCTCTGCCCGGCACCCTGCAAATCACGTGCGTTCTAGAGAAATTTTACATGTCTTTTTACGTTTTGTCTTTAATTTTTTCAGTTACCATCTTTTTTCTATAGGTGGAGTGCCAAGGACGGAAGGTCCTTGCGCTCATTTCTGTGTTCAATGCACGCGCTCTGTTTGTTTATTTACATTTCCATGGTCATGAGGATGGGCAAACATAATTTTTTTTCCAACTCTAGTTTAGTGTAGGGTTATTGATCTACATTCACAAGTAATAATCTGGGCAGATATATCTGTTGATCTATTATGTCGAGTGTAATTCTAAGGGTGTTAAGGAGATTTGACTCATGAATTACCCATGACCTCCCAATAGGGCAGATCCATTCGTTGACCTAATATGTTGAATCTAATTCCAAGGACGTCAAAGAAATTTGACCCATAACTTCTCAATCAGTAAAATACTCAACAATAAAACCTACACTAACTAAACTATCCCTTAGAACTAGATAAACACAAATTTTATCTATACATTATACAAATTTCATCATAAAGTTACTTAAATGTTAAAATTCAATTCCCTTCAATTTAATAGACAGGACTTTCCCTAATGATAAGTCAAAGAGTAATAATATAATACCATGTTCTTAATAGAGTAATATAATGCCATGCCATGCCCCCAAGGGGACCATGACCATTTTTGCATCATAAGCCTCGCCCTTATCTTGCTTCCCTTGTAATCAATAGTTTCCTATCATGTGCTCATGGAATCATGAATGGAATGGTTTGTCCCAATTTTGGAGTCTAAAATGCCTAAAATATTGGGAGAATCGTGTGTTAAGCTTACAAACTCATATTCTCACCAACCTAAGGTTGCAAGATTATGTTTTTTTTTTCAAATTGTTCTTACGATCCTCCCACTTTTGGTCTAAAAGGGGAGTCTAAAATGCCTAAAATATTGGGAGAATCGTGTGTTAATCTTACAAACTCATATTCTCACCCACCTAAGGTTGCAAGATTAGGTTTTCTTTTTTAATTGTTTTTATGATCATTACTGAACTCCAATGAACAACATTCATTTATGTTAGGATATAGCTTCATTTTCCTTACACTCGACTCTAATCATACATACTTTTTTAGCAACGAAACATCAATATTTTAGTTGAATGTCTTATAATAATGTTCATTCAAATAATAATAATGTTGATGAAGAGTTGTAAACAGTTATTGATTGCCTAAGGTCAAAATGGGTGCATAAAGCAATGTATGGTACAAAATCATTTTTCCTAACACTTGGCCATTATGTCCCATGGGTGTATTTTGCACACTTTTACGTTCTCATTAAACTTTCATTCTCATTTTGCTTTGACCCACTTCCACTTCCATACACATCTCTATTGGAAAATTATGAGGATGAGGTATGAGTAGCCAAGTCATTACTCATAATGAGCATAAAGATACAACATCAAATAATGCTTTGAAAGAAATTATTGGTGAGAGAAATTGATGACTCATGGGTGAAATGTATGTTTCTTTTCATAATAATTATAATGGGTCGTATTATCATTGTGCCTTCTAAATGAAGATAAAGGAATTCCAATGAGGTGGGAAGGAATAATTGAGTCTTACCCTTCCAAGGACCATAGAGCATAGATCCTACTCATAATTACAACGTTCTTCATTACCATAAACCTAAAGCTTTAAGTAACTATGACGAGTTTCCATCACCGACTGCGGTAAATTATATCTATATATATAATAAAAATAAAATTTCCCTTTTAAAATGTATGTTAGGGTATACTTTGTTTAGAAAACTTTGTTATAAAGTGGAGTGTATTAATGAAAATGAATATATGAAGTAATAATTTAGTATAAATGTTATTTATATAAAGTTTTAAGAATAAGGAATAATGGGTTTTTAATATTGATGAAAATTTAATTTCACACTTATGGGTTTTCTAAGATGTGAGTAGAATTTATTTATAAATCATGTACAATGTAGGTGTGTAAATCCAATTTTATATTTATATATTTATCAAAATTAAATATTAAAAAAATTAAATTTTATAAATAATATATTATGTATTAAGATTAATTCTATTAAATATTAATTTAGATTTATTTTTAATTTTGAATCTATCAAGTGTTGAGAAAGATCAAATATCTCAAGGCATAAATTTTTTTTTGAGTGTAAAATTTGAGAAAAGGTTTGTACCTCGAGATATTTGATCCTTCTCAACACTTGATAGATTTGGAGATAATATATATCTAGATTAGTTTCAATCGTGCGCGGCTATAGATTTTGATGTAGGAGCAATCCCTTCATAACTCAATAACTTTGTTTAGACCTAAGGCGTCTTTGAAATTTACTAAAGGGAGTAGGCTCCTTTAATTTAGTTCTTTATTTTCCTAAGTTGTAATAAGAATGTATAAGTCATAATTGAGATTTATTAATGTATGGATTTTGAGATTTGTAGAAGTATAGAAGGGGACCGAGAGATCGTACAGTGACCCGTAAACTGCCATGGATATTCCACTAGACAATTTGTCACAACAGATATGATAATAATATATTAAAATTCTGAATTTTCACACAATTACAATTTTAGTAAATTTCTAGATCTGTAAATTTAACTGTAGTTAGTGCAGGCATATGAATGGAAATTATGCCGAAAAGTAGAGAACAACAAAATAAGCTCACACACGCACACACACATAAGACACAAGATATGCTCTCAGAAACCCTTTTAGGAGAAAAGCCAGCTGGAAGGTGAGGTCGCTTCGCTCTCTCTTTCTGTGATTTGAAATATGACTGCAGGTACAAAGAATAATGTTTGTGGCCCGTGGGATGCTACAATGCACAAATACTCTTTGTGTGCTCTTCTTCCTATCTCTCCTAGTTACCTTTACTCAACTATGGAACAAAATGCTCTCGAAAGAATGGAATGCCTCTTCCTCCTAGTGGTTTGGTTATACCATAGCGTGATAGCCTACTAGTGGTTAAATTTAACTACATCAATGGAGAAATTCTCACTGTAGATTAAACTGATTATGCAATGTACTAAAGAAAAATACTTAATCTACTTCTACAATCAAACTTGCGGAAGCTTAATCGTTTTTGAGCAAGATCAAACATAACACATATAATAGAGAAGAAGATTCAATCACACATGAAACACAGAAGAACACTCTGGGGAAAGCCTCAACTAAAAACCCCACTATCTGTATTATCATACAAGTGGAAATATCTCAAGATTACACAAATATTTAGCTCTCAAGCTATCCAGCTCTCAGTACAATCCCTCACTACTGCTCATAGACAGAATAGACAACACATATGCCTTCTCCTTTGTCCTCCAAGCCTCCTATTTCCTTGTGCAGTTTTCCCTGGGTCCTCTAGCTGTAACCTGTGTGATTCTCACCTCACACACTGCTCTGACCTCTGTAGAAACTGCGCAATCCTGAAGGAATGAATTCCTTCTGCATGCAAGAGATTTTCTTATAGGAAAATCCTAGAAACTGATAGTACACTATCCCTGCCTTTAATCTCAACTGGGTCTTTGTCTGAACTGACATGCATGAGTTATTTATGAGAGAATATTCAGTTATTTGGAGAACACTAGTTGCATGCATACATGCATTAACTAATTGCACTCACAATTAGTTCCACAAACTGTTTGGAACTAATTTAATTAGACTTAACTCAGTTAACTGAGCTAACTAATTACAACTCAAATACAACTCATCCTTATCTCCTTAATTAAGGGATAACTTCCTCAATCAAAGGGATAATTGTTGCATGTCTTCACAAAGACTTCATGTTTGAATTTCTCCAACTAATTAACTCAAGATGAATTAATTAATTGTTTTTCAAAAAGCTAGTTAGACTAAATTCGATTTTTAATTCTCAATTTTGATTCAAGGACAAATCAAAATTGGAATATATCCTGAAATGCTATTTATAGCAATGCTATCTTTAGCATTCTATTTTTATCATTTCTTGTTGCTATTTTCAACACTCTCGATCCTAAACCTTTGGAATGTTCTGCATGCAACACTTCTCTCAAGTGTTGTTTCTCCAGCAACTTGGAAACAAAAAAAATATCCAACCTGAATCAGAATGATGCCTCTGTCATCAAAGTCTCTAACTGCTATTAGCTCTGTCGACTGAAAACTCTGCGTTTCTGCTGACTCTACCTAGTCAGTCCTTCTCTGCGCTCTTCTGTATCTGACTGCTCTAGCCTCTGTCACTTTGATGTCTGACTGCATCAATCCCACTGATTCCTCCTGCTGCCTCCATGCTGCTACTGGTCCTTTTTCCCAGCACTGCATCCACACTGCACCTCCTCTCGTCATGTTGCATCGTGCTACCCAATGTTGAACTGCAACTCTGTTACTGAGAAGTAAGTAACTGATCTCCCAACTGACCTCCCTGTTGGGCTAGAAACACCCTCTGATGTTGAAGCTTCCTTTGTCGTTCCATCCGTATCTATCTCTACCCACTTAGCCAGTCCTAATACTCCTCGTCGGAGCTCCTGTAGCAAGGTCTAATCAAAGAGGCTGGGTACCTCAAGGATCCCACCCCTATTTTAGCCTTCTTGGGACTATCACTTCACATCGCCCCACCTCCCACCTAGAGGTATGGTTGCATGTGATCCCTCTGCCCACTTGGCTTGAAATTTCCCCCCTACTGGAGATCTCTGCATGAGTGGATGCCTCCATTCGGTCTCCTCTTGGCTTCTCCAGTTGTGGCTGCTCCATAACCTCCTGAAGTTGGTTCACGAATTGTGGCTCCTCCACAATTGTCTGAGACTTCTTCTAGCGCTGCATGTTGAGAGGTAATGTTCTGTCCCTCTCAACCACCAAGTCTCCAACATTTTCCTTGCTCCTCAAGGCTTTTCATGCATCTTGAACCTCAAAAGCATACAGGTTCTTGACTCGTGAACCAATCTGCTTCACTTGTATCATGGCCATGTATCTAAGGAAAACCTTTCCCTTATTGAAGACTACATCATAGCCTTTGTCCTCCAACATCGCAATCAATAACAAGTTCTTCTTCAGTCAAAGCACATACTTCACATCTGTCAAGGTGATAAGAGCTCCATGCTCCCTCTGAAAAGCAACCATGCCCACTCCTAAAACACTATACCTTTCATCATTACCCATTGTTGAGATTGCAACAAGATGATGGAGCTTAGTGAAAAGAGTCGCCTTCACTAAGTGGGCCCGCAGGCAAATTATGGCGCAAGTTCTATTTTTGGATCCCAGCAGGGATGATCACAGCAGGAATGACCACAGCATGAGTGATCACAGCAGGAGTGACCACAACAGGAGTGATCACAGTAGGAGTGACTACAACAGGAGTGATCACAGCAGGAGTGATCAAAGTCTATTTTTAGACTAGCTGTCCAAAATAGAAAAGTCAAACATTATTGTCTCATAATAATATTTGGACTATAAACTTGATCTTATTCTCTTGGAGCACTTTCGTTTGAGCTATAGATGTGGCCCATGCAGCTGTCAGAAGGAAGTACGCTTTTCTTATGAGTCAGTTGAGTTGTTGCATGCATGACTTCAGTTAGAACCCAATCAGATGAGTTTGGTGGAGTTGATTATGGAGTTGATGGAGTTGTGTTCAGTTTGACTTGGTTAAACTAGTTGTAGTTAGTCTAACTGAAAATAGACTAGTGATGAGTTGTTAAACTAATTATTAACTCATAATACAACTATAGAATACATCAGTTAACTCAGTTGCATGTCAGTGCATGTTCAGTTCAACAGGGACAGGTGTTAGAGGATCAGATTGCTATCAGTTGTGACTATAGTTGTGCATGAGGATTTGCACAATCAAGGGATTGAGTATGCCAATGAGTTTGCTCATGTATTTTCCCATTATTATAGCCTATGCTCACGTCTAACACAGTGTTAGTGATTCTTTGGAGGTGAAATACGAGTTTGGTAAACCATTCTCATCAATTCTTGAGCAGGTATTGAGCAGTGGAGGCAGACAAGCAGTGGAATAGATTTGGAGATCAGATCTTAGCTGTATTGTGTGTAACAGGTGGAGCTGGTACTGGATTGCTTGTGATAAGCATTGTACATTGTAATGTTACATGGTCTCAATCATTAATATACAGATAGTTGGGGTTTTTAGCGAGATGCTTTCCCCGGGTTACATACTGTGTTAATGTGTGAATGCTCTTGATGTTTTATTGTTATTGATGCTGCTATATTGATGATCAACATAGAGGAGCTTATGTATTGTGTATGTATTCCACAATAGTACATGATCAGGATGATCTCTGTTGAATATGTTTTAAATTATTCAAAATTTCTACATGGTATCGGAGCTGTTGATCATCAGATCTACTATTCAGGAAGTGTTTACATTCTATTTCTTCAGGCAGAGTCTGTAATCGGGCCAGGTAGCCTCTGGATTCATCCTTCCTTTGGAAGGTGAGATATCTGGTGAATGCCCATACATTCAATCTCTGTACGAGAAATATTGTGTTCTCACGAATCTTAGATCTGAGGCGGTTGAGTTGGTTGCTGGTGGAATTCGAATTTGCAGCAGTGTTTTCTTGGTGACAACGCAGCAATGTCTTTCAACGGATTGCGATTGGAGTATGCTCTTAAGGGCAGCTAAAACTATATTGCATGGAAGGACACGATGGAGGCAGTATTGGATGATAATGGGCTGAAGGAGTTCATAGATACGGATGTCCCAAAGCCTATTGATGCTACTCAAGCTGATGCTTGGAAAAAGAAGACATGCAAAATGTCGAAGGATTCTGTTGGAGGGCGTGAAGGATCACATTGTGTCCAGCCTCCATGGAAAGGCTACTCCATATTTGATGTGGAAATCATTAACAAAATTATTCCAAAGCAAGAGCTATCAGAGGAAGCTGGCGCTCAAAGATAAACTCAGAAAAATCAAATGCGAGAAGGGTGACAGTATGCCCAAGTATCTCACGAAGTTCACTCAGTGTCGAGATGAGCTGGGAAGTGTGGGGGTTACTGTCGATGATGAGGACTTGGTGAGCTTGGCTCTCCTTGGTCTTCCGAAGAGTTGGAATTCCTATCAGGACTCTGTCAATGGTCGGGAAAAATTACCAGGATGGGAAAGACTATGGTCAGATCTTGTGCAGGAGGAGATTAGGCGGAGTACCAGGGACGGATCTTCGTCAACGGGAGCTGATGAAGAGAATTGCGCTTTGGCTGCCAAAGCAAAGAAAGGGAAGAGCAAGAAAGCTTCTCAGTCTGGTGCAAAAGGCAAGAAGCAGGATATGTCCAAGGTGAAGTGTTTTCACTGTCACCAGCACGGACACTATGCCACTAATTGTCCACAGAAGAAGAAGAACAAGCAAGCTGCTGGATCGACAACAGGAGAGGCTTTAGCCTCGCAGTTTGAGCTTGATTTTTCATTGATCGCATGCTTGGTTTCAAGTGTGATGGGATCAGTGTGGTTCTTGGACAGTGGTGTGTCTTTTCACATGACGTGAGATAGAGATTTGTTCTCTGATCTGGAGGACAAAGATCTTGGAGTGCACATCAAGATGGACGATGATGGTAGATACAGTGCGACCGATATCGGTACCATTTCCTTTGAGAGGGAGTCTAGTAAACCCTTCGTATTGAAGGAAATCATGCATGTTCCAGGATTGAAGAAGAATCTTATCTCAGTGGCGATGTTAGAAGACAAGGGGTGTGATGTTGTTTTCAGCGAGGGAAAGGGTTTCTTGTGTAGCAAGACAACTAGTGAGACCCGGAAGATAGGGGTTCAAGTGAGGAAACTTTATCAGTTGCATGTAGATGGATGCGTAGCAATGGCAGGCAAGGCAGAAGGATTGGTGAGCCGGGATGATGGCGAGTTGTGGCACAGGAGATTGGGTTACCTTCACCATGGAGCCTTGAAGATACTGCAGCAGATCACTACAGGGCTTCCTAAAGGCACACTTGCGCAGTCAGATCAGTGCAAGGGGTGTACTTTGGGGAAGTTTTTGAAAGCCACCTTTCACGAGAAGTATAGTCATGCCACAACGATCCTTGAGAGAATTCACACAGATGTGTGTGGACCTTTCTTAGTTGCTTCGACAGCAAAACATAGGTATTATGTGATTTTTGTTGATGATTTCTCTCGTAAGTGCTGGATCTTCTTCATGCAGAAGAAGAGCAAGACATATTCAAAGTTCTGTGAATTCAAAGCACTAGTCGAGAAGGAGTCGGGGAAGAAGGTGAAGGCTCTTAGGAGCGATAATCGTGGTGAATACATCTCGGATGAGTTCAAGGATTTCTGCAAGGCAGAAGGGATTCGTAGAGAGCTCATAGCTCCCCATAACCCACAGCAGAACGAGGTAGCTAAGCGAAAGAACAGAATGATTGTGGGTGCTGCACGGGCAATGTTGCATGATCAGGGCCTACCCCTTCACTTGTGGGCGGAAGCATGCAATACAACATTTTATGTGCAAAATCGTTGTCCTCATAGGATACTTGGCATGAGTACACCCGAGGAGGCTTATTCTGGTAAGAAGCTTGATCTTTCTCATTTGAGGATTTTTGGTACTAATGTTTACATGCATGTGATGAAGGATGCCAGGAAGAAGTTAGAGCTGACCGCAAAGGTTGGGATATTTGTGGGGTACACTGATATGCCCCAAAACTATCGTGTGTATTTGCCAGACAATGGTAAAACTGCTGTGCGACGGGATATAAAATTTCAGGAGGAGAAAGCCATGAAGTGTTCGCTTGAGAGGGAGCTACACTTGCATGTAGATGAGCAGATATTAGTTCCTAAGGATGAGCTTCAGGATGTGGATCAGCCACAGGACGAGGTTGATGGAGTGGAAGAGACCACTCATGCAGCGCCAACCATCAGAGGGCAAAAGCGCTTGATAGAAGCTGAGCGACTGGCTCAAGATGCAGAGAAAGTTGTAGGACCACCTACAGCCCAACGCAGGCAGAGACAGTCACCTGATCGGTACACTGGATACATGGCTCTTATGAGCAAGTGTGTTGTGACTGATCCATCCTCTTTTGAGGAATCTGCGGAGGATCCCGCATGGGTAGACGCCATGGTGGAAGAGTATGATTCTATTGTCAAAAACAGTGCATGGGAGATTGTTCCTAGACTGGAAGGGAAATCAGTGGTGGGTTCGAGATGGATCTACAAAGTTAAGCAAGCAGCTGACGGGAGTGTAGAGAAGTACAAGGCAAGATTTGTTGCCCGAGGCTTTTCATAGATAGAGGAGATCGATTATGACGAGACCTTTGCACCTGTCGCAAGGTATTCTTCCATACGGATGATTCTTGCTCTCTCAGCGCAGATGGGATGGCACATTCATCAGATCGATGTGAAGACTGTGTTCCTCAATGGAGTCATTGAGGAGGAGGTGTACATTGAGCAGCTCGAAGGCTTTGAGGTCTTCAACAGCGAGTTGCATGTGTGAAGGCTCAAGAGAGTGCTATATGGGTTGAAGCAAGCACCACGTGCTTGGTACACACGGATAGACAACTATTTCACAGGACTTGGATTCTCCAAGAGCGAGGTGGATCCTAACCTATACCAGATTGTCGTGGAGGGTAAGTTGCTTATCATTGTACTATATGTTGATGATTTGATTCTAATGGGTGATGAGCTGTTGATACTGTCATGCAAGAAGGATCTTGCTACAGAGTTTGAGATGAAGGATTTGGGCCTCCTTCACTATTTCTCAGGATTGGAAATATGGTAGCATAGTGGTGGACTGTTTGTTTCTCAAGGCAAGTATGCTCGGGAGATACTGGAGAAGTTCAACATGCATGGCTGCAAGCCTGTTGATACTCCTCTTCCTGGAGGTTGGAGGAAGGAGGATGCCACGTCGGGAGAAGAAGTGGATGCCACTGTTTATCGACAGTTGGTGGGGTCGCTGATGTATTTGGTCAATACATGACCTGATATATGCTATGCAGTTAACCAACTTTCACAAGCTATGGTTAAGCCTACCAAGCTCTTTTGGAAGGCGGGCAAGCATGTATTGTGCTACTTGAGAGGCACATCGGGATATGGTTTGTGGCACAGACAGGAGGATGAGGTGAAGCTATGTGGCTTCACGGATGTAGATTGGGCAGGGAGCCCAACAAACGGAAAGAGCACATCAGGAGGGGTCTTCAGTATTGGATCGACAACAGTTTCTTGGTACAACAGGAAGCAGAGATCCGTGGCACTCAGTTCAGCGGAGGCCGAGTATATGGCAACAAGTTTGGCTGCATGCGAGGCTATATGGATGAGGAAGATCCTGGTTGGTTTGTTCGGTTCTCATTTGGATCCTACTGTGATTTACTATGATAACCAGAGTTGCACTAAAATTTCGGCTAATCTTGTATTTCATGATAGATCTAAGCATATTGACATCAGGTACCATCATATCAGAGATTGTGTGCAGCGGAGGATCATGTTGCTTTCATACATTCCAACGAAGGATCAGGATGTTGATATTCTGACGAAGGCTCTCACCAGGAGAAAATTCGAGTACCACCGAGGCAGGATAGGGGTTGCTGATAATCCATATCTTGTTGAGAGGGAGTGTTGAGATTGCAACAAGATGATGGAGCTTAGTGAAAAGAGTCGCCTTCACTAAGTGGGCCCGCAGGCAAATTATGGCGCAAGTTCTATTTTTGGATCCCAGCAGGGATGATCACAGCAGGAGTGACCACAGCAGGAGTGATCACAGTAGGAGTGACCACAACAAGAGTGATCACAGTAGGAATGACCACAATAGGAGTGATCACATCAGGAGTGATCAAAGTCTATTTTTAGACTGGCTGTCCAAAATAGAAAAGTCAAATATTATTGTCTCATAATAATATTTGGACTATAAACTTGATCTTATTCTCTTGGAGCACTTCAATTTGAGCTACAGATGTGGCCCATGCAGCTGTCAGAAGGAAGTACACTTTTCTTATGAGTCAATTGAGTTGTTGCATGCATGACTTCAGTTAGAACTCAATCAGTTGAGTTTGGTGGAGTTGATGGAGTTGTGTTCAGTTTGACTTGGTTAAACTAGTTGTAGTTAGTCTAACTGCAAATAGACTAATTATGAGTTGTTAAACTAATTATTAACTCATAATACAACTATAGAATACATCAATTAACTTATTTGCATGTCAGTGCATGTTCAGTTCAATAGGGACAAGTGTTAGAGGATCAGATTGCTATCAGTTGTGACTATAGTTGTGCATGAGGATTGGTACAATCAAGGGATTGAGTATGCCAATGAGTTTGCTCATGTATTTGCCCAGTATTATAGCCTCTTCTCACATCTAACACAGTGTGAGTGATTCTTTGGAGGTGAAATACGAGTTTGGTAAACCATTCTCATCAATTCTTGAGCAGGTATTGAGCAGTGGAGGCAGGCAAGCAGTGGAATAGATTTGGAGGTCAGATCTTAGCTATATTGTGTGTAACAGGTGGAGCTGGTACTGGATTGCTTGTGATAAGCATTGTACTTTGTAATGTTACATGGTCTCAATCATTAATATACAGATAGTTGGGGTTTTTAGCGAGATGCTTTCCCCGGGTTACATATTGTGTTAATGTTTGAATGCTCTTGATGTTTTATTGTTATTGATGCTGCTATATTGATGATCAACGTAGAGGAGCTTATGTATTGTGTATGTATTCCGCAATAGTACATGATTAGGATAATCTCTGTTGAATATGTGTTAAATTATTCAAAATTTCTACACCCATCTCTATGTGCATCTGGAGGTCTTTCTCCTCCAAGGTATTGAACAAACTCTTATCGTCGGTCATGTGGAATGAGGCTCCACTATCAAGAAACCAACCACAACCCATCATCGATGAAACCATGCATGTGATGAGGGTGAAATCCAATTCAAACTGAGAGGCCAATGCCTCACCTTCAGATCCTTCTAAGGATCCCTTCTTGGATTTCTTCAATGGAAAATTAGTTACATAATGGCCCACCTCATGACATTTAAAGCATCTCACTTTAGATTTGTCAATCTTATTCCCTCCATGAGAAGAACTTGATTTGGGATGTGAATCCTTCTCCTTCCCTTTCCTTGCCTTACTCGCTAAGGTGAAATTTTCTTCATCCTCCTTGGATGAAGAACCATCTTTAGTGCTCCTCCTGATCTCCTCCTGCATCAGGTCTGACTACAGTCATTCCCAATCTGGGAGTTTCTCTCTTCCATTCACTAAGTCTTGGTAGCTATGCTAACTCTTAGGAAGACTGAGGAGAGAAAGACTCACCATATCATCATCGGTTGTCGTGATTCCTACACTTCCAAGCTCATCTTTGCAGGTGGTGAGCTTGTTCAGATATGCAGAAATCGTGTTTCCCTTTTCACACTTGATTTTCCAAAGCTTGTTCTTCAGCACCAGTTTCCTCTGGTCATTGCTGTTCTAATATAGGTCCTTGAATGTCTTCCACATTGAAAACAGAGCCTTCATCCCATGGAGACTCGAGACAATATGGTCTCGAACTCCCTCCAGAAGAATCCTCCATGCTCTCACCACTCATTTCTTCCATTCCGCCAATTCTTGGGAATTAGCTGCTGCTGGCTTGGGGACTTCTTGATCAATGAAGTCCTTCAAATCATTGTCCTCTAATACCACTTCCATGCGATCCTTCCATGCTATGTAATTCAAGCTACCATCCAGGGCATACTCGAGTCTCAAGCCATTGAACACCATTGGTGAACTTTGAGATGTGATAAGAAATTGATTTTGTACCTACAATCAAGAACTTCAAACTTCAAACTTCTCCATTCTTTGTATACTGTTCTCCACTTTAATCACCTTTGCTCTGATACCATGTAGAAATTCTCACTGTAGATTAAACTGATTATGCAATGTACTAAACCAAAATACTTAATATACTTCTACAATCAAACTTGCAAAAGCTTAATCGATTTTGAGCAAGATCAAACATAACACATATAACAGAGAAGAAGATTCAATCACACATGAAACACAGAAGAATACTCTGGGGAAAGCCTCAGCTAAAAACCTCGCTATCTGTATTATCATACAAGTGGAAATATCTCATGATTACACAAAACTTTATCTCTCAAGATATGCAACTCTCATTACAATCCCTCACTACTACTCATAGATAGAATAGACAACACATATGCCTTCTCCTCTGTCCTCCAAGCCTCCTATTTCCTTGCGCAGTTTTCCCTGGGTCCTCCAGCTGTAACCTGTGTGATTATCACCTCACACATTGCTTTGACCTCCGTAGAAACTACGCAATCCTGAAGGATTGAATTCCTTCTGCATGCAAGAGATTTTCTTATGGGAAAATCCTAGCAACTCAGTTATTTATGAGAGAATATTCAGTTATTTGGAAAACACTAGTTGCATGCATACATGCATTAACAGACTGCACTCACAATTAGTTCCACAAACTATTTGGAAATAATTTAATTGGACTTAACTCAGTTAACTGATCTAACTAATTACAACTCAAATACAACTCATCCTTATCTCCTTAATTAAGGGATAATGTCCTCAATCAAAGGGATAATTGTTGCATGTCTTCACAAAGAGTTCATGTTTGAATTTCTCCAACTAATTAACTCAAGATGAATTAATTAATTATTTTTCAAATAGCTAGTGAGACTAAATTCGAATTTTAGTTCTTAATTTTGATTCAAGGACAAATCAAAATTGGAATATATCCTGAAATTATATTTATAGCAATGCTATTTTTAGCATTTCTATTTTTATCATTTCTTGTTGCTATTTTCAACATTCAACTCTTAAATAGAGTTAAAATATAGACTCTAAATTTTTTTACATCACAAACACATGGCTAACCCCTTTTCCATTAATAATGGGGGCTAATGCGACATCCTCATGAATTATAGGTGTGAAAATAGGAAGGTCAACTTCTAAGTGGCATAACTTTTGCATACAAACTATGATTGATGCGCTTATTGTGCCATTGAAAAGATCTATGTGTATAGAATAACATGAAAAGGTGTGGGGCTAAAGCAACAAAGTTTTACGCCCGCTGCCACCCCCCCCCCCCCCACCCACCCCCCAAAAAAAAAAAAAAATTGCATTTGATGCCTCAAAATGCTCCCAGAAGGTTTCAGACCCTATTTTTCCAAACTAGGTCTCGCTAGTAAAAATGGTCATGTGATTTGATTTCTCCACTTTTTCCACTCCAAATGCATCGAGATAGATAAAAAATAATATAATGACCCAATCCAGATCATAGAGATTTTCCTCGTGATTTTGTGGATCTAAGGGGTCTTAAGAGGTTGTTGTGGAATAATTGTAGGATCTAAACCAATTTTGGTTTCAAAATCCTTTGGTTTAATTTTGTAAGCCTATGAACATAAAAGCATATAGTATGGGAGATTAAAAAGTGAAGAGGCGAGAGGGAGACAAGGCAGGCACACCCATATTGAGTGACCAGGCCAAGAAATAGAAACAAGAGCTTGAGGATGTATGTACATATTTAGTTAAATGAAATAAGGTTTTCATATCTTCTGTGTATGAATTATTTGTGTGCATGGTTATTAGAAGAATTCCAATCTATGTGAAATCTGGAATTGGTAGAATTTCAATCCTTGTGTGAATATGAATTTAATTGGAAAAATAAAGTATTTGTGTACAATTAAATGTTCAGAGAATTGAGTCATATTGATTATCAAAGGATCCAATTTGAGAACAAAGGAAGAGCACCAAGGAGTGTGTGAATCGCTCCATGTAATTTGGCTTTTTAATAAATGAGTTGAAGCATGACAGTGTATTTTCCTTTCGAGAAGAAAACCCGTCAATTAGATCATTGATTCAGTCATCTGGTTCTCTGTGTGTTGCAGTAGAACGATTTCAATGTGTAATAGAAGTTCTAGGTGTTGGAATCAATATTGATCAAGGCATGGTCAATTCGGGAGATCCGGAGCAGATTCGGGTATTTGGTACAACACGTAGTGTGATAGCCCCTAGTTAAAAGTTCATGTAATAAAAGTTAATAAAGGAAAAATAATACCATGTTTGATGGGACACTTGTTCAAAGTTCAATGTTAGGCAAGACATCCTAGTGTGGGTGTTCATTTGGTTTATTATGGCTGAGGAAATTGGCAAAGGCAATGGAAAAAGCTTTGGAAAGGAAAAGGGGCATTTTTGGCACATTTATTTATGAAAATAATGAAAGTTAGGAGAAAAGGAAGGTGAAAGGTCATAGGTTGCATGTGAGGAGGAAATTGAGGGAAAATAATGGAAAATTGAAGAAATTAGAGGCCTCATTGATAAAAAGGCTTCTGAAGATCAGTTGGCAAGATTTTTGCTCAAGTTTTTGGCTCAGGTTTGCTTTGGAGCAAGGAAAGGGAAAAGTAAGCAAGGAAGGACAAGGAAAGAAAGGAATGTAAAGATCAATCAAGGAGGAGTAGGATCAAGCAGCTTTAGCAGGAATACTTAAAGGTAACATATTGCATGTGTGATTTCCTAGCTAGTTTTGACATACATGGATTTGCATGTTAGTATATGGTTATCTTGTTGTTAGTTTCATGGTTTTGTCGAGTTATGACAATGGTTTTTAAGCCAAGCCTTGCCTTTTTCGGATATCCATGGTGTGATGGGATTATTTTCTTGGATTTTAGATTTGGAATTTCTAGATGGTTTCAAATCCAAGGTGGATGTAGTCTCAGGAAAATTTCCAAAAGCCTAGGAATCCCTTGAATGGTTTTAGTGGGATATACGGTAAAGCTTGAGGGTGGAGTCTCAGTTAGGGCCTAGTGATCTGGTGTGGATTGTGGTAAAGCCTATCAGACAAGGAGATAGAAAATTCCTAAAGGATAGTGATGGAGTCTGGAGGCATTCCAAGCTCGGTTTGGTTTTGCTATCTCGGTGCTGGTTTTGGTGAGATCACGGTTTGGTGAGGGTGGAGGTGGTTTAACCTCTAGATTCCCTTCGTTGTTTTTGGATTGGTTTATCCATGAGATCCCACATTCATGCTTGGAATATGGCATGGGGGTGACTAGCTAAAAGAAGGATTTTGGTTCAGCCATGTCTACGGTTGGGTGGTGCGTGGAAGTCCCGAACCTGGTCAGCTTTTGCCTATGTTTAATAAAAGCTAAGTTCTCTTGATTTTTTACTTGTTATGATTTGGCTTTAATGGTTGTTATCTCATTGTTATTTACATTGTTTAATGCTAGTTATAAGGATGGTTATGTGATTGGTTATAGTCATGGTTGTTTCATGTATTCACTTGTAACTGAAATGATAATGGATGCAAGACCTAATTGATGTCAAAACAATTAAGGGAAGAGGGTGGTGATCCTTCTTGTCAAGTCTCATATGAGTTATCAACCATTTATTCTTTGTCTTGTATTCATGTCCTATAGATTGCATTGATGCCAAGTGTTTGACAGAATTTCAGTCCCAGCCGGGGACGGTCAGGCCTAGTCCTGTATGTTGAGAAATCTAGGGCATCATGAATTAGGTGATTTCTCTTAACTAGTAACTTCTTGGGAGTGACTTTAGTTCATTAGTTTAGAATCTTCTAGTTTCTTAGGTTATTAGTGTTCTTATTCATCAAACAATTACTAATGCGTGAACATAAATAGACAACAGACACAGAATGTAGGCTATCAGCCAGGGCCAAAACCTCTCACTCTTTGAGAGGAAAACCTGCACAAATTATTCTTATAGAGATTCCAATTGATGAGTACCAAGACCAATAACCTTGACCTATTAGCCACTCCAAGACCGAGACACTAGTTCTCTTGATTGTCTTCTCTTCTTCTTGACTACTCTTTGTCGTGGCGGAAAAAGTCGTTTGTGCGGACACAACTGACCTCCCTAGGAGTCTAAACTCTCTAGCGACAAACAAGACAAAATGGAGCGATCTTTCTCTAAATACACCTTTTAAAACATGAAAACTACAAGTGTTTAGGCTTACCTTATTCCAAAACGTTGTTGTTGTAGTCCGTCCTTGCCGATCCGGATGAGCTCCTCCTTCACATCAATTCCTGCAACCACAAACAATCAAACAATTACCAAGCACTTGCATCTCATATAATAAAACATATATTCAACATGCAGACCAAGGAACACATGAAATAACTCATTAACACAAGCTATTGAGAAAAATGAACCAGTTTGTATTAATAACGAAACAAAGAAACTCTTACAACCTGGCCTTGGTGTTGTGCAAGTTCCTCCCAGGGTCCATCAAGGGTTTTCCTCTACTTTGACAAAGCTCATCCACTTCCAAGTAGAATCAAGCAAAGACAATCTCTCCTCACAAGGTTCTAAATGGGAGTCCTAATTCCTGCAGCATTTACCCAAAGAAAATGTATAGCTTCAACCTCCTCTCCCTCTGGCTCAATGCCTTTATTTATAGTGCTGTAAAGAGGTTATTCAAGTCCACCATCAATGGGATAATCCCCCTCTTTGGGTGGGATAGCTCCCTTATTGATGGGATAAGTTCCTCCTTAATAGGGATACATGAACCAACTGGAGGCGCATCCATTTCATCAAACCGACCTCTAGAAAGTTCTAGAAGTAACCACAAGTAACTTTTTTAAGATGAAACTTGCGCATTTTGCCTTTTACAGAAGGACGCACCTGTCCCTTAACATACAGAGCGTCCAAGGACGCAGCCTTTGTGAACATTGTGAGCGTCCCCGCAGGTAAGGCTTGAGAGAACCTGCGTCCCCAGAGATAAACACATTTTTTACAAGACTTTCTCTCTTTTTTGAGTTTGAGATGGATAGCAGAGGCATAAGACTTGCCTAAGAGGGTAGCATGACTGTTGATTGAGCCATACTAACTGTAAATAGTCATGGTGACATTTTTTAGTGTAACAGATTGCCCCCTAAAGTGCGAAGCCTGGAATAGATTAGGGTTTTGTAATTCTAGGAAGGGTGAAGCGCTTTATCATTTCAAGGATTGTCTTGTGGATGACCTGGTTGGAACCTGCAATTTTCAACACAAAATACATGTATAAGATTATATCATCACTGAGGTAGGCATTCCCATACTCAGATTCAAAACTTTAACTAATGGACTAACTACTCTGATACAGGAATGATCTTGCAGTACATCATTTTTTATAGACTTTTGTAGACACAGTATGGACGCAGCCATCTGTTTATGATTAGTCTACATAGATAATGAATACAAAACTCCTCGCAGCCTGGATGGTAGAAACTAGATCCAGGGTCTTCACTTCTACTTTCCGAATTGGTACGATTCTAGCCATGTGATTAAATGATTTGATGTCGAACATGTTAGAAACCACTTGATTACCAGTCGATGATGTAAACTGTTAACAAGCGTGAGAGAGACCACCAGTAATGTCAATGGTTCTCAAAGTACCAAGCACAACCCGTGAAATGTGAATAGATGTTTTGATGTCGAACACTTCACGGAATCGAAAGTCAATGATGTAAACTGACGTCAAAGGCGAGAAACCTGCCATTAATGCATGCAGACTTCAAGGTACTGTCGATTCCTAAGTCATCTTTCTAGATAATGTGTCGATGTCGATAGAAAGCGACCCGTTGCAGGCAAGCCCGCACCACGAAATCATTGTTCAAGTTGAAGAAATGTTGCTGTAAGGACTGACTCAGGGATGGTCAAATGGATGACAAGTATTTTGCAGATGAAAGTTTTGCTTGCAGACCTCTTGAACACATAACGACACGACAGATGGCTTGGTGACGAATAACTCAAAGTTAATCCCCGGAACCCGGTTAAAGACTTTCAAAGTGGTTTGATCAACTGTGAGGTAAAAGATTTCCCAACCCAGGTGAATGAAAAAGTGTCGTGTTCAAGAGTGGTAATAAAGTTTCTTTTGAGACAAAAGGTAACAAACAGGTTCATTCTTCTCTCTTTTCCCCCACCATTTCTGGCAAGTACCTCTTTATTTTTAACAAGCTTGAGGAGGATAACATATGCTTGATTATAAGCTCATCCTTCGGACGAGTCCAACCTAGTTTAAATTCGAACCCTAGGAAGGAGTGGTTCGTTCCTGTTTGTAATTGAACAGGTCCTCTACTGTAAAAGTTTAACGAGCCCAGTATAGGAGAAACTCGGCGTTTTTCAATTTTAGAGAGTCTGAAAAAACTAAAGGAGACTCCACGTTGAACTTTTTCGTACATTTGTGTCCCTCAAGCCCGAAAAAGTATAAAATAATACCTGGGGGAACCGCTTGATCTTGTGACCAAGGAGTACTTTCATAATAGTGTCGTTGACCTGAAAAGTAAAAAGCGATCAAGGACACGTCGTTTTATTTCCTTATCGAGTTTGAAACGACAAAAACCCGGCAATCTTTTCCTGATTTTGCGGTCAGAAAAGAGCTAAAAGGGGACCGTCTTTTAATTCCGTTTTAACGAGTGTAAAAGAAACGCTCGGCGATCTTTTCATGTTTTAGGAGTCAGAAAAGGGCTTAAAAGATGACTCTGATATTTTTGTTTGTGAAAAATGACAATTTCCCTTGAAATCCCTTTGTCCTGCACAAAAGCAACACATTACTCATACCTGTTTAAAATAGGCAAAAATACATCGAAAAATATCTTTTCATGGTAAAAAATGAACTAATTCATCCAAAAAACCTATAAAAAGACCTTTTACCATGTCATTTTTACCGTTTGACTGTTGAGGTTGAAAAAGGAGCTTTTGACAAGAAACTTCCCGTGGTCGCTGCGGAAAATCTGACCGTTGGAATCGAACGCCGTCTTATCCAGGTATTTTACACATCCTACTCTGCATTTCTATCTGTATAGAATTAATTTTTAGGTCTTAGTTTCATTTTTTGGGGGGGTTTTGGTTTTGGAATGCGCCTCTTGGCGGACGCGGGTGACCCGCGTCCCCCGACTTTTTCCTATACAGGAAAATGGTCGGAAGACGCAGTCCGCCTTCAGGCTAGCCGCGTCCGGGCGCCCTGTGCTGTAAAGGCGGGGTGCGTCTTCCGTGAAACGCGCATTTCAAAACCCCAACCCCCTCAAATAACTATCTAAAAATCCCCAAATCAATTTCTAATGACTATTTCTGGTGTGCAGGGCATTAACCATGTTAGATTGGAGAGAAAGAGAGCATGTAGAGGATGATGAAGTTGCAATAAATCATCAACCTTCCCTGGATGCCCTAAGAGCATGCGGGTTATACAAATACTGGACCATACCGGGCATGAGGGGCCAGGTAAGATTCTTGGAATGGCTGGTTGAGCGATGGAACGTTCAAGAACAATGCTTTTACATAAGAGGGCACCAGCTCGAGATAGAGCCCTCGGATGTATACTTTCTCACTGGCTTGCCGAACAGAGGCGAGCAACTCAGTCTTGCGGGGACTAGGCCAGGTGGCCAATCCCTTGATAGTCTCCGCGACGAGTGGTGCACACCTGGGGCTCACCATTCGAAAGGCATAGAGATAAAACACATCACTCTGCGTGAACTCAAAGTCATAGCGTTCACGGTTACCAGAATTTGCGGCGCGGCCGCTTTACACATTGCTTCCGGATCCCAAATGCGGATGGCAATTGACTGTTACCAAGGCACCATTTTCAACTGGTGTGAAGCTGTGTCGGCTCATATGAAGAGCCAACTGACCAAGGCAAAGAACGGACGACTAAAGACTTTTGGATATGGGCCTCTAGTCGTGAGCTTTGCCTTGGAGAGAGTTCTAATGCTGATCCCTCAGCAACTCACTGTTGATATATTGGGTCCCCGGGAGCCAAAGCTGATACGATGGGTTGCGGTGATGGCCCGGTATCCTGACGAGGGCATGGCGGTGGTTCGATTCTCAGATAATTACTTTCACTGGTTAGAGGACCAGGTTTTTTCGATACAGGACTTTCCGTATGCCGGAGTGGATTTTAGAGGTGATCCGGACATGGTTCTTCCACCGGGAGAACAATGGGATGACAGAGGTACTTTATTTTTCACAAGTTTTCTAATTATGTATTTTTTTTTTATTTTTCATATATATCGTCTCAAAACTAACAGTAAAATTTTCAAAATGCAGATGTTGGTCCACAGCGTCCAGCCAACCTCCGGCCTTTTGATAGACTACATCCAGCTGCACCGGTACCGGCCCCACAGGACGCGGCTGCAGAAGTACTAGCTGAGTTGGAGCATGATCTAGAGCGTCTCACGGCAAATATACCTGAGACTACTATGGACGACATTCCTACCAGGCTTCAGCGCTTCGTAGTCGCGGTCCCTGGACCGTTTAGAAGATTTTTGCGTAAGGTAGCCCGCGCAGTGGTGTCATACAGAGAGCACCACCAGTGATTGACTAGTCACTTTTGTAGTCACATGTGACATTTTGACTTTTTGTACTATCATTTTGCCGATCATAAGGTGTTTTCAACCTATGATCGAAGACGATGTATATATTTTTTGACACACTTCTATCTATATATATCACTATTACCGGCTTATCCTGTTTAACATATGTGATGAAATGTTTTTAAATTTACTTGCATGATTATCGTAAATGTCTGTCCAACATTCGAGAAGCAATTGCATCTGCTAATGTATTCAAAGACCTTGGAATATGTTGATATTCAATGTAATCAAATTCACGTTCCAAGAGACGCACTCTCAAAAACAACCTTAATAACACAGGATTTCTAATGGCATAAACTCTATTAAGCTGTAATACAACAAGTTCAGAATCTAACCTCACTATCAAACGTCGAATTCCAAATGAAATAGATTCGGATAATAATTCGATCACTGCACTGTATTCTGCAATGTTGTTCGTTGTTTGACCGAGGCTTACCCCATGCATAGAAACTAACTCGTCAGAGGGCGAATAGATAACCCAAGCTGCGGAAGAGATATTCCGTGTACTACGACAAGCACCATCAGCAAATCCAATGTATGTTTGGAGAGGCGTCGACATCTGCAATATCAAGAGTAAAACCAAGATAAGCCAGAATAACGACGAAAAACCACACTCTCTAAGCTAAGCACACTGACTAAACTAACACACTCGCTAGCTAGAAAGAAAATCTAACCTATCTAAAAATTTCTCCATACCCATCATTTAAGCATAATACCTCTCTAGGTAAAGTCCATTTCTGGGTTTACCCAAAGAGTCCCCATCAAAGTCAACTAGCTCATAAGCCCCTTTTGCTAGCTTTCGCTTTACAATGTAGGGCCCATGCCACATGGGAACGAATTTTCTGGCACCTAGCTTATCGTTAGCTTGATCATATAATAGTACTAGGTCTCCTTCCGAAAAACTTCGAGGGGTTACATTTCTATCATACTGAGCTTTCATTCGTTTCGCGTGAGTCTCGATTGCCAATGTAGCGTCACGTCGAGTCTCATCTAATTTAGCCAAGTACAATAAACGTTTCTCCTCTTCGGAAGTAGCTGGAAGTAATTCGACAGCCATTTGAAGTGATGGGATTTCGCATTCAATGGGTAACACAGCTTCCAAGCCATAAACTAGCTGGAAAGGAGTGAACCCTGTTGAATTTTTCACTGAGGTTCGGTATGCCCATAGCGCTGAAAATAACATGTTGTGCCAATTCGACCGATGAACACCAATGGTTCGTCGGATCATGATAACTAGAACTTTGTTGATAGACTCAACCAAACCGTTGGCTTGCGGATAATAAGGAGTAGAGCTATCGTGGCGCAAACCAAGCTGGCTTGTAAGCTCAGTCATCATGACGTTTCGAAAATGGCTCCCATGGTCAGTAATGATTGCTTGTGGGACACCAAACCTAGTTATGATATGATTGAATACGAAAACTGCAGCTGTTTTGCCGCTTGCGTCGAATGTAGGCATCGCCTCGGCCCACTTAGTAAAATAATCAACCGCAAGGATGATATACGCATGCCCCCCGGCCGAGTGAGGGTTACAAGTAATAAAGTCGATACCCCATTTGGCGAATGGACCAACGGCAATTATAGGGTGGAGAGGAGCAGGTGGACCGCGCATCTTGCGATCAAAAACTTGACAGTTGTGGCATTTCCTGACGGCAATGATACAATCCTTAAACATAGAGGGCCAGAAATAGCCAGCGCGCAACACCTTTTGAGCTGTGGCATACCCAGACATATGACCGCCACATGCTCCAGAGTGACAATCATTCAAAACCCTCTCAGCCTCTTCGTGAGTTAAACAACGTCGAAAAACTAAGTCTGCCCCCCGGCGATAAAGTGTATCTCCAATAATTTTGTATGGCTGGGATTGAAACCAAATTTTTCGACGTTCCGCTTTGGAAGCTTCAGGCCGAAAGGTTTGGGTTTGGAGATAGATGATTATATCCCCGTACCACGGATCTACAGTACTGATAAGAAACAAAGATTCGTCCGCAATGGACTCTTCTGCCACAGTCTCTGTGTCAGCACTCGGGAAATCACACATCAATTCCGCGAAAACTAAGGATTTCTTAGACTTGGACTTCTCGAACTCCAAGTCGAACTCTTGCAGGATAACGATCCATTTAGAGTACTTGCCCCCTAGCAATTGTTTTGTCAAAATGTAAATCATAGGGTTGCAATCCGAAATAACTGTAGTTTTACGGAGAAGAATGTAGTGACGAAAACGCTGGACAGCTTGAACGGCTGCCAGGGCCAATTTCTCCACATGCGAATATTTTAGCTCAGTGGGATTCAAGGTCCTACTAAGATAATATATCACATGCTTTGCTCCGAATTCATCTTCTTGAACTAACACCATTCCAATGGTGGAATGCGAAGCTGCGAGGTATAAGAAGTAGTCCTGGTTGTAGTTGGGAGGATGCAATAACGGTGCATGGGTCAACGCGTGTTTAAGTGCATCAAAAGATTGTTGGGCAATCTCGTTCCAAAAGAATTGTGCGTTCTGTTTCAACAACCGTGTAAAACCTTTAGTGACCTCGGCGTAGTTTGGGATGAATCGGCGTAAAAAGTTCGCTTTCCCTTGCAAACTTTGGAGTTGGCGCAAACTCGAAGGAGGAGGCAATTTGATGATAGCCTCGACTTTCGAGGGATCGACGTGAATGCCAGCTTTTGAAACAACAAATCCCAGCAATCGACCTGTTTCTATACAGAAAACACACTTGTGGGGATTCAACCGAATTCGATAATGCCTACACCTCATAAAGATTGCTCGAAGGTGGACAAGGTGATCAGCTCGATGTAAAGAATGAGCAGGCAAATCATCGAGATAGGGTTGCACAATGTGCTTGATGTCATGAAATGCATAAGACATCGCCCGTTGAAAAGTAGCCCCGGCATTCTTAAGCCCAAAAGGTAATTTGCAATAAGCAAATGTCCCCCATGGACAAATGAATGCCGTTTTTGGTTGGTCGGCAGGTAGAATATTGATTTGATTATAGCCCGAAAAACCATCCATGAAGGAAAACATTTCACTTCCGGCACAATCATCAATAATTTGATCGATATAAGGCGTAGGATAGTTGTCTTTTGGACAAGCTCGATTTATATCCCTATAGTCGATACAGATTCTTATTGTTCCTTGTTTCTTATTGACTGGAACAATATTCGATACCCAATCCGTTAACGGGATCGGATAAATGAAACCTGCTTTCAACAGCTTTTCGACTTCTGCTTTAATCGCAACCGCTTTTCGAGGGTGAATTTGACGCAACCGTTGCCGGACGGGTTTAGCATCCGGGTAGGTCTTTATTTCATGAACAACAATGGCAGGATCAATTCCCGGCATTTCCTCGTAAGACCAGGCAAACACGTCGCGGAATTCTTGGAATAGGGCCTTGTAAGTTTGGATTTCCTTCTGTACAAGCGGCACCTATATGAATGTTTTCCTCGATTCCGGGCTTCACTGAAATATCAATGGGAATAGTACGAGAAATATTCCCTAAATTCAACTCTGAATCAGAATGTTTCGTTGGATTCTGAGCGTCTTTGACATATTCAGCGGTAAAGATAGATGAAAAATCATTTTCAAATGCATCATCCTTAGGTAAAAACGAAGATCTGTGATGGAGATCCTCCCATGGTAGATCGTCTACACTTAGGATTTCGCGAAGTTGTTCGTCAGATGACACGACTTCGGGAAACGCTATCCGTTCTAAGGGTGAGGTGAAAAGTGACTCTTCACTGACCACATTCATTTGGTCGACTTCGGTTGAATGAAAGTCGGTAAAAGACATGAGAGCTTCATAAGCAATTTCATACAGACTCAAAGGCATAGCATTACCGAGTGAGTCTATCTCAGAGTCAGATGGGACGAACCAAGGATCATCATAAATAATGTTTTCTGATGTAATCATATGAATTGTTGCAAACGAAGGATCTGCACTGAGTGGAGGGAGAGGAAAAGTTCCCAGTAAACCGGAATCCTTAACTAAACCTACACCAACGTCCCTATAAGGGATTGTCGTCTTACCGACATGCTGGATACTCTCTGAAGAGGCTGGGTCGGATGAAAAGTATGTCAGCTGATCAATAGTCACGATCTTACCGTTGTGTGGAAACTTAATTACTCTGAAGAACGATGAAACGACCGCTGTCATAGCATATGACCAACTTCGACCCAAAAGAAGGTTGTAGTCTAGAGGGGCATCAACCACTTCCACATCCAGACTAACGGTTTTACCTTCTACCCCTATAGGCAATTCTTGTAGAATACCAAACGGACGGAACCCACGGCCATCAAAGGCCTTAAGGATGGTGGGGGATTGGTTCAACGAAGGAGAACCAAGCGATCTCCAACATTGAATCGACATAATACACGTAGAAGCTCCCTCATCAATCACAGTCCGATGAATAGGCCTGTTTTTGACTATCACTGGAATTTGGAAAGCCATTTGATGGGGGAGACGTGGCGTACTATTTTCTAGATCAAATATCATTAGGTTCGGGTCCTGAACATCGACAGCTCCGATAGCCGACAAAAGCAATTTCCGTTGTGCTGGGCATGATTGCAGCACTTCGAGTGCCGACATTGCTGAAGGTGAAACAGCTAAGTCCTCAACAATGTTGTAATTCTGGGCTGCTCTCGCATGTGGATTGAAAGCAGACCTTCGAAGTACACCCTTGGCGGGCGGCTTAATCACTAAGTCTGGGTTAGGTTTTTCGATCTGTAGTGGATCGGAACCAGGAGCTGAGGTTGATGGGTTAGAGTGAGAAGATTCTGCTTCCTTACCATCAACAGGAGCCTTACTACCATAATCTTGCGATCGAGTCGCAATCCTCACATGAGACATCATCAAAATGGGTTCTTCACTGGCATTCGAAGAAGAACCTATCATCTTATTCTCCTGCTCTGGAAATGGATTCTTTAACACAGCAGGAGTGGGAGAACCTTTGACTATTTTCACAACCTCGGCCTGATGAGGGCAATCTCTCGTAAAATGATCCTCTTCACAAATAAGACAAGGATATCGAGGTTTGCGTTTTTCGTCATTGGTTTCCGACTTTTCAGTTTTCTCCTTTGGAGCCTTGTCTGCTTTAGCCTTCTTCTTTCCTTTCTTCTTTCCACTGTTTTTTGATTTGGCCGTAGATGACTCTACAGCGTGAATGTCGGCGGTGAGTTCAGGAGAAGACTCTCCTGTCGGAGAATCAGGCAAAGTGATAATTGGAGTAGTTGAAGCCTTGGAAGACTTCTTCTTGCTCTTCGTAGTCACGATACCAATCATACCATCAGCGGCATGAGATCCCGAAGGAGCAGCAGCGATTTGATTCGACTTTGGAAGATCCGGAATCTTCTCGTGTAACGTACCCGACTGAGTGTAAACTAAGTCAAGGTATTGTGCCTGAGCAATGACTTGCTCCTCAGTAACTACTCCGGCCTTAGCTACATCTTCAGTAATCTTCTGTAATAATGATTTGACAAACCATTCAGCTAAGATTTGGTCCGGGATAAAAACTTTCACTAATCTCCTTCGACGTCTCCACTCATGAATATGATCAGAAATATACGTGGACGTCGATTGTTTTAGTGAAGTTAATAACTCCGTGCCGTTATCGTATCTGACCGGCAACTGAAAGTGAGTTAAGAACGAGGTAGCTAACTGGCTAAAGTTGTAAAAAGAGGCCCGTGGTAACTCAATGTACCACTTGGCCGCGAGACCAATGAGTGTACGTTGAAAAAGATGTAAGCGGATGGAATCATCTGAGATAGAATTCGAAGCACACCAGAGGTGGTAAGTCATCACATGATTGGACGGATCCTCTCCAGACTTACCTTCGAACTTGGGTATATCACTGGGCAACTTATTTGGCATTGGCGGCCAGAACTGAAGATATTGAATTGGATCATTAGTTAGGCGCGTCAAGTCGGGTAAATCCAAAGTTGCAATAAACGGTAACTGCCGGTTAGGATCTCTAAAACTCTGGGTCACAATACCAGCCCCAGGAGGAGGATATCCAGGATAACTAGGAACAGGAGTCGCATTTGGGATATTATATCCTCCTGGAAAACCAAGATTAACCGGACCGTACTGGGGTTGTTGAGGTTGTTGATAAGTGTACCCAGGATACGGTTGATACTGGTAAACCGGTTGTTGGACAGCTTGCCCATGTTGGTACTGTCCCTGGTACGGAGGTTGAACAAATTGAGGTTGAGTAGTGACAACCGTACTTATACCAGGCTGACCTACAGGCATCTGGACCGTGGTTTGAATCGTAGATCCAGACAACGGTAAAGATGTCTGAGGTGTGGTAACAGGGACAGTAGAAACTGGAGCCGTCGATACTCCAGAAGTAAGTATGGTAGATGTAGCGGTAGTTGCAGCAGCCGTTTGAGATGGAGTACTAGGTGCAATTGACGGCTGAGTAACTACCGAAGTTACAGAAGTTTGAACATTTGGCTGGACAGGTTGCGGTTGCTGGGTTGGACCAGAAACTACGGGTTGTCCAGCTTGAGGAACCATCTGTACACTTGGCTGCAACACCTGTTGACCCTGTGATGGATCCCACACTAACATTCCAGGGTATTGACCCGTAACAGGTTGAGGATACTGAGATCCATAACCAGATTGAGGGTAGGATTGATAATTGTAAGGTGCAGTTCCCATACTTGGAACATATGACTGACCTTGAGGCGGTTGATAACCTTGACTTGAGTATTGACCTTGAGGTTGATAACCTTGAGGTAAATACTGATACTGGGGTTGACCTTGACCTTGAGGTTGGTACCCTTGAGGTTGATAACCTTGGGGTTGATACCCTTGAGGTTGCCATCCTTGGGGTTGCCATCCTTGAGGTTGATATTGATACTGAGGTTGACCTTGGGGTACATATTGAGGCTGAGGTTGACCTTGAGGCACGTATTGCACCATAGGTACATACTGACTTTGAGGTTGCCCCGCAGACACGATTTGTGTACCTTGAGGTTGCCCCCCAGGCGTTAACTGCGGTTGCCCCCCAGGCGGTAATTGGCCACCTTGAGGTTGGGAAACGGGAACTGAACCTGACATCATGTAAATGTCTCCTACACCCAATGGTATATTACCACTGTTTCCAGCAAATAACCCATGATCAACGGGTTGAGGAGATGCCCCCGCAAAGGTACCAGAAAGTGACTGATACCCAGTGGGAACAGAAGGACCGCCGTGTAAAAAAGATTCAGGACTTTGAGTAAACACGGACGACTGACCAGACATATTTACAGGAGTATAAATACCTCCAGGTGGAAAAGGAGTACGAGGTGTAGAAAAACCTACTGAGTTGTCTAAAAAATTGGTTAACGCAAGGTACCAAGAAGTACTTCTAGGAGGACTGTAAAAGATGGATTCACGCTCCCTTAGATCAATAGTAAGTTGAACTTCAAGGTGAGAGACACCTATATCCTCTTCTGGAGCAAGTTCTTCTATAGCAATCAAACCAGAAGGTAGATTTTCGGTGATAATTCTTTCTATTCTTGGTGAATCTGGAACACTAGAAGTTGGAGTAACAGGTTCAGATATTTCTGGTTCTTCGCCTGTATCACTAGCAGACGAAAAACTACCAACAAGCTCAGAAACTGAAACAGCTTCGGGATTATAACCTGTCTCTAAACTTTGGTAATCTGGATGGACTACCAAGGAAGATTCTCCTTCTTCAGGTGAACCTACTCTACTGTCACTAGGAGGAGTTACAAGGACCTTTAACCCTTCGTACTGACCCGGAATGTCTTCAGGAGATTCACCCCGCGATTTACGGAGTTTTCTTAACAAATCTATTCCGGTAACAATCTCAGGAGACTTGCCTCGAAGTCGACGGGACTGTCTCGGTAATTCCACCACAATTAAAGATTTTTAACTACAACACACGAAAACAAAGTAAAAATTTCAAATCAAACCACCTAAAGTCTTCTAAAGAAGCAAACAAATTTGAAGCACACGCCTAAAGAATCTAGAGCGTCAAACCAAACACAAACAGTAGTCTTCCGAACCAAAAGCGCTAGTTGGTGATTAGGCCCAACCTCGCAGGATTCAGTACAGAAATGGCGGGTGGAACAGTTACCCCGGCAACCTGCTTAATGAATAGACCGGCACAAGTTCCTCCACTTTAACCGTCTCGAAGTGAAGTGAACCCCCCGGAAAATCCAAGTGAGTATAACCGACGTCTGCTCCAGGTACAGTGGGACCTTCCCTCCAACGTCACCTCGGTAGAACCCTAAAGATTATGGTCACTAAAGTTACCAATCACAACAATTACACCTGGGGGAACAGTCTAAACTCCGACAGCACGCAAGGGCAGAGTAACAAGCTCAATCCCCTTACCGGCTCCTTGACAGTAATCCAAGGTTTACCGATAAGTGACCCATGGCTCCTCGACAATGGTTAATCTGAGGTTTACCGTTTGTAATACGTACTGTCTGGCGTCGTTCCCAACGAGGGGGGAATGATCCCCTCACTGGTTCGGACACGAGCTCGTGCTTCTCCTTTAAGAGGAGCTTTCCCAGAGTGCAATTGAAACAATTGGATTTATTCTACTCAAGATAAACTATCTGTTTGGTTTTGTAGTCTTGGAGAGTTAAGTACTCACCTACTCCAAGACCCTAGCCTAAGCTATGTTGGTGTTTCAGAGCCCTAGAAAAATAAAAATTACTAGATTGATTTTAATTTAAGCGTTACTTTTAAGGTTGTTTCTTAAGTCAAAAGGTGATGGAAGTGAAACCAGTGGTGTGTTGACTCGACTCGAAACCACTACAAAATGCACCTAGGATGATTTACCCACTACTTTACTTTTTCGATGAATTGCTTAACTAAAAAGTTGAGAGAATGCAATTTTTATAAAAGCAACTTCTTAATTAAAGACAATCAAAGAAACAATTCGTTTGTCTTTTCCAAGCATAAAAACATGACCGCTCTTTACTTGCACGAAAAGAACTCTTTTTCTTCCAAAAACTTTAAATGCTACTTGAAACAAAACTTCTAAAAGGAGATATTTTTGTATTTTTCTTATTTAACGAAAAACATAAATCTATTTTAATAAAAATCAATTGCAAACTATGAAATCTATGAAAATTCACTCAAAAAAAACAAATCAAAAGGAAATTACCCTAATTAAACCTAATGAGGCAAAGCCAACAATGATTATTCTAAGGTGTTTTACTTGATCACAATCAAATCAAGGACTAGCTTATTGCAGAACCAAAAACTAGTCAAAACAAAACTCTAATCTTTTTGTTCTTTTGTAAAATGGAAATCAACACTTTATAAACAAGTAATTCGAAATTTGACCCAAAAGACAACTTAAATGGCAAGCTGCTCACACAAGGAGACTTTACGACAGGCCCGACTTCTAAGAAGGCTGACAAACTAGAGAGATCTAAGGCTGGACAACTTTCTACCGTCAAAGTCACTACAGGACCTATTCAAAAATCAAACCCTAGGCCTAAACTTCGTTGAAATCCACTAAAACACTCAAAGCTCACAAAACAAGTTCAGGTGAAAATTTTTGACAGGGTACTAAAGGATCTAGGCAGAAAACACTAAGAAAAAACAAAATCTAAAAGCAATTAAAGCAAAAATGGAGTTTTCCTAAATTTTTACAGGAAGACGCAGGAAACCCGTTAGAACAGGCGCGGGCCCGCTCTGTGCAAACGGCAACAGCACGTCCAAAGACGCACTGTGCAGTACTTAGAGGGTGCGTCCTTCTGGAAAAGTTAAGAAAAACCAAATCTAACTAAATCTAAAGCTAAGCCACCCAAATACTAATTCTCACAGTCAAAAACCAGAAAATAAAAATGATTTTCTCAGAGCAAAGTTCACACAAAGGAAAAGACTTTCACATTAATGGCTTACCCAGCGGAGTCGCCAATTTGTCATGGCAGAAAAAGTCGTTTGTGCGGACACAACTGACCTCCCTAGGAGTCTAAACTCTCTAGCGACAAACAAGACAAAATGGAGCGATCTTTCTCTAAATACACCTTTTAAAACATGAAAACTACAAGTGTTTAGGCTTACCTTATTCCAAAACGCTGTTGTTGTAGTCCGTCCTTGCCGATCCGGATGAGCTCCTCCTTCACATCAATTCCTGCAACCACAAACAATCAAACAATTACCAAGCACTTGCATCTCATATAATAAAACATATATTCAACATGCAGACCAAGGAACACATGAAATAACTCATTAACACAAGCTATTGAGAAAAATGAACTAGTTTGTATTAATAACGAAACAAAGAAACTCTTACAACCTGGCCTTGGTGTTGTGCAAGTTCCTCCCAGGGTCCATCAAGGGTTTTCCTCTACTTTGACAAAGCTCATCCACTTCCAAGTAGAATCAAGCAAAGACAATCTCTCCTCACAAGGTTCTAAATGGGAGTCCTAATTCCTGCAGCATTTACCCAAAGAAAATGTATAGCTTCAACCTCCTCTCCCTCTGGCTCAATGCCTTTATTTATAGTGCTGTAAAGAGGTTATTCAGGTCCACCATCAATGGGATAATCCCCCTCTTTGGGTGGGATAGCTCCCTTATTGATGGGATAAGTTCCTCCTTAATAGGGATACATGAACCAACTGGAGGCGCATCCATTTCATCAAACCGACCTCTAGAAAGTTCTAGAAGTAACCACAAGTAACTTTTTTAAGATGAAACTTGCGCATTTTGCCTTTTACAGAAGGACGCACCTGTCCCTTAACATACAGAGCGTCCAAGGACGCAGCCTTTGTGAACATTGTGAGCGTCCCCGCAGGTAAGGCTTGAGAGAACCTGCGTCCCCAGAGATAAACACATTTTTTACAAGACTTTCTCTCTTTTTTGAGTTTGAGATGGATAGCAGAGGCATAAGACTTGCCTAAGAGGGTAGCATGACTGTTGATTGAGCCATACTAACTGTAAATAGTCATGGTGACATTTTTTAGTGTAACACTCTTGCTCTTCGACCTTCTTAACATTGAGAAATTTGTCACCACCGAGATCTTCTCACTGTCTTCATATCGAGATCTCCTTTCTGTGAGACTTCCTTTTGTCATCTTACTTATGTGATGGCATCGACCTCTTTCCCTTGAGATAATATTGATATCCTTCCTTTAAGGTAGCATCGAGAACTTAAACTAAGGTTCCACTGAATCACTGTAATATGTTATTGAATTGCATCTCCTTCATAACCATGACACTGAACTGTACTTCGCATCACTCTAGTCTCCTTGTCACTGTGCTTGGTTGCCTGAATTTAGAGGGATCTAAATTCCCTTGACTGTAATGACATTTGAATTTCTTGATTGTAAATATCCACCCAAATTCAGATATTCAAACTACTTGTTGATTGTTCTAGAGATATGAACTTGATTGTTGCCTCTGTCCACCCAAGAATCATAGAAAGACTTCCGAAATTCTTTGCTGCTACTATTCACTTGAAATCTCATAGGGATGCCCGAAATTCTTTTGTCTCTGTGGAACAGGCTGAGGTCCCTATATATAGTAGTCAGCCCATGTATATTAGCTGACATGATCTAGTGAAGCATTGTGTCTACGAATTAGGTGAGCCGACATGATTTCTTGAGGCCAACTTGAAGAGGGAACTAGTGGTTGTCATTGGAGGGCTACTAGACAATCTAATTGACTCATATATATTTGTAATATCCACGAGAAGGGCCCTTCATACATGACATTGACTCTTTTTACTTTAATGACAAATCCTAAGGCTCTCAATGGGAGAAATCTAAAAATAAAATATCTTGCTCATAAAACTCATGAAGCAAGCATTACAATAATAACTTTATTTTCTTCTCTTCATCATTTAAAAAAGTGAAAATTACATGTCATTATGAAGACCGAACCTAGTTACACTTTTCAACACTTTAGTCAGTTTTTGACTTGTAAGTCTTTTCATTATGTAAATTTTGGATTCTAAAAGCTACAAGGGTTTCTGGGCAGTGACCTGGATTCTGGGCTTGAAAAGTGGCGCAAATCCTGGAGTCGCAGGCACAGTTCTGCAAAGAAAAGACCCGTAGTAGTCCGGTAGTAGGTGAAAAAGGTTTGGTATGGTGTGTTTCTATCGATTCCACTTCCTTAACTTACACATAGGGAGTCAAATTATATCATAGTAACTTCTCGTCGCATGTTTACCCCATTTGGCTGGTTACTTAGGTAGATGTGGAAGGACAGTGTTACATGTAGCAAAAGAGTTTGCAAAGTCTTGAACCACAAATAGTGACTTTCAGAGTGGGACCAGATCAAGAATTTGGCCCTATACTTGAGTGCAAGTGGGAATTCTCCCGAACTCCTGAACTATCTGAATATCTCGAAATGGGACCGAAATATTTTGAAAGTTTGTAAAATTAAGTTCTTTCGTACCCTCGATCAAGTTCAGGTCCCTTAACTGAGTAAATCAACCATATAATCCTCATAATGGAATAAGTGCGTTTGTTTGTGATTTCGTTTTTTAATGAAAATTTTGATGTATTATATTTTTCACTTTATATTAAATTTTTAAACATTTATAAGCGAAGTCTAGCCTTTGGCTTTGATATAGCATGGGTTTTAACCTGTACTTTGAACTATGGATTTCGGGCATGATTATGAAGAAATAGAGTGGAGAAGGGTGCAAAGAAAAGATCGAATTGGGTTTAGTGATTGAGGGTGTTAACAATGTCAACATTAGTGTGGTATCAAATAAGATTTAAAACGGTTCATTTAAATGTGGTAAACATCAACAATTCAACAAAAGATTCTGGCAAGTTGTCATAATATTGAAGGCAAAGATTGCAATGGTGATTTTAGAGTTTGTAGGTAAAATGATATTATATTTTAACTTAATTTGGAAAAAGAAATTATGTTTGTAGGTTAAGCTCCTGGAGAATAAATTTAGAGCGGGCATGCTCTTGGAAGACAAATAAATACAGAGTGAGTATTCTTTGTGAAAGTTTGCTCCTAGGGGGATAGAGCAAAGAGATTTCTACCTTGGAGGGAAGGTAAGAACAACAAAATTTACAACAAGATAATTGCATAGAATAGTTTAGCAATGAAGTACAAACCTGGTTACAATTGAAGTATTACAGGTTGTAGACTATCCTAGCAGAGGAATAACAAAGGAATATTGAAATGAAAGATCATGGAGCAGGTCTTGCGGGTAATGAAATTGATGATTGAAGTTAATTATAGTTAATAAACATTTATGATTTGATGTAGTAGCAGAGAAGGTATTATGGCAGAGAATTACAACTAAAGATTTGTGATAGAGGAACCAAGGACAGGTGAAGAAGAGTATGGAAGAAACCCTTTGTAGCAAAGATTTCATAGCAGAGAAAGAAGAAACAACTTCTATTTGTGGTTAGTAGAAGTTGTCACGACATCTCCACAGTTGTAGGTGTGGGTAGAGTTGCCTAAAAATAGAGCAGGTGAAGCTCTGAAGAGAAGTGAGAAAACTATAGAAGCATAGAAGAGAAGAGGAAGCTCAAGAGGTTCTAGATGAGATAACATAGAAGGTACCAAAATACCAAATTTAGGGGAAGCTTAGTGAGGCATTGGATAGAAGGTACAAGGGCTTGTTATAAAGAAAGGCTTGGTTGCAACTCATAGTAATTATGGGGAAGTTTACAAATGAAGAGATGAATATGGCTAAAGGAAATTAGATGAAGCAAGAAAGCCACAACAAAATGAGGAAAGATACTAAGGTAGTTGGAAAAAGCAAGATGAGCCAAGAAGAATTTGACAGATAGATCACTGAGTTGAAGGAAAAACTTAGCATAATGACAATATTGCTACAAGAAAGTGGATAAATTTAGAGAAATGGATGGAAGATGAAGAAAACGATAAAGTTGCATGTTAAACAACTTTATGTAAGGAAGATGAGACTTGGAATCAATGTCTTAATTAAGAGGGAAAGAAAACTCAAAGCAATTGAGTATGAAAAGAGGTTTATGGAAGAGGAAGAAACAATTCACATTTGTGAACAAGAGTAGGGAATAATGCTTGGAGAGACAAGGATGTTGATGAGAGAGATATTAAGAATATATTGGAATGTTTGGATTAGCGCAAGGGAAGGATGCTTAAGGCATATCTAGAGGCAAAATAGTCTCATATTTTTTAAACTAATTGTTTGTGTGAATGTGTATTTGTAGGTATCAAAGACAACGAAGTTGAACCAAAGAAGGTAGATGTGAGCAAAACATAAATCCAAGGAAAGAAGAGTTATGCTTATAAATAATTGCAAGGGATAACAAACTAAAAAATTATTATAGAAGAAGAAGATTCAAGTTTAGAATGGTACCAAAGAAGTTTAGAATGAAACTTTACAAGTTTATGAAGAGAGAAATGAATCCAAAGGTATAATTGGTTGGTTGTATTTTCTCTCCCTAAATACTTATTTTATTATTTTTCAATGAATTTCATCAAATATTGGAAAAAACTGGAAATTGGGAAAGAAGAAGATACATGTTTTGCAAATTGGTGAATCAGAACAATGTGAAAATAGTGGAGAAGGAGTTGATAAGAAGAACTCAACTCAAAGCATTCAAACTAGTCCAGAGGAGGCTATGAAGAATCAAGGAAAGAAGACTACCAAGATTATATCATGGATAAGGAGGAAACATCATCGTCTCATACAACAAAGAAAAGAGGAAGGTTGACTTATGACGATGGTATTGAAGAAGTTTATGTAGAGAAAGGAGTTATTTTATGGAACAATGATAAGGTTGTCAAGCCTAGCTAGGAAGTTGCAAGAGATGAACTAAAAGTTCAAGGAGGAGCCCATATACATGATGGGGCAGAAAACTACACATTTTCCAAGGATAGTAAGAAAAGAATAAGATGTGACCAAAAATGATAATTTTGAGGATGAAAGTAAGAATATTGGACAAGGAAATCATATGCCTTGGAGATTTTGAAGGAAAGTTGGATAAAACTCTTACAAATCTTACACAAGGTATTATAGAAGAAAAGGACTTCAAATGACGTAAAGTTGCTGAGTATAAACAAATTTTGTTTTCAAGTCAAAGAGGAAGTGAAGACAAAAAATTGCTTGGGAATGTGGAAACACTGATAATATAATTGGGTACATCCTGAATGCAATGATCAATTAAAGAGGTTCAAAAATTAAAGGAAAAAAAAATACGGTAAAATGGCAGCGTATAAATGGTTGGATTTATGTTTTGATACCAAGCAAGAGAACAATTGTTTTTGAAGAGTAGGAAATTCCACCTTAGACAATGGACATGAGGGAAATGGAAAAGTAAAAGAGTTATATTTTATAGCTTCTACAAATCAACAAGTTAAGGTATTGTGGATTGATGCACAAGATAAGTTAAAAGAAACATTTTGTAGATAAAAACGATGCTAATAATGGAGGCTAGAACTAGAGTACACAGTGGGACGCAAGCATGGGAGATTCAATGGGGGAACAATACCATAGAACGTGTGCTCATATTGGGGGGTACATTTTGAGGAAAATATGACATAATATATTGAGCATATAATAAGGGGTAAAGGGTTTTTATATTGGCAGGTATAAAAAATGGAGCTCAAAGTTAATGAAAAAATATAAAGGGGTATAAAAAATGTCAATGAAAAAATGGATACCTACAATATCTAGTGAAAGTAGGGTTTTTTAAAATTGGGAAGGTGTATTGGGTTTGTATTGGTATGGGGCTAAATGAAGTGATTTTTAGAGGTATTTTCCAATATGTAGTCAAATTAAGGGTATTATTTAGTATGCATGAAAACATGTAATATGTTAGAGGTTCATTGAGTGAAGCTACCATGGACACAAGACAAGAAAGTTAATAAATAACCATATGGAGAGAAGTTTAAATTATTGCAATAAGTAATGTGGACTATAAGTATTAGTACAAGATGAGGTAATATCCATGCAAATAAACCATACAGACGTGGAACATCAAATTCAAAGAGGCAACAATAAAAAACAAGCAGGCAAGAAATAATTCACAATTAGTGAACATAATGCAAATGTTAAGAAAATTAAATAACATATGGATTTTTGGGATGAGATGATGAGGCATCCATATGCCTTACTAAACTATGGAGGAAGTTTCTATCAAATTATGGAAAACACTTATAATAGTGAAGCCATGATAGCCAAGGAACATGTTATTAATTTGTCAAAGCATTTTCAAATTCATGAAATTGATCAAGAACAAGAAGAAATTTGTGATTATTGCTTGTAGAAGAAACCTATGGGTCTGATGAAATATTTATATGAAGTGTTGGAAATTTAATCAATTCAAAAGGGAAATTTTGTGCCTTACAAATTCGTAATGAGTAGTATGGATAAGGGGTTTTTATAATTTTCCTACATCAAAACTTTGATGGTGTGATGGTAAGTGTGCAAGGACAGAGATATATTTTGATGAGAAGAGAGTATCATTGGGAATATGAGGACCATGAAGATTATAATACAATAGAAATTTTGAACCATGAATATGGAAAAGAAATGGCAAGGACAACATAAATTTTGTGTGTAGAAATAAAGAGAGATATGTACCAGTGAAGGACAAAATTATATATTGGGGTTGACAGAGGGATGAAGCAAAGAAGCATCAACAAAGCGCATTTGGCTAGAAATGAGTTTGTAGATAAGTTGATGAGGTATAAAATCAAAGTATGGGATCCTGGAAGACTACAGACAGTGATGGAACAAAATGACAGCAAAACAAATGCATAATGATAGAATCAATTAAGAGATCCTGGAGGATTTACTTATTGAAACAACATGACTAGGAGGTCATGAAATGTTTTACCTAGGGAGTATGATGTAGGAGAAATTCCATCATAACTCAATCACTTTGTTTAGGCAAAAGGGGTCATTGAAATTTACTAAAGGGAGTGGGTTCCCTTAATTTAGTTATTTATTTTCCTAAGTTGTAATAAGATTCTAGAAGTTATAATTGATATTTATTAACATATGGATTTTGAGAGTTGTAGAGATATAGAAGGGGATCGCGAGATAATAGATATTTTACTCATGATATTGTGGATCTAAGGGATCTTATGAGGTTGTTGTGGAAATATTTTAGGATTTGAACCAATTTTGGTTTTAGAATCCTTTGGGTTAATTTTATAATCATACATGAACATAAAAAATATATAGTATGGGAGATTAGAAAGTGAATAGGTGAGAGGGGGATAGGGTGTGCACACCCATCTTTAGTGATTAGGCCAAGAAAGAGAAGTAGGAGCTTGAGGACATATGTAAATATTTAGTTAAATGAAATAAAGTTTTCATATCTTCTATGTATGAATTGTTAGTGTGCATGGTTATTTTAATAATTCCAATCTATGTGAAATACATAATTCTTATAATTTTAGTCTCTATGTGAATTTGAAGTTAATTGGAAGAATTTCAATATCTATGTACAATTCAAGATTCATAGAATTGAGACATCTTGATTATGAATAGATTTTGTTTAAGAACAAAGGAAGAGAACCAAGGAGTGTGTGTGAATCGTTGTGTAAATTGGCTTGTTAATAAATGAGTTGACGATGTGACATAGTATTTTCCTTTTAAGAAGAAAACACATTAATTAGATCATTGATCTAGTTGTTTGGTTCTTTGTGTGTTGCATTAGAATGATTTCAATGTGTAATAGAAGTTCAGGGTGTTGGAATCATTGACCAAGGGAGTAAATTTGGGTATTCGGCTCAAGGTGTACCAGAAGCATTTGCAAAGTCTTGAACCCCAAATAGTCCTTTTTGGAGTGGGACCAGTTTAGGCATTCGACCCTATACTTGGGTGTGCTAGTGTGAATTCTCCCAAGCTCCCCGAACTATCCAAATATCCCGAATTGGGACAAACATTTTTTGAAAGTTTGTAATCTTAAGTTATTTTGGACCCCTGAACAAGTTCAGGTCCCTGAACACCTTGAACAAACCAAATCAAGCATATAATCCTCATAGTAGAATAAGTGGGTTTCTTTGTGATGTCAATTTTCATTAAAAAATCTGATGTATTATATTATTTCACTTTACATTAAAGATTTAAACATTTATATGTGAAGTCTAGCCTTTGACTTGGATATAGCATGAGTTTTAACATGTACTCCAGACTATATATTTCAAGACCGTGATTATGAAGAAATAGAGTGGAGTGGGGTGCTGAGAAAAGACCATAATGGGTTTAGTGATTGAAGGTGTCGATGTTGTCACTATCACAAACTTTTGTGAGCGCTCAAAAAAATCAAGGTTGTTTTCTAGGATTCATATGGTTATCAGCTAAAAATATATGATGAGTTCCTTCTCTTCTACATTTCATTTACAATGGATCTGTATTTCTATTAAATACTTGAATTTTGGCATATGACTCCTCATGCACATGACACATTTGAACTTAACCTAAGCAATCAATCCTATCATGAAATTTTTGATGTGTAAAATTCATATTAATGAAAGCTACGGGTTGAACTTGAGCATACATATCTTTTAAAAAACTCTTTTCATAGGATTTTCTTTTACATCTTGTACCATGTTTGAGTTGGTTGATTATTGTTTTCTTTGTTGATATGCTCTTTGTTTTCAACTTTTCATTTTCTCTGTTCTTCATTCTTTCCATTTTTCAATTCTTCTGCCCCTTTTTTTCATTTTTCTCTTTGTTGTGCATTTTCTTATATTCTTTGCTCTTGACACTCTTAAATTATGATTTTTTGTACCTTTATTTCCCGATATGATTCTTGATATTCTCTTTGATATTCTTTTTCTTGTTCAATTTTTTCCATCTGTTCTTATCGTTGTTTAGTTTTCATTTGTTGTGACTGTATTTGTTGATATGTTCTTTGCTTCTCCCTTTGTTGTTGACATTCCTTAATTATCATTTCTTGTGCCTTTCTCTGTCCACTTGATCTTTGTTGTTCCTTTCTATTTATCCTATGCTTTTCATGCTCTTCAAATATCATTTGTTGTTCCTTTCTTTTTCATTATGCTCTTTGTTCTTCAATTTTCTTCTTTCTTTGATCTTCCTTTTGTTCGTCACTCATTTCGTCTAGATTCTCTCTTTGTTATTGTTGTTTTCTTCTAACATAGTCACGGTTTGTCTTCTCACATCCTCAACATGCACATCATCTATCTGGTTATTATGAGAGGAGATGGTAATTTGAATTACTCTAACACACAAATCATTCATCATGTCATAAATAATTACTTTGTGGATACATGGAAATCAATGCACACTGTTAATATTTTTATTTTGAAAGCAATGCACATCATCCATCTATTTACATTAGACCATAAATTAACATCTACATTTCTTTGGAAAAGTTAACATATACACTGAAATCAATGCTTCTTGTACAGATAATCAAATAGGACTATAAATCAACATCTACGCTGACATCAATGCATCTAGTGCAATCAATGAAATATGATTGGAAATTAATGTATACATTGAAATTTATGCATTTATTTCAATAAAAAAGAAAAATATTAATTTCAAAGTAATCTAAATTTGAGTTAAGACCTTACATATGACTTTACCCCTTTAATTTGGTCAAAATTTTAATAATTTTTTTATATATTTTTTTCTATCTTATTTTGATACTTTGATGGCTTCTTAAATCCAACTTCTTTTTACCTTGTGTGAAAAGTTTACTTTCTTTTTCTCTATGGTTAATAATGTTTAATATTATATAATATTAAACATAATATCATATAGTATTATGTTAAATATTATATCATATATTTAATACTATAATATTATATTTATATTAAACCGAATATTTTAATACTATATAACATTAATGTTATTATTCTTTTTAGTGGTAATATATTTTATTAATATTATTAATGTTAATATTATTATATTATTAGTAGTATTAACATTAATAATGTTATTATTAAAGATAACATTTTATTAATATTAATATTGATATTACCTGCTATATTCGATCTTATCGAATATTAATGTTAAATTTGGAGTTAATATGGTAGATATTGAGTTAAGATGGGTCATTAAAAAGTTAAGTTAACAAATAGAAAGTGTTTCTTTAGAAAGCTTATCTATCTTAAGCATAGGCCCATCTTAACTCCAACATAGATCCATTGAAGGAGGTTCATTAAAAGACCTAGCTATCTAATACTAATATTACACCTGGAATTAGGATGGTAAATATGGAGTTAAGTTGGATTATTTTTCTTAGGCCACACAAAATTTTTCAAACATATAATTAATATGATTGATTTAAATATGAAGTTATTTATGTATTAAAAAATATTGAAGTAAAAAAATTTCATAACTTGATATAACTATTTTCTACAAAGTAAAACTCCAAAAATAGAATATAATAATTATATACATGCACAATTTATCGTGAGATTCACGTGAAATATCAATATTTATATATTGATATATACCTTGTGCAATTAGTAGATGTTAGATGTTTACTTGATTTGGTTAGGTACAACTTACCATGGCTTTCCTTACATCCATCTTGTCCTATAGCAAAGCCATTATTGACATCAACTTCAGCTTATTTCTTTTGATGGAAACAGAAAGAACCAATGGAGACCTAGATGTGTTGCACAACTTCTGCATGGCAGATAACAAGCCTTCTATTTTTGTCAATAGATGGCCCTGTCTGAATCCCAATGAAGTTTGTCCTAAACACTTCATAAATTTCTTGATGGTTTCAATGGATATAATCAAATCTAATTGGCACCAGAAGATCAAGAAAAAATAACCTTTACATGTCCATGGGGTACATATGTTTACAAGGTACTTCCTTTTGGGCTATGTAATGCACCTACAACATTCCAAAGAGCATTTTTAGGTATCTTTTCTGATTTGATTCATGACTGTGTAGAATTTTACATGGATGATTTCACTCTAAATGGAAATACTTTTGAAGAAGCTCTTGAAAATTTATCATTAGATGCAAAAAAACAAATATTTCATTACGTTATGAATTTTTTTTATGATGTTTGATGAGGGAATTTTTTTGGGACACCATATTTTAGGCGATGGAATTAAGGTAGATGCATCTAAGGTAGAGGTAATTTCTAAAATTTTAGTTCCTACTTGTGAAAGAGATGTTTGAAGTTTTCTTGGTTTTACAAGGTATTACAAAATAGTTATAGAAAAATTCACAAAAATAGCTTCACCACTCTTTAAACTTCTTACAAAAGATTGCGATTTTTTTGGAACTTTGGCTACCAAAAAGCATTTGAATCATTGAAGCAAAAAATTACTCAAGCACCAATATTAAGAGGGCCTAATTGGCCTCTCCCTTTCACATTTCAACTAATGCTTCAAATACAACTTGTTGTGTTGGGATAGAAATATCTAGCTCCTTATGTTATTTATTACACAATAAAAATTTGACTCCTATAGAGTAAAATTATATAGTAATAGAAAATGATTTTTTAGTTGTTATTCATGCCATAAGTTTCGACATTATATTACTGGTTATGGAACTTTCATTCATACAAATCATTTTGTTATTAGATATTTAATGAATAAACCAATTACTAATGATAGGATTATTAGATGGTTGTTACTATTACAGGAATACAATATTACCATTCTGGATAGGCTAGAAAAGGAAAACACAATTGTTGATTTCCTTTCCAGGATGCAAAATGATAATATGGATACCCTTGTAAAGGAAAATTTTCCTGATGAATATCTCTTTGCAATGTCTACAAAATCTCCTTGTTTTACAAATATTGCTAACTATTTGGCTACAAGAAAGTTCCCCCATAACTATCAGCCAAATAAAGACAGAAAGTTATCAAAACTAGTACACCTTACTCATGGATAAAAGGAGAATTGTACTGAATTAGACCTGATCCAATCATCCAGAGATGTGTACGAGAGGATGAAACACCAGAGATATTGAAGGCCTACCATGATGAACCATGTCGAGGACACTTTGCTAATACAATAACTACTTACAAAGTCTTCTTTTGGGATATTACTAGCCTTCTCTTTTTAGAGATGCCAAGGAATATGTCAAAAGATGTGATAGCTACTAAAGAATGGGAAAACCCATTCCATCAGACGAGATGCCTATGCAAACTCAAGTACCTGTAAAGCCTTTTTAAAAATGGGCTCTAGATATTTTTGGTCCAATCAACCCTTCATTTAAATAGAAAAGGTATATTCTTATTTGTACAAATTATGTTACAAAATGGGTAGAAGTTAAGCCACTTCCTTTTGCTACTGAAAATATTGTAGTTACATTTCTTTTTGAGGATATTTTTGCTCATTTTTGTGTCCCAGGGGAAATTATTGATGAGCCCCATTATTGCAACAAGAATGCTGTAAATCCAAAGGCTACCAGCTTATATTATCAATTGGGCGTTTGTACAAACTTAAGAGGTGTTGGCACTATATGCGCAACATGTGATGTGTCCTTCTTTCTTTGATTTGATGGAATGAAGTGAATGCCATGAAATCCAAGCCTAAACTAATTGCAAAAATGGAAAGGAAACCTAATTACTTTTGCGGAGAGGAAATCCTAGTTAATTTTTCAAAAAGGAAAGGCTATTATACTTTGCATGAATGTAAATGTTAATCCTATTTTCAGAAATGTAAACATTAACATATTTGCAGAGTGTCAATGGTACATCAAAAGGAAGTCTATTCTATGCAATAAAAAGAGAAATGCTGTAAATGGAAACCACAACTTAGGATGTATGAAAAAAAATTAAACAATTCCTCAATAACTGCATTCAAGATAAAAAAAAAAATCAACAAAGTTCATAAGGTGCTTCAAAAAGCAATCATGACAATCATAATTATTCTCTTCATGTCATGAATCTGTCCACTAACCATAACTGCAGAGGTAAGTTTCAATGGAGAAGAGGCAAGGCTTAAGAGGTTTCTAGTCTTAATCAATCATGGTTCAAAGCATGGGGTCATTATTCAATCCTAAGGGACAAAAACCAATATTTTGGAGCAAATATGGTCAATTTTACATGTGCTACAAGAGGTGTTATAGGAGGTGCTACAGGAGGCCCTGTTTTGCTACTTGAGCGAGATAATTTGCCAAATTCCCCAGTAAATAAAATGAAAATGGGATGGGAAATTATTTTATTAAGTAGGATGTCTTAGGAATCAATTCCAAGTGGAATCGCTCCAAAAATACCGTGTGCTATAGAATAGTAGAAAATTACTACTTTAAAAACTAGAAATTCAAGAACTAGTGAGCTAGTTAACCTACCAAATGCCTAACCTAATCAAGTGCAAATGCTATGGGGTAAATGTTTTTATTAACTTGAATATTTTTATGATCCAATATAGGTGATATAAACTCAAATGAAACTCATTAACATGTTCTAAAAAATAGCAAAAAATTACTATTATTTTGCTACAAGGGATTTCCATAAATTCTGGATACGTGAACTAGTAAACAAATCCAAGTAGCCCAATGATGAATATGAATTTTCAAAGTTGTTCTAAGGCTGAATTTTTCTTATGAATAATTAAATAACCAACAAAACAACTCACTTCAATCATTTAACCGATGTAACCTACAACAAAAGAGGTATGAATATTGAATGCAAAAATAAGAGATGCAAGTGAAAAAATACATTCAAAGGAAATAAAGAAATTGTACAAGAGGGCTTTGAGGCTCTCGGGATGGCCAAGCCAAAGGAAACCCAGAGTCCTATGGAGGAAATCAAAATTTAAAAACTAAAAATGGCACCAAACTTCATTATTTGAATCAATCCAAGTACATCCTTGCTATAAATGAAAGTGGAGTTGCTAAATAATAAGTTTTCTCCACAATAAGACTAAGACATACATGCCCCTAGAGGAAAATTCGAATTGGTACTTATACAAATAGATGAGGAAGCATTCTCCTTGAAAGGAGGCAACTTTCCCTTCCAAAATCCCTCAAAAGGTTGATTTGGTTCCCAACACTAGGAATCTTCATTAAATGATAGGGAACACATTCCTAGATTTTCTCAATTAGTTGAGCTCCATAATTTGTCAATCATGATATTTAATTCATTTATTATCCAATCTTGGTCCATCCTATAGCAGGGAGCATGTACCTATATTATCTCATTCCAAATTTACTCCATATTTTCTTAATATTATGCAAAAATAAATAATATTGGGCACATAATATTCAATTACTTCTAAACCTTCCTAAGAACATATTAAAGACAAAAACATATTATTAAGTGTAGAAGGAGAGATTTAATATAACCTTTATGTGCCTTGGAAAGGTTAGATGGGCCTTAATTTATGTCTAATTTGTAGGCCCATTAATTATGATAGATCAAGGTGTTCAATTCACATCCAAGTTGGTGAAAAAAATTATGGAGTAATACAAATAAAACTTTGGAAGTCTACTCCATATCATCCACAAGACAATGGGCAAGTGGAATCTACCAATAAGGTACTTAAATAAATCTTGACCAAGACTATACACTTGCATAGAAGATACTAGGAAGAAATACTTCCGGAGGCACTTTGGGCATACTGTACCACATGGAGAAACACTATTGGACACACTCCCTATGAGCTTGTCTATGGGAAGAAAGTCTTGCTTCCAACTAAATTACAAGTAGACAATTTTAGAGAAATAGCAAAATTGGGGCTATATTTATCTTAGGGTCAAAAACAAAGATTGACATAATTGAATGAGCTATATGAGTTTAGACAAGAAGCTATCAGAAGAATCAGCATAGTCCAGTAGTAGAGATCGAGATGGCATGAAATATTCAGTAAAGTTAAGAAATTCAAGCCAAGTGATTGGGATCTTCTTTTTTATTCTAAATTCAAGGAATTTCAAAGAAAATTCTAGACTCGCTAGCTTCTTCTTTATGAGACATACATTGTTTTATAATGGAGCAGTTAGAATCAAGACTATTGATGAAGAAAAGATCACCTACCTTGTTAGTGGGCATAGTTTAAAGTTATATCATAAGCCCTTGACAAGGGACGAATTTGTCAAATATTTGCAAAAAAATTCTGATTTCAAGTTGGTTGAAAAAGGATATTCTTCTCCTCATCCTCTAACTAGATTATAGTTTCTTTCCTTAAATTGAAAAAAAGAAAAAAAAGAAAAAAAAGAATTATGATAATAATAACCCCAAGAATTATAATAATAATAATAGCTGAAAACCAAAAATTCTTGGTAGCTTATATTTTCATAACCCCATTTCTTTTCCCATTTTCTTTGCTTTCCCCTTCTTTTTCTTTTTCCTAATAATTTTTTCAGAGATTTGGTTTTTCTTCAATCATTCTCAAAAGTCATCAACATCAGTAAGGATCAATTACATCAACAACAACCAAGATTTGAAGGAAATTATCAGAAGGAAGGAACAACTACAAAATCAATGACATTCTGAAACTCCTTTCAAATTCTAAAACTAATATCAAAATTGCAAATATTTTGAACCTGTGGAATTATCAAGTCTACAATGCACTTCAAACCTATAGAAAAAGAAGCATTGGTATCAAAGGTATGTGTAACAAGGTTTGCAGATAGAATGTTATATTATTTTTCATTTAAGAAGTGATAGACTTGTAATATTATTTGTTACACAAAAATATCGTCACCATGATTATTTGCAGTCAGTATGGGTCTATCCTCACTTGTACTATCCTCCTAAGAAAGTCTCAGACCTCAGTTCTTCAAATCAATCTTTGGAAATGAGAGAAAGACATTAAAATCAATGTAACTCTAGTTCCGCACTTTCTCTCATGGTCGCTTGCGGTCCCGCACCTTCTGTGTACAAAAGCTGCGTACATGCCTGCTCTGTCCCTAACGGTGTAGGTGTGGACCCCTGTGAAAGTCAAAAGGCACAAGTTTTGTCTTTAAAAACTCACTTTGGGTTAATTCTAGAGGTTTCTAGAAGGAATTTTGACGTGGATTGTTCGCTCTGAGGTGGTTCATGCATCCCAAAAGAGAAGGAGCTAATCCCTTGATGAGAGGAGCTATCCCTTTGAAGGAGGGCTTTATCCCTTTGAAGGAGGACCTAGTAACCTCCCTCCATTGCACTATAAATACAGGCATTGGGCTGGTTGCTGGAAAGGTTAGAAGCTGAACATTTTTTAGGGTAAATGCTGGTGAAATCAAGACTTCCTAGTTAAGCCTAAAGAGGAGAGATCACATACCTTTTTGGTTTCATTGGGGAGTGAGTGAAACTTGTCAAAGTAGAGGAGACTTCTTGCTGGACCCTGGGAGGAGCTTGTACAGTGTCAAGGCAAAGGTTGTAAGGTTCTTCTTGTTTTGAATTAATACAATCAAACTCATTTTTCTCAACAAGTATCTTATGTTATTTGTTTCATGGACTCCTTGACTTTCATGTTAAATATGTTTTATGCAATTGGCTTTTTAGGTGCTATTTAACTTGTTTTCCTTGTTTGTGTTTGCAGATTCGCGACAAAGGAGCTCATTTGGATCAAAGAAGCGAGGGCATCCACAAGCTTGCGTTGGACCTAAGGTAGGCCCTAAAAACACTTGTTTGCTATTGTTTACCAAAGCATATTTAGAGAAAGATAGTGTCTGGTTGGTTTGCTTGTCATTAGGTCTTCTTTAGATTCTAGGAAGGTCTATCTTGTCTGCAAGATTGACTTATTCCGTGTGACAAAATGGCGACCATGCTGGGGATTTGATTGTTTTCCTTGTTTTTACTTTGACCTGAGAAACTCTATTTTTGTTTCTGTTTTTGACTTGATGATTGTGGGATTGGGTGGATTTAGTTAATTTTGAGTTAGTTTTTATTTTTAATAGTTTTGGGAGAAGTACGCACCCTCTGAGTTAAGCACAGTGCGTACCTGTACGCGCTTTTGCTTTGTGCACAGAGCGTGAACGCACCTGTGTAAACAGGCTGCCTGCGTACCCTGTCAAAATTTTGAGAAATTTTAAATTTTTCTCTTTTTATCAGTTTAGAATTTGTTTATAGGTTTTAGCCATTGCCCAGACCTGCATGTACCCTGTCAAAAACTTTCCTTAGTTTAATTTCACTAGTGTTAGGGTTTTAGGTGAAATTCCTAGGAGTTTTGCTTGTTGGGTTTGTTTTTCATTTTGGTTGTGTAGTGGCTCTGAGCTTAGAAGTTGTAGGGACTTCAGATCACCTTAGTGTCTACCAGCCTTCTTATGAGTCTGACCATGTATGAAACCTCCCCTTGTTGAGGAATCCGCTTTGTATTTTCTCATTTCAAAACTTCGAAAAGCTTGTATTTGAAAGTTTGGATTTTCATTTTCAAAAAGAAAACAAAATTGGTTGTTCTTGACTGATTTGTGATTCTGCATAAATTAGTCCTTAGCTTGCATCTAGCTGAGTAAAACATCCTTAAAAAAGATTTTTAGTAGGCTTTGACTTCAAATAGGTTTTTATAATTTGTAGATCTCAAAGCTAGTCATTTTCATTTGTTTTGAGTGTCTTGCAAAATATATATATAAAAAAAAAAAAAAATCTCTTTTGGAAAAAGTTTGTTTTTTGTAGTGATTGAGTGCTTTGAAACGAAAAAGGGAAATTTTTGTGAAATAATTAGTTGTCTCGTTTTGAGTGCTTTGGAAAGGAAAAGCTCTTCTTTTATTTTGTTTAATTGAGAAAGATTTGTGTTTACAAAGTATTTGCATTCTCAAACTCTTTCTTAGTTTAGAAGTTCATCAAAGAGAAAAAGATTGTTTAGATCATCTTAGGTGCATTTTTAGTGATTTTGAGTCGAGTCTTCATACCACGAATTTCATCTCCACACCTTTGGACTTAAACAAAAACCACTAAAATTAACACTTAAAGTAAAATTCACCTAGTAACATTTTTATTTCTAGGGCTCTGATACACCAACTTAGCTTAGGCTAGTGTCTTGGAGTAGGAGAGTAATTAACTCTCCAAGACAGTAAAAACAAACAAGTAGCTGTATCTTGTGGTAGGGAAGAAATCCAATTGTTGCATTTATGCTCTGGGAAAGCTCTCTTAAAGGAGAAGCACGAGATCGTGTCTGAACCAGTGTGGGAATCAATCCTTCCTCATTGGGAACGATGCCAGATATTCACGTATTACAAACGGTAAACCTCGGATTAACCATTGTCGAGGAGCCTGGGGTCACTTGTTGGTAAACCTTGGATTATGTCAAGGAGCCTTCAAGGGGATTGAGCTTGCTACTCTGCCCTTGTGTGCGTATCAGATCGTAGACTGTTCCCCCAGGTGTATTTGTCTCAGTTGGTAACCTTAGTGGCCATATTCTTTAGGACTCTTCCTAAGGTGACAGTGGTGGGAAGATCCCACTGTACCTGGAGCAAACGTCGACTAGACTCACTTGGATTTTCTGGGGGGTTCACTTCACTCGAGACGGTTAAGTGGAGGAACTTGTGCCAGTCAATTCATTAAGCAGGTTGCCGGGGTAACTGTTCCAACCGCCATTTCTGTACTGAACTCTGCGACGTTGGATTTCATCACCAACTAGTGTTTTCAGTCCGGAAAGTTATTGTTTGTGTGTGTTTGATCTCCTAGATTCTTTAGGCGTGTGATTCAAATTTGTTTGGTTCTTTAGAGACTTTAGGTGCTTTTCATTAAGATTTTACTTTGTTTCCGTGTGAAGTAGTTAAAAGTCTTTAACTGTGGCTGAATTACCAAGACAGTCCCGTAGACTTCGGGGCCAATCTCCTGAGATTATAAATGTGGCTGAGTTACTGAGGAAGTCCCATAGACTTCGGGGCCAACCTCCTGAGGAAGTACCGAGCCAACTTGAAGGCTTAAAAGTCCTCGTAACTCCTAGAGATAGTAGAGTTGGGTCACCGGAAGAAGGAGAATCTTCTTTGATAGTACATCCTGATTTTCAAACGCCAATAGCAAAATATAATCCTCAGTCAGTGTCTGTCTCCGAAATCGCTGGTAGTTTTTCATCTACTAGTGATATAGGTGAAGAACCCGAAATATCTGAGCCTGAAAGTGAATTTGCTGCTACTCTGACATCGGGGTTTGTTTCTCCAACTTTTAGTGGTCCTGGTTCACCTAGGGTAGAAAGAGTAATCACTCAAGATCTTCCTTCTGGACTTATTTCTATTGAAGAACTTGCTCCAGAAGAAGAAGAAGTAGGCATCCCTATACCTGAAAATCAACCTGTTATTGAACTAAGGGAGCATGAATCAATTTTTTACAGTCTGCCTCGGAGTAGTTCTTGGTATCTTTCTTTAACTAATTATTTAGAAAGTTCAGGGTTAAATTTTTCACCACCTCGTGCTCCTTATCACTCAACACCTAGAGGTTTTTACACTCTCGTCAATATGGCAGGACAGTCGTCCATATTTACTCAATCGCCCAAATCCTTTTTGTATGGCGGTCCATCTGTTCCCTCCGGGTATCAGTCTCTTTCTGGTACTTTTTTGGGAGCATCTCCTCAACCCATTGAGCAAGGGTTATTAACTGGAAGCAATGGTACAAAGCCGTTGAGCATAGAAGACATTCTTATGATGTCAGGTTCTATTCCCAATCCTCAACCTCAAGGTGGCCAATTACCGCCTGGGGGGCAGCCTCAATTAACGCTTGGGGGGCAACCTCAAGGTACACAATTTTCATCTGGGGGGCAACCTCAAGGACAGTACATACCTACAGGATAGTACGTTCCTCAAGGTCAACCCCAGACTCAATATGTACCCCAAGGTCAACCTCAGTATCAATTTATACCTCAAGGTCAACCCCAGTATCAGTATGTGCCTCAAGGGTATCAACCCCAAGGTCAATACTCGAACCAAGGTTTCCAACCACCCCAAGGTCAAACGTATGTTCAAGGAACGGGAAATGTACCTTTCAATTATCAATCCTACCCTCAACCTAGTTATGGTCTTCAATATTCTCAACCAGTTACGGATCAGTACCCCGGAATGAATATAGTGTGGGATCCATCGCAAACCCAACAGGTGTTGCAGCCAAGTGTACAAATTGAAAAAAGCCGAGTGTACAAATTGAGGAAATCATTCTCAAAAGTCATCAACATCAGTAAGGATCAATTACATCAACAACAACCAAGGTTTGAAGGAAATTATCAGAAGGAAGGAACAACTACAAAATCAATGACATTCTGAAACTCCTTTCAAATTCTAAAACTAATATCAAAATTGCAAATATTTTGAACCTGTGGAATTATCAAGTCTACAATGCACTTCAAACCTATAGAAAAAGAAGCATTGGTATCAAAGGTATGTGTAACAAGGTTTGCAGATAGAATGTTATATTATTTTTCATTTAAGAAGTGATAGACTTGTAATATTATTGAATGCTGATGATACACGTTTTTATAATAAACATGAAAATCATGACCTTGTGACAAGTCCTATTCTATTAGACACAATCATATTCTTATCCATTATGTCAAATATTCCCACTGAATTTGAAATCACCTAAATTCTAATGGTTCTGTAAAAATGGATATTCCAATTGTGGTGAATCATTTATGAAAGAGGTGTAGTTTCATTGGGAATTGAACATCGCGTTAAATCCACCAATTTTACTCTAAATTCATCATCATCAAATCCATTCATCATCCTACTGCATCATCCATCCTCCATTTACCTTTGTCAAAAGAGGCAATTCAGGATTAAATGTTCCACCATGGGTTTCATCGTTAAATTTGGGCCTAATGGGGTTAAATTTCTTCAAGCGTATCCACAAGTTCGAGATCAATTGCAGAAAGAATGATGGCTTGGATTATTTGAAAATTTGGATGGATACAAAGTGGAAGTTACAAGGGCATTCACTTGGGCATTCAATGGAGTAGAGGCTGAGATTAGGGTTCTGAAGTTGATACTTATAGAGTTTATAGTGGTATAGGAAACAAACATACCCAAAAACGAAGAAAGTTGGTTAAAAAATAGGAAGATCAAAGAAAAGGAATGGACAATCTTCCTCCATAATCAAGGTATGGATACTTCCATATTCAGGAAAGGGATACTAGTAGCTGCACTTAAAACCAAGCGAAGAAATATTTTGCTATTCATCTAGAAATTTTTGACTTGTGGAGGAAGATATGGCATAATGTTATTTTATCATGCTCGGCTCTTGATGTAGTTAATTCAAGGAAATGAGTTAAATTTACCATATTTTCTACTATGTAGTCTTAAGAAAATGGCTTGTAGTATACAACGGGAATCTAGAAAACTTGACAGTGCTCTGTACCATCATGCATTAAACAAAATTCTTGTTGAAGTTCATTTGAGAACTAAGGGAGATAATTGGCATAACTTTTTATTTTGAAATCATTTTATAGAGGTTCCAAAAGAGGAAGCAATGAGAAAAACTTGGAGAAGTCAGCACAAAACACTTCCAAACCTTAACTCTGAACTTGTCAATGAAGAGGAGGGTTTGACTATCAATGAACAAGAAGAAATGGAAAATCTACCAGATGAGATGGAGGATAATACTCCCCTTAGTCAGTTTTTTTAGAAAGTTAAACTAAAAAATGAAAAACAAAATGTTAGAAGAAAGAAATTCAGTTCAAGCATCAAACAACTAGAAGAAGTAAAGGAGAGAGAGGTAGTCATTACTACATTTTGGTGGAAATTCCGATGATGAATCTGACAAAATGGATAAAATCAATAAAAGTGTCAGAAGTTAAATGATTATTTATTTATTTATTTATTTTTATAAAATCTCGACTCCCATTGAATATTCGATGAAATTTATTTAAATGTTTAATACTGGATGGAATGTCCTATCCCATCGATTATCTGACATTTTCCTATAATACCTCCTGTTGTTGAATAGCCGATGAGAGTTCTTTACTATTGGATATCCAACGCTTATCCAATATGAAAATGTGTTGTCTAATTTTTGAAAAATTCCAAATAACCATTGCACAACGTTCAATTCCAATATGGGACCACTTTACGTTGATCAGTTTAACTAATTAAAATAAATATAATATTATTAATATATTAATATTGATACAATATTATATGACTATAATATAAAAATATATTATATAAATTTATTAAATATATTATTATAATTATAATAAATATAAATATATGTGTGTGTGTGTACAGGCCCTAACATCATATAACTTTGACATAGTTTATATATATATATATATATATATATATATATATATATATTAGTTGTGATTGTTTTGAAAGGTTGTAGGCTTATTTTGAGGTTAATTTTTGAACAAAATCATCACTGAAAGTTTGGTGACAAAAAATGTCACATAACATTCTTCAAGGAGACCAAGGATATGTGGGATCGACATTGAAGGCTTATGAGGATGGAAAATGTTATTTCCCTTGTAAAAATTACAAGGGCTTGAGGCCAAGGAGAATTCTAATAAAATTAGCTAAAAAGCATTGTAGAGATTATGGACACCTTGAAGGAAAACATGAATATCATCCATTTGTAAGCTATTTATTATATGTCTTTGATTGTAGATTGGTTTTGTAAATGTTTATATATATATTATATTTTAGATTGTACATCTTTATTGTAAATTGTATTATCTTTCTATTGTCAATGTATTTTATAATATTCTTTTGGGAGGTGTTTGAACTATGTTGTCATCTTGATGTGGGCTAGAAATATTATTTGATTATTTTTGTTGGGGTTGATTAAAGGGTTAGGTTGAGTTAGGAGTTAATTACCTTATGGGCTTAGGGATAAGAGGTTATTGTTTAAGGGTTTAGGGGTTAGGGGTTAAGGGCTTAGAGGTTAGGGGTTTAAGGACTTAGGGGAATGGGGTTAAGGTGTTAGGGGGTTAATGTATGTTTAGGGGGTTAATTTAGAACTAGAGGATTTAGAGGTTAATCATGTGTTTTTATGGAGGATTATTAATAAGTTTTTAAAGTATATTGTGCAAAATATGAAATTAAGAAATAATATGGCATTACAATGATGAATGCAAAATAAGATCAATATGTTTTTTTATTAAGGTCATGACTATATATCTCAGAAAGTGTCTCACTTCCTCAATGTCAAGAAAAGTAACATATTTCTTAGATTTTTCAACATATTCTTAAATATCTATATAAATTGCACAAGCATCATCAATGATTTGTTGTCTTTGTTTCTTTGTCTCACCAAGGTTGTCTTTTTCTTTGTCTTTGTTGTCTTTGTTTTCCTTATATATTATATTTGTAAACTGTTGTTATATAGACGTTTCAATATTTTCTATATACATTAATGTTACTTTATTGATTGTAATTGTATAGTATCGCTCCCCTGTGGAATTCCTTGACACGGAAGAGGTGGATGTAGTACAAGTGTATGTTCAAGAACATGGAGCGATTAATAATTAGGATCAAGCTAATGATCATATGTAAGAAGATAATGATGCTGATAACATAGTTGAGGAAGATGGGACAAATAGATTTATCTAGTAGACATTTAATAATGTTTGAATGGATGATGATGACAACCAATATGATGACCATGCTTTTGATTTACCTGTACTTGAGAGGGAAACTAAACCTCTTTATGAAGGCTCAAAAACATTTCTTCTCTCTGTTATTTTGTTGTTGGTCAACTTAAAGGTGGTGATTGGTTTTCCAAACACACGTGTGACACAACTACTAAGGTATTTGGTGAGCCTTGGTATTGCACCAAGAGTGTTGCAACTCCAAAGGGATCCTCAACTCTATTTATCAACTTGGGGTTCATACAAACTTCAAGGTGACAATGCTATATGCACAGTAGATGGGATTCCACTCATGCCACCCTCAACTAGGAAATTTGATCAATATTTCTCCAAGAACATTCCTCCTACTAAATTAGAATGAAAACTAGCTATTGAAGGTGAAATTTAGAAGCTACCTCTAACTATGAAAAGATAAATTCTATTAACTTCAACTTGCAAATGTTATTGAATCGATTCATGAAGAGACAAGAGCTACACTACTTACAAAAAGGAAACTATGCTATCTTGCAATCAACCATTTAGGTATCAAATCTACTTGTAGACAAGGATATAGCATATCAAATCATAATTCAAGATTCTATGTACCATCTATCTAGCTCACACGTGCATATCAATCAATGTTCTATTTGTGCCAAATCTATGATAAGGGAAATAATGCTATTATGTTTTGCAGTGAAGGGTAAGGAGGATTTGGAGTGGCATAGGAGCTTTGCTTGATCATGGAGTCATAGATGGGGGTCAAAATCCTTATAAACAGAGTCCAAGTTGCAACAAAGGTCAAAACTGGTGAAGAAACAAGTTGTTACAGGTGTGCTATAGGAGGCAGCTACAACTACCTTATATTGCTACAAGAAAGCCTGTAATGCTACCAGAAGGTTGTCGAGAAAGTTTGAGGTGGAAATGGAAGTTTTAGGGTATGGAAAGGTGGATGGAGGTTGAGGTAAATGGATGAAGGGTGGCCAAATACCATAGCCAAGCTTAGAGCCTTTTGAAGGATTTTTATTCACTAGGAGAGATGCTTATAGTGGTCTAGGAAAATGATCTCATGAACAAAACTTTTAGGACATAATTTGGGTTTCATAAGAGAAGGCGAGGAAATCCAAGATGGAGGTGGTGAAGGTACCCTTGCCTGTAGATCCAAACAACCCTACAATCATCCCATGCATATACCCATTTATCATTGAAAAAATGAAACAATGAAGAGTGGAAAAGATGAGTTGAATTTAAAAGCTATCTAATATATGCCAAAACTATGATCTAATCAATAAATCAAATCCTAATCTACAACAAGCACAAGCAAACAATGTAACCAACATCAATATTCTTCCAATAAATCATAAGCATAATATTTTTATACTATGGTTACAAGTCATTCTATTCATTCTCCTATGAGAGAGATGAGGTGGAGGTTGCAATCACAAAATTTTGATGGATTATTCTCTAATGAAATACAAGAAACTAATAAGCACTCTGAACTAAAAAGAGATACAAATACATAATAGGGACCTAAGCCATTGAAGTTGGTCCCAAATCTAAGAGTCTCAGCCCTCTAGAACTCACTCAACAATGAACCAAAAGGAACTTCTCATTATCATTGCATCAATGTCTAATAAATCACATAAAATTAAAAAATAACAGTGCCAAGTACTTGAGCGAAATAGTTACCTAGCTGAAAAATAAACTTGAATCCTAATGACCTCTTTTACATGTTTATTTATACATGAGTGTAGCTACTAGCAGCTCCCTAGAAGATAGGAATATTTGTCTCCCACAACTCGATAATGGTGGATCTTGTTCCTCACTAATTGCACTTGCTTGGATTCTAATGAACTTGTCTTTCTTGGCTACTAATGACCTCGACCTGATGAGAGAGAGTGTTGTGACCTTGGGTTGATTGAAGGAGTTAAATAGGTGGAAAACCCCCTAGAATCTCTCCCTGTTGTCTACTCTGAGCCCCTGCATAGAAATAATCTAAAAAATGCTCCATTTCCTATAATTAAACCATATTAGGCCACATGACATAGCGAACATCTTTTACCCTTCTCACAATATAACACAAATTTTAAATAAATGTGATAAAGAGACAGTTCTAAAGCTAGAGGATGGCATCATGACCCTTATAATGTACCTATTGATGAACCACATCATCACCTCCCTACTGAAATTGTTGCTCAACCCCTGAGAAACTCAATCATCTATGCACATCTATTTCATGGCCCTGGTGGCCTTCCTCACATCCCAAGGTTCCTCAAATGGTTTAGCTTCTTGTGGATAGAAACCTACATTATTTTCTATTTCTTTACACTCCTTCTCTTCTACTTCATCTCTTCCTTCCTTTAGGCCTAGAAGCAAGGGTGTGCTGAGCTTAAGTCTTATCCACTTAACTTTTAATCTTTGCATGATCCTCTTGTACAGGGGTGTCCTCTCCAAGGCATTCCTTAGCCTTCTAGGAGAGTGATATTCTCTGATTTGGAGGCTGTGGGGTAAGGGGTGTCATCTCCTCTGGCAAGCTTGTAAGATTTATGTTCCCAACAACCTGAATGTGTCTTCAAAATGTAAGATGGCTTGTTCCTGGTTGGCAAGGTATTTAGGTTCTAATTCAGCATCATTGGAGATGATGTTATGATTGCTAATGACAACCATTGGGATCACTAGCTCTGCCTTGATATATAATGGTTCATTTTTCTCCTTTGCCATGACTCTCTTCACTTCCTTAGCTCTTTCCTCATCATTAGTCATCTAGAATGCTAAGGTCATCAGTTGTGTGTCCCCCAAACTTGCATTGGGATCCCAAAAAATCATGTCACTCAGAGTGAGGTTGTGTATGTAAAACTCAACCAATTTTTCTTTTTCCTCCATGCTAGCTTAGCTAAAAAATTCAATGAACTATTTGTAATCTTGAAAGGGTGTAGATCCATGTTATGTTAAGGTTTTGATATGGAATTGCAGCCACTAATCTTTGAGAAAGAGTGCATAAGACTTGGATGGTTGTCTCCACTATAATGCAGTGCGTGATTAAGTGGAAATAGTGAGTTAAAAATTCCTTGTTAATGAAAATTGCCTAAATTCCCATTACTCTACTACTTGATAAGACCTTTTAATTTCACAATTAAACTGCCAATTCCTGTAAAATTTGAAGTGAAATTTGCATGCAATCTGATGGATGGATTAAAGACATGGTGGCACTTACTTTTTTCAAGTAATCTGGGATGAAGGTGGTAATTCATAGATTAATTCAAACCTCTATGTGTTTCCTCCAACTTCTCAACCTTCTCGTAGTGGTCTCTTGGCCCTCCTATAGTAGTTGCAGGCTTTCCTATACCTCCTTCCTATAGCAATTGCAGAACGAGGTTCGAAACTCATCGATGACACCTTGAGCTTTTCCTCAACCTAACTACTTTTGAAATGAGAGATTATGCAAAATAACCAGAGCCCAAGTACATAATATGCCATTTTGGTTTAGGCTTGGAGCATTGTGGTGACCTGGCAGTCACATGGGGTTTCCTCTTTTGGACCATTGTCCCCACTCTGAGTAATTATTTCTCATTTTCTCGTAATCACCACCCACTATTTGTGATCCCAACTTGGTTGATGTGACATCTCCATGTTGCATGAGTGCTTACCATCACTTTTAGTTTACTAGCTGAGGGTGGCCAAGTTAACTGGTCACCTCCAACTTATTAAAACATCCCCTCTCGACATTTACACATTTTCGTTATTCACACATAGGGAGGAGGTAAGGGTTTTCCATACTTGTGCCTACCTCATCATCGAAATGCATCAGAGATTTTCATGCTAAAGCTAGACCATATCATTGGCATCAAGGGAGTTGACTTGCTATCTTATTTCCTGTGTATTTCTTAATTTCTCCTCATGATACTTGATTGTTGTGTTTGTTGTGTGTGCAGGTACCTTGTTGATGTTCAAGCTACTACTACTGGTGAAGAGTCCTCCTAGGAGTGATATGACTGCTTTAGAGTGGCCTCATAAGTCTCCATCACCCCCCTACTAATTAGAAGAAACAAGATCAATGCTTTATGTGATGTGTGCACATGGCGCTACAGGAGGAGGTTTTCTTATTGTAGCAGTCCTTTCCTTTTCCTCCGGGGTGTTCAATCTAAATGGAGGTGATGAGAGAAGTTGTAACAAGTCCTGAGGACAATCCTAGGACCATGAGGGAGTAATGTAGACTTGTAGAAATTAATATAGTGGCTTCTATGTGTTTTCTAAATTTTCAACAAGGGTAAGATAGAGTCAGTGAATAGTGAGTAAATTTTTGTGAAATGGGATAGATGAGTGATAGATGGATGATGTAACGTGATCGGGGAACCTTATTCATCATTTTCAAGGTCATAGGGTCCCTTTTGGGATGTCCTTGTCCTCAAATCTCCCTCCCATAGATTTTCAGAACCCTCTTATAGCACTATAGGATCTTTTTGTAGCAATTACAGGTCCTTCCTCTAACAGTCTATAGAGGGGGTGAAACTTGAATTTTGGGATAATGGGATGGTGGAGAGAGGTGATAAAATGAGTGGAGATGATGGATAGGAAGTGTATGGATGGAATAATGAAAGAAATATTGAGAAATTTGGTCCTGTAGCCATGGAATTGGTTACTGTATATAATACCGCAAAATGATAAAAAGGTTAGCAGACATGGTAAAAATCCTTTTCTTATGTTTTTTTTTGCCCTTGACACACACAAGATACCTCGAAGGAGGTTTTCAACTTGTATGCCTACCTTAGGTTCATCAAGAGAGGTTTTCACCTTGGGATCTTTATTATCATTATTATTATTATTATTTTGCTTCTGGGTTGCCTCAGAAAGGTTTTCAACCCAGGAGTTAGCCCTAGATGCCTCATAAAGGTTTTCATCCAAGTCTCTTTCCTTTTCTTTTTTTTCTTTCTTTTCAAAAAAATATCTAAGAGTGTTGTGGACTGTGATCTGTGACACTCCCAATCACATTGACTTCTCTACTGATTGTACTGATGAATTCTGCCTTAAACATAGGTTTCCTGTATAATTTTAGCCTATAACCATTGACAAGCAAGGGGATCCCTTCCTCATCAATGGTCCTGATTTGAACAGTTCCATTTTCATGACATTTTTATATCAAGTATGGGCCTAACCATCTTGTCATCAATTTTCCTTTAAAATATTGGAACCTAGAATCATATAATAATGCCCAATCCACTTCTTGAAAAAGCTTTTCCTTGATATGCTTATCATGTCAAACCTTCCTTTTCAATTGCACAAATTCAATGAGGAGGAGGTCCTGCATTATGAACTCATCCAAGCTATTAAATTAGAGAAACCTTTCTTGTTGTGCTTTGGCGGCATCTAAGTCCAATTAGGTTGCCATTCTCAAAGTATTATACTCAAACTCAATGGAAAGCAAAGCTTTCTTTCGATAATCTAGATCATATGGAGTGGACTGGGTAGTTGTCTTTGAAGTGGTGTTATAGGCGCAAGTGTCCTCCACTAACCTATCTTACCAATCTCTCCAGTCGCTTCTCACAACCTTGGTGAGGATGCTCTCAAATGACCTATTTGCAACCTCTACTTGCTCATTTTCCTGAGGGTGATATGAAGTAGATGTTATGTGTTTGATATGATGATGCCTTAGAAGATTCTAAATAAGGTGTGATGTGAATTGACCCCCATGATCAGTGATTATCTCCCTTGGGTACCCAAATTTGTAGAAAATAGTTTCCCTTAAGAAATCAACCATTTTCTCCTTTGTTGCTACTTTGAAAACCTTTATCTCTGTCCACTTTGTCAAGTAATCAATGAACAAAATGATGTAATTTTTCTGCCTTGGTGGTGGATCAATTTGCCCAATGAAATCCACGCCCCACTTGTCAAATGGTTCTAAGGCTACATGAAGTTGTAGAGGAATTTCATCCCTCAGAGTGGGTTTCCCCATCCTCTGGCACTAATCACATCTACTGGTATACTTTCTTGCATCTTGGTGGAGAGTGGGCCAATATTAGACATCTTGTAAATCTTTGAAAGTTGTTCTCTTGGGAGAAAAATGACCCCCACAAAGCCCATCATGGCATACTGAGAGGATGCAAAATTCTTCCTCTTCCCTGACACATCTCCTTAAAATCTTATCTGGTCCCAACTTGAAAATATTTCTGCCAATCCAAGTGAAAGGGGCACTTTTCCTTACAATTCTGCTCTTCTCCCTTGATGACAGATTTGGAGGAAATCTCCCAGCAACTAGGTAGTTTGCTATGTCAACAAACCAGGGAGAGAGCACTGAGATAAAAAATAGATACTCATTTGGAAGTTAATCATCGACCATCCCTTCATCACTTGTAGGAAAAGTAAGTCCAGTCAAAAAATATGCAACTACATTTTATTTTCATGGCTTGTCCATGATAGTCAAATCAAATTGTTGTAATAATAACAACCATATAATGATTCTAGCATTCACATCAGGCTTATTCATCAAATATTTAATAGTTGTATGATCAGTATGCACAAAATTTTGGTATCCAGTGATGTAGTGCCTAAATTTGTTTAAGGAGTGTACAACAGCTAAGAGCTCTTTTTCAGTGATAGTGTAGTTCAATTTAGCCTTAGACTGATTTTTACTAATGAAATAAATGGCATAGGGTAACTTATCATCTATTTTCCCAAGGGTACACTCACTACTTTGTCTGATGCATCAATATGGATATGGAAAAGTAGAGCCCAATTGGGGCCCCTAAGTATGGGTGCAATGGTAAATTTCTCTTTTAATATCTTAAGGGCCTCTTGGTAGCTACTTGTCCAATAGAATTATGAGTCCTTGGCTAGCAATCCAAAAAATGGTGAAGCCACTTTACTGAAATCCTTTATAAACCTCCTGTAATAGTCATCTAAGCCCAAGAAAATCCCAACATCCCTCTGCTTTTGAGGAGTAAGGACCCTTTTTATAATGACAATCTTGTTTGGGTCCACTTATATACCTTCCTGAGATATTGAATGGCCAAGTACAATCCCTACATTCATTAAGAATTCACATTTCTCTATACTCAACGAGAGGTTCATTCCAATGCACTTTCTCTAGATTTTACCTAGATTAGAGAGAACCTCCAAGAATTCACACCCATAGGGAGTGAAATCATCCATGTAGATCTCCACAAAGTCATGGACAAGCTTAACAAAGATGCTCAAAACCTCCCTTTGAAAAGTGGCAGGGGCATTGCATAGACCGAATAGGAGGATCCTATAAGCAAAGGTACCCTAAGGACATGTGAATGTAGTCTTGTCTTTTTCCCCAGGGATGATGTGGATCTGGTTATAACCAGTGAATCCATCAAGGAAAGAGAAGAACTTCTTCCCTGAAAGACCATCTAAAACTTAATCAATGAAAGGCAAAGAAAAATGTTCTTTCTTTGTGTCCTTATTCAATCCTTTGTAATCCACATAGATCCTTCACTTCCTATTCTTCTTTGGGACTAAGACTAGAGGGGACACCCACTCACTATCTAAGATGGGGTATATGAACCCTGCATCCAACAAATTTTGTAACTCTTGCTTTACTATGTCCTTGAGGGTTGGGTTCATTCTCCTATGAGGTTGGCACATAGGTTTGCATCCTTCCTTGATGTAGATGTGATGAGTGCAAATTGAGGGATGCACCCCCTTCATTTCTTTATAGTTCTGTTGTGGCCAACAACAACCCCCCTTCTTATTTGGTGTTATTACTAATACTAAATAAGTGGGGAGCTTTAGTCAAAAAATTAATTAGTGCTTGAATTTCCTTTTTCAATAAAAATTACCATCATAAACTTATGAGAATACCCTTGAAAAATCTAAAAAAGCTTAAGTTTTATGATAAATTAGAATTATTCCTTAGGAAATATCACATAGCAAAAAGATAATAGATACCTCCTTACAAGTAGAAGTCTAAGATTGCGAGATCGCGATGTGAAACTACACATTAAGAAAGCATTTATCGCATTGCATGTCTAAAAAATTACTTACGCTGAAAAACTTTAAACTGCCGATATGTGATGGTGCATATCGCAAATCATATTTCACAGAAAACAGATTAACAAATGACATATATTGTGCTCCAGTGATTTGCGATATAGCGATATAGCGATATTGCGATATTGCGATATAACAATCCTGCGATGTTGTGATTTGCGATATATCAAACTTGCGATGTTGTGATTTGCGATATAACAACCTTGCGATGTTGCGATTCTGCGGTGTTGCAATCTGCGATATTGCGAAGCAAATCACAAAATCGCTTAATCGCAAATCTTTCGGGATCGTTGTTCAAAAAAATATTTTCCATAAACCGAGACCTGGTTATGTGCTTTAATGCTAATTAATGAGTTAGTTGCCAGTCATTAATGGAATATGGTTTTTTGCTTATCGAAAAGCTAGTTCACGTAAGGTGGTATATTCTATATGTCTTCGGCATTTAAAACTTTCCTGTCACTTTTCCTTATCATTATTCTCACTTCACCTGTAAATTGTAGGAACAAAGAACAAAGAAATATACAAAGCAGTACGCAGGATATCATGGGAAAGAAAGGCAAAGCCTCAAGCTCTGAAGAGAAAGAAATGACGCCCCTATATATAGACACTGCCTGGTACAGAGACGCTGGTATTACTACTTGGGAAGGCATGTATAGTCTACTTGAGGAAGAGAATCCTAAAGTGATGGAGGTTGCGGCTACTGTTGGCCCACATGGTTCTTCTGAGGCATCAGTTGTAGATTTAGCTAGTTTGTTTTTGCACCGGATAGCGGCAAGGCCCAAGATTCTCCCATACAAAGACATGGTTAATTGGGTATTGGACAACGATAACATAAAAAACAGACAATTTAAAACTCAAGGTCAAGAGCTTACGGAATCATTATTTTCACAAAATTTGAGCTTTATATCCGCTAAAAGAAAACGCGCAAAAGGCAAAAAAATGCAACAAAGAAGCCCGGATCAAGAAACGGAGGCAGTTTCTGAGGCGCGCATCACTGGGAAAAACTTCTTGAAAGGGAAAACCTCTAATTTCTCAATCACCTGTAAGCCCAGAAATTTGTAAGAAAGCAATGGTAGAGGTAAAAAAATAAAACTTGAATCCTAAAACTAGTGGTATTTGTCAAAAAAATATCTTCAAAATGGTATGTATATATGCACAGCAACTGCAGACAGGATGGAGACAGAAACCTCAAGAAAAGGTAGAATCAATCTAAAGATTAACTAAGTTGAATTGGGATTCTTACTGGGAATATTTGGTAAAACCACATAGCCAGTGTATGACTCTCAAATGCATCAACAATTCTGCCGAGAAGATGGTGCTAGCTCTCACTGATTCCAATTTTCCAGGACAGTTAAAGTCTGAAGTCGGTCAGCCGACTCTTCTCAAGCAAATGCCGAACGCTTGCGATTTTAAGGATCAGATACATAAATAGTTAGTTGTTAGTTTTAGATTCAATATTAGTATTAATTTTGCTTTATTTTTTTCCTGAAATGAGGACGGTCATTTAAACCGTATCCTACATTTTTGTAATAAGTTATTTTTAGATTTAGTTATTAGTATTTAAACTGTTCTCATCCATTCAGATAAGGGTCCTGAAATTTGTCAAAAACTTATCCCCAGAACATGCACTTTTGTACCCTCTGAGGAGGTTTTGATGAATGAATGGAACAAGATTTATTGATATCTGTATTTAATATCTGCTACTGATGTTGCACTTCTCTACTCTTAGTGGATGTTGGATTAAGAAGAGATAAATCATTATCACTTGAAGCTCATGAGTAGAACTAGTTATAAATGGTACTTTTATCTCTTAACTATTTTTGCCTTTGTGTTAAAAGTGATATTCATGTTCAGCTATTTATATATTGATGCATGAATGTCTAAGTTATCATTTGGCACTTTTGTATGGTGATAGCTATTTATTTATGCTTAATGTATGAGTAGCTTATTATGCAATATGCCTTTCACAATTGTTTCATCTAACGTTTTATACGAAGTGGTTTATCTGTATTGAATTCTTTTCTCATAACAGTTGAATGATCTTTATTATCAATTGTTATCTGAAATCATTTTAGATCGCATAACAGAAGAATTACACCCCGGGTTAGTGTAGACTTAGATATTTCTACTTATTAGAATACAATTTGCATGTTATTAGATTAGAGTTAGAATTAGAGCATCTCACTTAGGAACTTTTAGAAAGGAAATATCAATTATTCACACACACACACATGAATTGGGAAACTGGTCCCATATCCCTAGATGGACCCACTATACCAAATAGAAAAGGAGCCGCTAACCAAGGTCTGGACTGGGTGGGTATCCCCCTTGTTGTAGACCTGATTTTCGGGGCTTCAACATATTTGGTGCTAGAAGGAGGGCATTGAACTATGAATGGAAAGTAAGTCTAAATCTAAATACCATTCTGAGAGTAAATTGCCCTCACCACCTCCCCTGACTTCTCCATCGCATTTAGAATCTTTAAATCCAGAGCCAGAAGTTGCAAGAGCAACAACCACTGCTACAAACCCTGACATTTTAGAGCAATCTACTATTGAACCTCCTGAAGTTGAATCTTTGATTCACAAACTTCAGTGATTTTCTATATCTCCTCAAAGATCTGATAAATCTCAAGGCAACGTGACTTCGTAATATAACCCTGCTCATCCTCTTACCAGATTAAAGAGTGAAAAATTTGGCGTTCCGCCAACCGAGTTACCTCTACCTACAAGGGAGAGAGTAAGGAAATCTCCTAAAGGGTCCGATAGTGAGACTCTTTCATCATCATCATCCATCTCAACCTCTCCACCGCGAAGTCAACCATCCACTCCTCCACTTCAGATCATTGTCCATCAGTCCACTGGTACTCCCACATCTCCTTCTCAATCATCTAAAGTTGTAATATCCTCATATTCTCAACCACGGGGATCATTTTCTGCACTTTCCTCTGTTAATAGATCAGCAATGGCCCAATCTCCATGGAATGACCCAGGGGCAGTCTTAATGCCTACACCCTTGAGTCAGCTACCGACCCATCCTAAAAAATGGCTGCCTAAGTTTAACCCTGAGGCAAGCATGCTAGCGGAAGAACATATAAATAACTTTATGCTATCCATAAATCTCAATGGAGTTACCAACGAAGACACTGTTGTTCGAATTTTTCCTTATACTCTGCAAGGAGTACCTGGATCATGGTATTTTTCATTACCATCTGGATCTATCACTAGTTGGAATATCTTCCAAGAACAATTCCTTATTAAGTTTGGTGATGATAGGTCTACGGCAACACTGATCAACGACTTGTCTAACCTTAGGGCCGAGTCAAAGGAATCTATCAAAGATTTTAATTCATGTTTCAATAAATTGTTAAACAAAATCCCTACTGCTTCCAAGCCCAACGAAGAAGTGCGAAGTGAGTGGTACATCACTGCTTTACCATCAAACATAGCAATCTTTGTTGATATGGATAACAAAACAACTTTAGCCGAAAATATGAAAGAAGCAATAGCAGTAGAGAAACATATTATAGCCCTAGAAAAGAAAAACATGATAGAAGAACAAAAATGAAAGAAGGTTTCTTTCAAGGAAGATCCCAAGAAAAACAATCGAAAGATCCATTTGATTTAGAAGGATTACAAAATTTTTTGAAGACCATGTCTAACGATATGGTCGACATTAAGAAACAAGTGGAAAAACTTCTTCTAAAAAGTCGTACAGACCTTTTAAAAGAAACCCTTGAACCAATTCCAAACCCCCAATGCTATTACAAGTGTTGAATCTGAAGAAGAAGAAGAGGAAATCGCTACCGAGTAACATACCGATGAAGAAGAAGTTGTAGAGTTACAAAGTATGTGGGATTTCATCCTCCCAGATGAAGAGGATCAAGAGGCATCCCCGATTAGTACTCGCAATAGAAATCAACTTGATCCTCCTCAACCTACACCTAAGCCAAAGAGCGCAAGCTCAATGACTAAGGATAAAGTCGCAGCCAAGAAAACGACACCTAAAGCGACTCAAATCAGCCCAGTCCAAACAGAACCATAAACTCCATCTAAAACGCTAATCGTTTCGGATGAAATGGAGTATAATATCATAGAAGACATGAAAAAGACTAGGGCCAATATCACTTTTTACGAATTAAGCAAGTTAAAACACCAACAAAAGATACTTTTGAAAGAATTACATGTTGTACTAGTTGCACCTTTTCCCGCCGCTATAATCTCTCAAGCTTCCCATGACATGGGAAGACCTCCAACTAATGCGATTAATAAAGTTGATCCAAATGATATTGCCTTAATTGGAGGAAGATCAAGATCTCATACTCCCCCATTTCTTCTTACTTATGAAATTTTCAATAAAAAATTTCATAATTGCTTAGTGGATTTTGGAGCTTCATCGAATATTTTACCAAAGTCAATATGTGCAAAATTGAACGTTCAACCACAAAAATCTGTTGTGCACATAGTTCAATTAGATCGATCGCAAGTCGAAGTGATTGGCGAATTAAATCAGGTTACCATAAGGCCGTCATCCAACCCAAAGGTAAGTCAAGTTATCGACATTTTAGTTGCTGATATTCCAGAATTTTATGGCTTAATTCTTAGCAGAGATTGGTCAGAAAAACTTCATGGATACTTTACAACTGACTGGTCGCACATGTGGCTCCCTTGTTGGAAATAATACTGAGAGGGGGGGGTGAATCAGTATTATCAGATTAATCAAACTTTTCAAATGCCCAAAACATATACGCTACTTCAGTTAAGTGAACCAGCGTGTACACGCTACTGTGACGAAGTAAAACAGCGTATAAGCAGAAAACTCACAATTTAGTTGGCTTATTCTTCAATTAAGTGCATCAGGACATTATTCATCATATTAACAGTAAACATGTGCAGTATAACAGAACAGATAAAAAGCCACACACATGAACACCAAGATATAAGGTGGAAACCCAATGTGGGTGAAAACCACCTGCTGCAAGTTGTCTCTATCTTTCTTAATATGAAACTTCAGTTTACAATCTTTTGTACTGGTGCAGCCTTATACCAGTACGCAGGCTACAACCTGCAGAAGGCTTCAACCTTCTCTCGTTCTCCAAACTTCCTTGGAAGGGAGCTCCAACCCCCTTTTTCTTTTGTACTAGCCAAAATACTAGTACGTAGGTGCTGACCTACAATCTTCCTTCTTCCAGGTATCACTTTTCATACATTTTCAGACTTGGATATTCCTGAAGCACAACATTACAATCTGAAGACCACAATTCATTCAATTTTCACAACAGATCATTGAAGCATAAAACAACCAACTTTGAATCACTGAACCACTGAACCCTGTCAATCACCAGTTACCAGAACACAGAGCAGACTACAGAACTCTGTAATAACAGTCAGATCCCACTGTAAACCCAAATCAAGCTTCAAAAGATATACGCTACTTTAATGAGCAGAAACCGCGTATACACGCGCTTTTACCGAAGCCAACCTGCGTACAGATCTAAAAATAAACTTTCTCAACTTGCAGCTGTACCAGATATTAGTTAGACTCAGAACGTAACATTGCGACAATATGCAGATCTAGAAATACGCATAATCAACCATAACATGATAGTGCATTTCAAACCATTTGATCCCGATCTCTCCTTAGATCTAGTTCTCCATCAACCGATGAGATCTCTCCTTAGCTCAGATCAACCAACTCAGAACCTGCATATCAGATCTCTTTCTCTCTTAGATATTCATGCCTTGTCGAAAGATGATCTTTGCCTAATGATCTTCTTCTCCTTATATAGCCTTAGGCCTTTCTCAATACCAAGAGCCAAAACCATAGTAACACAATACCATCAACTTTAAAACTAGGGATCGACACGCCCGTCGAGACATAATGGTCCGAAATCATAGGCACAACTTCCAAGGTCTAACCACCATGAACCAAAGGAACCTTTCCACATACACGCGCTTTTTCTGAATCTAACTTGCGTGTACACGCGACTTGGGCTTAACGAAAGAGCGTGTATGAGCTTTCTTGCCATGCTGTACTGAGATCTGTCTTCTAATTGAGTTGCCATCACCTGTACTAACCTTTGAGCACCTGTACCATCCACTGAGTGAGTTGCCATCAAGGACAACACTTGAACCATAATGCCAACAATCTCCCCCTTTGGACTTGATGGCAACCACCACACCAAGTCACTCTCCCCCTTTGACATCAAGGGCAAAGGGAGGACCAAGATATTCTCTTCCTTGGTAATCCTTCTGCTGTCCATACTGCTGTCCATACTCCCCCTGAGTACATGCTGAAATCTCCAAGTGTGCTCCCCTTTGTGAATGCCAAAGAGTACCAATCTATCCATCCTGCTCACCAAGTGCTGTTCATGCTCCCCTTGACTGTAGGCAAGATCTGCAAAAGATGTTCTTCAAGAAGAACATGACTCTATACATCATAAAAGACCTTCCTATCACCAAAGACTCATACATACATCCATTTCTCAACTAAGTGAGGATATACAAAAAAATGACTCATCCACCCAACCAAGTGGGGATACATCAATATTGACTCATCCACCTAACCATGATAATACATGAACATTTCATCATTCATCCCAGGCATAGTGGGGAAACCAACAAAGGCCGTTACATGACCTTGACACCATAAAAGAGACAAGAGAGATACATGACATAGAGACAACAGATCTAGACCAAGACTTAGGAAAGACATCAGCAGCATCTGATAAACATCTTGTTAGATCAGCAACTAGAATTTCTTTCTGAGCTCCTTCTCCTGAAACCAACAACCAAAAACATCTGAATGCCAACAATGCTTTATGAGACTTTTGAGCTGCTCCCCTGAACCTGTGCCTGTTGCACTCCCTGAAACTGTGCCTGAATAATTCTGACATTCCTATTGCTGTTCAGAACTTCAGAGTTTTCCCTTGCTGTTCAGAACTTCATATACGCGTTTTCTCCTGTATAAAACAGCGTATGTACGCGGATATTCTTTCTGCAACAAGCGTCCAGCATACACGCGACTTTCCCACCATGAATCCGCGTGTATACGCTCCTATTACTTCCGTAACCTGCGTATACCAACTTTTCTGTAGAACAAACAAATTTCAACAACAGGATGAAGCATTAACTACTCCCAGCTTTTGTCTGAGATATTCAAAAGTTTCCCTGGGCAGTGGTTTTGTGAGAATATCAGCAACTTGCTCCTTAGAAGGAACATACTCCAACTTGACCTTCTGTTCAAGCACTTGTTCCCGAAGAAAATGGTACTTGATTGGTATGTGCTTGGTCTTTGAGTGCATGACTGGATTCTTTGAAATGCTGATTGCACTTGTATTATCACATAAGATAGAGACAGGTGGAGTGCAAGTGATTTGAAAGTCCTGCAAGGTCTGCATCATCCAAAGAAGTTGTGTACAACAAGATGCTGCAGCTACATATTCTGCTTCAGCTGTAGATAAGGCAATCGAACTTTGTTTCTTGCTGAACCAAGATACTAATCTGGAACCCATGAAGAAAGCACCTCCACTTGTGCTTTTCCTATCATCCACACTTCCAGCCCAATCTGCATCTGTGTAAGCATGAAGAGTGAGATCAGTATTTCTAGGATACCATAAGCCATAGTTTTGGGTCCCTTGAAGATATTTGAAGATTCTTTTGACTGCCTGAAGATGAGTTTCCTTTGGGTTGGCTTGAAATCTTCCAACCATTCCTACTGCATGTGTAATATCTGGTCGAGTACCTGTCAAATAAAGCAAACTCCCAATCATGGATCTATAAGTGGGTTGGTGGACTGCTGCTGATTCATCATTTGCACTGAGGCTGCATCCTGTAACCATGGGTGTACATACTGGTTTTGACTCTTCCATGCCATACTTCTTCAAGATCTGCTTGAGGTATTTGGTTTGAGACAAGAAGATACCTCCTTCATTTTGTTGGATTTGCAATCCAAGAAAATATGTCAATTCTCCAAGAAGTGACATTTCGAATTCTTTCTGCATAACCAAGGCAAAGTTTTGACTCATAGTCTCTTCATTGCTGCCAAAAATAATATCATCTACATAAACAACAAGAATTAGCAATTTGTTATTTTCAACTTTTATATAGAGATTGCTATCTGCTGATCCTTTTGAAAAGCCTTGTTGGTGAAGATATTTGTCCAACCGATAGTACCAAGCCCTTGGGGCTTGTTTGAGCCCATAGAGAGCCTTTTTCAATCTGCATACAAGGTTTGGATCATTCCCAAGAATGAACCCATCTGGCTGCTCAATATATACTTCTTCTTTTAAGTCTCCATTCAGGAAGGCTGATTTCACGTCCATTTGAAATACCTTGAAGTTTTGAAAGCTTGAGAGAGCAAGGAACATTCGGATGGCCTCTAGTCTTGCCACAGGAGCAAAGGTCTCTTCAAAATCTATTCCTTCTTGCTGTGCATACCCTTTACAAACAAGTCTGGCCTTGTTTCTAATTACTTCTCCATTTTCATTTAACTTATTCTTGAAGACCCATTTTGTTCCTATTACATTCTTATCTTTTGGTCTAGGAACCAATTCCCAAGTGTTGTTCCTTTCGATTTGCTCAAGTTCTTCATCCATTGCTTTGACCCAACATTCATCTTTGCATGCTTCTTTCACATTTTTTGGTTCAATGGAGGAAAGTAGAGCCAAGTAGCTTGAAGCTTCTGCAAGTGTCCTTCTTGTTTGTACTCCTGCTTCTTTCTGCCCCACAATCTGAGTTTCTGGATGATTCTTTTGGACATATCTGGATGGAGTCTTCTCTTCTATTCTTGTCTGCTCCTCTGGTTCTTCTTGAGATTCTTCTTCTTCTTGAGGTTCTTCTTCTTCATCATTTCGCCTTTGAGAGTAACCTTCATCTTCTTCATGATGAACTTGCCTAGGAATATATCCCTTCTCATCAACCACTATATCAATACTGTCAACAATTCTGCCAAGTCTTTTATTGTAGCACTTGTATGCTTTGCTATGTGGAGAATAACCAAGAAGAATGCCCTCATCTGCTCTAGGTTCAAGTTTGCCAAGTTGCTCATCAGTGTTCTTAATATAACATTTGCTCCCAAAGATTTTGAAATGCTTCACGGAAGGAGTTTTACCACTCCAAAGCTCATGAGGTGTTTGAGTGCTGTTTACTCGGACATTTGTTTTGTTAAGAATGATAACAGCAGCATGTGCGGCTTCTCCCCAGAAGGTTGCAGGAGTACCTGATTCATCGAGCATAGCACGAGCCATTTGTTGGATAGTTCTGTTCATTCTTTCCACAACCCCATTTTGCTGAGGAGTTCTAGCTGTAGAGAATTCTCTTCTTATCCCATGTTCATCGCAGAAATCAAAAAATTCATTTGATGTGAACTCCCCACCTCTGTCAGATCTGAGGCACTTGATTTTGTGTCCTGATTCATTTTCGGCCAATGCTTTGAAGGATTTCAATTTTTCGAATGCTTCATCTTTGTGCTTCATAAGCCCTAACCAAACAAACCTTGAGAAATCATCAATGAATAATATCAGATATTCTTCTCCTCGAGGTGACCTTTTCCTAAATGGACCACATACATCTGTATGGACTAGCTCAAGAGGCAAGCTAGCTGACCCTTCCTTCTCTGGAAAGTTAGTTCTGGTCTGCTTTCCAAACTGACAAGATTTGCATATGGTGTTGTCTGGAATTTTGATATCTGGAAGATCGCGAACTGCCTGATATTTGCATGCTTTCCTTATTTGTGAGAAGCTTAGATGTCCCAACCTTCGATGCCATAACCAGTGCTCTTCATCTTTGCTAAGATAGCATTGTTGTTGTTCTTCTTCAAATATGTACAGATTATTTGGAGTTCTTTTGCCTTTGAGAACTGTTTTACCTGTATCAAGATCACGAACAAGACATCCATTCGATCTGAAAATAACCTCTGTTTTTTGATCACACATCTGGCTGACACTTAGAAGATTATGTTTCAATCCATCAACATACAAAACATTTCCAGCCTTGACCTTTTCTTTTAAAGGAGCAATACCTTTTCCTTTTATAGTAGCAGGAGTATCATTTCCAAAAGAGACTTTCTTTCCCTTTTCTAAAGTAGAATAAGATTCAAGTTTTTCTTTATCACCTGTCATATGTTTCGAACATCCACTGTCAATGTACCATAGATTTTCCTGTCCTTCTGCATAAAATGCTATCCCACATCTTTCTGTTTGAGGTTCCTTTATTCTCCATGTTTTGGTGCTTGTGGCTTGTTCCTTTTTCTCCTGAAACCTGCTCCTGCATTCAAAGTCTTTATGACCAAAATTATTGCAAATAGAACATTCAACTTCATTTTCAAGCACCGAAAAGTTGTTATAGGTCCTTTTTGTAATCCCTGTCATACTTCTTTGTTTTTGAGCTTCCCTAGTCATGATTGTTTTATATGCAACACATTGAGCTGCTTTGTGACCAAAGTTGTGGCAAGAAAAGCATTGTCCATTGAAGAAGCTTCTGCGGTTATTGAATCTACCAGCCAACTGATTGTAATTTCTATTTTCATCTATTCTCGAGCCAAACTGAGAAGATTTTACCTGTGGTTGGTTGTAGCTTTTGTTCATCCTTAAGGAGGATTGTCCCTGATAGTTTCTGTTTGTAACTCGTCCCTGCTTTACCTGATTATCTTCATTGTTCTTCCGCTCATTTCCTCTTGCTGCATCAAGATAACTTTTTGAGGTGGATGCTTGAGAGGTTTCTCCATTATAGCCCAAACCTGTTTTGTTTAGAGGAGACCGCTGCACACTAATAATCTCATCCAAGGTTTCAGATCCTTTGACAAATTTAAGATTAATAGTTTTTGTTTTCTCAATTTCTTTTCTGAGACCAACAATTTCACCTTCTAGTTTTTCAAGATGTTTTTCCTTTTCATCAATTTGAAATTGCAAAGTATCAATAATCACATTCCTTTCTTCTATGCTTCTCTTGAGTCTAGTGATTTCATTATAGAGATTATCCACATCTATAGCATCCTCATAATCATCATCTTCAAATGCCATTAACAGCTTATATTTATTACCTTGTTCATCTTCATCACTGTTTGATAAGCCATCACTATCTTCATGGGTGTAGTAGCTTTTCCTATTTGCACTTTGTTTCTTGTTCCATCTAGCAGGTTCTTTTCCTTTATCCTTATAAGGACATTTTGCAGCATAATGACCTACTTTCCCACAAGCAAAACATTTGAAAGGTAGCTTACCTCTGAACCTTCCAGAACCCCTTTGAAGATTTCTGACAAAATTCGATTCTTCTTCCTCTTCTTCTGGAACATGGCTTGCTTCATAGTAATCTTCTTTTCCTGATGCCTTAAAAGCAGCTTCCCTTCTGTCAGATGGACCTCCCTTTCTCATTTCATAAGCGGTTAGAATTCCATGTAGCTGAGACATAGTGAGAACACGGAGATTTTCTTTTTCTTCTATTGCAGATACTTTAGATTCAAACTTGGGGGATAAAGATCTTAGAACCTTTTGAACTACTATAGTTTCTCTTATTTCTTCACCCAAGTTTTTCATACAATTAACAATCTCATCTACCCGGAGAAAATAATTAGCCACACTTTCATCATTATACATCCTGAGAGTCTCATATTGAATCCTGAGTGTTTGAAGTTTAGCTTCCTTTACCTGTTCATCTCCTTCATAGCTAGTGATCATTTTGTCCCATATTTCTTTTGCTGATTTGAAGTGCATGACCTTCATGAATTCTGTTTGAGATATACTTCCTAATAGGGTAGCGACTGCTTTTGCATTTGTTTCATATGCCTTTTTTTCATCTGGATCTGTAGGAGTAGCTGAAGGAAAAGCATAGCCTTTTTCTACAATGTCCCAAACTTCTGTACCAAGAGATTGAAGATATGCAGTAACTCTTACCTTCCAATAATTGAAATTTGTTCCATCAAAAACCGGTGGCCTGATTGATGCTTCTTTCTCGTAGTTGCTCATGATGAATGATCTTCCTTCAAGCGATCAAGCTTCTCTGAAGGACCTGCTCTGATACCAATTGTTGGAAATAATACTGAGAGGGGGGGGTGAATCAGTATTATCAGATTAATCAAACTTTTCAAATGCCCAAAACATATACGCTACTTCAGTTAAGTGAACCAGCGTGTACACGCTACTGTGACGAAGTAAAACAGCGTATAAGCAGAAAACTCACAATTTAGTTGGCTTATTCTTCAATTAAGTGCATCAGGACATTATTCATCATATTAACAGTAAACATGTGCAGTATAACAGAACAGATAAAAAGCCACACACATGAACACCAAGATATAAGGTGGAAACCCAATGTGGGTGAAAACCACCTGCTGCAAGTTGTCTCTATCTTTCTTAATATGAAACTTCAGTTTACAATCTTTTGTACTGGTGCAGCCTTATACCAGTACGCAGGCTACAACCTGCAGAAGGCTTCAACCTTCTCTCGTTCTCCAAACTTCCTTGGAAGGGAGCTCAAACCCCTTTTTCTTTTGTACTAGCCAAAATACTAGTACGTAGGTGCTGACCTACAATCTTCCTTCTTCCAGGTATCACTTTTCATACATTTTCAGACTTGGATATTCCTGAAGCACAACATTACAATCTGAAGACCACAATTCATTCAATTTTCACAACAGATCATTGAAGCATAAAACAACCAACTTTGAATCACTGAACCACTGAACCCTGTCAATCACCAGTTACCAGAACACAGAGCAGACTACAGAACTCTGTAATAACAGTCAGATCCCACTGTAAACCCAAATCAAGCTTCAAAAGATATACGCTACTTTAATGAGCAGAAACCGCGTATACACGCGCTTTTACCGAAGCCAACCTGCGTACAGATCTAAAAATAAACTTTCTCAACTTGCAGCTGTACCAGATATTAGTTAGACTCAGAACGTAACATTGCGACAATATGCAGATCTAGAAATACGCATAATCAACCATAACATGATAGTGCATTTCAAACCATTTGATCCCGATCTCTCCTTAGATCTAGTTCTCCATCAACCGATGAGATCTCTCCTTAGCTCAGATCAACCAACTCAGAACCTGCATATCAGATCTCTTTCTCTCTTAGATATTCATGCCTTGTTGAAAGATGATCTTTGCCTAATGATCTTCTTCTCCTTATATAGCCTTAGGCCTTTCTCAATACCAAGAGCCAAAACCATAGTAACACAATACCATCAACTTTAAAACTAGGGATCGACACGCCCGTCGAGACATAATGGTCCGAAATCATAGGCACAACTTCCAAGGTCTAACCACCATGAACCAAAGGAACCTTTCCACATACACGCACTTTTTCTGAATCTAACTTGCGTGTACACGCGACTTGGGCTTAACGAAAGAGCGTGTATGAGCTTTCTTGCCATGCTGTACTGAGATCTGTCTTCTGATTGAGTTGCCATCACCTGTACTAACCTTTGAGCACCTGTACCATCCACTGAGTGAGTTGCCATCAAGGACAACACTTGAACCATAATGCCAACATCCCTTATAATGGTAAAACAAATCAAATAAAAGTTGAGTGGGAAAGACATCAGAAATACATAGTAACAGAACTGGAGGGAGAAAATGAACTAGTAGCATACAACAATAACATCATTGGCAACTACTCAGTAGATTCTTTCCTAGGAAATTTTAATGCTCCTACTTCACCTTACTTAGAACATTATATTTTATCTCAAGTAGAAAATTTCTCTCAAACAGATAGTTCTAAATGTATTAATTTTATAGATAGTCCTGTAAATAAATCTTTATTTTGGAAATTATTTTTTGACAGTTCTAAGTCTAATGAAGGAGCAGGAGCAAGATGCGTGTTAATAAGTCCAGAGGGAGATAAAACTATGCTAACTTGCAGACTCGAATTTGATTGCACCAACAATACCATAGAATACGAGGCTTTAGTCCAAGGGTTATACAAAGCAATCGGATTAGACGTCAAATACCTTCAAGTTTTCAGAGATTCTGAAATTCTAATCAGACAAGTACGTAATACTATACATTGTTTATCAGGTCATTTAAAACATTACTAATCTTTAGTTCAAGATTTGATTGAACACTTTATAGCATTTAGTATTTTGTCAATTCCTAGACTCCAGAATGCTAGTGCAAACCTCTTAGTTAACGTAGCTTCCAAGCTCATTCCTTCAGAAGATTTTAGCCCTGATCGATTTTCAATTGAATTAATTTTTAGACCATCTATTCCTGATAACATTACCAATTGGAGGATTTTCAACTTCGATCTTGATATCATGAGTTTCCTCACATCTGAAGGATCCTACACCAATCAAATAATTGACGAAGACCAACATGATCGACAATTGCAACAAGATAGCACTAACAATGCCATACCTAAATCAGTAGTCAAGTTAGAAGACCTTTATGATCTGAAAGATCGGTTTAAAAGATCTACCAATTCAAAACTCCAAAGTTCAACTTTGAACTATGAATTAGTAAATCTAGGAACTGATACCAAACCACAGAATATCAATCTAGGCCTCGGCCTAGCTCCCACAGAAAAATTAGCATATATTCACCTCTTGAGACAATACAAAAGTGTCTTTGCTTGGAATTACGATGAACTCAAAACGTACGACACCTCCATCATCCAACATACTATTCCAATGATAGATGATGAAAAACCTGTCCAACAAAAGTTGAGAAAGATCCATCCTAATCTAGAAAACCAGATCAAATTTGAACTCAATAAGTTATTGAAAGCCAAAATAATTTTTCCGTTCGACATTTCAAATGGGTTTCCAATATGGTCTTTGTTAGAAAGAAAAATGGAGACATTAGAATCTGCATTGACTTTCAAAATCTTAACAAAGCTTGCCAAAAGGATAATTTTCCTTTGCCTCCCATGGAACAAATACTGTAGGCAGTCGCGGGGTCAGAATTAATGTCATTCTTGGATGGATTCTTAGGATATAATCAAGTGTTGGTACATCCCGATGATCAATTAAAACCACATTCAGAACTAAATGGGGCACATACGCAAATCAAAAGATGCCATTTGGTCTTATTAACGTTGGTGCAACATTTCAGAGAGCCATGGACATCGCATTCAAAGGTTTAGTTAATAAATCAGTGGTAATCTATTTGGATGATATAACTGTATATTCCAAGAAATGAAACAATCATCTTAGAGATTTAAAAAAAATCTTCCAACGTTGTCAAAGGTACAGAATTTAACTTAACCCGAAAAAAATCCTTTTTCGCATTAAGTGAAGGAAAACTTCTCGCATTCATAGTGTCAAAACCTGGAATTCACATTGATCCTGACAGAATCAAGGAGATTTCCACAATACCCCTACCTCATAACAAGAAAGCCATGCAATATTTTCTTGGCGAGATTAATTTGTAAAGATTTTGTTCTAGATTTTTCAAGAATCATGTCTCCTTTACAAGCAACGATTAAAAAGAACTCAAAATTTAAATGGGGCCAAGATAAACATGAGTCATTCAATCTGATCAAACAAGCAATTGTTAATGCTCCATCTTTAGCAACTACAAATTTTTCTGATCCTTTTATTTTATATACATTTGCCTCTGATAGATCATATGCTGTGATATTCACTCAAACAAATCAATTAAAGGTAGAAGCCCCAATTTCTTTTTTCAATTCCAATTTACAAGGGGTTGAGTTAAATTATTCAGATGTGGAGAAACAAGCTTATGCTGTTTTCAAAGCAATTAAATATTTCAAACCTTTTCTACTCAAAACACATACAAAAATCATAGTACTGTTTCTAGCGGTAAGAAATCTTCTAGTACAGAAGGATGTGGGTGAGAAAAGAGCCAATTGGGTTACTTCCTTACAGGAATATGATGTAGAAATCAAACCAGCAAGTATTGTAAAATGTAAAGGCTTTTGCAAAAAGCTGGCCGAAGCATCGCTTATGTCCGAATTCTATCTACAAAGATACAAATGTACGAGGTAAGCCTAAAAGATGTTGAGTCATTATACGCTGATATCATTTATTATCTAAAGAATGGATACGCTCCTTCAAACCTTGATCATACCAAGAAAAGAGCTCTAAGGTTGAAAGCCAAACAATATCAACTCGTGAACGATGTTCTTTTTAGAATAAATTATGATTTTGTTCTCCTTAGATGTCTTGAGAAATCTGAAGCTGAAAAAGTCTTGTAGGAACTCCACAATGGGCCAGCAGACGGACACTATGTTGGAGACGCTACTGCTCATAAAATCTTACGCGCAGGCTATTACTGGCCCACATTATTTAAGGACTCACATAATTACATGAGGAAATGTCAAGTCTGCCAAACCACTACTGGGAGACAAAAAAAACCATCCTTGCCACTACAAGTTGTTAACATTGAGCAGCCTTTCGATCAGTGGGGATTGGACGTAATAGGTGAGATCGTTCCTCACTCCTTTAAATAGCATAGATATATCCTTACAACAACAAATTACTTTACTAAATGGGTAGAAGTAGTTCCACTCAAGACGGCTAATGCTGAACATATCATCGAGTTTATAGATCAGTTCATAATCACCAGGTTTGGGTTGCCTTCTGCTTTAATGTTTGATAATGCATCATATTTTTCTGGTAATGCAATGACTGAATTTGCACTCAAAAGGGGTTTCAAGCTTAAATTCTCTGCCAATTATTACCCACAAGGGAATGGGTTAGCTGAATCTACAAATAAGAATTTAATCAGAATCATTAAGAAAACCATTGATCAAAATCACAAAAATGGCACAAGTCTTTAATATATGCTTTATGGTCAGATCGGATAATGCAGAAAGCCTCCATCAACACTTCTCCCTTTAATTTAGTTTATGGGAAAGAAGTTGTTCTTCCAACTCATTTAGCAATCCCCTCTTTGGCCTTAGTTCAATATATTGATGAAGCCCCAACTTCTTCCTTACAACTAAGGCAGCTGGGAATAATTAAGTTAGAAGAACAACGAGAATAGGCTAAAATAACTCATGCTTATCACCAAGCATTAGTGAAATCTTCTTTTGATTCAAACATGATATCTAGAAAATATTTTCAGATGGGAGATTTAGTTCTAAAATGGGACAAGGCTCATCAGGAAAAAGGGAAACATACAAAATTTCAAAGAATGTGGCTTGGCCCTTTTCAAATCGTAGAAGTCATAGGTTCGTCTACTTTTATGTTACAGGATTTGACAGGAAAAAGAGATTCTTTACCATTTAACGGACAAATCCTCAAAAAATATTTTCCATAAGAGATCATTTTTCTATTTTGTAGAGTAGTTGTTTTAGTTTTATAATAAAACCAATTGTAAATGGTTACATTAGGAATTCACGAAAAAGAGACAAATTCTCTTTTAGATTTTGTTTTTTCACTTGTATAAATAGAATTCTTTCAGAAAATTGATCATTATTATTAAAAGATACAGTTAAAGACTCTAGGCCTAGAAATGATACTAGTTTTGACTTTGTAAATTTTGATGAAAAGCAACCTTTAGTGGGAAATTGTTTTGTATCAGTCCAATGAAAGGTATCAATAATAAAACGAAGATTCTCTATAGAAAAGCTCTTTCTAAAAAACTCTACTATTATCGTCCAGAGCCATCTTAAGGAAACAATGACTTCCTCCCCACCTAGGAAACTACAATGTTCAGAGAATGATCCAAAGATACACTTTAACTTAAAGAGTAAGAGGTCTCATTACGAGCTGAATTATCATGATCATAGATATTATAGCTTGCTAACTTTGCCAATACTACACACCACAACAGGGCAATGACTTAAGATTGTTGCAATCAAATGACAACGGGTCTCATCACGAGCCAGCTTGTTCAGCAAAACCATAAATCAAGTGAATGACTGTGTCATAAATTGGCTATCAAACCAAGACATTGTTCTTTAAGGGTAAAAAAGAAAATGAAAGCAATAAGTGTGGATATGGATTTCTCTTTGAAAATTGTAAATTTCTCTAAGTAGGATACAGGATCATTGTTGGGTAACAGGTGACCCTGTTGAGGCTATAAACACATGCTGGCAACAGAGGCTCTACCTATGAAAAATGAGCATATTTAAAACTGATTTACAGAGAAGGCCTTGTTTTTATCTTTATAAACCAAGTAATGACTGATGTGGATACAAGGACTAGCTTGATGGAGTAAATAATCAAAGTTGAAAATAGAAGAAACAAAATATCATTGATAGGTAAAAGCATAATGTACTTTGTCTTTCTATAATAAAGTTTAATTTTTTGCAAAATTTTCTGTTTTGGAAGTTTAGAAAATTCAAAAGAAAAGCAGAGGTAACTGGATCTTCCAAGTGAATCACCAATTGTTGTGGTCAGCAACAACCCCTTTCTTATTTGGTGTTATTACTAATACTAAATAAGTGGGGAGCCTTAGTAAAAAATTTAAAAATTAATTAGTGCTTGAATTTCCTTTTTCAATAAAACTTACCATCATAAACTTATGAGAATACCCTTGACAAATCTAAAAAAGCTTAAGTTTTATGATAAAGTAGAATTATTCCTTAGGAAATATCGCATCGCAAAGAGATAATGGATACCTCCTTACAAGCAGAAGTCTAATATTACGAGATCGCGATGCGAAACTACACATTAAGAAAAAATTTATCACATCACATGTCTAAAAAATTACTTACGCTGAAAAACTTTAAACTGCTGATATGCGATGGCGCATATTGCAAATTGCATTTCGCAGAAAACAGATTAATGAATGACATATATTGTGCTCCAGCGATTTGCGATATAGCGATATTGCGATATTGCGATATAGCAATCTTGCGATGTTGCGATTTGTGATATTGCAATATTGCGATATAGCAATATTGTGATGTTGCGATTTGCGATATTGCGATATAGCAACCTTGCGATGTTTCAATTCTGTAATGTTTCGATATGCGATATTGCAAAGAAAATTGCAAAATCGCTTCATCGCAAATCTTTCGAGCTCATTGTTCAAAAAAGTATTTTCCATAAACCGAGACCTGGTTATGCACTTTAATGCTAATTAATGAGTTAGTTTCCAGTCATTAATGGAATATGGTTTTGTGCTTATCGAAAAGCCAGTTCACGTAAGGTGGTATATTTTATATGTCTTTGGCATTTAAAACTTTCCCATCACCTTTCCTTATCATTATTCTCACTTCACATTGCAGGAACGGAGAACAGAGAAATATACAAAGAAGTACGCAGGATATCATGGGAAAGAAAGGCAAAGCCCCGAGCTCTGAAGAGAAAGAAATGACGCCCCTATATATAGACACTACCTGTAACAGAGACGCTGGTATTACTACTTGGGAAGGCATGTATAGTCTACTTGAGGAAGAGAATCCTAAAGTGATGGAGGTTGTGGCTAGTGCTGGCCCACATGGTTCTTCTGAGGCATCAGTTGTAGATTTAGCTTGTTCGTTTTTGCACCAGATAGCGGCGAGGCCCAAGATTCTCCCATACACAGACATGGTTAAATGAGTACTGGACAACGCTGACATAAAAAACAGACAATTTAAAACTCAAGGTCAAGAGCTTATGGAATCATTATTTTCACAAAATTTGAGCTTTATATCTGCTAAAAGAAAACGTGCAAAAGGCGAAAAACACACCAAAGAAGCCCGGATCAAGAAACAGAGGCAATTTCCGATGCGTGATTAGCGTTAAAACGCACCAAAGAAGCCCGGATCAAGAAACGGAGGCAATTTCTGATGTGTGATTAGCGCTAGGCGTTGCTAGGCAAAACTTCTTGAAAGGGAAAACCTCTAATTGCTCAATCACCTGTAAGTCCAGAAATTTGTAAGAAAGAAACGCTAGAGGTAAAAAAATAAAACTTGAATCCTAAAACTAGTGGTATTTGTCAAAAGAACATCTTCAAAATGGTATGTATATATGCATAGCAACTGCAGATAGGCTGGAGACAGAAAGCTCAAGAAAAGGCAGAATCAATCAAAAGATTAACTAAGTTGAATTGGCATTCTTACTGGGCGTATTTGGTAAAGCCGCACAGCCAGTGTATGACTGTCAAATGCATCATCAATTCTGCCGAGAAGATGGCACCAGCTCTCGCTGATTCTGTTTTTGCAGGACAGTTAAAGTCTGAAGTCGATTAGCCGAGTCTTCTAAACAAAATGTTGAACGCTTGTGATTTTAAGGATCAGATACAGAAATAGTTAGTTGTTAGTTTTAGATTCAATATTAGTATTAATTTTGCTTTATTTTTTGCCTGAAATGAGGATGGTCATTTAAACCGTATCCTGCATTTTTGTAATAAGTTATTTTTAGATTTAGTTATTAGTATTTAAACCGTTCTCATGCATTTAGAGAAGGGTCCTGAAATTTGTCAAAAGCTTATCCCCAGAACATGCACTTTTGTACCATCTGAGGAGGTTTTGATGAATGAATGGAACATGATTTATTGATATCGGTATTTAATATCTGCTACTGATGTTGCACTTCTGTACTCTTAGTGGATGTTGGATTAAGAAGAGATAAATCATTATTTCTTGAAGCTCATGAGTAGAACTAGTTATAAATGGTACTTCTATCTCTTAACTATTTCTGCCTTTGTGTTAAAAGTGATATTCATGTTCAACTATTTATATATTGATGTGTGAATGTCTAAGTTATCATTTGGCACTTTTTTACAGTGATAGCTATTTATTTATGCTTAATGTATGAGTAGCTTATTATGCGATATGCCTTTCACAATTGTTTCGTCTAACTTTTTATACGAAGTGGTTTATCTGTATTGAATTCTTTTCTCATAACAGTTGAATGATCTTTATTATCGATTGTTATTTAAAATCATTTTAGATCACATAACAGAAGAATTACACCCCGGGTTAGTGTAGACTTAGATATTTCTCCTTATTAGAATACAATTTGCATGTTATTAGGTTAGAGTTAGAATTAGAGCATCTCACTTAGGAACTTTTAGAAAGGAAATGTCAATTCTTCACACACACACACATGAATTGGGAAACTGGTCCCATATCCCCAGTTAGACCCACTATACCAAACGGAAAAGGAGATGCTAACCAAGGTCCGGACCGGGTGGGTATCCCCCTTGTTGTAGACTCAATTTTCGGTGCTTCAACATATTTGGCGCTAGAAGGAGGGCATCGAACTGTGAATGGCAAATAAGTCTAAATCTAAATACCATTATGAGAGTAAATCGCCCTCACCATCTCCCCCGACTTCTCCATCGCATTTAGAATCTTTAATTCTAGAGCCAGAAGTCGCAAGAGCAACAACCGCTGCTACAAACCCTGACATTTTAGAGAAATCTACTATTGAACCTCCTGAAGTTGAATCTTTGATTCACAAACTTCAACGATTTTCTGTATCTCCTCAAAGATCTGATAATTCTCAAGGTAGCATGACTTTGCAATATGACGCTCCTCATCCTCTTACCAGATTAAAGAGTGAAAAATTTGGCGTTCAGCCAACCGAGTTACCTCTACCTATAAGGAAGAGAGCAAGGAAATATCCTAAAGGGTCTGATAGCGAGACTCTTTCATCATCATCATCCATCTCAACCTCTCCATCGCGAAGTCAACCATCCACTCCACTTCAGATCATTTTCCATCAGTCCACCGGTACTCCCACATCTCCTCCTCAATCATCTGGAGTCGTAATATCCTCATCTTCTCAACCACAAGGATCATTTTCTGCACTTCCTCTGTTAATAGATCAACGATGGCCCAATCTCCATGGAATAACGCAGGGGCAGTCTTAATGCCTACACCCTTGAGTCAGCTACCAGCCCATCCTAAAAAATGGCTACCTAAGTTTAATCCTGAGGCAGGCATGCTAGCAGAAGAACATATAAATAACTTTATGCTATCCATAAATCTCAATGGGGTTACCAACGAAGACATTATTGTTCGACTTTTTCCTTATACTCTGCAAGGAGCAACTGGATCATGGTATTTTTCATTACCATCTGGATCTATTACTAGTTGGAATATCTTCCAAGAACAATTCCTTATTAAGTTTGGTGATGATAAGTCTATGACGACACTGATCAATGACTTGTCTAACCTTAGGTCCGAGTTAAAGGAACCTATCAAAGATTTTAATTCATGTTTCAATAAACTGTTAAACAAAATCCCTACTACTTCCAAGCCCAACGAAGAAGTGCAAAGTGAGTGGTACATCACCGCTTTACCATCAAACATAGCAATCTTTGTTGATAGGGCTAACAAAACAACTTTACCTGAAAATATGAAAGAAGTAATAGTAGTAGAGAAATGTATTATAGCCCTAGAAAGGAAAAACGCGATAGAAGAACGAAAATCCATGAAGGTTTATTTCAAGGATGTTGTAGATTTGATCCAAAAGATATTATGATATTAGAAATAACCCAAGAATAACAAGATAGAAATAGATAGAAATGATTTTTTATTATCAAACCCTTAAGGTAGGGCAACACCATACATTCACTCCTTAAGGAAGGAGAACACTCCACAAGTCATATGCCTGTTCATATAATAATTCTTGACTACCTTCCAAGTGGAGTCTCTAGCCTCTATATAGGCCTCATACATACAATACCATGGGTCACTACCATGGTTCCCTCATACCATCAACTAATACCATGGGCCCATTACATTATTATTAACTACTTGTGGTCCCTTACATGACATGGGTTAACCACCTTATTTATTACTATGGCCCATCCCATTATTACATTATTACCTTGGGTACCTCCCTTGGTACCCCATATTATCCCCCCAGGTATATAACATTCCACCCCCCTAAGCATGTTTCGTCCCCGAAACATGGGAAGAACATAAATAATAAGATCTACTCAAAAGAGTAGTCCATTGATACCATGCACGTGCATCTAGCCATCCAAGGGAAAGGTGAACCGTCGATCTCGCTGGTGCTTCGCTCGCTTGAGATGGAAGTTGACCGTGGCAGCTCTTCTGTGTTGATGTGTAGTGGGTGGATCTTCTCTCCTCGCTATCCGTCATGTGACTACTTGGTTTCCATCTTGATGGTTGTCATGCGAGGTGATGTGGGTGATGATATGTTGAAGTTTTAACCCACGATGTCTTTTTCTTTAATTCACCCTGCTATGGTGCCTGTTGTGGTGTCTTCTTTTCCAATATGACTTCAACCACTGAACCCTCATCAGATGTGTCAGCACCTGTTACATTTTCTGCTTCCGCCTCTGTTTGTGTTTGATTGTCGATCATCACTGGCTCATCATCAGATGTGTAAGTGTCATTAGAGATTTGTGCTTCTGCCTCCATAGTCTCTGCTTGGGTCTTAATGGAAATGTCATGCACTATAATTTTCTTCTTTTTATACCAGAGCTTCAGGAATTTCTTCTGCACATTAATATTAATAGTACCCACGGATTCCATCCAAGGATATCCCAAAACAACATCCATATTATCCATCTCTGAAGTATAAAAATCACCATGCAACACATAGTTATCCATAGAAATCTTCAAATCCTTATACACTTGAACATCCTCATCCTCCACCTATGTGTTTTTAATGTTTTTGGCAGGAACTTGCAATTTTTTTGCCAAATTAACATGGATGAAATTATGCTTGCAACTAGGATTTATAGAAACAATGATCTTCTCTTTCTGAATCAATCCATGAACCTGCAATAAGGATATACCAGTAGGAAATAACCCCACATGTTTCCCCTTATCTTGTTTTCTAGTCTGAGACCATTTGTCCATAAGGAGTTTTTCCATTTCTTCATTTGAGATTTTGGTCAAGGCTATATTTCCCAATGAGTTCCACCATATGGCGGCCTCTTCTTGCAAAAAAAGTGGTACCATAAACTTCCATGTCTCCTCAAATATTTCCTTTAGGTTTTGTATGAATTCTTCAATAGTAGGGCTATCATCTTTTCCAGCAAAAGTTTCCATGAAGAGGGTTTGAAAAAAAAATTCACTTACTTGGCGAAAAATTGAAATGGCCACAATTCCTTCAATATTGCTCAGAATCTCTATTATAACCTGTTTTTAGAAATGGAACAATCATTCTGCATCTACCCATGTCGTAGAAATCTTAATCCAGGCACTTGAAATTTCAGATCTGTGCTGCTACTCTCCCGCCATCACCAAAATTTCTGCAAAAAGAGCTGATTTTAAATCAGCGATATATCCCTCATCCGGACTCCGATTCGACTGATTTTTTTTTTTGAAATTGGGTATTTTTTCCCAAAGAATCCAGATCTGTAGTTAGATTTTGTAGATCTTGTACCCAGACATCTAGATCTGCGCCGCAAAATCGCTGCCCTGAAAATTGTCTGCAACCCGACTGATTTTTAGATCAGTGATATCTCCTTCATCCGGACTATGATTCAACTGATTTTTTTTTGAATTCGACTATTTTTTCACAAAGAATCTAGATCTGTAATTATATTTTACAGATCTTGCACCAAAATGTACAGATCTGACCTGCAAAGTCGCCGCCCCCGAAACCCTCCAAAAAATAAAAAAAAATCTCCACTTTTGTGCCCAAGAAAGTGCTCTGATACCAATTGTTGTAGATCTGATCCAAAAGATATTATGATAATAGAAATAACCCAAGAATAACAAGATAGAAATAGATTGAAATGATTTTTTATTATCAAACCCTTAAGGTAGGGCAACACCATACATTCACTCCTTAAGGAAGGAGAACACGCCACAAGCCATATGCCTGTTCATACAATAATTCTTGACTACCTTCCAAGTGGAGTCTCTAGCCTCTATATAGGCCTCATACATACAATACCATGGGTCATTACCATGGTTCCCTCATACCATCAACTAATACCATGGGCCCATTACATTATTATTAACTACTTGTGGTCCCTTACATGACATGGGTTAACCACCTTATTTATTACTATGGCCCATCCCATTATTACATTATTACCTTGGGTACCTCCCTTGGTACCCCATATTATCCCCCCTAGGTATATAACAAAGGAAGATACCAAGAAAAAACAATCGAAAGATCCATTCGATTTAGAAGGATTACAAAAAGTTTTGAAGACCATGTCTAACGAGATGGTCAACATTAAGAAACAAGTGGCAGAAACTTCTTCTAAAAAGTCGTACAGACCTTTTAAAAGAAACCCTTCGACCGATTCCAAACCCCCTAACACTATTACAAGTGTTGAATCCAAAGAAGAAGAAGAGGAAATCGCTACTAAGGAACATACCGATGAAGAAGAAGTTGTAGAGTTACAAGGTATGTGGAATTTCATCCTCCCAAATGAAGAGGATGAAGAGGCATCCCTAGTTAGTACTCACAGTAGAAATCAACTTGATCCTCCTCAACCTACACCTAATCCAAAGAGCGCAAGCTCGATGACTAAGGATAAAGTCGCAACCAAGAAAACGACACTTAAAGTGACTCAAACCAGCCCAATCCAAACAGACCCATCAACTCCATCTAAAACGATGATCGTTTTGGATTAAATGGAGTGTAATATCATAGAAGACATGAAAAATACTACGGCTAATATCACTTTTTATGAATTGAGCAAGTTAAAACACCAACAAAAGATACTTTTGAAATAATTACATGCTGTACCAGTTGCACCTTTGCTCGCCGCTATAATCTCTCAAGCTTCCCATGACATGGGAAGACCTCTAACTAATGTGATTAATAAAGTTGATCCAAACGATATCGCCTTAATTGGAGGAAGATCGAGATCTCATACTCCCCCATTTCTTCTTACTTATGAAAATTTCAATAAAAATTTGCATAATTGCTTAGTGGATTCTGGAGCTTCATCGAATATTTTACCAAAGTCAATATGTGAAAAATTGAACGTTCAACCACAAAAACCCATTGTGCGCATAGTTCAATTAGATCGATTTCAAGTCGAAGTGATTGGCGAATTAAATCAGGTTACCATAAGGCTGTCATCCAACCCAAATGTATGTCAAGTTATCGACATTTTAGTTGCTGATATTCCAGAATTTTATGGCTTAATTCTTAGCAAAGATTGGTCAGATAAACTTCATGGATACATTGCAACTCAATGGTGACACGCGTGGCTCCCTTACAATGGTAAGCCAAATCAAATAAAATTTGAGTGGGAAAGACATCACAAATACATAGTAACAGAACTGGAGGGAGAAAATGAACCAGTAGCATACAACAATAAAATTATTGGCAACTACTCAGTAGATTCTTTCCTAGGAAATTTTAATGCTCATACTTCACCTTACTTAGAACATTCTGTTTTATCTCAAGTAGAAAATTTCTCTCAAACAGATAGTTCTAAATGTATTAATTTTATAGATAGTCCTATAAATAAATCTTTATTTTGGAAATTATTTTTTGATGGTTCTAAGTCTAACAAAGGAGCAGGAGCAGGATGCATGTTAATAAGTCTAGAGGGAGATAAAACTATGCTAACTTGCAGACTCGAATTTGATTGCACCAAAAATATCGCAGAATACGAGGCTTTAGTCCAAGGGTTATACAAAGCAATCAGATTAGACGTCAAATACCTTCAAGTTTTCGGAGATTCTGAAATTGTAATCAGACAGGTACGTAATACTATACATTGTTTATCAGGTCATTTAAAACATTACCAATATTTAGTTCAATATATGGCTAAACACTTTATAGCATTTAATATTTCATCAATTCCCAGACTCCAGAATACTAGTGCAGACCTCTTAGCTAACGTAGCTTCCAAGCTCATTCCTTCAGAATATTTTATCCCTGATCGATTTTCAATTGAAATAATTTTTAGACCATCTATTCCTGATAACATTACCAATTGGAGGATTTTCAACGATGATCCTGATATCGTGAGTTTCCTCACATCTAAAGGATCCTACGCCAATCAAATAATTGACGAAGACCAAGATGACCGACAATTGCAACAAGATAGCACTAACAATGCCATACCTAAATCAGTAGTCAAGTTAGAAGACCTTTATGATTTGAAAGATCGGTTTAAAAGATCTACCAATTCAAAACTCCAAAGTTCAACTTTGACCTATGAATTAGTAAATCTAGGAATTGATACCAAACCACAGAATATCAATCTAGGCCTCGGCCTAGCTCCTACAGAAAAATTAGCGTATATTTGTCTCTTGAGACAATACAAAAGTGTCTTTGCTTGGAATTATGATGAACTCAAAACATATGACACCTCCATCATCCAACATACTATTTCAATGATAGACGATGAAAAACCTGTCCAATAAAAGTTTAGAAAAATCCATCCCAATCTAAAAAACGAGATCAAATCTGAGCTCAATAAGTCATTGAAAGCCAAAATAATTTTTCCCGTTCGACATTCCAAATGGGTTTCCAATATGGTCCCTGTTAGAAAGAAAAACCGAGACATTAGAATCTGCATTGACTTTCGAAATCTTAACAAAGCTTGCCAAAAGGATAATTTTCCTTTGCTTCCCATGGAACAAATACTGCAGGCAGTCGCGGGGTCAGAATTAATGTCATTCTTAGATGGATTCTTAGGATATAATCAAGTTTTGGTACATCCCGATGATCAATTAAAAACCACATTCAGAACTAAATGGGGCACATACGCATATCAAAAAATGCCATTTGGTCTGATTAACGTTGGTGCCACATTTCAGAGAGCCATGGACATTGCATTCAAGGGGTTAGTTAATAAATCAGTGGTAATCTATTTGGATGATATAACTGTATATTCCAAGAAACGAAACAACCATCTTAGAGATTTAAAACAAATCTTCCAACGTTGTCAAAGGTACAAAATTTCACTTAACCCAAAAAAATCCTTTTGCGCATTAAGTGAAGGAAAACTTCTCGGATTCATAGTGTCAAAATCTGGAATTCACATTGATCCTGATAGAATCAAGGAGATTTCCGCAATACCCCTACCTCACAATAAGAAAGCCCTGCAATCTTTTCTTTTCCAGATTAACTTTGTAAAGAGATTTGTTCCAGATTTTTCAAGAATCGTGTCTCCTTTACAAGCAATGATTAAAAAGAACTCAAACTTTAAATGGGGCCAAGATGAACATGAGGCATTCAATCTGATCAAACAAGCAATTGTTATTGCTCCATCTTTAGCAACTCCAAATTTTTACGATCCTTTTATTTTATATACATTTGCCTCTGATAGATCATATGCTGCGATACTCACTCAAACAAATCAATTAAAGGCAAAAGCCCCAATTTCTTTTTTCAGTTCCAATTTACAAGGGGTTAAGTTAAATTATTCAGATGTGGAGAAACAAGCTTATGTTGTTTTCAATGCAATTAAATATTTCAGACCCTTTTTACTCAAAACACATACAAAAATCATAGTACCATTTCTAGCGGTAAGAAATCTTCTAGTACAGAAGGATGTGGGTGAAAAAAGAGCCAATTGGGTTACTGCCTTACAGGAATATGATGTAGAAATCAAACCAGCAAGTATTGTAAAAGGTCAAACCTTTTGCAAAATGCTGGCCGGAGCATCGCTTATGTCTAAAATTCCATCTGCAGAGATACAAATTTACAAGGTAAGCCTAGACGATGTTGAGTCAATATACGATGATATCATTTATTATCTAAAGAATGGATATGCTCCTTCAAACCTCCATCATACCAAGATAAGAGCTCTAAGGTTGAAAGCCAAACAATATCAGCTCGTGAGCGATGTTCTTTTCAGAATAAATTATGATTCTGTTCTCCTTAGATGTCTTGAGAAATCTGAAGCTGAAAAAGTCTTGCAGGAACTCCATGATGGGCCAGCAAGTGGATACTATGTTGGAGACGCTACTTCTCATAAAATCTTACGCGCAGGCTATTACTGGCCCACATTATTTAAAGACTCACATAATTACATGAGGATATGTCAAGTCTGTCAAACCACTGCTGGGAGACAAAAGAAACCATCCTTGCCACTACAAGCAGTTAACATTGAGCAGCCTTTTGATCAGTGGGGATTGGACGTAATATGTGAGATTGTTCCTCACTCCTCTAAACATCATAGATATATCCTTACAGCAACAGATTACTTTACTAAATGGGTAGAAGTAGTTCCACTCAAGATGGCTAATGCTGAACATATCATTGAGTTTATAGATCAGTTCATAATCACCAGGTTTGGGTTGCCTTATGCTTCAATGTTTGATAATGCATCATATTTTTTTGGTAATGCAATGATTGAATTTGCACTCAAAAGGGGTTTCAAGCTTAAATACTCTGCCAATTATTACCCACAAGGGAATGGGTTAGCTGAATCTACAAATAAGAATTTAATCAGAATCATTAAGTGAACCATTGATCAAAATCACAAAAATTGTCACAAGTCTTTAATATATGCTTTATGGGCAGATCGGATAACGCAGAAAGCCTCCATCGACACTTCTCCCTTTAATTTAGTTTATGGGAAAGAGGTGGTTCTTCCAACTCATTTAGCAATCCCCTCTTTGGCCTTAGTTCAATATATTGATGAAGCCCCAACTTCTTCCTTACAACTAAGGCAGCTGGGAATAATTATGTTAGAAGAACAATGAGAACAGGCTAAAATAACTCATGCTCATCACCAAGCATTAGTGAAAGCTTCTTTTGATTCAAACATGATATCTAGAAAAGATTTTCAGATCGGAGATTTAGTTCTAAAATGGGACAAGGCTCATCAGGAAAAAGGGAAACATACAAAATTTCAAAGAATGTGGTTTGGCCCTTTTCAAATCGTAGAAGTCATAGGTCCATCTACTTTTATGTTACAATATTTGATAAGAAAAAGAGATTCTTTACCTATTAACGGATAGATCCTCAAAAAATATTTTCCATAGGAGATCATTCTTCTATTTTGTAGAGTAGTTGTTTTAGTTTCATAATAAAACCAGTTGTAAATGATTACATTAGGAATTCATGAAAAAGACACAAAATTCTCTTTTAGATTTTGTTTTTTCACTTGTATAAATAGAATTATTTTAGAAAATTTATCATTATTATTGAAAGATACAGTTAAAGGCTCTAGGCCTAGAAATGATACTAGTTTCGACTTTGTAAATTTTAATGAAAAGCAACCTTTAGTGGGAAATTGTTTTGTATCAGTCCAATGAAAGGTATCAATAATAAAATGAAGATTCTCTATAGAAAAGCTCTTTCCAAAAAACTCTACTATTTTTGTCCAGAGCCATCTTAAGGAAACAATGACTTCCTCCCCACCTAGGAAACTACAATGTTCAGAGAATGATGCAAAGGTACACTTTAACTTAAAGAGTAAGAGGTCTCATCACAAGCTGACTTATCATGATCATAGATATTATAGCTTGTTGACTTTGCCAATACTACACACCACAACAGGACAATGACTTAAGATTGTTGCAATCAAAAGACAAGGGGTCTCATCATGAGCCAACTTGTTCAGCAAAGCCATAAATCAAGTGAATGACTGTGTCAAAAATTGGCTATCAAACCAAGACATTGTTCTTTAAGGGTAAAAAGGAAAATGAAAGCAATAAGTGTGGATATGGATTTCTCTTTGAAAGTTGTAAATTTCTCTAAGTAGGATACAGGATCATTGTTGGGTAACAGGTAACCCTGTCGAGGCTATAAACACCTGCTGGCAGCAGAAGCTCTACCTACGACAAATGAGCATATTTAAAACTGATTTACAGAGAAGGCTTTGTTTTTATCTTTATAAAAAAAGTAATGACTGATGTAGATACAAGGACTAGCTTGAGGGAGTAAATAATCAAAGTTGAAAATAGAAGAAACAAAATATCATTGATAGGTAAAAGCATAATGTACTTTGTCTTTCTATAGTAAAGTTTAATTTTTTGGAAATTTTTTTGTTTTGGAAGTTTAGAAAATTCAAAAGAAAAGCAGAGATAACTGGTTCTTCCAAGTGAATCCCCAATTGTTGTGGCCAGCAACAATCCCCCTTCTTATTTGGTGTTATTACTAATACTAAATAAGTGGGGAGCCTTAGTCAAAAATTTAAAAATTAATTAGTGCTTGAATTTCCTTTTTCAATAAAGCTTACCATCATAGACTTATGAGAATATGCTTGAAAAATCTAAAAAAGCTTAAGTTTTATGATAAAGTAGAATTATTCCTTAGGAAATATCGCATCGTAAAAAGATAATGGATACCTCCTTACAAGCAGAAGTCTAAGATTGCAAGATCGCGATGTGAAACTACACATTAAGAAAACATTTATCGCATCGCATGTCTAAAAAATTACTTATGCTGAAAAACTTTAAACTGCCGATATGTGATGGTGCATATTGCAAATCGCATTTCACAGAAAATAGATTAACGAATGACATATATTGTGCTCCAGCAATTTGCAATATAGCGATATTGCGATATTGCAATCTTGCGATGTTGCGATGTTGCGATTTGCGATATTGTGATATCGGGATATAGCAATCTTGCGATTTGCGATATTGCAATATAGCAACCTTGTGATGTTGCGATCTGCAATATTGCGAAGCAAATCGCAAAATCTCTTCATCGCAAATCTTTCGGGCTCGTTGTTCAAAAAATTATTTTCCATAAACCAAGACTTGGTTATGCGCCTTAATGCTAATTAATGAGTTAGTTGCCAGTCATTAATGGAATATGGTTTTGTGCTTATTGAAAAGCCAGTTCACGTAAGGTGGTATTTTATATGTCTTCGGCATTTAAAACTTTCCTGTCACCTTTCCTTATCATTATTCTCACTTCACTTGTAAATTGCAGGAACGGAGAACAGATAAATATACAAAGCAGCTCGCAGGATATCATGGGAAAGAAAGGCAACGCCCTAAGCTCTGAAGAGAAAGAAATGATGCCCCTATATACAGACACTACCTGTAACAGGGATGCTAGTATTACTACTTGGGAAGGCATGTATAGTCTACTTGAGGAAGAGAATCCTAAAGTGATGGAGGTTGTGGCTACTGCTGGCCCACATGTTTCTTCTGAGGCATCAATTGCAGATTTAGCTTGTTCATTTTTGCACTGGATAGCGGCGAGGCCCAAGATTCTCCCATACACATACATGGTTAAATGGGTACTGGACAACGCTGACATAAAGAACAGAGAATTTAAAACTCAGGGTCAAGAGCTTATGGAATCATTATTTTCACAAAATTTGAGCTTTATATCCACTAAAAAAAAACACACAAAAGGCGAAAAACGCACCAAAGAAGCCCGAATCAAGATATAGAGGTAGTTTTCGATGCGCGATTAGTGCCTAGCACTAATCGCGCATCGGTGGGCAAAACTTCTTGAAAGGGAAACCCTTTAATTGCTCAGTCACCTGTAAGCCCAAAAATTTGTAAGAAAGCAATGCTAGAGGTAAAAAAATAAAACTTGAATCCTAAGACTAGTGGTATTTGTCAAAAAAATATCTTGAAAATGGTATGTATATATGCACAGCAACTGCAGACAGGCTGGAGACAGAAATCTCAAGAAAAGGCAGAATCAATCAAAATATTAACTAAGTTGAATTGGGATTCTTACTGGGCATATTTGGTAAAGCTACACATCCAGTGTATGACTCTCAAATGCATCATCAATTCTGCCGAGAAGATGGCGCCATCTCTCGCTGATTCCATTTTTGCAGGACAGTTAAAGTCTGAAGTCGATCAGCCGAGTCTTCTCAAGCAAACGCTGAATGTTTGCAATTTTAAGGATCAGATACAAAAATAGTTAGTTGTTAGTTTTAGATTCAATATTAGTATTAATTTTTCTTTATTTTTTGCCTGGAATGTGGACGATCATTTAAACTGTATCCTACATTTTTGTAATAAGTTATTTTTAGATTTAGTTATATAGTATTTAAACTGTTCTCATGCATTTAGAGAAGGGTCCTGAAATTTGTCAAAAGCTTATCCCGAGAACATGCATTTTTGTACCCTTTGAGGAGGTTTTGATGAATGAATGGAACAGGATTTATTGATATCTGTATTTAATATTTGCTACAGATGTTGCACTTATATACTCTTAATGGATGTTGGATTAAGAAGAGATAAATCATTATCGCTTCAAGCTCATGAGTAGAACTAGTTATAAATGGTACTTCTATCTCTTAACTATTTCTGCCTTTGTGTTAACAGTGATATTCATGTTCAGCTATTTATATATTGATGCATGAATGTCTAAGTTATCATTTGGCACTTTTGTACGATGATAGATATTTATTTATGCTTAATGTATGAGTAGTTTATTATGCAATATGCCTTTCACAATTGTTTCGTCTAAATTTATATATGAAGTGGTTTATCTGTATTGAATTCTTTTCTTATAACAGTTGAATGATATTTATTATCGATTGTTATCTGAAATCATTTTAGATCGCATAACAAAAGCATTACACCCCGGGTTAGTGTAGACTTAGATATTTCTGCTTATTAGAATACAATTTGCATATTATTAGATTAGAGTTAGAATTAGAGCATCTCACTTACTAACTTTTAGAGAGGAAATATCAATTCTTCACACACACACACATGAATTGGGAAACTGGTCCCATATCCCCAGTCAGACCCACTATACCAAACAGAAAATGAGCTGCTAACCAAGGTCCAGACCGGGTGGGTATCCCCCTTGTTGTAGACCCAATTTTCGGAGCTTCAACAAGTTCCAAGAAAAGGCATCTAAGTGCTCTCTCATCAACTTGCACAATTTCTCTTCCTGGTTGGCTGAGAGAAGGTGGGTAATATTCAGGGTTCTCTATGGGCCAAATTATACAACTTTCACATGGGCAAGACTTGGGTCAACTGAGCATAATTCAATCCAAATACTACTCTCACATTCTTTCACTAGCTCATCAAGAGGCATGGTATTGGGGGGTTGGTTCTAAAGGATCTGATTAATGAGGTCATCTTCATCATGTTTCCCCCATCCTATAACATCATTTAGGGTACACATTGGGTAGGATGTTGTATGATACACTTCATCTTCCTCCTCCTATTCTATCCACAAGGGTAATTCATGCTCAATGGATGGTTGATCAGGATGTTACAATACCAATTGTTTAGAGAAATGTCCATTCTTAATTGTCATGTTCCCAGCCCTGCAACTAATGTAAGCATAAATAGTGGCTAACCATGGCATTCCCAATATGAGAGGATAGCCATTGAACTTTGTTTTGGGGTGGAGAACCAAGAATTCAATAGGATACTCCCAAGAGTCGACGGAGACCATGACATCCTCAACAACTCCCTTGGGAGTTACTGTAGACCTATCTGCAAGTTGTAGCACTGTAGTGGTCTTCCTCAACACTCCTTAGAGGTTTATCTTTAGTGTGGTGTCTTTAGTCATCACATTGATGGCAACCCCAAGATAAATTAGGGTATGAGGGACAATGATGTCATCAATGTGCACATCTACTACTGGACACCCAGGGTCTAAATATTTTGGACAAATCACTTTCCCCAACATCAAATCAGATAATTGACCAATAAAATTGATGGAGGGGGTGTCTCTTATTGGACATTGGATAAACCAATGCTCCTTGTGTGTTTCATGACATGGACTAACTGCTTCTCATGAATCCTTAGCTCCGATGATGCAATCATTTACTAACGCCTATGGGTTTTTGCCTAACAAAAATCGTGATTCCCAAAAAATGGTATTAGAGCATAGGTCATGAGTTCAATACAGACCTGACTCATGTTGGGGGGGGGGGAGATTTTTGGACATTGGATAAACCAACACTCCCTATGTGTTTTACAACATGGACTAACTGTCTCTTGTGGATCCTTATCTCTGGAAATTCGATCGTTGACTAATGCCTACGGGTTTTGGTCTAACGAAAATCATGATTCCCAACATATCTTTTTCTTCTCCTGGGGTGTTTGAAACATTTCTCCTTGAGAAGCTTATTATAGATGGGAACATCCTTAATAGTCCAGAGAAGGGGTATTTTAACACACAGATTCTTCAATTCTCCCAGAAGTTAAATCCCTTCTGGGGTTGTTACACAACATTTTGTCGTTGCCCCTATGCTCCCCGTTTGTTGATCCTAGAGGACCTCTATAGTGAACCCTACATGCTTTCTCTTCATGAAGAAACTCCCATTGTGTCCCTCTTCATGAGAAAAACAAATCCCTTTTGCACCATTTCCCCAAAATCTTATGTTTTTCCCAGTTTACAAGACCGATGCTAATGACCCTTGTCCTCCTCGTGCTGATATGCAGGTATTAACACTGTACCTAGCACCGACTGGAGTGATTGAGCTTTGTTCTAGTCACGTCAATCCTCTTATGGAAAGTTTTCTAAATAAGGAGCCAAAGCTTCCAGCTCTAGAAGCTTCGTAACAGAAGTCTGGTAAATGGTTTGGCTGGATGGAGTCAAGGATGTCAATTTGGGCTCCTTTCCCCTATGAGGATGGAACTACCTCAAGAGATAAGACCTTCTCCCATGAGAAGAGGAACCATCTCCCATCCATTCATGTTATATAAACATCCATTTTTCCCAAGCACAAGCTAGTGTTGAAGTGTTAATGTTGGTGTGTTAGTGCTAATTAATTTTGGAGTAAACAACAAGCTATTCATAGTTGTAGCTCTCTAGTTGTGTGAAGGAGAAGTGTGAATTTGGTTTAGTGTGAAGCCTAAAGGGAGGAGTCTTAAAACTATCATTGTTGAGGCCATCATGGAATGCTAATGGAAGTGTTTGGGAACCTGGTTTTGTCGAACGAGAACAACAATGTCAAGAAAATGGTTGTAATCTCTTCTTGATTTAATGTATATGCAACTATCAATTGATTTCCTACATAATATGTCATCTCACATGTTTATGGCTTAATGATTCTTGACTTGTTAAGTAGGTTGAATTACAATTTGTCTATTATTATGGTTGGTGTTTGTTGTTGTTTACTTGTTTCAGGTGTTCGAAGAAGGAAACGAGAGATAGGTGGAGCGAGCAAGCAAGGTCATCATCAAACAAGATAAGTGTACTAAGAGGTAGGCCCTCTTAATTGGTTCTAACCTAAGGAAATCTTCCATAGAATGTATCGGTTATGGCTAGACCCATTATCGAGCTAGAGGAATTGTTTGTATCCGCACTCATAATTTTACTTCACCACAAATTCGCGACCATATTGGGGAGCCAATCCTTCTGTTTGTTTGCTTGGAATTTGTTAGGTCCCCATAATACTAGTGATTACCCCATTACTATTGTAGTTGTATCCCTTATTAATATTGTTGTGCCCTTATTATCCCCATATTTTTATTACTGTGCCCCATAGAATCCCTCTATTGTTATTTTTGTGGCTTTATATTATTATTGGTAGGTCGGCTGGGTTATATTATGACTCCTTAGACTCCTATATAGAAAGGAGGTTTTTTCATTTGAATCATCCAAGAATTGTTCATTTGTGTAATGTAGAGGAGGTTTCCCCCTCGAAGAGGCTGAATTCTAAGCCGTTGATCTCTCTTTTCTATCTTTTTGTGAGCTGGTTTCATAACATTTGATATCAAAGCTTTGGATTCTAGGGTTTTTCTGCTCCAAATAGGTCATCGTGGAATTTTCGCTATAATTTTGTTTTTGTGACGTTTCAGAAGTGAAAAAAAAACCCATTTGAGACGAAATCGCACTGAACCTCAGATCCGAATTTCAGATCTTTTTGCACTATATTTGTGGAGATATGATTTGAGGAAGTTGGTCTTTTTGCAAACTCCTGAATTACATTCCAAACAGGTGACCTGGGGAAAATCAACATAACTTTCTCTCTAAGCATCAGATTGAAATTTTGTAAGAAGGTAAAAAAAGAGGATGGACTATAGTTTCTTGCATATATTTTTCAGTGCCAAAGGTTGAAACAGTGACACATGGCACTTCATACAAGTTCACTCTTTTGGAAAGGTCTTTAATCAGGTCATCTTTGGAGATTGTGCATAACTCTTTCTTGGAGAATCCAATTTGGATCAAACTGGTGGCATTGGAAAGAGGATGTAGAGTGCTACTACAAGACACAATTTCAAAATTTGATGATCCAAAATTATAGAGATACATCAGATTCAATATCAAGCTCTTACAAAGTGAAAAAAGCTGTGTAGTTTTTTTAAATTTTTGCATAAGCTTGGTTTGAAAAATTAGTTTGAAGGAATTCAAAGGGCCTAGTAAAACATTATTATCGATAATTGATGCCCTGAGGAAAGAAAATGCAAACACCTAGTAAGCAACCTGAAAGCTCTAGCATGACTCATGAAGAAGAGGAAGAAATGCAACATGATATATCAAAATTATGAGACCAAGTGCAACAAGTGTCACTTGCACAAAAAGTAACAGAATCTAAGATGAGAGATGTAGAAGCTAAGATGGAAGGTTTAAAGAAAGGTGTAGAAGCTAAGATGGATTGTTTGAAGAAAGGTGTAGAAGCTAAGATGGATGGCATGGAAGCTAAAATGGATGGCATGGATGATAAGATGTGTTATCACAAAATCAGGTACTGAAGGCTGCCAATCAGCAAGATTCTGTGTAACTATTTCAAACCAGGCTTTAGACTAAGGCTTAGCCTCCTTAGTTAGAGAGGGCTCTCTCACAGACTATGAATATTGACTAATGACAAGGAAAGATGGCTAACTCTTAAAAAACACATGAAAAATAAGTTGGCTGGACAAATATCAAAGTGATTCCCATTGGGCTTATGGAGTCTCACACATCTCAGCAAACAAGAAACACTATCCTTTCATAGAAATCAGGGCACTTTACATCTAATGTTCAAACATAACTTACGTAAAACACAGTTTGCCAAGGCATACAGGAAGTCAGAGCATGACACATGAGTTCTAAGTGATTATGCAGTAACAAAACTGTAAAAGAACACTAAAGAGAATAAACCATCATACATTTGAACCATTAGATCTATTGTGAATCCTGAGAAGAAACAACAGTCCTTTTCATTACTGAAATCTGCTATACATAAACCAAAATAGTATTGTCTTTTCTCAAAACATCCAACCCCAATTACATCCAAGTCTGATCCATATATAGGAATACATGCTTAACCACCTCGAGCTTCCTCCTCCAGCATGAGGGGAGCATCGAAGGCTGCTATTAACTATCCCTATCTACTGTGTAACTAATTCATTAATTACATAATTGCTGAACTGTAACTACAAAGGGTCCTAATTTATTCAAAACTCAAAATCTGTCCTCCTCGTATCATGCTTCCTTCCTGACTCTTTGACACATGTCTTCTTTCTGTTTTGGTCGAGATATCTTGGAGGAGAATACACTGAACAAGCTGGCTTTGGATACTGGCTGCGTAGATGGCTCATTAATCAATCAAGATAAGTGCCCTGTTTTCACGGTCCTTGTCTCCCATCATTCTTCACTACTTAAAGAACATGTTCCCCTCTCTTTAATTCTTCAAAAACAACGCATATCACCATACTCCCCAATGAGCTGGAAGCCTTGTGGACTGAACAGGTGTACAAACCAAAATCTCCGGTAACCTTAACCAGAACCCTAACAATTCGGTCATAAAGTACCTTTAACGAAGCTTTAGCTAAAAACAAAATATTTCACCTTTCCCAAAATGTACATCTGTCATTCTCTGAATAGCTAGGAGAGTCTTTTATGGTCTCCCTTATGTTCTTGAGGCATTTCCTTCAAAAATTTTCTGACCTCATCATTAAACTCTTTGTTTTTCTTATAAAACAGCACCTACAGCAGTTTCGTAGCGCGCTACGAAACTGCTGTTTTTGCTAAAACAGAGTACATTTGCACTAACGCGTCTTTTGTTTGAACTTATGACTTTTCAAACTTCTTCTACAGGTGTCAAAGACTTAGGTAATCTCAAAATAGTGGAACTTAAACAAAATTGACCAAAACTAAGAATATCACCTTTTCCTCAAATCAGTGAGCTAGTTGACCTAGCTGTGTCTTCAAATTTGCAATCTCCTTCTTCAAAGCTTTGTTTTTAGCTCTCAGGGTCATGTTCATTTTCTTGATATGTTTAGCTTGTTTGAGGGCTAGAACCGTCCAGGTATATACATCAGCCACTGAATCTACATGACTCACTAGGCTTCTGCTACCCTTTAACATAGCTTTTCTATAGTTGGCATACCTAACTGCACGCTCCTTAATCACATTCTTTGCTTTGACAATTTCCTCTTTGGCTGCTCCCACTTGATTCTTTATGGCAAACACATTTCCTCCTTGGGTGATGATAACCTTTCTGTTCTTGTCTTTATGTTTGACTGCCTCCACTGTTTTGGTCAATACTTCAATTACCTCTGTTCTGGGTGACTTTACAGCTTTCTCTCCTTTATGCACTTTCTCCTTTACAGATTCTTCTCCTTTATGCACTTTCCCAGCTTCTCTAATTTGTTTCCTTGTAACTGGCCTTCTTGGCTTGAACATAAACTCCTCACTAGGCTCATCAAACCTTAATCTCTTTGAAGCTTTTGATTTCTTAGTGCTCTCAGGAGAAGATTGGGTCAAATCAATATGCATGGGTTCAAGATGCACTGGTTCTTCCTGCTCAAATTCAATAGCCTCAAGTAAATCACTTAGGCTGGCCTTTGAAATTGGACCTTCCTCCACAGCTACTGATTTGCCCTTCTCTTTGCTTAATTGACCTCTTGTTTTAACTCTTGATACACTTTCAGACCCAGCTGATCCAGGTACCTCTTTCTTGTGCTTGACCTTTTCCTTTGATGATGACTGAGGTGGCTGAGGTGGCTCTTTAATAACCAAGGGCTTGACTGGTTTGTTCAACTGAGATTTAACCTTCTTTTTCTCCCTAGCCTCCTTTCTAAGCTCAGCAATAGTAGGTTCCTCCACTGATTCTTCTCTTTCTCTAAGTGGCTGTGGGGTGAGGCCTGTCTTACTCTGGAAACCGGCCATATAGATGAAAGAATTCCAATCCCTACCAATCTTCTGCAAAACCATCCAGCACTAACAGTTTAACTAGGCCATGGTGAAACAATGATGTCTCACAATCATCCTTCCTCAATTGGATTTTATCACACATCTTGCTGAGGCTACGAAACAAGTAAAATGGGAGGTCTATAGATGCTTTACCCGTAAAATGCAGCAACAACTTGAAATGATAGGAATAAACTTTGTTATATCTACCCTCACAAGTTAAATACTTTGAATACAAGTAAGAAGCATAGCATAACTCTCCTTAACATAACTTCTAGGCACAGCCTTGGTTAAATCTTCATTCACATAGACTTCTTTCAAGAATTCTTTACAGGGGCTCATATCAAATTTGAAATTTTTAAACCACTCCTGCCCCCCTCTGGGAATCTCAGTTACACTAGCAATAGCCTCTGGAGATACTGGGAATTCTAACATAGATACCTTGGAACTTAAGCCTGTAAAATTCAAGGCAAACTCTTTTGTTACCTGAGTGTGACCTCCCTTCAGCTTTTCACAGAAACTCCAGCAACCAGCGTCTTTAAAGGCTTTTTTAACACCTTCATCCCTCAATGCCAGGTCCAATCCTTCGGGCTCTACCCTCTGACACCTTCCAGACCGATGCTCCTTCTTCTCCATTACGCTTTGAAATCTTTTGCACAGAGAAACATCGGCAGCCTCAACTCAAAAAGCAAGTTCAAATTTTAGAACGCAGGGTCGCTTGAAATGCAACTCCCTTGAAGAAGAAACTCGGGTTCATTTCAATTCAAATATCTTTAACATATAAGCTGGCCACTTCATGTAATGTTAACAGAACATCATGACACAACTATGCATGACAAAAACATTTGAATGGACTTAATGCACATGACTATGAACCTATTGGTGGAATGATGGCTCGTAAGTGCTTGGAAGGTACACTAACTGACAACAACCGACCGGACACAATGACTCATCTCCGGACATGACATTTTAAGGATCTGCGCTGCAAAATCCCCGAATCCGCGATTTCGTAGCGCAGACAGTTATAACTTAGCGACATGTGCTGCGAAATGGCTGGCGCTACGAAAAGGCTAAAACATTATTGCGCTTCAAAATCAACCAATCAAACTGCGCTGCGAAACTGCGAAAAGGACAAATGACATATACGAGATAAGACATGTCTTAATCAATCATGATGGAGGATGACTAACGGTTTTGAAAATGATTCTCATCAATATCATTGAAAAACATGACCCCTAAGTAGTAAACATAAGACAACAACCATTTGACACCCATTTTTGACAATGAAATTTTGGACACAATTTATGTACATGTGACTACAGTTCTAGGTGATAACAAGATGGAAGAATTAAAGATAAATATGAATAAGTTTCTACAAGAAATGGTCACTAATGGTGAAAGGGTAGTAAAGGAAACTCATGATAAGAACAAAAGAAATGTTAATCATGATTCCATAGACTCTAATGTTAGATCGAAGACCCACCATATTCCAAAAATCGATATGAGGAAGTTTGATGGCAAGGATCCCGCAACATGGATATTACTGATGGAACAATTTTTCGATCTCAATAATGTGCAAAACACACAAAAGGTACATATTGCAACTTTATATTTGGAACCAAATCAGTTTGTATGGTATCAATGGCTTTGCTCTCATAAACAAATTATCACTTGGGAAATGTTTACCGAAGAATTGACAACACATTATGAGGATACAAAAAGAAACACTTTTTTTAGCCAATTGATAAGTCTCAAACAAAAGGGTTCAATAATGGAGGACATTGAGGAGTTCCAAAAATTGAACATAAGGGTAAAAAATATTCCAGAGGAGCATAGGATTGATGTGTTCATAGGAACTTTAAAGTATAATATCCAACATGATGTTCGCCTTTGGGAACCTGATTCATTAGAGAAGGCATTCAGGTTAGCAAGAAAAATGGAAAGAAAAATTATGGCAACCAGGAAGCATACTAGTCACAACTATAAATATGGAAGTGTTGTTACCCCTAGCCTTCCACAACCTATAAGGTTGACACCACAACAATTGGAAGAAAAAAGAGCAAAAGGGCTTTGTTACAGTTGTGATAGCAAATACACTAAAGGTCATAAGTGTGCTGAGAAGAAATTATTCTACATAGATTGTGAAGAGGAAGAATAAGAGGAGCAAGAAAGGTCAAAGGAAGAGGATATACTCTAGGAACAAAGACTAGATAAAGAAGAAATGAATCCGGCCATATCTTGTAATGCATTGGCTGGAATTACCACTCCTCAAACCATCAAGATAGAAGGACAAATCAAGAAGAAAAAGGTAATAGTGTTGATTGATTCAGGAAGTACCCACAATTTTATTCATTGTAAGGTAGCAAAAGAATTGAATTGCTTCCTATATCCACCACCAGAGTGTCAAGTGTGGTTGCAAATGGAGGAACGATAAATTTCTCTGGAAAATGCCATAATATCAAGCTATCCACGGGAGAATATGTATTGACTAGCCCAATGCTTTCCATTCCAATGGGAGGTGTTGATGTTGTACCAGGAGTCCAATGGCTACAATCCTTGGGTACAATAGCTTTTAATTTTCAAGAACTCTTCATGAAATTTTTTGCGGAAGGAAAGGAAGTTGAATTAAGGGGTATTGCAGGGAAACTGGGAAAGATAATAAGCTCTAACGGTAGGAAAAATATTCTAAAAAAGGAACAAAGAGGTGTAATTTCTCAATTATGTTCGCTAGATGTTTCCACATTAGAATCATCTATTTCTCCAGATCTCCAAAAAGTCTTGGACAATCATTCCAAGTTATTTGAGACTCCCAAAGGTCTCCCACCTATTCGTGATCATGATCATGCTATTCATTTGATTCCAGGAAGTGTTCCTCCAAACATCAGGTCGTACAGATATCCCTATGCCCAAAAGAGTGAAATTGAACGTATGGTTGCAGAAATGCTAGAGGCTAGTATAATTCAACCTAGTCAAAGTTCTTTCTCTACTCCAATAGTATTGGTGCACAAGAAGGATGGATCATGGCACATGTGTCCAGATTATAGGGAGCTCAACAAGCTCACTATTAAAGATAAGTTTCCCATTCCTATCATTGAAGAATTACTGGATGAATTGCATGGATCAATTTACTTCACCAAGTTGGATCTTTGTTTAGGATATCATCAAATCAAAATGAAGACTGAAGACATTCCGAAAATAGCATTTAGAACTCATGAGGGTCATTATGAATTTTTGGTCATGCCTTTTGGCCTTATCAATGCACCTTCTACATTTCAAGGTTTGATGAATTCCATTTTCAAACCCTTCCTTAGAAAATTTGTGTTAGTATTTTTTGATGATATACTAATCTACAACAAGTATTCAAAGGATCATGTTGAACATGTTGACAAGGTGCTACAACTATTGGAGGAGAAACAATTATATGCAAAAAGATCAAAATGTTTCTTTGGAGTACAAGAGGTGGAATATCTGGGTCATATTGTATCTCATGAAGGAGTTAAGGTAGACCCTAGCAAAATTAAATCCATTAAGGAATGGAAAATCCCCACATCCATAAAGCATCTGCAAGGATTTCTCGGGTTGACAAGGTATTATCGCAAGTTTGTTAAGAATTATGGGAGAATAGCAGCACCTCTAACAACATTATTGAAGAAAGATGCATTTTCATGGACTCCAGAAGCAACAAAGGCCTTCAAATATCTTAAAGAGGCAATGTGCCAAGCACCGGTCTTAGCTACACTGGACTTCACAAAAACTTTTATTGTGGAATGTGATGCTTCAGGAAATGGAATTGGTACTGTTTTAATGCAAGATGAAAGACCCATTGCTTTTGAAAGTCATCCAATCAAGGGAAAGTTTTTACACAAAGCTATTAATGAGAAGGAAATGTTGGCAATACTACATGCACTTAAGCAATGGCGACCCTACCTAATGGGAAGACACTTCAAGGTAAAAATAGATCATGATAGCCTTAAATACTTTTTAGAACAAAGATTATCCTCTGAAGAGCAACAAAAGTGGGTCACAAAGATGTTGGGTTATGACTTTGAAATCATCTACAAAAAAGGGAAGCAAAATGTGGTGGCAGATGCACTCTCAAGAAAGGATGAGGACGTGGAAGCATTATTGTGCACCATTTCTATTATCCAACTAGATTGGATAAATGAAGGAAGGGAGGAATGGAAGAATGATGAAGAAGAATGGGCACTTAGTCAAAAGTTACAACAAGATTCCAATACATCTGATATAGTTAGTTGGGAAAAAGATTCATTATGGTACAAATATCACTTATACCTCTGTAAGAATTCGCAACTCAAACAAAAGATTCTTATGGAATTGCACACTTCTCCCTTAGGAGGGCACTCAGGATTTTTAAAAACTTACCACAGGGTTAAGAAGGAATTTTTTTGGGATGGCCTTAAATCGGATATTCAAAAGTTTGTGGTGGAATGTTTGGTTTGTCAACAAAATAAAGTTGAAACAATTAAGACCCTGGGTCTATTACAACCTTTATCCATTCCAAGCCAATTTTGGGAGGAGGTTTCAATGGATTTTATCACAGGTTTACCCAAGTCTGAGGGAAAGAGTGTCATCATGGTGGTAGTTGAAAGACTTACCAAGTATGCACACTTTTATGCATTATCACATCCATTTAAAGCCAATATAGTTTCTATTGCATTTATGGAAACAATCCAAAAACTACATGGAAACCCAAAGATTATTGTAAGTGACAGAGATCCCATTTTCACTGGAAATTTTTGGACATAATTATTTTCTTGTCTTGGTACTTAGTTAGCTCATAGCTCATCTTATCATCCTCAATCTGATGGGCAAACTGAGATTTTAAAGACATGTTTGGAAGGATATCTTCGTTGCTTTGTATATGATAAACAGACACAATGGGTCAAGTGGTTGCCTCTGGCTGAATGGTGGTATAACACTTCCTTCCATACAGCAACAAAAATGACCCCATTTATGCAACTTTATGGATATTAGCCACCATCCATCACATCATATTTAAGAGAAAATTCTAGGGTTCAAGCAGTGGAACATCACATCTAACATCAACAACAAGTCCTCCAACTCTTAAAGGATAACCTCTTGTTGGCACATAATAGAATGAAACAACAAGCATATCAACATTGCAGTGAAAGAAGTTTTGATGTAGGTGATTGGGTATTCCTACAGCTACAACCGTATAAACAAATGTCCCTCAAGCAAGCTAAGAAGGATAATAAATTATCACCAAATTATTATGGTCCATACAAGGTGTTGCAAAAGAATGGTACTATGGCATACAAATTGGAGCTTCCTGCAGTGTCTCAAGTGCACCCAGTTTTCCATGTTTCATGTTTAAAGAAGGTTATAGGCGACAAGCTCCTAGTTCAAACAATATTTCCAGAACTTGATGAGGAAGGAAAAATTATATTGGAACCAGAAGCAGTCATAGAAACAAGAACTTGATAGCTACGAAATTGATCAATTTCAGAGTCTCTCATCAAGAGGAAGAACTTATCCACTGAAGATTCGACATGGGAGGATGAGAATTTTATACAAAAGCATCCAAAACTACTCAAGCGTTGAGAACAACACTTTTTTTGAAGGAGAGGGGCATGTTAGGTCCCTATAATACTAGTGATTACCCCATTACTATTGTAGTTGTATCCCTTATTAATATTGTTGTGCCCCTATTATCCCCATATTTTTATTACTGTGCCCCATATAATCCCTCTATTGTTATTTTTGTGGCTTTATATTATTATTGGTAGGTTGGTTGGGTTATATTGTGACTCCTTAGACTCCTATATATAGAAAGGAGGCTTTGTCATTTGAATCATCCAAGAATTGTTCATTTGTGTAATGTAAAGGAGGTTGCCCCCTCGAAGAGGCTGAATTGTAAGCCGTTGATCTCTCTTTTCTATCTTTTTGTGAGCTGGTTTCATAACAGAATTTCATGGTTTTGTGTGAAATTTTCTAGTTCCACTTTTTCCCTTTGGTTTTGTTTGTTTTCCTTTTCTTAATGGTCTGAGTTTGAAATTCATAGTAGCAAGTCTGGTATCAACTTAAAAAAACAATTATTTTTTTCCTGGCTTCCTCGCTTAGTGTGCTTAATTCGCTGATAGTCACACCGATCAGCACGATATGTTGAGAAACAGTTGCACCAACCCCCTTCTGGCACTTGTTGTCATTTAGGTAGTCATGCCAATGCTTGTAAGTGAAGATTAGGCTTTGCCCCAAATCTTGGCCATTGTGTTTTGCTCTCATGATTTCCACCCTGTAAGCCTTTTAGACCCTCTCCTCCCTGAATAGAAAGATACTTTTCATTTGGTTTTCTTGCTTGTTGATTTGTCATCTTTCTACTTGATTTCTTGGGTCATTGGATGGTTAGTGGCACTAGGGCATCTAGATTGTCATCCATTCAGCCAATTGTGAATTCAGTAAGTCGAGTTGTTGGTGCATTTACTCCTTGCATTTTGTTTGCAGTCCTTCTACATCTTTGACCTCCATTACACAAGTTTGAAAAGTTTTTGTTTACTTGTCTAAATGTGTATTTTCCGGCATGGATCACGTTGCTTGTCTTATTTTTGGTAAATTCGGGGTTTCATTAGTTTGAAAGAGATTCTCTTTTCATGTTTTTAATTTTATTGAAGAGCCAATTGTCTCGAAAACTTTTCCATTGAAGTGTTTTATGAGAAAATTCATTTCGTCATTTCATGAAAAGTATAAAATTATAGTTTGTTGCATCAGTATGCTACGGTAGTTAGCATAATTGAATACTAGGATTGCATTGGCATTTGAAAATAAAAATAACTCTATTTGCTTTTGAAAGGAATGTTAGAAAGGTACTTGTCAGGAAATTGGGAATTGGAATGTATTTTTCATTAATTTATTTTCTCAAAAATTGTAGTGAAAAATCATTTTTCTTTTAGTTGCTTGGTTGCTTGCATTTGATTGTGTGTTTTCTACCCTCTCTAGTGTTGGCAATTCATCGAATTGAAAGGGTCTTGTCTCATTTAGCTGCATTTAGGATTTTTCGAGTCACATCGCTAAGGCATGAAAACTAAGACATAACTCAAGATCAACTATAAAATGAACTCAATTAATGTAAGGTGCATTTGAAATATAACGATCACATCTAGAAGGTATAGGCTAGAGACGTGTTCTGATGTCTTTAAACCTAACAACTGTCGTTAGCTTCGACACTAGACAGTGCTAGTACGGATTTGTGCTCCCCGTACCATCGAGTATATAATGGGAGACCCCTCTAGGCTACAATCCTTTATCCATAGGAAGTTGAGTCGGCCTCCTTGCAAACATGATGCACCGAGCACAACATTTGGGGAGATTGCCTACTCTTAATTCTTGGTTTGTCGGGTGGTATTCTACAGTGCACGATTTCCTAGTAGTCCTTTCTATCTAGATCATCAAGAGCATTCATTTGACCTTTTGACTCATTAAACTTAAAAAGATCATTCAAGTGCTTGTCCTTTCATGCTCATTTCCAATCAAAAGTGATGGAGTCATCTTTGTTTCTTTCTCGACTCTTAAAACATGAAAGAGCACCAGTCTATTTATGTGTCTTATAAATTGATTTCCCATGATTTTATAACATCATGTTAGTCTTTTCTAGACCAAATCGTGATTTTCCCCTAAAGAACATTTTAAAGCCTTGAATTTTATCTCTCTCTTTTCCTGTTAACTAAGACAAGGTCATCGTGGCTGAACCATCTGGTTCACCTAGTTCCTCTTCCTCTCCTCCGTCTAAAAGATTGCCCGAGGAGCCTTTTCCTAAATTACCAGAGTCACTTGAGGACCAAGGTGTTGAACTTGGAATCGTTCTAAGCATTCAACCTTTGTCATATTTTCCTCCACCTACTTCAGATACTGGATCACTTAGTGATTTTGGCCCGGAATCTCCGGAAAATCTCGTTCAAACTCCTGAGAGTTCATCGACCACTGATGGTCAGATTGGACTGGTTATTTATCCTTTGAATCATTTTTTCGACCCTGTTGTGATATCATCACATCATCCATACAGTCCATACGATCAGCCGAGTGTTCCTATGGAATTATCCCCTTGTACCTCTTCGGTCATTTGTTATGGTTTGTTCCCAGCTATGGAACCCGAAGGCAATGCTTTAGTCCCTTATCCAAATGAGTCATAAGTTTCTACTCCACACACTGTTGAGGAGGAAGAACATCCTTTTCCTCCTGAAGGTTTCCCCTATACAGGGAGCATTCCCATCAGTGTGCATTGGGAATTGCCACCTAATTATGTATCCTTGGCACAACTGGTTTCAAGTACACCTAGTGCCTCATCACTTTACCATAACCCTGTTTGGGCATCTAGTGCCATGCCCACTATAGGTCCGTTCATTACGAATTCGAACTCCCAATAGGATGTTACTTCAGTCCTGGTTTAATCCACCGTTTCGAACCCTCTTGTATTGTTTGTCCTAGTTACCCGTCCTGTTCAACCAGCGATATTGAAGAATGTCTCTGTCAGTTATTCAATCCCTCCAGTAAGTGGCCAAGATGTGCCACCTCTTGGGGGGCAGAATCTGAGTGTTTCTATGGTGCCAGGTGCCACCAATGTGAGTAGTTCGCAGGCTCACATGGTTGGTATGAAACATTGTTCTTTTGGCATTATTCAAAACCCTACTGGTCCTGTTGCATTGAGCAATGTCCAGTACCAACAGGTTCAAAATCGCGTTGGTCCGTTTGGGTCAAGTAATTTCCGGTATCAGCAGCCTTATGAGGCTCAGGTTAAATACCAAACTCCTTACGTTCCATATGGTTCTCAAGGAATGGTAAATCCACCTTACGTCCTTCAGTCTGGGTAGTATGTTCAACCTGGCTCATCCACTTTCTGGGGTGGCTATGGCCAGATCCAGTTCGGAAATTTTACGACACTGTTGAAGTACCCTTGCAACAGTGAGGACAACCTCTGCATCCACAAGGGAAACCTTTATTGCAGCGAGGGCCATCCGTGCAATAGCAAGGGAAAATGATACCGCAACAAGGTCAAATGCAACAACCGCAGGGGCAACCCGCACAACAGTTGCAGCAACCCATGCATCAACAGATGCAGTATGCTCCATAAACCTACCAGCCTATGTCTTCGTAGGGGCAACCTCTCAAGCCCCAGGGACAACTTTTGCAGCCGCAAGGCTAACCCTTGTAGCTGTAGAACCAACCGGGGCAGCAACAACCATTATATACATATCAACAGGGTCAATCCTTGCAAGGACAAGGCCAGGGCTAAGTCCTATAGCAGCAGGCCCAAAATCCTAATTTCCTAGGTCAACAGGTCCATAATTCTTTTGGCCAAGGGAAACAGGTACAAAATCCCTATGTCCAAGGGAAACAAGTGTACAATCCATATGCCCAAGGGAAGCAGGTCCAAAATCCTCTTGTTTAGGGGAAATAGGTTCAAAACTCGTATGTTCACAGAAAACAGGTACAATACCCATATGTCCAAGGTCAACAGGCTCAACAACCTCTTAACCTGTATGTTTCTTATCAGCAACCTATGACTGGACAGTTCCAAGGTATTAACTGTCAAAATCCTCCCTATGGGCAAGGTAACCCACAATGGGGTCAGAATCAAATGCCATATTGCCAAAATCCCCCTCTATGGGGCCAAAATCCTTACCAACAGGGATGGGCTCCTTCCGATTGGATCCACTTACCAACCTCTAATGCATTTTAATACTTAATTGTCGTTCTTGGCCACGCTAGAGTTGCCAGATGTGTCTCTCCTTACAAATGATCCAATCCTTCATTCGCCATACTGGCCTCTGGTTCCATCCAAGATCCTGAGCGATTGTCCTAAGTTCGATGGGAAAGAAAAAGAAGATCCTTAAGCCCATGTGATGACATATCACCTCTAGTGCTCGTCGAATTCTTACATTGACGATTCTATTCATCTCCTTTTTTTCCAACGAACCCTCACAGGTGCTGCATCCAAGTGGTACATCAAGCTTCCTCAAAGTACTTACCATGAGTTTAACTCTTTAGCCATGGATTTCCTCACGCATTTCCAGTTGTCGGTTCACTATGAAACTAGCACCTATTTTCTCACATTTATTAAGTAAGATACCGTGGTGCACATCTCCGATCACATCCATGAATGGATACATAGACGTCGCATGATCAAAGTTGAGATTTTTGATCAGCCACTCACCGAATGGTTCACTAAGTCATTTGCGGCTCCAATTGCTCACAATATAGTTATGGGTGGGTGTGTTACTGAAGAGAGATCCATTGCTCATGCCCAGTACTTAGATCTAGTTTACTCTCAGTCTGGCACTTTGTATGAGTTATTACCTATTGCTCCGCGACCATCATCTGATCCCACGACATCGAAGTTGTAGGCTACACCACCTGTTGATGGATTCATTGGTTCAGTGTCCGAGATCCTTGCTAAATCTTCTTCCAAACAGAAGTTGGTCTCAAACAATGCTTCCAGTAGTTCCCCCCAGAATCCACCTAACCCTGTTAAAACCTTAGAGGTCCACGCTGTCCAGTCTACCATAGCAGAAAAATGCTTGAAAGGTAAGAAGAAAGGCAAAGGCAAGGGTAAAGTTGATGCCCCAAAATAGGGTCCTCCTAAGTCGTCTACTAGTGATTCTTCATAATAGAAGCCTAAGTATCCATGCCTCATTTACAAGGAGGATCACTATACCAAGGATTGTCCTCGATGATTTGAAGTTAGTCGTTTGCTCAAAGGGACCCCAACTATCCTGAAAGAGCCTTTTCCATCTCAGCAAACCTAAATGGTAGACCAACCTCAATCATCAGCTTCCTTAGGATCTCAAGTGTTCATGATGAGTATGCCTATTAATGTGGCTAATAGATCAAAATATTAACAAACTCCTACTCTGACAGTCAGGAAAGAGAAAGAGGCCACCCCTTCTTCTTCTGCCCCAAGTTTTTTCCCTCTTCATATCAAGCACCCTAACCCTGATTCTGCTATACGGCCACCCTCTTGAGGTGAGCTAAGGAAATCCTTGTACAATCCCAATGCTTGAGCCACTCGACACTATAATATTGTTGAGGATTTGGCTCAAGCACCATCAGCTATGTCAACTCTCGAGTGCTCTAAAGTTTCCCATCACAATAGAAATATTTGTTGTTGGCTATTTGGGGTATCGATCCTATCGATTCCAATTTGATTTGTTTTTATCTAGAAAACCATTTTCCATGCCTGCCTCACCAGATTTCCTTTATCATTCAAGTAATCATCAGTGAGAATACCATCCACAGGATTGTCATTGATGAAGGTGCTTCCACCTGCATCACGTCAATCGCATGTTAGAAGGCCATTAGTTCTCCTGCTTTGAACCAATCCCCAAACAGTTTGGAAGCTTTCGATGGGCATGATTCGTGGCCCCTTGGTGTCTTACCTAACCTTTCCATTACTTTAGAGGGCAAGGCAGTACAAGTCGAGGAAGAGATTGTTGACGCTAATCTCAATTATAATCTTATACTTGGCTGGAGTTGGACCCATGCCATGCATGTTGTAGTCTCCTCCCTATTCCACGTGATTTGTTTTCCCCATCATGGGAAGATTGTCATTGTCGATTGACTTTCCTTCTTTTCCTCTTCCTCCTTGGATGGTAATTTTCCATATGTCAAGCGCACCAGCTGTCCCTATGAGAGTGTGGGGGTAGGTCTTTTTAAAGATTCTGCCTTGATGGGAATTTTTCTGCTTCCACCTCCTCATGTTGCCTCTATCAACATGATCTCGGTCAAATCTAACCCTTGGGTCATACCTTCACCAAATCTTGTTGATACCTGGGGCAAGGTTATGCCACTTAGTCCTGCCGAAATCAATTACGTGGAGATTGTTTTGGCCTCAAGTTTCGCATCCTCTGATTCTCCTATTTCGAAGACCTCTCTCGATATGTATTCTCAATCCCCATGGCTTGGTGCTTTGGAATCTCCTGATCCCTTAGCTGAAACTTTTCTTGATGATGAAAGTATCATGGAAGTAATGTCTCTCAAGGAACCACCTCGGAATGATACTCATCATCATTCCTCATTCTTGCCTCGCCCGACGGTCATGTCTACCGGTCTTGAACGGTTCTCTTCTCAGTTTTCTTCCCTCCCACTTCCACCACTGATCATGACTCATGAAGTATGGTCAGAAGGAAATTTGGGTCATATTACCCAAATGATGCCAATTGATATTTCTATTAAGCATGGTATCATTGAACATGTCCATATCAGGGTAACTTGTTCTCTGGATGAGACCAATACCTATCCTTGTCTGTTCCAAGAATTTTGTGATGTGTTTTCATGGTCCTACGAATATGCCTGACATTGATACTAGCATTGTTGTGCATGAAATACTAAATTATCCTCACGTGAAGCCCATTCACCATTGACTATGTTTTATCATTGTTGTGGATTATTTCACCAAATGGGTCGAAGCGATGCCTACATACTCTGCAAATGGTAAAACAACGGCTCAATTCCTTTTCAATCATGTTATTTCCAGGCTTGGCATACCTCAAGCCATTATCACAAACCATGGCTCCCATTTTCGAGATTACATGATGGCTAAGCTGACCTCCGCATTGGGTTTTCACAACGATGGTTCCATCCTGTATTACCTTCAGGCCAATAGCCAAGTTGAAGTTATGAACAAGGTTTTGGTTACAATGTTTCAATGTACTATTGGGATGCACAAGTCAAATTGGCATCTCATGCTCTTTTCAGCTCTGTGGGCTTACCGAACCTCGACTAAAGACACAACTAGTTTCACACCATTCCATCTTCTCTACGGTCTTGAAGCAACATTGCTAATTAAATGTGAGATTCCTTCACTCAAGCTAGCTGTCGAAATTCTCCCTAAAAAATCACCTTAGTAAGAGCACCTCTTATATTTAGAATGGATGGATGAGACTCGTCGTCTTGCTACTTTGGCTATAGAAGCACAAAAGAAATGAGTCAAGTCCCATTTTAATCGGTCGGTCTCCCCTCGCACGTTCTCTGAGGTTGATTTGGTTTTACTATGCGACCCAGCTAATGATAAGTTTGGGGCAGGCAAGTTCAAGCCCATGTGGCATGGGCCTTACATTGTGAAACATGTTTTGCAAAAAGGGGCCTATGAGCTTATTGATTATGAAGGCAATCCTTTGGACAAACCTCGCAATGGGTTTTACATCAAGAAGTACTATGCTTAGGTCATCTTGCATGATTACTTGTGTACATTAGTGTGTCATTATTTTTTGTGAAGTATGTTTTGGTGTGTTAGTTTTCAAATAGCTTTCCTATTTACTATGTTTTTCCCTGCTTTGTAGATGTCTGTGATTCACATTGGTTTCGCTGATGGTGCTTTCCATAGTACCCAAAACTTATCATTGCAGCATGGGATATCTATGACCCTCACAGTGAGTTGATTGACCTTCAAGGTATCTGTTTAGATCGCACAACTAACAAAATTGTTGAATACAGTGTAGTCATATAACTATTTTCAAAAGCCATTGCTCTTGACATTCGAGAGTTGGTTGTCAACCTGGATTCACAGTTTGTCATCCTTCAACTCAACGAGAAATATTCCATCAGAAACCCTTAGATATTGAGAATTTGTCTCCATATTCATCTACTGGAAAGAGATTTTGATTACATTACATATCATCATATTCCTATATGCATGAATACATTGATCAGTGCATTAGCTAATTATGCATTGGATAGACATTTATGAAACATGTGAAAAGATGAAAAAAATCATTTGTACCATAGTAAGAAAGAAAATAAAACACACACACACACACACACACACACACACACACACACACACACACACACACACACACACATATATATGGTGATAATGTTTGATACATAAAAACCCAAAAAAATAATATGTTTGTCCAAAATAACATCAACGGCTCACAGGCTTCATATATCTATGGCACGCAAGCCTTAAAAATGTAAAATGTTGGACCTAGGAACTAATTAGCATGGTGATCATGGTAGCATGACATGGCTCATTCAACATGAGTCAACAATCGACAGATCTGATCCAATACTCCCACCGTGTGTCTCTGGTACTCGCAAGGAGTGTCCCCCACTTGAGCATACTTTGGGATACGACGAGTCAACCCCTCAAGGTTCCTTGCAATCTCCTCCTCATTGTCACTCCCCAACTGATAAGGAGCGATAAAATCAAACTGGTGGGTGACATGTCTAGCTATTGGGGACATCCCAGTAGGACACTCTGGTTCAACATCTACATTAACAAAACGAAATGTTATAAACACATATATATAAAAAAATAAAAAATCACAAAATTAAAAAATTGATTTTTTACGTTCATCATCAAAATCCTCTCCATCTGGCAGTGGCATGTCTGAATCTCCACTAAAGCCAGTGCCACTATATGGCTAGTCCTCCACGATGATCAACTGTTGTCATAGCCATGAAAAGAAGGTGGGCCTATACGACATGTACTGGCCCCCAATGATCCTAGGCATCAAATGACTCCAGTGGGCCATCCGTGGGTCGTGTGCCTTTGGAGGATCTACCGCAGTCAACTGGTACTGGAACAGTGGCACCCGTTCCAAGAAAAAGGTCACCAATGATGGATATTTCCCAATTTATGTCCCAGAGACTAATCAAGTACCGAAGCAGATCAGGTTGGGCCCGCATCCCTGGTGTGAGAAAGAACTTGAGAAGCCCATAGTCCCTCAAAGTGTTCAGGCAATTTGGATCATTAAGTGCCTGAGTGTCCACATCTTCGTGCTCATGTTCTTCCCAGTCTACCATTTTCGACGATTATTTCTTTTAAAAACCATATATTTAAGTCAATAATCATTTTTGGCCCATAAAATTCAGATTCCAGCAGTGGGTTTGAAGGGAAATTGGCTTTTTCCCTACTCACGGTGTCAGTGCCCCTGTTCTAAAAATAGTTGCGCCGATGGCGCGATAGGCCATTTTAATTACCCTTAGCCGGTGCGATTTCGTGCCCGAAAGTTGCGCCGACCAAGGGCGATTTTTTTTTGACAAAACCTCCCTCAAAAATCCAAAAACTAGTTCAAAATAGGAATAAATTGTATGAAGATGAAACTTAGGGCTTTAGCTCTTACCTGTAACTGGAGGCTAGGCGAATGACCTCCCAAATCTCTTACAATCTGCTCTGAAACAATTAGGGAAAAAGTGGGTGAAAGTCTTTCATAGCAAGGTAAAATAGTAAATGGTAAAAAATATTTACTTTTCCTCCCTTTTATTCAATTTTTCATGAAATATTAGGTTTTGTAAATGTTTTGACCTATTTTGCCTCAAGAATTGGATAATGCACTTTACCTTTTTGCATAGCGATAGGTGATGGATGTTCGATGATGATGCCGAGTCACGTTTCAGCTCTTTTCTTGACTCGTAAAACTCATATGAAAAGATTGCCGAGTATTTTTCCCTTTTGACTTGTAAAAGAGAATAAAATGGGGGGTCTGCTTTCAAGCTCTTTTCCGACCCTTTAAAAATGAAAATATAGTCGAGCCCTTGTCATTTCAAACTCGTTAACAGATGTGAAGCATCGTGTACCCAGTATAAGTTTACCCCTTTTTCGGGCTAGGATGCACTATTTATGCAAAAGGTACTCCTTGACTGAAATGGTCAAACGGTTCTCTCATGTATCATTTTCTACCTTTTTGGGCTTGAAAGACACAAATATATGAAAAGGGACCATGTGGAGTTTTCTTTTCCATGTTTTTTTCAAACTCGCTAAACATGAAAAGATACTGAGTTGCGCCTTTGTTGGACTCGTTAAAATATAAAATGACATCAGATTTGTTACCATGATGAACATGAGCTTCTCCTTCCTAGGGCTCATTAAACTTACTAGGTCGGATTCGTTTGAAGGATGAACTTACAGTGCAAGCATATGCTATCCCCTTCAAGCTTATGATTAATAAATAATTGGGGTACTTGCCAGACATGGTGGGGAAAATTTGGAAATCTAATCAGTTGTGTCGACAACTTACTGTTGAACATGACACTTTCTGCTTCGTGTTGGGATGGGATATCCTCCTTTTTATCGTTGACCTCCCTGGGTTAGGCTGTTTATTTTTGCCTTCCATTTGATATATGCCATGTCATCATCACCACCAATCCTATGGATCCAAAAGCTGCCAAACTTCCAATCATGTCGCTGATATGTTCAAGAGTTGTCCTTCTGCAGTTACACTTACCTTTGATTCTCTGTATCATCCAAAATCATTTTGCATCCCTTTGTCTCATGTCGATGATGTGGGATAAATTATGGCCCTCCTTTGACACGGTCACTTCTTGTTGACTTCAACTCATTATCTAGGAAGTTGACCAAGAAACTCCCTTCCAGTAGCTTAGAGATTGCATGCCCTAATGGCAAGTTCTTTGTACTCGATGACAAGTTCACATCATTGGCTTTCGATCGAGTGATTTCATGGGTATATGACTTCAGTTCCTCTCTTCATATTCCATGGATTGTGTTGATAGTAACTTGAGGACCATTGGCACTATTGGTGGCTTCTCTCATGCTTGTTAACACTTTACATCATTGACTGGTAATCAAGCGACTTTCTAGCATGTTCGACGTCAACACATCTATTCACATGTTAGAATTTATACTTTGATTGGGTTGTATTGGAACGCAAGACCTTGGACTCAAATCACACAAGTCTAGGTTGCGAAGTGATGTGACATGGTTATGTTGATATACATGTCTCTCTCAGGCGGATGGATGCAACCATACCATGAGTTATCATATGTGATCCTTCTCATTATTGGATGGCTGCAACCATACCTTGGTTTCGATATGATCCTCTTTAATAGATGGTTGCACCCATGCCTAGATCCATTTACATGATCATTCTATGGATGGTTTCATCCATACCATGATTCATGTATCATTTGATAGAGTTTTCAGTTATGTATATGTATATGTACTTTCATGCAGGTTTTCTGATGACAAACTCTGATTCCACGCACTGATTCATAAAACATTTCATCCCTCACTCTAGTTTAGCCTTCATGCTTTAGGGGGCATCTGTTACACATCACTTTTTCACTATCCCTATGCTCCCCCTTCCTTGATCTTGGAGGACCTCTACAGTGAACCCTACATGCTTTCCCTTCATGAAGAAACCCCCATTATGTCCCTCTTCATGAGTGGAACAATTCCCTTTTGCACCATTTCCCAAAAATCTTATGTTTTTCCTAGTTTACAAGACTGGTGCTAATGAACCTTTTCCTCCTCACGCCGATATGCAGGGATTAACACTCTCCCTAGCACTGACTGGAGCAACTGAGATTTGTTCCAGTCACACCAATCCTCTTATGGAAATTTTTTTAAATAAGGAGCCGAAGCTTCCAGCTCCAGAAGCTTCGTAATGGAAGTTTGGTAAATGGTTTGGCTGGATAGAGTTGAAGATTTCAGTTTGGGCTTCTTTCCCCTATAAGGATGGAACTATCTCAATAGATAAGACCTTCTCACATTAGAAGAGGAACCATATCCCATCCTTTCATGCTATATAAACCTCCATTTTTCCCAAGCACAAGCTAGTGTTGAAGTGTTAATGTTGGTGTGCTAGTGCTAATTAAGTTTGGAGTAAACAACAAGCTATTCATAGTTGTAGCTCTCTATTTATGTGAGGGAGAAGTGTGAATTTGGTTAAGTGTGAAGCCTAAAGGGAAGAGCCTTAAAACTATCATTGTTGAGGCCATCATGGAATGCTGACAGAAGTGTGTGGGAACTTAACTTTGTCGGAGGAGAACAACAACGTCAAGACAATGGTTGTAATCTCTTCTTGATTTAATATATATGCAACTATCGATTTATTTCCTACATAATGTGTCATCTAACATGTTTATGACTTAATGTTTCTTGACTTGTTAAGTAGGTTGAATTACAATTTTTCTATTATCATGGTTGTTGTTTTCTGTTGTTTACTTGTTTCAGGTGTTCGAAGAAGGAAACAAGAAATAGATGGAGTGATCAAGCAAGGTCATCATCAAATGGGATAAGTGCACTAAGAGGTAGGCCCTATTAATTGGTCCTAACCTAAGGAAATATTCCATTGAATGTATCGGTTGTGGCTAGAACCATTATCGGGCTAGAGGAATTGTTTGTGTCCACACTCATAATTTTACTTCACCACAGGGGTGTGCTCGTTAGGTTGGATCAATCTCTCAGGAAAAGGAGGTGGATTTACCTGTGGGGTACTGTCTTCCTTTTCCTCTTCAAGTTCTTTAGGTGGAGATGGTGGATGGTTATCTGTTAGCACTCTTCAAAGCCTAAGGTTGATCTCTTGAATATCCACAACATAGGGAGGGTAATATGCCTCTCCACTGCAGACCTTATTTTCTTGCTTTTTATTTGGGTTTAGAGTGGGTTCAGGATACATCTGAGGTTGCTTGGGTGGAGCAAGATGAGTGATTTGTGGTTGAGTTTGAGGTGGAGGCAGTAAATTAGGAGGTTGGTTGAGTTGAGGCCTCCACCCTTGTGATGGGTTATTCCATTGACGTTGTTGGGCAACGTATGGCTAAAATGGTTGATTGACAGGTTGAGGAGCATAAGGCCAAGAAGGAGGTGTGGACCATGATGTATGAGTGTAAGAGTACCATGGTGGAAAGGGTGCATTCCAGTCAGGATGGTAATAAGAGTAAGATACACCTTGCATGCCCTACTGGTATGGCCAAGGTCCTTGAGGCCTCCTTTGATCTATGAAGCATAGTTTTTTAGCACCACCTTCTGCCCCTTGGTATAAAAATTTTAAACCAGGCAAAGAAGGGCATTTATCTATGGCCTTGTTTTCCTCATAGACTGAGCAAACCTCTATGACATTTAATGGGAATTCATTTCTAGGGTGTTTTCTAATGCATTAGGGAAGAAAATAGCTAGGGATATCTCTGCTTCCACCTTTTCCCTCTTGATCTGTATGGTATCCATTTGTGAGGAAAAGGTATGTAACATTTCACTTTTAAAGTCCTCCAAAATGTTCCCAATCTCATTCTTGATGGATGTTGTAAAAGGACAGGAATTGGCCAAGCCTTAACTAGCCCTACCCTTCTTTCTAGTGGCCCTAGAGTAATTCTTGAACATAGTTTTAATGTCATTATAGGGTAACTAATAGACATCTCCCCCAGATAGCATGTTGAGGGTCTCCAACATGTCTTCCCTGATCCCTAGGAGAAGAACTAATTTGAGTGATTTCGGATCAAGGGTGCATTTGGCCCTCCAATAACTGAATTGAAATCTTTCCTCATCACCTTCTAGGGATTCATCAAGTCCAAGAGTCATTCTAAAGATTTCTTCCTTGCTTTCTTTGGAACTACAATAGTCCCCATACTTGTCATTAAAGGCTTGTTTCATTTGAGGCCAAGTAGTGATGCTACCCCCACACAGACCCATAAACCAGTGCAAGGTTGCATCCTTAAGGGTATATGGGAATAACTTCAGCTTTTGGTCATCGGAGGCATAGTCATAGGTCCTACAAATAACATCAAATTCAAACATGAAGGTATCAAGATCCTCAGAGGTTAAGCCATGGAAGTGTGGAAGGGCAGTAGTGCTTATATTCTTCATTCTAGCCTCTCTATTAGTCTCTCTGATAGGGAAAGCCTCATTGTTCCTATTTTTAGCCATAGGTTTGGTAGGTGAAATGGGTTCTTCTTCTTCTACAATAGGTTCTTCAAATATTCCAGGTTGCTCACCTAGAGGGTCTTCTAACTCCCATGTAGTTAGAGAGGGAAGTTGACAGTCATTGAAGAAGAGTGAAGGTTGATTGCTTGAGGTTGTGGGGGTGCTTGGTAATAATTTTCCTTGAGTATCTCTACTCCTACGAGGCATGAAATATTTTTTCTTTTTCTTTTTATTTTATATTTACTTATTCAAAACTGCGGGAAAAACAAAAAACAATGCCTAAGCAGAAATAACATCTACCTAGACACCTCCCCGACAACAACGCCAAAAAGTGGTGAGCCCTGGTATTGCACCAAGAGTGTTGCAACTCCCAAGGGCTCCTCAAGTCTATTTATCAACTCGAGTTTTGTACAAACTTTGAGGTGAAAGTGTTATATGCACAGTAGATGGGATTCTACTCATGCCACCCTTAACTAGGACATCAAATAAATAGTGTTCCAACACCCTTCCTCCCACTGAATTAAAATGAAATCTAGCTAATGAAGGTGTACTTTAGAATATACCTCTAACTATGAAAAGGAAAATTCTATTAACTTCAACCTACAAATGCCATAGAAACAATTCATGAAAAGGCAAGAGCTAAACTATTTGCAAAAAGGAAACTACATTATCTTACAATCATCCATCTAGTTATCAAATCTACATGCAGATAAGAAGCTAACCTATCAAACCATAATTAAATATTATGTGTACCATCTAACTAGCTCAGACTTGCATATAAACCAATGTTCTATTTGTGCCAAATCTATGATAATAAAACTAACACTATTCTATTTTTGCAGTGAAGGAAAAGGAGGGTTTGGAGTGGCCTAGGAACTACCCTTGACTATGCAGTCATAGATGGGGGTTAACATCCTTCTAAACTGACTCCAAATTGTAGCAAAGGTCAAAACTAGTGAAGAAATAGGCTTCTACAGGTGTGCTACGGGAGGCTGCTACAAGTGCCTTGTATTTCTATAAGAAGGTTGTCGAGAAGGTTTGGGGTGTGGAAATGATGGGTTTAGGGTATGGAAAGGTGGATAAAGATTGAGGTAAATGAATGAAGGTTGTTCAAAGCCCCTAGCCAAGCTTAGAGCCTTTTGAAGGCATGTTTTTCACTAGGAGAGATGCTCATGGTGGTCTAGGAAAATGATCTCATGAACATAACTTTTAGGAAAGAATTTGGGATTCATAAGAGAAGGTGAGGAAGTCCAAGATGGAGGTGGTGAAGGTGCCTTTGCCTACAAATCCAAACAACCATGAAATTATCATGTGCATATACCCATTTATCATTGAAAAAATGAAACAACTAAGAGTGGAAAATATGAGTTGAATTTAAATGTTATCTAATCTATGCCAAAACTCTGATCTAATCAATTTATCAATTCCTAAGCTACAACAGGCACATGAAAACAAGGTAACCATCATCAATATTATTCCAAGAAATCATACACATAATATTTTTGGATTGTGGTTCCTATAGGTTTTAACCCCATATAGAAATTACCTGCATATGAATTCTAAAACACAGAAAGTAAATAATGCGAGAGTATAACACATAAAACACATATACATAGAGATTTTCCCCTGGATCCCAAAACTAGGACTACCAAATTGATTTTTCATTATGTTTCTTTCAATGTTATAATACATGTTTATACATGCCAAAGCATCCAATACCATGGACTGAAAAGCATCACATCCAAAACCATGGATCAAAAACCATCGCGTTCAAAAACATGTGCGAAAATCATGCACAAAACCATAGGTGGGTCCGCCCAACCTAACATAAGTTCCAAAACCAAAATTTTTCGGGGTGCTACCCCAGACCCAATAGAGTGGGGTTACCTTCACCCCTCAAACCCCCTGTGACCCCCCCGCTATGCAATCAACGCAACGAAGGGGGGGCTCTGCCCCCCCTCTAACCCCCTGGTTAACTACGTGGGCTAGTCGTGGAAATAATATAACACAACCCAACATTTTCCCACTTGTTGTTTTATTTCCATAGGGGGACACAAGAGAGCTTAGTCACTTATCCAACCCTACAATGCCCATTATTTCTCTACACCAAGAGAACTTCTTAGAGCTCACATATTTTGTCAATGCATCTACGGTATTCTTCAAAGTGTCCACCTTTACCAACAAGACTTTTTTTTCTTCTATCATATCCCTGACAAAGTGATACTGAACATCAATGTGATTTGTCTTTGAATGATATGCAAGGTTCTTTGCCAATAAAATTGCACTTTTGTTGTCACAGTCTATCCTTATAGCTCCCTATACTAACCCCATACTTGAACACAATCTCTGCAACGAAACTGCTTCCTTGCTTGTATGAGTGGCTGCCATGTATTCTGCCTCTATAGTTGATAGTGCCACTATATATTATTTCTTACTCATCCAACTAACTACACCTCCAAATAGGTTAAACACATACCCACTTGTAGATCCTCTCTAATCCATATCTCCAGCCTAGTCTGCATCAACAAAGCCACAAATTTCCAACACTTTGTCAAATCCTGGTCTTCCTTGGTAGCACAAACCATAATCACTAATGCTATGTAAATACCTGAAAACCCGCTTCACTACTGTCTAATGCTCCTTTCTTGGTTTTGACATAAACCTACTCAATACTCCCACTGCATTTGCAATGTCTAGTCTAGTACAAACCATTGCATACATCAGAATTCACTTGCATATGGAACACGGGACATGTCCTCTTCCTCTTCTTGCGTCTTGGGACACTGTTCAACAGATAAATTTACACCTACAGGAATAGGAACCTCCACCAATTTACTATCCTACATATTAAATCTCTGCAATATTGTCTCGACATACTTCCTCTAGTTTAACTAGAGCTTCCTCTTTTCCCAATATCTTTTAATTTCCATGTCCAAAATATAGTGTAGCACCAAGATCTTTCTTGTCGAATTTGGAGTACAATTGGGTATTCAAATCCTAGATAATTTCTTTGTCATTTCCAACCAACAACATATCATCCACATACAAGACCAAATAAATAACACAATCACCAATTAATTTAAAATACACAAAATGATCTATTTTGCTTCTTGTGAAGCCAAGTCCCCATATAAATGTATCAAATCTTTGATACCACATCCTTAGTGACTGTTTTAACCCATACAGAGACTTCTTTAACTTGCATACCAGTTCTTTCTTATCCTTCACCGCAAAGCCTTCAGGTTGCTTCATGTAGATTTCCTCTTCTGAATCCCCATGAAGAAATGTTATCTTCAAATCCATCTGTTCTACGTCAAAATCAAAAGCAACAGCAACAACAACAAATTAAAGTAATCTAATAGAAGTTACCTTGGCAACAGGAGAAAAAATATCACCAAAATCAATTCCTAGCACCTCGGAATAACCTTTGGTACCAACTGAGCTTTGTATTTCTCCACCTTTCCTTGTGCATTTGTCTTCTTCTTGAACACCCATTTTCTGCCAATGGGTTTCCTTCCAGCCGGCCACTCCACCAAATCCCAAGCCTCATTTTTGTGCAATGATGCCATTTCATCAACCATGGCCTCTTTGCAGAGTTTTCTATCCTCTAAATCTACTGCTTCCTTCATAGTTCTGGGATCATCACCAGTAATAGATAAAGCAAAATTTGAATAGAAATCTGATGGACTATACCTTTCTAGCTTCCTTCTTTCTCGAACCGATCTTCTCACACCCAAAGTTTGTGGCTCTTCATCTTCTGATTCCTCCTCTGTTGTAGATTCTAATTCTTCCTCCTTTAGCTCAAATTCTATCTTCTCAGGTTCCTTTGGTTTGACTTCATGTTTAATAACATATTTCACCTCTTTGAACACCACATCTCAGCTGTACACAACCTTCCTTGTTACTGGGTTCCAAAGCTTATAACCCTTTAAACCATCCTTATACCCAATCAAGATGCACTTTTTAGATTTACTATCCAACATGGTTCGTTTCTCCTTTGTAACATGTACATATGCATCACATCCAAGGATCCTCATATGTGAAAGAGAGGGTTTCTTACCAGTCCATACCTCTTATGGAGTTTTATCCTCCAACGCTGATGAAGGTGATCTGTTGACCAAGTAACATGCTGTCTCCACTGCCTCTGCCCAGAATTCCTATCCTAACCAGACACCACTGAGCATGCTTCTTGCCCTTTCCATCAACGTCTTGTTCTTTCTTTTTGCAACTCCATTTTGTTGAGGTGTATATGGAGTAGTCTTCTGCCGTGCTATACCACACTTCTTACAAAATTCTTCAAATTCTTTACTGCAAAACTCTCCACCGTTATTTGTCCTCAACGCCTTTATCTTCTTCTCTGTTTGGTTTTCCACCAAAGCCTTGAATTATTTAAACTTGTCAAAGACTTCAGATTTCTTCTTAAGGAAATATATCCATGTATTCCTTGAGAAGTCATCTATAAATGATACATAGTACACAAACTTACCCAGTGATGGAACCTTCATAGGTCCAAACACATCACTATGCACAAGCTCTAATATATGTTTCGCCCTCTTACCACCAGAGGGGAAACTCACCCGATTCTGCTTTCCATATACACAATTTTCACAGAAATTAAAATCTAGAGAGCTATTACTCATACCTTATACCATACCTTTACCATGAAGTATTCGAAGGCCCTTCTCTCCAATATGTCCAAGCCTTTGATGCCACAACATGGTCTTCTCTCCAGAGACCACTAGATTTTTTGCTCCACTTTCATGAACCACAAAACTGTTGCACCCATCAACAACCGTGCTACCTTGCAGCTTGTACAGAATTCTAATCTGAACTCCCTGCATCAATACTAGTGCTCCCCGAACCATCTTGTAGGTATCCTTCTTGAAAATTGTTTTTTACACCTGCATCATCCAACTTGCTTACAGAAATCAGATTTCTCGCCAATGCAGGAATATGTAGAACACCTGGAAGTGTTCTAACCCTTCCACCTTGCAACTTCAACTTTACTTTTCCGTAACCAACGAGTCTAGCCTTCCTATAATCCCCTAAGGAGACATTACCACCATTTATTTCTCATACTTGCAAAACCACTCTCTATGGGGAGTGAAGTGAAAGGATGCACCTGAGCCAATCAACCATGCCTCATGATCTAAATGTGTACTTGAAGAAGCCAAGTACACATCCCCACCTTCATCTGAGGTGGTTTTCACCTTTGTAGAAGGAGCATCATTAGATCCCTTTCCTTTATTAGGAGCTTTAGATTTACAGTCCCTTCTGTAGTGCCCTTCCTTCCCGCATTTCCAACACACCACCTTTACAGGTTTTCCTAGAGATTTAGATCTCCCACTCGATGACTATTTTTTGTTTCTTTTCTGGGATCGTCCTCATACAGACAAGGCATCACCATTCTAGCTCTCCATATTTTTCTGTCTCATCTCCTCCATTAGCAAGGATGAGACTATTTTATCAAACTGCAAGGCAGTTGCATTGCTACCTATTGCAATAACCAGACTATCCCATGAATCTGGTAGAGAACACAACAAACTGATGCACTTATCTTCATCTGAATTTTTAATATCAACAGATGCTAACTGACTTACCACAGTATTAAATGCGTTCAGATGCTTTGTCATCAAGTCTCCATCTTTCATCCTCAGGTTATACAGCTTTTTTCGCAAGAACAATTTATTCACCAGAGACTTAGATTGGTACAAACTCCCTAAGTTTTCCCACAAAAGCCTTTGCCATAACTTCCCCTGATACATTCAACAATACTAAATCTGAAACACACAATCGTGTTGTGCTCTTTGCCTTTTGATCCAAATTCTTCCATTCTTCATCGGACACTCCCATTGGTTTAGTACCTGAATCTACCGCGATCCATTGATCTTTATCCACCAACTGATCCTCCATCTTGAGTTTCCACAACTCAAAACTATGACCATTAAATTTCTCGATCTCTATCTTTCCACTGCTCGCCATCTTCTTTCACCACCAGAATCGATCTCGCAGATCTCCCACTGAGCAGGGTCTACCACAGGCCCGAGCGAAACACCTCAGCAACAAAGGCATCCCCTTGAAGCCAAAATAGCTCTGATACCAAATGTAGGTTTTAACCCAATACAGAAATTACCTGCATACGAATTCTAAAACACAAAAAATAAACAATGCGAGAGTATAACACATAAAACACATATACACAAAGATTTGCCCCTGGATCCCAAAACTGAGACTACCAGCTTGATTTTTCATTATGTTCCTTTCAATGTTATAATACATATTTATACATGTCGAAGCATCCATTACCATGGACCAAAAACCATCGTGTCCAAAACCATGGACTAAAAACCATCGCGTCCAAAAACATGTGCGAAAATCATGCACAAAACCATAGGTGGGTCCGCCCAACCTAAGATAGGTTCCAAAGCCAAAAAAATTTGGGGCGCTGCCCCGGATCCCATAGACTGGGGTTACCTGCACCCCTCAAACCTCTTGTGACCCCCCCGCTACGCAATCGGTGGAACGAAGGGGGGGCTCCGCCCCCCCTCTAAGCCCCCAGTTAACTACATGGGCTACTCGTGGAAAGAATATAACACAACCAAACAATTACAAATCCTTATATTCATGCTCTCATGAGAGAGATGAGGTATAGGTTGCAATCACAGATTTTTGACACATTATTCACTAATGAATTATAAGAAACTAATAAGCACTCTGAACTAATAAGAGATACAAATACACAAGAGGGACCTAAGCCATTGGGGTTGGGTTGAAACCCAAGAGCCTGAGCCCTTTGGAAATAACTCAGTGATTAACTAATAAGAAACTTCTCATTATCATTTCATCAATGTCTAATACATCACATAAAATTCAAAAATAACAGTGCCAAGTACTTGATCTCAATAGCTACCTAGCTAGAAAAAAAACTTGAATCCCAATGAGTTATTTTACATGTTTATGTATAAAAGAGGGTAGATACTAGAATCTCACTATAAAATAGGAATATTTTCTTCCCACAACTTGAGAATGGTGGATCTTGTTCCTCATTAACTGCACTTACTTGTCTACCATTGACCTCGTCTTTATTGGCTGCCATTCACCTCGAGGTCGTGAGAGAGAGCGTTGTGATCTTGGGTTGAATGAAGGAGCTAAAGAGGTGTAAAACCCCCTTGAATATCTCCCTATTGTTTACTATGATCCTTGCATAGAAATCATCTAAAAAATGCTCCATCTCTTGCAATTAAACCATATTATGCCAAATGACATAGCAAACATCTTTTATGCTTCTCACTAAGCATAATATAATAAAATTTGTAAATAAATGTGAGAAAGAGATAGTTCTAAAGCTGGAGGATGGCATCATGACCCTTATAATGTACCTATTGATGAGCCTCATAAGAATGTAATATATTTTGTGACATTTAGTACTATATATATACATGATAAAACAATTATTTTTTCCATTGCTTTTAATGTTAGTACATTGATATGCATCATTCCATTAATTTGTAACATTTGGGTGAAATATGCATGATTAATATTGTTTAGTACATTAACCACTATCATTTCTTTATGTTTTAGATTATTAGGTGAATTTTTGTTACCACAGTCAAATGTTTTACCTCGTATGTACTAAGATTTGCATTCCATTTTGAATGATATTGGAATGGAGTATTAAGTTATCTGTGCATGCCCCAATGATGATATTCTCTATTGTAGAGAACATGCATTGAAATACAAATTCCAAAAATGTGATGGGAGTAGACATAAAATCGACAAAGTAACAAAAAGGGTGCCTCACAAGGTTCTTTGTTATATTCCCATAATTCCACGTCTGCAACAATTGTTTAGGTGCAAAAGCATAGAAAAAATTATGGATTACCATGCAACAAATACAAGTGAAGATGGTGTTCTTTGAATGCCTACAGTTGGATTTGCATTTAGGAATATAGAGGAAAGGTGGGCCACACTACCTCATAAACCAAGTCGAGGAGATTGAAAAGTGTAGATCTGTACACACAAGATCAATGTGGATGGTTGAGAGTCACTTGAAATCACTGAAGGATTTGGTTAGACAAAGAGCACGTCCTGAGGGTTCTATGGTAGAGGGATATATGGTATATCAAACCATGTTTTATATTCATTAGTATCGTGATGAAATAGGAAAAAGTATTAATGTATTGGATTACATTTAGGATTTCTACTTCGTGGATGATTTTGAAGCGAAGAACCTATTGGGGAAATGTAGAATGAGCAAAGTGGTATTTAAGTATATAGTGGAGATTTATAGTACATTTGAATTTTTTGTTTTTATGTATATCGTACTTATTTAATTTTTAGTCATCCTGCATAATCCATTATTATGAAGGTATAAAATGGTAAATAAATATATATGTGAATTGTTTTATTTTAATACAACTGATCGAGAGTGGGGTGAAATACATTTATACATTGCAAATAATAAAGATTGGATGAAGGTATGGATTGAATGATGCAAACAAGGTAATAATGGTAGGTTATCATGCTATGGTGTTTCTAAATTAGTGAAAGAAGTTCAACCTAGTGGACATACCAATCTTACATGGAGGGAAATTGATTTAGCATATGGTTTAAAATATTATCAAGCAATAATATTCACCCATACTACTTAGTTTTACTACAATTATATTGATGCATACAATGTGTTTTTTTCTTAATTTTCTTAATTTTCAAGTATAAATATGCATACTTATCAATTGACAATGTATTTTGAAGGTTTTAACCATGTACATAAATCACTTGCAAACAAATTCTTAAAAAAATAGAAAATATATAATGGCGAGAAACACAAAGTAAATAGACAGATATTTTCCCAAGATCCCAAAACTGGGACTACCAGATTGATTTTTCATTATATTCCTTTCAATGTTACAAAACATATATATACATGCCAAAGCATTCATAAACTCCAATCCACTAACCTTGGATTAGAACATAACCTTAGTTCCCTTGACCGGATCTACAAAATACCATGGGTATAAAACTGTCATGCCCAAAACCATGTGCAAAACCCATGATGCAAAAAACCATAGGTAGGTCCACCCACCTAATGTAAATTCCAAAAACAATTTCTCAAGCTGCTACCTGGGACCCCGTAGAGGGGGTCTACTACCCCCCTAAAACCCCCCAATAGGGCATCCTTCCACCCCCCCATGACCCCCCCTAGCGCATGGGGCTAGTCATGGAAAGAATATAACACACACCCAACATTCTCCCACTTTTTGTTATCTTTCCACATAGGGGGTCATAAGAGATCTTAGTCATTGGTCCATCCTTGCAACACCCATTATTTATCTACACCAAGAAAACTTCTCAGTGCTCATAGACTTCATCAATGCATCTGCAACATTCTTAAAATTGCCCACCTTTACCAACAAAACCTTTTTGTCCTCAACCATATCCCTCTCAAAGTTATACTGATCATCAATGTGCTTTGTCTTTGAATGATAAATAGGGTTCTTTGCAAAGAAAATTGCACTTTGGCTGTCACAATCTATCCTTATAGTTTTCTGTACTAGCCCCATACTTGAACACAATCTATGCAACCAAACTGCTTCCTTGCTTGCATGAGTGGTTGCCATCTATTCTGCCCCTATAGTTGAAAGTGCCACTAGAGACTACCTCTTGCTTATCCAACTGATTGCACCTCCAAATAGGTTAAACACATACCCACTTGTAGATCTTATCTAATCTAGATCTCCAGCCCAGTCTGCATCAACAAAACCATGGATGTCCAAAACTCTGTCCAATCATGGTATTCCTTGGTAGCACAAACCTTAATCACTAGTGCCATGCAAATATCTGAAAACCTGCTTTACTGTTGTCCAATGCTCCTTCCCTAGTTTTGACATGAACCTACTCAATATTCCCACTGCATGTGCAATGTCTATTCTAGTACATACCATTACATACATCAAGCTACCGACTGCACTTGCATATGGAACACGGGACATGCCCTCTTCCTCTTCTTGTGTCTTGGGACAATGTTCAACTAATAACATCACACCTACAGGAATAGGAACCTTCATCGGTTTACTAACCTACATATTAAACCTTTGTAGTATTGTCTCAACATCTTCCTTTGAGTTAACCAGAGCTTCCTCTTTTCCCGATCTCGTTTAATTTCCATTCCCAAAATATATTTTGCAGCACCGAGATCCTTCATGTCACATTTGGAGGACAATTGGGTCTTCAAATCCTGGATAATTTATTTGTCATTTCTAATCAGAAACATAACATTCACACACAAGACTATATAAATAACACGGTCACCAATTAATTTAAAATACACACAATGATCTTCTTTTCTTTTGGTGAAGCCAAGTCCCCGTATAAATGTATCAAATTTTTGATACCACATCATTGGTGATTGTTTTAACCCATATAGAGACTTTTTTAACCTGCATACTAGTTCTTTCTTTCCCTTCATTGCAAAGCCTTCTAGTTGCTCCATGTAGATATCGTATTCCAAATCATCATGAAGAATGTTGTCTTCACATCCATCTGTTCCACCTCAAAATTAAAAGAAACAACAACATATAAAAGCAATCTAATAGAAGCTACCTTGACAGCGGGAGAAAATATCACAAAAATCTATCCCCGCTACCTAGGAATAACCTTTTGCTACCAACTGAGCTTTGTGTTTCTCCACCTTTCCTTCTGCATTCATCTTCTTCTTAAACACCCATTTTCTTCCAATGGGTTTCCTTCCAGTTAGAAACTCCACCAGATCCCAAGCCTTATTTTTGTGAAAAGTTGCCACTTCATCAACCATGGCCTCTTTCCAGAGTATTCCATCCTCTGAATCTACTATCTCCTTGATAGTTTTGGGATCATCATCAGTAATCGATAAAGCATAATTTTAATAGAAAGCAGATGGAATATACCATTCTTGCTGCCTTCTTTCTTGAATTGATCTTCTCACAGTTGGAGTTTGTGGCTCTTCATCTTCGAATTCCTCTTCTATTGTAGAGTTTGATTCTTGCTCCTTTAGCTCAAACTCTATATTTTTAGGTTCCTTTGGTAGGAATTCATGTTTAATAACATCTTTCACCTCTCTGAACACCACATATTGGTTGCACACAACCTTCCTTGTTGTTGGGTTCCAAATATTATAACCTTTTAAATCATCCTTATACCCAATAAATATGCACCTTTCAGATTTACTATCCAACTTGGTTCTTTTCTCCTTTGGAACATGTACATATGCATCACAATGAAATACCCTTAGGTGTGAAAGAGAGGGTTTCTTACCAGTCCATACCTCATGTGGAGTCTTTTCCTCCAACGCTGATGAAATTGATCTTTTGACTAGGTAACATGCATTCTCCACCCCCTTTGCCCATAATTCTTGTCCTAACTCGACATCACTAAGCATGCTTCTTACATTTTCCATCAATGTCCTATTCATTCTTTTTGCAACTCCATTTTTCTAAGGTATGTATGGAGTAGTCTTCTACCGTGCTATACAACACTTCTTACATAACTCTTCAAATTCCTTCTTGCAAAAATCTCCAACATTATTTGTCCTCAAAACCTTTATCTTCTTCTCTGTCTTGTTTTCCACCAGATCCTTAAATTATTTAAATCTGTCAAAGACTTCAGATTTATTCCTAAGGAAATAGTTCCATGTATTCCTTGAGAAATCATCTATAAATGGTACAGAGTACACATACTTACCCAGTGATGGAACCGACACAGGTACAAACACATCACTATGCACAAGATCTAATATCCCTTTCGCCCTCTTAGCACTAGAGGGTAAACTCACCCAATTCTGATTCCCATATACACAATGTTCACAAAATCAAAATCTAGAGAGAAATTAGACATACTTTCTACCATACCATTACCATGAAGTATTCGAAGGCCCTTCTCTCCAATATGTCCAAGCCTTTGATGCCATATCATGGTATTTTCTCCAGATACCACAAGGTTTTCTCCTCCACTTCTAGGATCCACATAATTATTGCACCCATCAATAATAGTACTACCCATAACCTTGTATAGAGTTCCAATCCAAACTCCCAACATCAAAACTAGTGCTCCCCGAACCTTCTTGCAGGTATCTTTTTCGAACAGTATTTTTACCCATGCCTCATGATATACATGTGTACTTGAAGAAGAATCCAAGTACACATTCCCACCTTCATCTAAGGTGGTTTTCACCTCTGTAGAAGGAGCATCATTAGATTCATGTCCTTTCTTAGGAGCTTTAGATCTAAAATACTTTTTGAAGTGCCCTTCCTTTTTGCATTTTCATCACACCTTTATAGGTTTTCCTGGAGATTTATATCTCGCTCTAGATTTATATCTCCCACTAGAGGACTTATTTTTATCTCTGTTCTCGGGTCATCCTCATACAGAAAAGGCATCTCCATTTTGTCTCTCCATAATTTTTTGTCTCATCTAATTCGACAGCAAGGATGAGACTATTTCATCAAACTTCAAGGTAGTCATTAGGGGAATTTTGAGGTCTACAATGGGCCTCCTAAGAAAAATGTACGACAAAAATAAACATTATAAGAACCAATAGGATTCAAGATGATGATGTCGACCATGAGGGATGATTCAAAATTTTTGGAGTAAAAAAGTAAAAATATTAAAAAATAATAAAACTACTTTTTCAACTTGTATTTTCAACTCATCTCCCTAACGTTTTACTCAAATTTCAAGGGGATTACTCATTGTATGAAAAATTTAATTCCACATCCAAGGAGTACCCATGTTGCATACTTTCGATGGACCCTACTACACGAAAAATGAGAATTACATGAAAAACGTGATTGCAATCACATTTTTCATGTATTTCTCATTTTTCATGTAGTAGGATACAACAAAGTTATGCAACATGGGTAATACTTGGATTAGAAATAAAAATTTTCACAACGAGTGTTTCCACTTGAAATTTGAGTAAACCCATACGGAGATAAGTTGAAAATACGAGTTGAAAAAATAGTTTTTCTTTTTTTCCCTCTAAAATTTGGTGATGTAATCTAATATTATATTGTTATTTCCACTATTGTTTTATAATTTCCTTAGGAGGCCTATTTTAGACCTCAAAAATCCCCTAATATGTATTTCTACCTATTGCAACAACCACACTATCCCACGAATCTGGTAGGGAACACAACAAACTAATGCACTTATCTTTATCTAAAATTTTAGTATCAAGAGATAACAACTGGCTTACCACAATATTAAAGGCGTTCAAATGCTCTGTTACCGAGTCTCCATCCTTCATCCTCAAGTTATACATATTTTTCCATAGGAACAATTTGTTCCCTGGAGACTTAGATTGGTACAAAGTCCCTAACTTGTCCCACAAAGCCTTTTTCGTAGCTTCCCATGATACATTCAACAATATTGAATCTAAGATACACAACCGTATTGTGCTCTTTTATTTATTATCCAACTTCCCCCAGTATTAATCTAACATTTTTGTTGGTTTAGTACTCGAATCTATCACGATCCACTGATCTTTATCCACCAGTAGATCCTCCATCTTGAATTTCCACAACTCAAAACTTTGACCATTAAATTTCTCGATCTCCACTACTTGCCATCTTCTTTCACCACAAGAATTGATCATGCAAATATCCCACTGAACAGGGTCTACCACATGCTTTAGAAAAACCCCTTAGCAACAAAGGTGTCCCCTTGAAACCAAAACAACTCTAATACCAAATGAAGGTTGTAACCCTCTACAGAAATCACCTACAAATGAATTCTTAAAAAAAGAGAAAATATACAATGGAAAGAAAAACAATGAAAATACACAAATATTTTCCCTGAATTCCAAAACTGGTACTATCAGATTTATTTTTCATTACATTCCTTTCAATTTTACAATACATATATAAACATGTCGAAGCATTCATAAACCCCAAACCCCAATCCATTAACCCTGTATTAGCATATAATCATAGTTCCCTTGACTGGATCTACAAAATACCATGGGCAGAAAACCATAATGCCCAAAACCATGTGCGAAACCCATACACAAAACCATAGGTAGGTCTGCCCACCTAATATAGGGTCAAAAAAAAAAAAATTCCCAGGGTGTTACCCCAAACCCGAAAAAGGGGGCCTACCGCCTCCCTAAAACCCCCCTAACAGGGGGGGCTTCTGCCCCCCTACTACACGTGGGGCTAGTCGTGGAAAAAAAATAACACACACCCAACACAATTTTTATGTGTTTGACATATTCCAATTGAAACACCACAACAACATGTGGTGCAATGGCTGCAAAATTTGCATCAAAAGGTTGGATTAAATGATGAAAATTTCTAATAGTGGGATAACTATAGTATTTCAAGTTATTAATGTTTCCTCTAGAGGTGACAGACATCCATAACTCTCTGACACTCAATACTGTGGATATTTGCATGATATACTTGAGTGTGACTTTGAATCCTTTAAAAATATTTGTGTTTGATGTCAAATGGTTTGAGCTACAAATCCTTGAAGACCTTGATAGAACTATTATTGAGCATGCTAATGGATTTACTATGGTTGATAAAACGAATCTTGATCCAGGATCAAAGCAATATGTTCTTCCATGCTAATGTGAACATGTATTTTATGTATATGTTCTAGGTAAAGCATGTTGGTCATATGTTGTTAGATATAATCCCAGAGGAAGGTTCCTAAAGTATAATGTAGCGGAAGATGAAATTGAAGAAGAAGGTGATATAGACGAGTAGGGGGTTCATGTAGTGTCAGACGAAGATGTCGAATAAGTTAAAGCAATATATTTTAATTGAGATAATGCTAATTTAGATGAACTATATGATATTGACATTGTGTTGGATGAAGAACTTCAAGAAGTTGAACCAAATGTAGAAGAGCATGTTCCAAAGGATGATATTGACAATGATGATGTTGATATGGTGAATCCTTTGTACATGAATTCTGAACTAGATGATGCATATGATAATATGGATGAGTAATAATATTAATGATATAAAAATGTTGAAAATTACGAGGTATGTATTTAAATGTTTTTGGTTGGTTTGGTCTCTTTCATTCACCTTAAATTTTTATTTTCCTAGATTCTATGTTTGAATGTTACCGTGTTTCTTTCAAATATATTATAGTAGGTAGATTGGGTATCGAGGAATTGAGAGTGATGTGATGTAGGGTGGGGGGGAAGGGAAGGGCCATATGAGCTTCCACCTTCATGTGGTTGGCCTTGTTAAATAGATAATATATTATTCTTGAAATGAAGAGAAGCTCATTTACGTTTATACCATAATTTCCAATTTTGAATTTGGTTCATTAAGCAGACATACCAAGCGAGTTGGGTGACAGGTTAACCAGGAGACATGGATTTCAGGAAGGTGTGTGGAGTATGGTTGGCCCATGACTTCCCATGAACTGAGTTCCCATCAGGCTGTCTCATAATGATTTTTATAAAATTGTCTAGATTAATGTTTAGGTTTTAAAATCCAGTTTATAATTGATTGATTATGAAAAACAGTCATAATAAAAAATGATAATATTTTGTTGTCATTGATGGGACAATTATTTGTGTTCACTAATTTTCACAACAAGGAAAACACCTGCACCCTGGGCGTGCCTGCACGAGGGTGGGGCGCGAGGGTGCCCATGGGGGCACCGCGTATTAGGCACTCTAGGGCACCCACCCGATAGAGTTGCCCATGCGACAAGTTGGTGGGTTGTCCCGACATGGAAAGGGGTTCCACATAAAAGAAGTAATGCTAGCCCATGACTGCCTGTGAACAAAGTTACCATAGGGGGGTCTCATAATGAAATTTAGAAAATTGACTAAATTAATGTTTGGGTGTTAAAATTGAGTTTCTAATTGATTGATCATGCAACATGGAAATAACAAATGATAATATTTTTTTTTATTGATTAGCTAATGATTTGTGTTCATTGATTTGCATAGTAGGGCAAATGCTTGTGCCCTAGGTGCACTTGCACAAAGGCGGGGTGCGTAGGTGCCCATGGGGGTGCCATGCATTGTGCACGCCAGAGCGTCAATGGGATGAGTTAGTGGGTTAACTCGACTTGGAAAGGGTTGCCAACAAAAAAAAAGTAATGTCATCCCATGGCTGCCCATGAATTGAGTTCCCAATAAGGGGTTTGATAATTATTTTTAGAAAATTTACTAAATTAATGTTTAGATGTTAAAATTCATTTTATAATTGATTTATTATGCAACATGAACATACTAACAAATGATAATATTTGTCGTCATTGATGAGCTAATGATTTGTGTTCACTGATTTTCACAGAAGGCCGAAAGCTCACACCTGGGTGTGCCCACAAGAAGGTGATGTGTGAGAGTTCCATGGGGGTGTTGCGTGCCATGCACGCCAGGGTGCCCACCTGGCAGGGGTGCGTGTGTGACGAGTTGGTGGGTCGACCTGACTTGGCAAGGAGTGCCCACATGAAAGAACTAATGTCGGCCCATGACTACCCATGAACTGAGCTCCCACAAGGGGGTCTTATAATGATTTTTAAAAAATTAACTAATTCAATGTTTAGGTGTTAAAATTTGGTTTATAATTGATTGATTACCCAAAATGGTACTAAGAAATGATAATATTTTGTTTTGATCATTAATGAGCTAATTATTTGTGTTCACTGATTTGCATAGTAGGGCAAATTATTGCACCCTGGGCCACCCATGGGGCTTTCGCATGTTAGGAATGTCAGAGTGCTTGTGCAATGAGTTGGTGGGTTGGTCAAACTTGGCAAGGGGATCCCACACAAAAGAAATAATGTTAGCCCATACATGCATGACTGCCCATGACTTGAGAATGGGGCCAATGTTGATTTTTTTTTAGTTTATGGTCATATCCACTGAAATTTGACATGTTTATGGTATATGTATGCATTGATGATATGGGAGGGTTTTGAGACTCAAATACGACTCATAGAAAGATTTTACAATCAAACGACAAAATCATAACATATATAAATGTCAAGGAGATGAAATTATTTATTACTATTTACCAATTGTAGGCTTATAATGTACTTCATATCCCAGAGGTTGAGAAAACTGCTTACCCTTCCATATGAGAAAAAACCTTACCCTTCATCTTGATATTTGTCATCATCATCATCATAAAAATAATCATCACCATCATATTTGTACTGAGTAAGTTGGGAAACGTGTGAACCAGGCGATACAACGGTAAGGTAGATGTGGTTTAATAAAGCTTTAAAAACTAAGACTTGATAAACAATGTACCATAAAACTTTTCATAGTATGAAACCTTCCATAAATTTTTATTAGTATTATCCTATTATATCTAATTAAAGTGTTCACTGTGTTGATCATGTAGAATATTTATTCAAGGTTTCATTAAAAGTCTTCAAATGTGACTTACTTCTTATCATTATTACTTGCAGTAATAAAATTCTTTGAACAAACTTACCCTCTAAAACTTGTTTGGAGTTCTCCAAATACACACATAATTGATATGCTCCACTTAGTTTCCATTGGATTTAGGAGTTCAAGTGGAATTTCCCCCAAATTTTGATCCTAAATTCTACCCATCAAATGATGATGGGATAGACCAATATTCATATGATTCCATAAGATATTCTTTTTTAGGGAATTTTTTTATTTCATGTATTGGAAGAGTACCCCTTATATTTTATAGAAGGCATGCTATGAACCATTCTATGAGAAAGTCCTTGTTGATTATATATGGGATATGGATAAGCAGATATATAAACCTCTCATTTTATTCCAACACAAGTTCACAAGGAACCTAATTAGTGCCTTTTATTTTTTGTGCTATTAGATGTTTGACACATTGATTTTAAGGAATGACAAAAAATTGTCCTTCACTTCCATTTTTGTTTAATTCTCCTTAAAATTCATAAACGATGTTAACATTCTTTTCTTTGATGCTCCAACACACTTTGCAATTTTCTTTGCTTTGTGTGTGGTATGCAATATGTCTTGTTTGTGGTTGCATCACTTCCTTGTAGTGTTTGAAAAAAATTGAGGTATCCTCCTATAATAGTAAGAACATATAAGGGGTACAGTTCTTATATATTTTATGTGGAGTAGTATGTTATTGTATCCTTCAATTCTTAACCAATTTCACCTTTTTCTGGGGTATTCAAAGGAACAACATATATCTCATATTCACATGGTTGTCTGGTTGATACCACTATGAAGATCATCAAGAACATACTTGTAAATGTTCCTAAAATAATTCTTGAACACAATAAATTATTAAACATAAACGACTTATTACATAAATATTTGAATGATTAATGTTATAGCCCAATTTGTCACATCTAGTAAATAGGCCTACAAACTAGATCAATCAACATCTGTGAACATGTTATCATCATCCCTTCAGAAAGCCCTAAGCATGACCTCTCCAAAAAAGTCTGAGTTTCTGGGTCTATCTACTGAAAAACCATATTTTTGGGGCCAAAACACCCTACATAACTGAGCAATTGCACTGCAGTGCAATATCTCCTTCTTTCAAGTCGTGTTGCAGTGCACCTTACATAATTGAGTAAGTGCACTGATTCTATAATTTTAGTAAAAAATAAAAATATTTCTGAGGCTTCCTCAAACAAAAGCTTCCAAGGATTGTTTTAACTATTTACCATGGATAAGAAGCTTAAATATTATGTAATCCTACCTTGGAGATGTCACCTCTTATCCCTTGAGCTCATCCTCCCATCATATGTGGATCTCAATCCCATAATGTAAATCCTAAACTGCCACTCCCCACCTATAAATTTACTACCATGCATAGCATCAAGGTTGGCTTTTAGAGATTGATTGTGCCCTTATGTTGCTGCCTTGAGGCTTCAACCTAAAGGATTCATTATCTTCATGCATTAGGGTTGATGTTGAGGTGTGCTTTGTGACAAGGAAGGACAAATCAACTTGGGGAGACATCTACAAGATCAACTACTATTCATGGTTGTAAACTCTCTCCTATTTCTATTAATACAAACAATATGTTTTTTTCCTATGTGTTATGTCATGTTTGCACTCATGTATTTTAATGCCTTGCTGATTCATTGACTAGAGATGTTAGATTATGCTACTTGGTTGTTGTAGATCCTTTTCTTGTTTTAGTTGTGTGTGTAGGTTCTAATTATAGCACTTGGAGCTACAATTGGAGCTTACAAGCGAGGAGGAATGAGAATCTTACTACAAATTTGAGGTAGGCCTCTTTCCCATTCTATAAGTTCTATAAGGAAACCTATATATTCTTTTTATTATGGTGTTCTAGACTAGTCCACTAGGTATAGGGAATTCACCTTTGTCTACAATCGTAAATTTTGTATAAAAAACTCGTCACCATACTTGGGAGTGTTTTCTTCCCTTATTGGTTTCCTTGACCTTAGCACCTTTGTTATCACCAAAAAATGATCACCTAGCCATTTCTAACTAGGTGGATCGAAATACACCATGCAGATTTAATTTTACCATAGTAAAATCACCTTCACTATTGAAAATAATTTAGTAAACCATTTTTATTAAATTTAGATAAAAAACGACATGAGAATAATTAGATAAATCATTATTTATTTAATTTTCTCTAGGAATATTTATTAAACCATTATTTAATAATTATTCCTTGTCAAATTTGACAAAATCCCTTAGGAATATTTAAACAAATCATTATTTATTTAAATTTCCTTATTTATGTTATTAGAATAATTATTAAATCACTATTTAATAATTATTTTGATTTCACACCTTTCCTGTTTATTGCAAAATAATTAATAAATCATTTTATTTGTTAATTATTTCTATGTAAATGTATTTAACCATTTTTAAATTCCTTTTCCCTCTCCAAAAAATATAATGAAGTATTCCAAGTAGTTAGATCTGAATTTGGTTAATAATATTTTATTATTCTCCATTTTCGATATTAACTCCATACTTTGCTATATAAAGAAGGGTTTTTCATTCATTCTTCACTATGATCATAATCATCATCATTTTTCTTGAGCTCACATTTTAAGTTCTTCACTTTTGTTTGGGATTTTTCACATTGAAAGAGAAGATCAATTTTCTGAAGCGTCAAGGATATCAAAGTACCCATTATATGTAGGGGGACCTACAAACCATTCTGTAGATCTCCTTCACGAAGTGTTATCAATAAAATATTAATTCATTTAAAATTATCTTTCCAATTGGGTTATTATACTGGATTCTTATATTGCTTCTTTCTGTTTTCAGTTATATCTTCTTTTGTTGCAGGTTTTCTATTTGTGTTTCATATCTACGATGACAACAACCATCAACTTGTTTTTAGGGTCACTTGTCACCTAGTGACTTAAGTGAAGTATTTTTGGTACACCTTCTGGGAATTGTCACACTAAGAAATGGCGACTCCACTCATGTAATAACAACATTCTTGGGTGATTGAAGTTTCAAAAAATTTTAGGGTGTTATTCAGTTATTTTTTCTCTCAATTTCTAATTATAGTATTTGTTATCACTCAGGTTGTCCCTTGGCTCCTTAAGGGATACGGCCAAGGTAGCCACAAACTAATCTTTGGTCTGCAGGTCCTAGCCTACCTGCAGTCAGAGAGGGCTCTCTCTTTAAAATTTAGCTTTGTTTTGGGTTGATTTTAGGCTAGTTATGGTGTACATGGGTTTCGTTTTGATTTTGGTGGGAAGGATGATGTCTTCAAGCAGAGTTGGGATGCATAGAGTGAGAAGTTCAAACCATTGGGCATGGAGTCATGGATTAGGGCTTGCTGTTGCGTTTTCTTGGTCAGAAGAGGAATACAGAGCAGGATAGCTACACATAGAACAATATCAAGCTAGAATAAAGATGGAATGAAGGTCAGAGATGAAAGGCAACTAAGAATCTTTCATTAGTTGATAGAGAGAGAAGGTGAATGAAAGTTTGTCTAGGAGCAGTCAAGAATTCCTAAATAACAGTCATATGTGAAAGAAACATGGGAAACATGATCATTTAAGTATGCATATTCATAACCATTTCTGAAGAAAACATATAGAAATAACAAGAACTGAGCATAGAGTGCAGTCAAGCAAAGCCTAAGCTATTCTTCTTTCTTGCTATTTAGATGGTAACACAATGGTGGTTTAAACATATATAAGTTGTAAACAGAGGTAAGAAAACACTTATTGAGCCATGTGGTAGCACAGGAATTCCACAGTCACTCTTTGGCCATTAAATAACACAACAGACAGTTCTTCATCCAAATCATTCCAACAGTCTTTGATTATAGAGCTCTCAAAGTATACAGCGCAAGTCTAGAATGAGGATTATCAACCAACCCCCCTCAAATATGCTCTGTGGGGAAGTATATATACAAAAAATGAGTTACAAAATATCTAGTTGATGAGTTAATAACTCATAACTTTTTTCCAACTCTTGAGGAATAGTAGATGAAAGAGCAAATGATGCAGTAGAAATTTAGGGTACTAGCTATCCGTTCTGTCAGAGAATTTAGACTTTTGGGATCGACTGAGTCGGCTGAGGTGATGCTTTTAATTTGCGTTTTTTGGGCCTACTGCTTTGTTATCCTGCTCTCAGTATGCATACTTGGCCTTTTTATAAAATTTCCGTAGTCATATCTTGACTCCCTCTGCCTGCTGTCTTTTCTTCAGTTCTCTATTTCCAGCGTTGCCTCTCACGAATTTTTGGGTTTTGCAGGTAGCTGAGCAATAGGAAGCTCTCCTTTTTGAGTAATTTTTCTTAACGATGCACATCGAAAACTGCCTCTGTTTCTCGTTTCAGGCATTCTTTGATGCGATTCTCACCCTTTGCACCCTTTCTGTGATGATGTCAGCATGACATCATCGACGGTTCCCAGGTACGGCAGGGTGACGTGGTAGTGACGTCAGTGGAGGATAGGTGGCGGATGACATGGCAGTATGATAGGGTGACGTGGCAGAGGATAGAAGGTGGTGTATGGACGCTGAAAAATGAGCTGGTGGTGACATGGAGCAGCGACGAGTTGACGCAGAGGTGACATGAGTGGCGACGTGGCGCTGACATCAGGGGCGGAGACACAAAAGGTGGTTTGTGGTTTTATCAGACTGCCTTCTGTACGGGGGCGGTATTTGTCAGAGCCCACCCGATACAATCAAAGGCAGACATGCGTCCTTTGTACGACGACAAAACCACCGTGCCATCGGACGCTAACTGTCGAACATCGGGGTGGCTTCGAAATTGGTGAGAGCCGTCGGATGGGGAGGGCCCGATCTGACGGTGGACGGAACTGCGAGCTGGTGGGTTGTTAACATATGGAACCCGCCCGAATATTCGAATATTTATACAATGCTGCGGGGGTTTAGACTTTGGGTAATATGGGTTTTATGGGTTTGTAAGTGGGCGCCGGTGGTTATTAATTTAACCAAGTGCTAAATCAATCCCAGGTTTGAACGCGGAAAGGCTAATGCCAAGCCCCAAATTAACTTAGCATTTCCCCAAACTGATGTTATAGGGCTATAGTGCCAAGGGATGGGAATATGTATTATTTTTGGGTTTTTATATAATTTTTTATATAATAGGGGATAAGGAAATGATCTAGGGAGCTAGATAATAGAGTTAGGAGTTAATATGAGTTTGTGAAGTGAAAGTGTAGGGGCACGAAGCTAAGTTTATGGACTGAAACTTAGACATAAGAAGTGAATGGAATGTGGAGAAAGGATTTTTACACAAGAAATGTGGCTTCGTTTCATTGAAGAAAGTCAAAGCTTGACTTAGTATTTTACAAAAATGAAGTGATAATAGGACTGGTTGGGCAGATCCCAGGGTCCTCAAGGGGATGTTAGTGAGTGATTTATGGGGAATAGAAGGGGAATTAGACATTCTTCCAAAGTTCTGCCATCAAAATAACTACTTTGACACTTCTGTCATTGATGAGATGAGCTCTCCTTTGATAAGACAAAACTGATCAAAACCTCGCTTCTGCGACCTCAAACTACCTACCCAGCCTAATACACCTAACATTTTTTCTTCCTTTTGAGTGGGTGCACTTAAACTTGCAGACCCTGATTATCTTCTTTTCTTTTAACTACCCTCCTATCTAAATGTACCCTTATCTCTTCCAAGGGCCCAGATTAAGCAGTTGGGCTCCTTCATTTCTCTACCTAGCTACTCATCTGCCAAGCTTAAGCTGTTTGGACAGATATTCATTCTCTATCTTCTAAAACAAGCAATTTAAACCTAGGGGAGCCAAGATTAAGCTGTTTGGCTTTCCCTTAACTGTAAAACTCTTCAAAAATGGTATGATTCTTCAAAATGGAACTTCTTGGAAATATGGAACCTTGCAGCATGAAAAGATGACATATTTGTCATGTAAAACAGTCAATCATGAAATATGAAACCTATTGCGATAGGAGGCTAACAATATTAAACCCTATTTTGTCAAATTTTTCGATTCTATTGGGTTTCTAGTCTTTTCCGCAGGTCATAGGTACCGTCCAAGTAGGGGATGAAAAAATTTGTGCGAGATCTGCTGACCGAGACTTCCAGGAATAGAGCACACCTTTTTGCCCCATAAGTGAGTTGTAGAGCAAACTTTTTGGCTCAAAACCTATGTTTTCCTCAATTCCAGGTTAGTACCTGCATTCTGGAATTTTTTCAAAATTTTTACTATTTTACTGAGAGTGTTGTCTATATATTGGTTTGGGTTATTCAACTTTGTTTTTCAGTCTCCCTTAAGCCTAGATCCACTTTATTTGTCTCTTTGAGGAAGGAAATATCCCCCTAGGGTTTAGAGTACACCTCCACATTGTTAGGAAGAGATTTGTTTAGTGAGGAATCTAGGGTTTTAAGGATTTTCAGCCACTGTTTTTTCAGATTTGATCCTTGACTTTTTAGATCCGTTAGATAGGTTTATTTCACCTTTTCTCCCTTTAGACTTTGGGTTTGCCTTTTCCACCTTAGGATCCCCTTGAGCATCCTGGGTCTTTTGAGCTTCACACCTATCCTTTGCAACATTTTTCACTGCTAACTTTACTCTTTGTCTGCATCATTTACAACAGATTAGAGCCTTTAGATCCTAGTCCCTTGACATTAGATATTTTTGGCCTCTTTTTGTGTCTTGGAGTTGCTTATTTTTCCTTCTCTTGCTTAGCTGATTAGTTGCCCTTGTGGGTGGGGTTTTGTGTGTGTTGATGGTGCTGGACCCGCCAACATGTCAAGGGGATCTCCCCAGTAAGAAGTCCTAATTATACCTCAGACCGTTTGGTGTAGGAGTCCCAGTAGTGGCTCATAAGGTAATTCCTTGACCACGATGTCGCATAGAGGCAAGTAAGATAACTCTGTCAGTAGCAAGGGTGTGACTACTGCAGTGAGTCAAGGAAGATGTATGAGAGCTTCTAACACATAAGGGGGGAGATAAGGGTGAAGGTGAGTTCTAGATTGAAAGGGATCACTTCCAACTCGGCTAGGAACACTAAACACAAAAGGACATACATAGCTTCAGGCGGAGCAGTCCACCAAGATGCGGTAGTCACAAAATAGAAGGTAATATACCACGTACAAAACTCATGGATTAGTCTGAACGAGTGCAACAATTGTTACAACAAGGTTCATGTGAAAGGTCTGTCTGGTGTCCGATAGAGCAATCGACACAGTCGGGACAACATTAACAACATATACAACACATTTGCAACAAGATTCATATAATTGCATGTGAATCAGTTCATACACAAATACGTAATTTAAACAACATATATCATTAAGGAAACCAGAGTAGTCCAACTACAATAACAACATATGCATGAAAATGTGTTGGCTCTTATTATATAAAAGTGTAAGTTCCAATCATACAATATATCCATGTAAACCTACTAGCCCCATAAGTGAAACGTTACAACCACATCCGCCTGCTCCTCCAAAGAGATGTACTAGCTCTGTGCAATGGAGAAGCCAAGGCACGTTACAATACTGTCTAAGCTTTCTTCAAGATAGTCCTAATAGAAGCTTGGCTGACCAAAAGCCAATACAATGAGTTATGAGGGACTTATTTATAGCAAAGTTTGGGGTGACACTTGACATTCCCCTTTGTGACCATTCAACTACCCTCATGACTCTTCACCTACTCTATAACTATTACATCCACTATTGAAACTTGACTTACACTTGACATGACTCAACATTACAATACACATGAACCAATGTGAATAATAGCTTGAACAAGCCAAACTAAACATCATTTTGACTTAGACAACCATAGAAGTCCAACTGCTCGAGATCCTCATGCTGACCAACAGTAACATATTGATGCTAAGATTGGTAATCCTTGATAGTGTCTGTGTGTTCTACTGTGACATCTGTATGAAACCTGAACCTAGCCCCCATAACATCCAAGTACACTGCTCGAGTTTCTCTTTCCAACTCATCTAAAAGCATGCGCATCATTGTCTTCAATGTGGCTAGACTAGCAACATACTTGCACATGATGTCTACACTGATAGGAAAGTCTAGGTTGGTGGCAGTGCGCATCAACTCGTTGAAGTATGAGTGAAGCTCCCGTTGGACCTGCTTCTTTTTCTTTGCCTGGGTGAGAGTCCCAAGTGATGGGATCACATGAGTGTGCACTATAACATCCATGCTTTTGAATACTCATGCATGGGAAACTTGTATGCAAGCGATGAGTTGCAGTAGGTCTTCACAATTATGGATCTGACTCTAAATACGTACTTGTAGCTCGACCGCATTGACCTTCATCATATTTGGCAAGTGAAGTAGGGCTCCCATGTACTTCATCATCCATGCTTGCATGTTATCAACAACAACATGTATGTTCTTCAAGATGCGTGCTCTTCTCGCACATCATTATTTCCATCTGTGGAGATGGACCATTGCTTGGTTCATGGTACCAAACTTGGAGTACAATGCTCAGATAACTGTATCAAGGGACAATAATTCATCTAGTATTTCCTTCTTTAGTTCATCTCAGGTGAACATGTCACCAAGTCTGCTCCTTGCTTGGCTAGCTGTAGTTCATTTACCATTCGCTCATTCTCAACTATGAGGAAACAAACACTTGAGCTAGTGGCTTTGACATAAACTCTAGTTGCTTCGGCCAAAGTAGCTGGATGCTTGTGCACATCAGTCATGATCACGTGTTCTTCAACTTGTGTAGGGGATGTTTGGTCCTCCAGAGTCGGTGCTCTCTGAGACTGCACAACTCTGTGATGAGATTCATCAAAGGAGATGTTTTGCATCTCTTCTTCTAGCTGACCACCAAGGATCTCCGTGCCTCCTTGGTCATTTGAGACTTTCTCATCATTTGGATGCAATGAAGTGGGTGAGTTGACCTCTTTGTGGTGAGGCATGAGGTCAGTGTCCTGTTCCAACTCATGTTTCCCCATGTTTGCATCCAACTATTCAAGCACCTGTTATATCTCATGAGAAAAGTCTTGTCCCTGTGATGGTTCACCCTATTCACTTGATTCCAGCTGTTCAAATGAATCAACTAATTGTATGAACACTGCTTCGTCTATCTACTCATGATGTTCCCCTTGATGTATTTGTTGTTGCGCTCCCTTCTCCTGTTGGCATAGCTCTTGTTCTTTCCGGAGTTGCTCCCTCAACTCATGCAATTCCTTCTCTGCTTCTTCCATTCTCTTCTCATCCCTCTGCCTTCGCACTATTCGCTTGTCATGCTGCTGCCTCTTTTCTTGAATAGCCATAGTTGTTTGTTCTATAATTGGATCTACTCGAAACTTGCAACTTTGCTCCTCCTCCATGCGGTCGACAATTTTCCTCTTCCCTTTGTCACACATAGGTATGCTTGGCTCTGTTGCCTCTGGTGGTGGTGGTGGTGGTGGTGCTCTCTGTGATGTTGCTTCATGCTACTTTTCTAACCACTCAACGGCGAAAATGACCTATTCATTGGGTTCAGAGGAATTGTAGCAGTAACTCCATGAGTCTTCCTCGGCCCAATGAAATTCCCCATGGATCCAGTTGAACTGAAATATCATGCAATGATCCTTCACAATGCATTGTGGGTCATGTTAGTGTCAGTCTTTCCAGCCTTCCTCCAGTGATCAAATGTGCTCTTACAAAGTGATTTTGAAGTGTCAAGGTCAAATTTCGTCATTTCAGTGAGTCTTCAAGCAAAATTTGGTCACTAGGCATTAGGTCTAGGGTTTGCTTTCACTCTTTCTAAAGTTGTCCAAATGTCAGTCCATGTCATCATTCAGCTGAGTTTATCATCATTCATAGGGTTTTCATTATCATCTCAGTGTCTAATGAGTCATTGTACACCTTGTTCATGCTTCAGTTGTGCCTTGGCAAGGTCATTTCCCTCTCCTACGGTTTTGAAAGCCAATTTCTCTTGGACGGTCAAGTCATCGGCAAAACTTGTATCCAGATGTTCATACACCTTCCCCTATCCTTCATATACCTTATCAAATGCTTCCCATCACTGAGATCCCCCAAAATCCTCATTTTTGCACAAACCCTAGTTTCTAGCTACAACCTGGCAATTTTCTAGGTTGGGCCTGTGTTTTTCCCTTTTGGACCCCTTCCCCTCACTCAATCTCTGAGATTCCACTTTCCCCTGCTTCCTAACATCCCTCCCCACTCCCAAAAATTTCTCCGAGAATTTAGAAGCCCCCTATCCCCTTCATTTCGCTCCATTTCGACAAAATTCCTTGTTTCACACATCGGGACAAGTCACACTCAAATGATGTTCCAGAGCAATAAAAGATGAATTTTGGAAAACTGAGAGAGGTTTTTGTCCATAACATGCCAAAGAAGAAAAACCTCCTTCACTTTTTTCACAGGTGTCATGGTTTTAGAGAAATGTTAAAATTGCAATCGCTAGATCCAAGGAGGTTGGCCAAGGCACTAAAACGACGGAAAATGCCCGATCCACTCCAAATTTTGGCCAAAGCCTCTTTGACTGAGCATGGAACTAAATATCCTAGCCACATCACAAATCCCAAGAAATTTTGAGCATTTTTGGTAAATTTTGGTTTTTTCAGGCAATTTACAGGTTTTCTCCATTAATGGGTCTCACCCCCCGCACGACCCTTCATCATGGCAACTCCATTTTGCAAAAACTCAGCATTTCCAGATTTTTCATGAGAAGTTACATATGCTCATCAATGGACTTGAGACTTTATGATGTTTTGGGCCTCCTGAAAGTCAAAAAACTAGCAAAAAATGACTTTCTGTCACTTTTTTGAACTGCAGAAAGCAGTCTTGGGAGATTTGATTTTTGATAGGGCAAATGAACTCCAAATTCAAAAATTCCAGTTGGGTTGGAAAGTAGACTCATATAAATTTCCCACAAGCCTACTCTTTCTCAATTTGGACACCTGAAAGTGCCCCAAATGTGGTCCCAAAGACGCGCGACCCGTCAGGCAGTTTTTTCCAAAATGCACTGTACAGCTCAGAAAAACGCAGTTTGACCCTATTTGACTTTTTGGGGTGAATTACGATTCTATTTGATGTAATTATTGTACTTTTAAAACAATTTTACTCTTATGTAACACTTCTAGAAGATTCATTCATGAAAAGGGTAAATATTAAATGAATGAATTGGTTTCCTAGCTTATAGAGGCAAGTTGTTTTCACTGCCTAGTTTGTAGTGCTTAGTTTAGAAGTGGTTGAAACAACTCCTAGGATAGTGAGCTCGACCCATGGAGGCAGAGAAAGAGGTTAGATCATTTTCTCTTGAGGGAGAAGCTATCATTGTATTATTCACTGTATCTCTGCAATTTTTGGCTAAGGAAGACCAGGGTTTTGCAGTCCTCTTTGGGATTCTTGTGGACTCATGTGTTGATGGTGTGTTTTCTCAATGTACTTGTAAGCTTGTTATGTGACTCATTTCCTTTATTTTATTTCTGCACATTAAACAAATGAAGTGTTAAAGTAAGAATTCATGCCTGCCATGCTCTGCTTTTAAGTTTGTTTAATTTCAATGTTTTCTACTGTCTAAAGAGAATTCAAAGTTATTGTTTGCTCTCTTTAGCTCCTCACCTTTCATTCCTAACCATACACCTCAAATCAAAGGCATCAATATTGTCTCCTACCTCGCCCCAAGGAACCCCCTGCAGAAATTGTGTCCAATCCCCACACCCAAAATTGCCCTCTCCTCAATTTGCCACCGAAAACCCAAAAAAAAAACCCCAAATCAACCCTTTTGATCAGTTTACTAGCCTAATATTAGTGTTACCTTATTGGTCATCTCATCTATTGAAGATTTTATCGAGATAGACCGAAGAGAGCCTTCTCCTGCCCCGTAGGGCTAGCTATGAGGCTAAATGGTTTGATGTTGCTTTGAGGTTTACCTTTCTCAGCCTGAGGTGAAATTTCAAGTGCTAACAGGTCATACGGGATGAAGCTTTGGAGGTTGAAAAGGTACTTCTTCATCTCTTCTGCTTCAAAATCTTCTTGCTTGATACTCTAGATCCCATATAACCCAATCCGCAATGGAAGAGTGGGCCAAGGTACCTTCTTCTTCCGCTATAGTCTAGTTGTCAATCCTTTTGAGATGTGATACGCTACTTCCTACATGTCAAGTACGTCCAAGGCAAATTTTGGCAGAACATGTAGAGGCTTCTCCACACTAAACATTTAGATGAAAGTGGCGGATGGTGAGGCATACCAATCTACAATTCCTAACAATGCCTCTATTGCTTCCTTTGACATGAAGGGTGGATCCTATTCGAATATCAACCTATACAATGGGTGAAAAAATGGTCGGAAAATTGTATGATTACTCCCTTGAAGCTGCATTAGGAAAACAACTTGAAATATGTGTTCACAACAGTCTCTGCTAGTGACCATGCCCACTCTAGGGCTGGGAAATCATGTCAGGTGCAAATTGCATCTAGGATGTAGGCAAAGATATAAATCTCTGCATGCATACCCTCAGGTGACGGTTGAGCCTTCATGACTTGTTCCTTTAGCTGATGAGCCAATATGTCTGACCAATTGCATGGTCTTCCTTCTCTATATAGTTGGTCCAATGTGATCACCCAACTCTGACGAAAGGTTTCAGTGCTTTCTTGGCCACTCAGTCGACATGTGAATATGACCAAGTATTAGTACGCCTTCCTCAATATATTTGTCTTGTAGATCTAGTTGGTTGTCATCCTGGAACAAGTTGGCTCCTTTACCCAATCCTTCATAATTTCTCTGGAGTTACCTCTGCTACTAGGCAAGCTAAATGGAGGACTCATGATAGTCACAGGCTCTGATATCTGATACATCTCATCATAATCTCGTGCCTAGAAGGTTTCAAGCTTCCTCCCACTGACATTGCTCAAAGTCATCGTCTCGAGGTTAGTGTGAGAGACGATCCAGTGAATCGTGTCTGCGCATGAGAATGCAGGGTATCTGCATGCAATCTGGTACAAGCTAGACTTGTGAATGTTCACGTACACTTGGTGGTCTTTGAGGTCTTCCCCAAAAGTTCCCGTGAATGTTTCATTAACCTATTTCCACTTCAATTTGATGTCCTTGTCTAGATACAACTTCATATCTTCATAGATCAACAGACTAGAGGACACCTGCTCAACTGTTGTTCCAAAGACAAATCCATTAGTGTCCTATGATCTTTTTCTCTTGGAAGCCATTGGGATAGATGAAAACGTGAAAGATCTGGAAACTAAGAAAATCCGGGGAAGGACACAATACATACCTAGGAAACTAATGAGCAAGATTACGTAAATTTTACTGGGAGGCTGGGTGAATGGCTACCAAAACTGTGAAAAAAGCAGTCTGGGTTGTGTGGAGGCAGGACTTGCTGTTGGATCTATGAAATGTGCAATCTAGTCAGGCAACTGGCTGTTTGGATTGTGCAATGTGCAATTCCAGCTGGGAAGGACTGCTAGCCCAGGGACAGATTTGCACAATTTCTAGGGCCAAGCAACCAATATCCTCCAGAAATGCACAAAATAGTCCTAGAGGCTAGTGCTGGGAAAGAGTGCACATTTCTGGGGAGGAAGGTGAGCCTTCCTTCCCCAGATTACGCAATGCAGCCTTGGTGAAGGCAGAGCCTAGGCCAAGGTTGGCCTAACTCACTGACTAGCAACTGAAAGAAACTAAGACAATAAATACATGGTGACTAAGTGATAACAGAAGTGATTGACAGTGCATGCAAAACATGAATGAAAGGTTCAACAAATAGATCAACATGCATGTGCATAAGGCAGTTCACTGGTTGGGCAAACGTTCGTGCAAATCAGTTTCAAGCATGTGACAGTAGTGAGATAGCAGCGAAAACTAAAACAGAGCTAGAAAAATCTAGTATACATGTAAATGATAGCAAGCATTAAGAGAAATCAAGCAAACAACACTCACATAAGCGAATACACAAAAAGCGATAGAAATGCTCAAAAAGACAAGTTGAGGCCACTTACCCATGAATATCTGAGTCAGATGTGTCGAAGAGTCCTGGATGTGCTGTGGGATGTCAGAGGTCCAAGATTGATGTGAATGAATGAGCTCTGATGTGTCGAATAAATAAGTTTGGTCTCGTGACGCGTATGCCACAAATCTAGGAAAAAGCGCACTTGGAGGGAAACTTCTAAAACAACTTTGCTTGTAACCCTGGCTGTTAAAAATAGCTCCATGAATCATGGAATGCCTTTTCCATATTGTCTCTTTCTATTCTAGGATAGCAAGTCATGCATGCATGCAAGTCAAGTTTCCTCAATCCCGGGCAGAACTAGTCAACCAGATCGTTCATGCATGCAGTTTCCCAGCTGCTTGGGAAAAATGTGAATTCCTAGCTAGGAGCTGGGCTAATTGCCCAGGAGGATTGCATAATTTATGGGCAGAGAAGTTGATTGTTGCCCAGATTTGTGCAAATCCTGGACTGAATAGCCTTGCTGGGGAAATTTGTGCAAATCTTGCTGGGAGTGTTGGCTGGTAGGATTGCGCAAATCTTGCTAGGAGTGTTGGTTGGTAGGATTGCACAATCCTGGAGCCCAGCAAGCTGCCAAAGAGGATTTCACAATTTTTGGAGGGAAGGCTGGTTACCCTCTAGAAATGTGCAATTTTCAAGGGGAAGTTGCTCAGCCTGCAGCTGGACCAAGTCCAGGTGAACAACCTATGAGGGGAATGGATCGATTATGATCGACAGACTGCCTTTGTTTGAGGAAAACAATGAAGCTTCAATACTTGATGAAGCAAGACAAAGTGCTATGAAAGGTTGGTAGGGAGGCTCAAAAATAGGCTAAGGAAAAATTTTGGATGGTGGTTGTAACTGCTACACTAGTGTGCTTGATTGACTATTTTTTTTTGTCATTTTTATATTTATTTACAGTATTTTCCTATTTTTACTTTCAATAGCACATGGCATCATGAAACATGCTAAATTAACTCATCCACTTGGCATAATATTTTCACACACTCACACCTTAAACGAACGTGAGCTTGGTTAACACTGCCAAACCAAGACTTTAAACACTACACCTTAATAAAACAACACACATAGATTAAGCCCACTTTGTCATCAAGGCCAAAAAATGATTTTAGTGTAGGTGTAGGGTCAGGGGGATAGGCTTCAAATAACAACCATCGGTCACTTTTCATTGAGACATAGAAGTTGGCATATTGGGGAGCTTGAAAAGCTTAACCATCCCACGGTCAAAGCCAGAGTGCATCAAAAACCTGATTCAGAGGGGGTTAGGCTAGGTCAACGTGCAAGTAGTTCTCCTCGGGGTTACCCAACCCATGGCAGGAAATTCAAAGCGGTGGCTGACTACCAAGAAGCTCAAGACTTGACCACCCCCATGGGACAAAGGTAACCATAGTGACCAATCTTAGGAAAACACCTTATAGGACTATTTGTAGGAAGAAGTTGGTCCTCTACCCCACCTTTCTTTGGACAACTCTTCTTGCGGGGATGAGATTCCGTCAAGTAAGAAGTTCTTTGGAAGGCCATCTTAAATAGTAGATCTAGGATTATATGAGGATTTTTGATCACCTATAGGCTAGAGGTATTTTTATTTGATAGGATGTTTTTGCTTGTATTAGAATAATATCATTAAAATAGTTAGTTTACACTTAGCGCCACTGCACTAGGTGTTTGCTTGTTGTTTGTTTCTTTTTTATTCCTATCATTATCTCTTTAGTTTAGACACCATTGTGCATTCAACGCATTTTTCACATCGAATTTGAGGGCTTCACCCTCAGTTCCCGTTAGGCCATATTACTTTTCCCGCCGAGTCCAAGTTCATCCTTCCAGACCTCCATTGAGTCATCATTCTGATTCTAATGTTGCAACTGCTGATTCATCTAATTCATCCTTTGATTCTATGTCTCCTCAACCCCATATCACCATCATGTCAGGCACTAATGCAGGTGTAGGAACCCAGGGTAGTAACCGAGGTGCTAACCAGGGTACCCCCATTAGCAGAACCCCAACCGGTGTCATCATTCCTACTCTCTTACTTCCTTTGTCACTCGTTTAAGTCTCCCAGATTTTAACTAGCTTATAGATGACCCTCTTCTCCATGATCCCACATGGCCAAAAATGCCTACTAAACTCCCTTAAGATATCCAAAAGTTTGAAGGTAATCCTGGAGAAGATCCAACTAATCATATTTGCTCCTTCCATATGTTGTGTTCATCCAATTCCAATACTGAAGATTCCATTCGTCTTGGTTTTTCTAATGCACGCTCACTGGAGTTGTTGCAAAGTGGTATGTAGACCAGCTGAGGGAAACCCATTCCAGTTTAGCAACTCTTTCCATAACCTTTCTTTCATATTCCCTATTACCTCTCTGTTATGACACTGGTACTAAAGTTTTGACTTCATCCTGTCAAAATTCTGCCACCCACATTTCTGATCATGTTTAGGAATGACATAGAAGGAGGAGTATCTATAGAGCTACTGACTTCGAAGACTGAGTATACATGGATTGGTTTCTTAGATAGATGTTGGCTCCCATTGAAAAATATGTCGCATCAAAATTTCCTTAATCCAAGGAAGAAGCACTCCAAATAGCTCTCAAATTTGATCTGATTTATGCCCAATCAGGTTATGTTTACATTGTCATCCCTGATTTGCCTCAACTTGGTGCTGCTAACTTGTCGGGGGCATCTCATGCCGCTGGTGGCATAGTTGGAAACATATCACACCCTCAACCATATGCTCCACCTCAGATGATTTATGGTCACCTCTAGGGAGGGACCAATTTCGTGTACAATTATCCCTCCCCTAATCCTCCTCGAGGTAATCCTTATCCAAGTCCTAACACACCATATGCATATCCTCCTTCGCATAAACAGATGCCTAGTCTAGTTATTGCTCCTCCTACATTGCCCCATCTCCCTATTATCCATATGCACAACCTAGCGCTCTAGCCCCTTCAACACCAGTGCCTCATCCTCCCATGCCTAGTCCCCCTCCATCGCAACAACCGCCTCATCCACAAGGGAAAGTGTATGCTTAGCAGAGTGGACCAAATCCCCCTAACCCCAATAAAAGGAACAAGGGGAAGGGTAATATGAACCAACAACAACAAGGCAATCAAGGCAACCAAGGTCCTCCACCCAATGCCCCTCCAGGTACTCAACCGAATCCTGCAACCCAACAATAGGGCGGTCAACCCAAGCAGAACAAGAATCTTTGTATGAATAAACCTTGTTCTTGTTGTGGAGTTTATGGTCATTATACCCATGAGTGTCCTATTTTACCTCAGATACGACAAGCATGGGAAGCTCAAGCAGCTTCTCGAGGATCACAACCTACCGATCCTCATCCCCCTCTTGCTTCCTCCTACCATGTCAATGCTGGAAGCTCTGTAGACATGCCCATCACAATGAAAATCTCTACTATCTTCTCTAGGCACCTTGGATCCTCAATATGCTCAAATTATTGTCTTTCATTTTGAAAAGTTGGATAACCCTCCCTTACCTTCATCTATTTCTTACAAAATTTTATTATCCATTCGAAACACCATGGTTTAGAGGTGTATCATTGATAAAGGCACATTCACTTGTGTGATGGCTGCCAGTGTTTGAAACAACTTGGATTTCCTGACCTATCCCCATCCACCATCACTCTGCATGCATGGGACGGTCATCCTTCACAACCCGTTGGCTTATACTGCAAATGCCCAGTCATAATTGCTGGCAAGATTGTCTGTATTGATATAGAAGTCATTGATGCTCCCTTAGACTAGAACATCCTTTTGGGTCGTATTTATACTTATTCCATGTCAGTTGTCGCATCTGTGGTTCACTATAAGATGTGATTTCCCCACAATGTAAATATCGTCACAATTGATCAATTGACATATTATGTTCCAAAAACCTAGACTTCACCTCAGTCCAAAATTTCCTCCATGGATGATAATAAGACTATCTCTACTATTTCTCCAGGAATCTATAAAGATTCCTCTTTACATGGTTCTTATTATGGCCCCACGCCTAATCCTTCTAAGACTAGCTTATCGAGTGTTTGCATGCTCCAAACATTGCGGTCTACCCACAAATGGGCTGCTATGCCTTCAAAAAAAGTCTGCACCTTCACAACCTATTGTGCCTGACTTAACTCCACCTACTGATACAAATCCTCAAGGATCACTTCCTTCTCCTAGTATCTCCCCTAACCCATCTCTTCCTGGAACCATTCCCCCAGGTCTTAACCATTGTGGAGCAGTTCCTCCAGGTCACTATACTTTTTGTCAGATACCCTTCTTATTCCCACCTCCTGGAGTCTATTCTACACCTATCATGGCTACGTTAAGTCTACCCAATATTACCTTAGAGATCCTAGTCAGGTACATTGATCCCCCTACAAATAATCCATCTAATCAATTGAAACCTTACATTGCTTTGACCCTGGTCCAACTAGTTGTTCCTACCCTTGCCTTTGCTGTAGTTTCTTAGAAACCTCAATAGGATCCTACTCTTGTTGCAAAATCATCTGACAAGGGGGTAAAAGCCTGAGATAAGGGAAACCAAGACAAGGCTCCCCCTGTAACTCCAACTCCTTCTAACCATCAAAGCATCTTCCTCGTGATTTTTTTGATGTTGTCAGTGATGCCACCAATAATTTCCCTAAACTCACTCATATTAAGGATGTGATCACTGATACCTTCGTTGATTCTAACATTCCTAAGGTCCATGTAACCTTACCTGAGTCAACTAAGAAGCTTCGATCGTTATGTAAAAACCACCCTTGTGGTTTGTGTGATAATTATGGCCACCATTCCCATCACTGTCCTCATCTCAAAGATTTTCATGATACACTACAAGTGCTTCGTGAATTAGAAGCCACTCGTAATGAGTCCACTTCTCCTTCATCAGTGGATTATGGTCCCACTTCTACACCAAAACAGGAGGTCTCTGCAACACCAATTGTGATCATTTTCCTTGATGTTAAGATGACAAATAGTTATGCTCCTATTCTCTACCTACCATCATTCATGAGACCGTTACTTGGAAACTCCCCAGATGTTTTCTTTCGTGCTTCTGTTGAACCATTTTCATTGAATACATCGGTATCAACATCAGTAGATATTCCATATACTAGTCATATGTCTCCCACCTTTGACGATGCGTATGTGAACCTTGTCTCTCATGAAGAGGCTTCAGGTAACTCTTTGCCATCATGTGGTCCTTCTTCCTCCAGTTCGCCCATATACCATTCCAATGAAGACATTATGGAAGCTATGACTGCCCCTGATTATCCTTGGGATGATATGCACCATCATGCATACTTCATTCCGTAGTAGACCCATGACCAGTATGTTGTGGAATCCAAAGACATCATCCATAATGAGGTCGATTCATTTAAAAATCCCTTACTTTGAACCCATGATTTCGATTCACATACAGCTTGTGGCCATTACATTGTCACTCAATGTTTGGGTAAGGGGGCATCTATTTTTGAGAGTCAAGGGTAAGCAACTCTCCCCAACCCTCTTAGTGCATTTGGTAGTGTTGAATTTAGTACCATTATTCTTCCCCATTCAGATGAATCTCTAGAGTCTCCTCTCACTTCATATCACTCTAGGGATGATCCATTTAATCATTCCTCCATATTACCTCAATAACCCAGTCCCTTAAACATCGTTCTTGTTCAACCACCATGTTTTCTAGGTGAGGATCAATTCATTATATCTGAAGCCACTCTTTGACATAGTGACACAATGGATGCAAACCTAGAAATTCAGTCCATTTGATTCATATATGTAGTACTCAACGAGATTGGTAATCCACCATTTCCTTTCTCTAACTGTATCTTTCCATTCTTCCCATAAGAAGGCATTCATAAACAAATGGTGAACCCCATCATCCACATGTGTTTGGAGTCCACTAGTCTAAATACATCTGATATGCCCATAGCATGACTGGGGGTGGGGACACATATGACCCTACATTTAATCATCATATTTTGTAGGATCTCATGCCATTTGAGCTGAGATGATTGAATCCCTTATTCGAGCACTCGAAACACAATGATGCTCCACAAACTCATCCTACTAGGGGGCATCATTCCCACCTTTGCATGCCAGATTAGTCTTCTCCATCACATATGCTAGGGATCAATATCCCATGCTTGGGGGCATGATGGTTACCCCCTTAGCCACCTTCTCATTTGATTAACCTAAGTCTTGGCTTAGACCCCAACGATATAGGTATGGTCGATTATCCTTTCATTCCTCATATAGTTTATCATGTTGGTCTCTCCGGTGAGCCATATACACATCACATATTGTAGATCATTGATACCAAATATTCGAACATTCTACCCTATGTGATGCCACACTTGCCACGGTCCCCATGTTAAGCTTGGTGGGAAGGGGTGATCCTAGACCTTATCTAGTAGTTCATTCATGTATCCCTTTCTTCCCTCGATTCTTCACGAGGAACCATCCTTCCAAGAAGCATTAAGGCCACCCTTAGAAGAGTAAGGCCGCCTACTTGAAAGTCACAGATCCTGATTCCGATGGTTGGTTTGTTCGGTATGATCTCCACAAGATTTAGGGCCTTCTCCTCCTCCCCAGACTCTTCACATCTCACTATGCAAATGAATTGGATTTGGAGGCAAAAAGTAATTTTATAGGAAAAACCCTAGTTTTTACGCCACCCATTGCAACCAAACCATAGCTCCATTTGACAAACCCTCAACATCATTGGAAATATTTGACAGAGTTCTTTAATGGGTCTCCATTTGTTTTTGGTAATTTGAAACTTCACTCAGATGGCATATTTTCCATGAGGTCTCACTTTGTCACTTTTTAAAATGGAATCTCTTCATTTGAGACTCTCATACTATGGTACCACTTTACCTTTGCATTGTTTGACTCATGTGTCAAGTTTCTTCATGAGTAACCATCATTTACTCATGTTTTCTTGGTCCCCACCCCCCCCCCCCCACGTGGCAGCATCATCGAGTCACCCTTGTACAAAGCATCTGAGATGTGTCACCCTTGTACTTATGGAGTATGTTCTGAGTCCCCATTTGAGTCCTATTATAGAGTTTCATTCGTCATCATGTCACATTTCTCCCATTTTACTCATATTTGGCCTCCAATACTTTTTCTCTGTCTTTGTTGAACCCATGTTTGAATCATTGACCATCCCCTTCGAAATTGAGTCAGTCCCTACCAGGTCAACCATTTTTATTATGCTTTGACAAGGGAAGTCATTAGTCCACCATCCATATTATTTCCTTCGATAATCATCCCTGGTGTCAGTCCATTATTCACTCTACTATGTTCCCTTATGCTTTTGTTGAGGATTCCTCATTGCCTCAACTTTGGTGGGCTCTCTTCTGTCGACCTCAGCAAAATTATGCTAGAAGAGTAGTATAGAGGGTGATGTACCTTGGTTTCAGCCTCCATCTTTTTTCGGTGCCTTAGATCAATCAAAGGGACTCACTATTTCCCTTTGACTTGGTTGTTTCTCACATGCTCGACATCAACTCATTATCACAGGATTGAGATTTGTACGCTTGACAGTTCGATGATCCAAAAAATTGTCCTAGTGATTCCTAGGTGTGTGTGAGATGTTTCAGACCTCATGAGGGGGTGGCCCTTCATGTATCCCCCCACATGCCTAGATGACAATATATGTTGATCTAGCCTTCGATGCATTTCTGCAAATTTGATGGGTTCAGTTTCTGCCGTGTGCAGCCCCCACAACGTGCATGTATCTTCCAAATGATCCATTCAGATCTTCAAAGCCCTCTTCTTGTTCAACATGGCTTCCTTGGTTGTGATCCCCCCTCCCCATTTCAGTTTGAGGGGAATTATATCTCATGTTCTCAGATGTTATTGTATTCAGTCTTGGCCTATGTTTTTCAGGCGCTTTATGTATATGAGATTTATTATATTATTTTATGGCCCATTGAAGCTAGTGTATCATGTATCATATACCATGTACTTTGCATATTAGTTGCACATTGTTGGGCTCACCATTATATTTTGTACGCAATTATCTTAGCTAGTATGGGTATGCCTCCCCTGCCTCCTTTGAGATCATGTACTACCACATAAAAGGAGACTTCTAACAGTTTTATAGGTCTCGCCCCCTCCATTATTTGTTCGTCCTTGACTTGCTTCAGGATTCTCTCTCTCTCTCTCTCTCTCTCTCTCTCTCTCTCTCTCTCTCTCTCTCTGACTCCCCTTTTTATGTCTCGTGAAAGTCTAATCTACAATGTATTTCAGTCATACGATTTTCTCCTAACACTCATACATGTGGAGGAAATCTCTTATCACCAAAAAATGACCGCATAGCCATTTCTAACTAGGTGGATCGAAATATACCATGTAGATTTAATTTTACAATAGTAAAATCACTTTCACCATGGAAAATAATTTAGTAAACCACTTTTATTAAATTATTTTCTGATTTAAATTAAAAAACAACATGAGAATAATGAGATAAATCATTATTTATTTATTTTTCTCTAACAATAATTATTAAACCATTATTTAATAATTATTCCTTGTCACATTTCACTAAATCCTTTAGAAATATTTAAACAAGTCATTATTTATTTAAATTTTCTTATTTTTGTTATTAGAATAATTATTAAATCACTATTTAACAATTATTTTGATTTCACACCTTTCTTGTTTCTTGTGAAATAATTAATAAATCATTTTATTTGTTAATTATTTCTGAATAAAAGTATTTAACCATTTTACATTCCTTTTCCTTCTGCAATAAATATAATAAAGTATTCCAAGTAGTTAGATCTGAATTTGGTTGGTAATATTTTATTATTCTCCATTTTTTAGATTAACTCAATACTTTGCTATATAAAGGAGGGTTTTTCATTCATTATTCACCATGATCATAATCATTGTCAACATTATTGTCATTTTTCTTGAGCTCACATTTTTAGTTCCTCACTTTTATTTGGGTTTTTATACACTGGGAGATAAGATCAATTTTCTAAAGCGTCAAGGATATCAAAGGACCCATCACATGGAGGGGGACTTACAAACCAATCTATAGATCTCCTTCACCAGGCTTTATTAGTAGAAGATTAATCCATTTAAATTTATCTTTCCAATTGGGTTATTATAATGGATTCTTTATATTGTTGCTTTATGTTTTGGGTTATATCCTCTTTTTCTACAGGTTTTCTATTTGTGTTTCAGATCTAAGAAGATAACAACCATTAACTTCTTGTTAGGGTCACTTATCACCTAGTGAATTAAATGAAGTATATTTGGTACACCTTCTGGGAATTTTCACACTAACAACCTTTTTCACCTCTTGAACCGACCTTTATTGCCTCACTCATACCTTGATTGACCCTAGGAAAACCCTTTTCTGAGGTTGATTTAATTTTGTGTGTCATAATTTTCTAGATTGGCTTCAACACACCCCCTGGTCTAGAGACATAGCACTTCAATGCACCTCCTCCTCCTCTGCACCTATGTTGCAGAGAACTGTTGCATGTTCTGCACCTACGTTGATCCCTGTAATATGGAAAAAAAATTCCTATTTTGCCTTTCTCTCTGATCTACTTTTTTCCAACTAGTTGTCCTTTTGTCCTTGAGTGTGTCTTGGTCTCTAAAAATCCTTCACTTTGTTTGCATTTGATTTTAATACCTTTTCATAAGAATTTGTTTGTATTTTTCTATGTTATTGTCAATTACGTTATTGGAAATCTTTTGCATGATCATTGATTTTTTCAAGTAATTGATAATACAATCATCATTCTATATTGTATCTCTTATCAATGATTTAGCAAGTATCTTAGTTTTCATTTCATCTGGAAATTAATAGGATTGAAAAGAAAAATCTCATCATTTTGCATTTTGCATTGTGTTTAGGGTTTTGTGTGTGAAATTGGAAATTGGAACAATTTCATTAGGGGAATTGATTTAACAAATTTATTTTGTTGCATTACTCTTTGCTTTCTTCCCTCCTATACATGGATTTTCATTGAAAATAAAATTTCATTTTATCATGTTAGATTGCATGTTTATGATATTCAACTAAAATTCGTAGTGAGCCTTGAAAATTGAAACATAATTCAAGCTAAACTCTTAAAATTTATTGAATCAATCATAAGATGCATTTGAAACATTAACACAAACATATATAGGTCTAGGTTAGAGATGTGTTTAGGCATCTACAAACATAGGAGATGTCGTTTCTTACTAGCGTTGCATTCCAAGGGTGATATCACATTCCGCGTCGTAAGTGTATTAGACCGTTCTCCATGTATCTATGGGTCTATTGGATCACACTTCATGCATGAAAATTATATGGGAGCACTCTTATCGTACAGTTACACATTAGACAACACTGACACAAAGTACGCTTTCACATACCTTTAAGTATATTTTGGAAGTCCACACTAGGTTATTATTCCCACCTTAGGTAACCCAGTCGGCTGTCTTGTACACTGCAATACATCGAACAAAATATTCAGGGAGATTTCCTACCCATACGTAAATCCTTGTTTTACCAAGGTGGTATATTGCAGTTCACAATTTCTTGGTAAACCATTTTTCCTAGTTAGCCCTTTATTTTATTTGTGTCTTTAATTTCTAAATCAATTAATTGATCACGGAACAACATCCTCCCCATGGAAAAACTCCTTGGTGGATCTTAGGTTGAGACTAATGGCAATAGTTCCTAAGTCTACCAATCAATGAAAACCATCTGACAAGAATCCTGGTCCTTTTCCTCATTTTGGAAATATTGGTGCTCCTTATATGGTAACGTTGTCCCTTCCTATATTTACCATTGGTTTTCCAGTTTGGTTTTTTTGACCCCTATGATTATGAATGTCCAAATTGTTCCTTAACCAAGTTCTCCTCCACGTGAACAACATAAACCTCAAGTTGATCATAAATTTGACACTTTTCCTTCTTCAACTATTGTTTCTTCATCCTCACCTGGTGAAAGTCTTGATTCTAGTAATGAGGAAGATAAGAAGAAGAGGAAGCAAACGAAGAAGAAGAAAAAAATAAACAGGGGGAAACCATGAAACCATTGCTATCAATGCAAATAGTATAGAGAAATCTTCCCATTAGCCCTGCAAAGTTAAATTCACTTGAAATTTGTGTAAGGGTGCCCACCTTCTTAGAGATTGTCTTGGTATTCCCAAGGTATTAGAAGTGTGGTCCACTAGATCACGTCATCCTTTGTCGTCAGCCTCTGGAGCTCATGCTAGTGACAAACCATCGAATAGTAATCATAAGGTTCATAGGAAGAAGGGTAAATTTAAGTTTTGCTATAAGTTGTGTGAAGGGAATAATCCTATTAATTTTTGTTCTTATATGGATGAAGCCTCAAAAGTATTGGAAAACCTTACATATTCTCAGCCTCGTCTTTTAGCTATTATCAAAAGCTTTCTCCCAATCCTACACTAGCTAATGAAGTGATTAATCAGAATTCGTCTCCAGTCAATCCCACTCTCTCTAAACATGAATCCCATGATTCCGTTCCCGACTAACCATTGGATCATAAAATGGTTGACTCGATTCCATGTTAGTTGATCATATCTTTCCCATAGAGAGTGAATTCATACTTCTGAAGTTCTTCCCATTTCTGTAGGTTTTAACCCCTTAGAGAAATTACCTGCATACGAATTCTAAAACACATAAAATAAACAATGCGAGAGCATAACACATAAAACACATATACACAGATATTTTCCCCTGGATCCCAAAACTGGGACTACCAGCTTGATTTTTCATTCTGTTCCTTTTAATGTTATAATACATATTTATACATGCCGAAGCATCCAATACCATGGACCGAAAACCATCACATCCAATACCATGGACCAAAAACCATCGCATCCAATACCATGGACCGAAAACCATCGCGTCTAAAAAACATGTGCGAAAATCATGCAGAAAACCATAGATGGGTCCGCGCAACCTAACATAGGGTCCAAAACCAGAATTTTCCGGGGCACTGCCTCAAACCCCATAAAGTGGGGTTACGGGTGCCCTTCAAACCCCTTGTTAACTTCGTAAAAAGAATATAACACAACCCAACATTCTCCCACTTGTTGTTTTCTTTCCACAGGGGGACACAAGAGAGCTTAGTCATTTTCCCAACCCTAAAATTCCCATTGTCTCTCTACACCAAGAGAACTTCTCAGAGCTCACAAATTTTGTCAATGCATCTGCAGTATTCTTCAAAGTGTCCACCTTTACCAGCAACACTTTTTGTCTTCTATCATATCCCTCGCAAAGTGATATTGAAAATCAATGTGCTTTGTCTTTGAATGATATGCGGGGTTATTTGCCAAGAAAATTGTGCTTTGGCTGTCACAGTATATCCTTATAGCTTCCTGTACTAACCCCATACTTGAACACAATCTCTGTAACTAAACTGCTTCCTTGCTTGCATGAGTGGCTGCCATGTATTCTGCCTTTGTAGTTGACAATGCCACTACAGATTGTTTCTTACTCATCCAACTGACTGCACCTCCAAATAGGTTAAACACATACCCACTTGTAGATCTTCTCTTATCCAAATCTCCAGCCCAGTCTGCATCAACAAAGCCATGAATATCCAACACTCTGTCCAATCTTGGTCATCCTTGGTAGCACAAACCATAATCACTAGTGCCATGCAAATACTTGAAGACCCACTTCACTGCTGTCCAGTGCTCCTTCACTGGTTTTGACATAAACTTGCTCAATACTCCCTTTACATGTGCAATGTCTAGTCTAGTAGAGACCATTTCATACATCAGGCTACCAACTACACTTGCATATGGAACATGGGACATGTCCTCTTCCTCTTGTTGTGTCTTGGGACACTATTCAGTAGATAACTTCACACCTACAGGAATAGGAACCTTCACTGGTTCACTATCCCGCATATTAAACCTCTGCAATATTGTCTCGACATAATTCCTCTGGTTTAACCAAAGATTCCTCTTTGCCCAATCTCTTTCAATTTCCATGCCCAAAATATAGTTTGTAGCACCAAGATCTTTCATGTCGAATTTGGAGGACAATTGGGTCTTCAAATCCTGGATAACTTCTTTGTCATTTCCAACCAACAACATATCATCCACATACAAGACCAGATAAATAACACGGTCACCAATTAATTTAAAATAGACACAGTGATTTGCTTTGCTTCTGGTGAAGCCAAGTCCCCGTATAAATGTATCAAATTTCTAATACCACATCCTTGGTGACTGTTTTAACCCATATAGAAACTTCTTTAACTTACATACCAGTTCTTTCTTACCCTTCACCGCAAAGGCTTCAGGTTGCTTCATGTAGATTTCCTCTTCTAGATCCCCGTGAAGAAATGTTGTCTTCACATCCATCTGTTCTACCTCAAAATCAAAATCAGCACCAACAGATAAAAGTAATCTAATAGAAGTTACCTTGGCAACAGGAGAAAAAATATCACCAAAATCAATTCCTGGCACCTGGGAATAACCTTTTTCTACCAACTGAGCTTTGTATTTCTCCACTTTTCCTTCTGCATTTGTCTTCTTTTTGAACACCCATTTGCTGCCAATGGGTTTCCTTCCAGCCAGCAACTCCACCAGATCCCAAGCCTCATTTTTGTGCAAAGATGCCATTTCATCAACCATGACCTCTTTCTATAGTTTTCCATCCTCTGAATCCACTGCTTCCTTCACAGTTCTGGGATCATCATCAGTAACAGACAAAGAAAAAATTGAATAGAAAGCAGATGGACTATACCTTTCAGGCTACCTTCTTTCTCGAACTGATCTTCTCACAGCCGGAGTTTGTGGCTCTTCATCTTCTGATTCCTCCTCTGCTGTAGAGTCTGATTCTTCCTCCTTTAGCTCAAACTCTATCTTCTCAAGTTCCTTTGGTTGGACTTCATGTTTAATAACATCTTTCACCTCTCTGAACACCACATCTCGGATGTACATAACCTTCCTTGTTACTGGGTTCCAAAGCTTATAACCCTTTAAAACATCATTATACCCAATAAAGATGCACTTTTTAGATTTACTATCCAACTTTGTTCTTTTCTCCTTTGGAACATGTACATATGCATCACATCCAAATACCCTCAGATGTGAAAGATAGGGTTTCTTACCAGTCCATACCTCTTGTAGAGTCTTATCCTCCAACGTTGATGAAGGTGACCTATTGACCAGGTAACATGCAGTATCCACCACCTTTCCCAGAATTCATGTCCTAACCCGACAACACTGAGCATGCTTCTTACCCTTTCCATCAACGTCTTGTTCATTCTTTCTGCAACTCCATTTTTCTGAGACGTATATGGAGTAGTCTTCTGCCGTGCTATACCATACTTCTTGTAGAATTCTTCAAATTCCTTACTGCAAAACTCTCCACCATTATCAGTCCTCAGCACCATTATCTTCTTCTCTGTCTGGTTTTCCACTAAATTCTTAAATTCTTTAAACTTATCAAAGACTTCAGATTTCTTCTTAAGGAAATATATCCATGTATTCCTTGAGAAGTCATCTATAAATGATACACAGTACATAGACTTACCCAGTGATGGAACCTTCAAAGGTCCAAACACATCACTGTGCACAAGCTCTAATATATGTTTTTCCCTCTTACCACCAGAGGTGAAACTCACCCGATTCTGCTTCCCGTATACACAATTTTCACAGAAATCAAAATCCAGAGAGCCATTACCCATACATTCTACCATACCTTTACCATGAAGTATCCGAAGTCCCTTCTCTCCAATATGTCCTAGCCTTTGATGCCACAACATGGTATTTTCTCCAGAGACCACTAGATTTCCTACTCCACTTTCAGGAACCACGGAACTGTTGCACCCATCAACAACAATGCTACCTTGTAGCTTGTACAAAGTTCTAATCCGAACTCCCCACATTAATACCAGTGCTCCCCGAACCATCTTGCAGGTATCCTTCTCGAACACTGTTTTTACACCTGCATCATCCAGCTTACTAACAGAAATCAGATTTCTGGCTAATGCAGGAATATGTAGAACACTCAGAAGTGTTCTAACCCTTCCACCTTGCAGCTTCAACTTTACTTTTCCATGACCAATGATTCTAGCCTTCCTGTCATCCCCCAAGAAGACATCACCACCATTATATTTCTCATACTCACAAAACCACTCCCTATGGGGAGTGAAGTGAAAGGATGCACCTGAGTCAATCAACCATGCCTCATGATCTACATGTGTACATGAAGAGGCCAAGTACACATCCCCACCTTCATCTGAGGTGGTTTTCGCCTCTGTAGAAGGAGCCTCATCAAATCCCTTTCCTTTGTCAAGAGCTTTATATTTACAATCCCTTTTGAAGTGGACTTCCTTTCTGCATTTCCAGCACACCACCTTTACAGGTTTTCTTGGAGATTTAGATCTCCCTCTAGATTTAGATCTCCCACTCGATGACTTATTTTTGTTTCTGTTCTGGGACCGTCCTTGTACAGACAAGGCATCACCATTTTGGCTCTCCATATTTTTCCATCTCATCTCCTCCATCAACAAGGCTAAGACTATTTCATCAAACTGCAAGGCAGTTGCATTACTACCTATTGAAATAACTAGACTATCCCACGAATCTTGTAGAGAACACAACAAACTAATGCACTTATCTTCATCTAAAATTTTAATATCAACAGATGCTAACTAACTTACCATGGTATTAAATGTGTTCAGATGCTCTGTCACTGAGTCTCCATCTTTCATCCTTAGGTTATACAGCTTTTTCCGTAGGAACAGTTTATTCACCAGAGACTTAGATTGGTACAAAGTCCCTAACTTCTCCCCCAATGCCTTTGTTGTAGCTTCCCCTGATACATTTAGCAATATTGAATCTAAGACACACAATCGTATTGTGCTCTTTTCCTTCTGATTCAACTTCTTCCATTCTTCATCAGACACTCCCGTTGGTTTGGTACCTAGATCTACCGCGATCCAATAATCTTTATCCACCAATAGATCCTCCACTTGAGTTTCCACAACTCAAAACTCTTGACCATTACATTTCTCGATCTCTATCTTTCCACTGCTCGCCATCTTCTTTCACCACCAGAATCGATCTCGCAAATATCCCACTGAACAGGGTCTACCACAGGCCTGAGCAAAACCCCTCAACAACAAAGGCATCCCATTGAAGCCAAATCTACTCCAATACCAAATGTAGGTTTTAACCCCGTATAGAAATTACCTGCATATGAATTCTAAAACACAAAAAATAAACAATGAGAGAGCATAACACATAAAACACATATAGATAGAGATTTTCCCATGGATCCCAAAACTGGGACTACTAGCTTGATTTTTCATTATGTTCCTTTCAATGTTACAATACATATTTATACATGTTGAAGCATCCAATACCATGGACTGTAAACCATCACATCTAATACCATGGACCGAAAACCATCGTGTCCAAAAAACATGTGCGAAAATCATGCACAAAACTATAGGTGGGTCCGCCCAACCTAACATAGGGTCCAAAACCAAAATTTTCCGGAACCCCATAAAGTGGGGTTACGGGTGCCCTTCAAACCCCCTGTTAACTACGTGGAAAGAATATAACACAACCCAACAATTTCTTCAAGTTCCAATGAACTAGGGGAAAATCCTCCCATACCCATAACACAGGGAAGGAGTTCTCTTGTTCCCATTGCATAAGGGGAATTTTATCTTGTTTCCATGACACCCCCTCTAAGTAGTTTGTTCATTTGCTTTTATTGGAGTTGACTGGTAGGATATCGTCTTCCTCCTTTCATGCCCTTCTAGATCATAGTACAAACTTATAATATTCCCATACCTTGCATAGTCATAGATGAAGGCGCATATGTTAGTATTCTTTACTCAACTACTTGGAAAGCTTTAGTTTCTCCTCAACTTGTTCTCATTACCTAGAATATGTTGGCCTTTAACAGAGAAACCAGTCAACTATTAGGGATCCTTCCTCCATTCCCTATTACTTTGGGAGGAAAGACTATCTATATCAATGTGATGGTAGTCCAAGGCCAATTGTATTTTAATTTACTCCTTGGGCATGACTATGTTTATGGCATGGGAGCTCTTGTCTCTTCACTCTTGAACATGACACTCTCTCACTTCATCTCCATGATTGTTGGGTTGGGAAATTTGCTTGCCTTTTGGTTCATCACACCATATTAAAGCCTTCGTATTCGGTTTTGGGTCAATGTTGCCAACTCCATTCAATATCATTGATATGCTCAAGAGAAATCCTTTAGTTGATTTATTCTATGATAATCCTAAGCCTTGATTCATTTCTTTTGTTCCTGAAAAAGTTCCACATCAACATCATTATGAATCCAAGATATTCACACCCATTTCATGTCATCGATGGGGGATACATCAAGGCCCTCCTGTGATGGGTCGCTTCCTTTCGACATCAGCTCATTATCCCGGAAGTTGACTTAACAACTCCCTTTGGTACCTTGGAGCTTGCATACATCAATGGCAAGTTTCCTCCCTCCCAATAATTTTTTTTTATCATTGGCCTTCAACCATAAGATTTTGGGTGGTGTTCGACTTCAACTCATTCATTCTAACCATACGGATTGTACTTTGGTACCTTTAGAGCCATTAACATCATCGGTGGTTTCTTTCACATCTATTAATGACTTACATCATTGACTGGTAATCAGATGGTGTCTATGATATTCGACTCCATCTCCTTTATTCTAATGGTTAGAATCGTATGTTGGATGATCCAGTGAACAAGATCAAATACCCCATATCTAGTTCCAACCATCTGGGCTACAATTTTAGGATAATGCAAGATTAAAAAGCATTATGGCCATGATCATATAGATCCAAGCATGGGTCGACTCTCTGTCATAAGTGGACAAGATTTTTTTTATCATTTTACATGTAATGTTAGCTTAGATGTTGCACTTGGGTATGCCTCCCTCAGTAGAGATATCAGGATGAAAATTTATTGTAACAAATGATGATCTCGAGTATTTGTTCTTGATCAGGACTTGTCACAAGGAAAATCACTTCAATCATCAATTTTTGTTTCAGAATTTGTAATTTAGGGGGAATATGTTATAGGCCATTTTGTCACATCTGGTAAATAGGCCTACAAACTACATTAATCAACATCTGTGAACATGTTTTCATCATCCCTTCACAAAGCCCTAAGCATGATCTCTCCAAAAAGTCTGAGCTTCTGGATATATCACTTGAAAAACCATATTTTTGGGACCAGTGCATCTTATGTAACTAAGAAACTATGCTATAGTGTAGTTTCTCGTGCTCTGAGGGTGAGCTGTAGTGCACCCTACATAATTGAGTAGGTGTGCCAATTCTAGAAATTCAAGAAATATAAAAAATATTTCTGAAGCTTCCTCTTCCATAATCTTCCAAGAGTTGTTTTAATTATTTACCATGGACAGGAGGCTCGAATCCTATCTAGTCCTACCTTGGAGACTTCACCTCTTATCCCTTGAGCTCATCATCCCATCATATGTGGATCTCAAGTCCATAATGGTAAATCCTAAACTATCTCTCCTCTCCATTTACTGCAATCCATAGCATTAGGGTTGGATTTTGGAGATTGATCATTCCCTTATGTTGTTGCCTTGAACCTAAAGGAGTCATTATCTTCATGGATTAGGGTTACTATTGACGAGTGCTTTGTGATAAGGAACATGTTTTAGGGGCTACAACCATCCTCCACAATTTTTCCTATGCTTCGATTTTGGAGCCTTCCTTCCTATCCACAAGAGCTCATCTTGCACTAATCCAGGTATTAATGCTTCAAATGAGACTGTTCTTTTCATTTTTTCTTGTTCTTGTTTGTTTCCACACCGAATTGATCTTTCTAACTCATAAGTTGATCTCCTGATTTGGTCTCACAACAATTCTAGGTTTGCCTCCAGAAAATGCGCAATCCTTGAGGGTAAGTAACCCTGATGATGGGAATTGCACAATCCTAAATGGTAGTCAACCTTGAGCTCAAAAACTGTGTAGTCATGGAAGGTAGCCCATCACTGAGCCCATAAATTGTGCAATCCCTCACTGAGCTTAGAAACTGCGTAGTATTACTAAGCCAAAAAGTTTCCCAGTTCCCCATAATTACGTAGACTTTTTTGGGAGTATGCATAACAAGTTTTTCTGGAAAAAGCAAAAAAGAAAAAGCATCCCTAAAAAATAGGGATCTATTTCTAGTATTCGAACGAGGAGATTTTTTTATTATTTTTGGAAACTTTTGCCATGTGTCACTTTTTCCTTGATTTTAGGCATGCACGCCATAAACCCTAATTCACTCAAATCTATTTAATCGATGCCTCTAGAGATCATTTTCACATTTGATATTGGAGATATAGCAAACTTGAGGAGATAAAGGAACCGTCGGTGTAGTTGTCATTGCTTTTTCGAGTGAGTTTTTCTCTTGTCGTATTTTGCTACTTTTTCTGTTGCATTTTGTCATTTCTCTTGTGTGAGTATTGTTTTACTTATTTCTCTTTGTAGTTGCTAGTGTTTCAACTTTTTTTAACTTGTAGAAGTGTTTTTTTAAGTTTTCATTTTCCTTTCATAAGTGTTGCATCATTTTTCCTGTTTTTTCACCGATGGTCATCATTGTGGCAACTCTCCTCACACACTTGATTTTCATTTTGTTTGATTAGTTGATACACTTGATCTACATGGATTTACTCATACTTGTTCAATGTTACACTCAATCTCACATCATTACTCACTTCTGCTCATTTTTCACACTTCCACCACGCAAATTTGCACTTGATTTTGCCAGATCTTGCCTTTCCCAACTAGGCATTGGACAATGCTAAGGCTCAAGCCACAAGGTTTGCCTTTGGAACTACATAGTGCACAGTATAGGTTGGCTCTAACTATGCACTCTACAGTTCCAAGGATCAGCCTATCACCTCCCAGTCTTTGACAAGGCTGGGACTGTGCATTGTGTAGTCCTAAGCCTCATGCTTCATCCTTGTCCATTGGGACTACTTAGTGCACAGTTCCCACAGTCATCTAGTATCCCTTGTTGATAAAAATTGCATAATCCTTTTCTCTAGTTGCCCGATTTACTTCTTGATCATGATTTGAAGGTATATTTTCTAAAGCTAATGTTTTCTTTCCATTAGTGTCCTTTTTGTTCCACAAGTACCACACTTGTGAATCACTTCTCTCCAATGGTCATTTTTACCATCGAACCAAAGAGGTCTGCTTCAAAAGAGAAAATTGAAAGTAGTACTGGGGAAGCAATTGATCAAACACTAGTAGACTTGCTATTACATGCAGAGACTCAGCTGTTTATAGAAAAGGGATCAACACTAGCATGGCAACAAATTAATGAAGCTCTTTTAGCAAAGGGCCTTGAGGTAGATCTAGATGACCGAAAGGTGCATCTTAGTATCTGACAGTCAAGACTACATAAGGTTGCATACAAGTATCTAACCTTCTCATGTGTATATGTCATCACCTGGATTGTCTCACACATTGATGAGAAGACTATGAAAATGTGTAGTTCCAATGGACAAAAATTTACTACCTTTTGGGCAGAAGAATGTCAATGCATGTATCACTTTCCCAAGCTAGTGAAGCTCATGGATTCATTGTTCTATTCCACCCACAACTATGTGAACAAAAGAGACATTATCAAAGGCTAGGTGAAGGAGCCATCAAATATTCTACAGACAGCCACCCATTTATACAAGACAAAGTCTCTCAGGATTGCCTACCAACACTTGCTTATCTTAGCTTACAAGATCCATGGCCAAAAAAGCATTGAAACATTTCCTAAAGGGTGGACAGTCTTATCGAACCAAGTTGTGAATGAGGGGAAGTCCTTCAACTAGTCAGATTTGTTGGCTTGATAGTTGAGAGCCCATGTAACATAGGCCCAGAGTCCTCCCGATGGTGAGAAAGAAAGGTTCTATATGTTTTCATATTTAAAGGATGCAATCAGTGCACAACAATGGTTACCTGACTTGAACTAGACATGGACACCATGAGAATTTGTCATGCATATCTATTGCAACTTCCTCTGGGATTGCAGTCATCAAGGATTAATGGCAGAACTAACTGACCACTTCATCATCGCGCTTTACAAAATCATCTTTGGAGAAGATCCACCTAGCATGTCACGAGAAGTGGAGGCAATAAAGGACATCGTAGATTGGTATGCCTCACCAGGTGGTACCTTCTTTAGAGTGTTCGAAGGAGAAAAGTCTCTGCATGTTTTACCAAGGAATTCCAATGACAAGCTTGTCATGCAAGAAGTGTCATATCATCTTGCCACAAGGTTGTCAACAACTTTACATAGGAAGAAGAAATCACCATGACCCACTCTTCCTTTTCAAATTAGATTATATGAGATAAATAACTTGAAATTTTCAAATGCTGAGAGATAGGAAATAATCAGGTTTTCATTTGGTACTTGTTGTGGTAAAAACACAACCCCCCATTTTTGACTTGCTCAACTCAAATAATGGAGACCCTTTCTATAAAAATTTTGGCTAAACACCTTTTTGGATTTTTATTTAGTTTATTGCCCTACGCTTTTGTTAATTTTTCGTTTTCTTTGGATTCTTGTTTTAATTGCTTTATTAGAATCGATTTTTTATAAGCTTCCCATTGACGCTTGTTTCGTCTCATTTGGTCAACTGGTTTGAAAATGGCACTCCTTTGAAAGTCTGATTATTTATGTAGCCTGGGTTAAAAATGCATAAAATCTACAATATTGCATTTTGTAAATAAATTAGTTCAATAACGCATTCATTTTAAATATTAACCCATAGCGAGTTTTTACTAACATTTTTCCATTTTTAGTTATGCGGCCAAATCATTAATTATCGGGATTTTTAAGAAATTCACTCCAATTTCCAAATCAAATCCTAATCTCGAAAACCCAAACATTCAAGTGGCTGTAGTTTAAATAATTTCACAACTTAACTAAATTTGATTAAAATAAAATCAAAACAAAAAATAATATTAAATCTTAATTTAATTAAATTTAATTAATATATAATTAATTTAATTAAATTAAAATTTAATATATAAAAAAATTAATAAATAAAATAAATTTTAATCGGATCGGAAGTTTTATTCGGAACACATTTTAAAAAGTCCCGATACACATCATACCCCGATGCGATATCGGATCGGGGATTTTGTATTGCATTGTAATAAAAGCCCGACACCATATTCCCCGATTTGCCGATGCGATAGGACATGATGCTTTAACTCTAAGTTTCATTAAAAGGTTTGGTATTTGTTTTTTGAAATCACTCATACGTATGAGTGAAGTGTAAAAAATAAGTTAGGTTGGTATATATTAGTTAGAGTTATAATATAATATATTAAAGTAATTATTTAATATTGTAAATTAATTAATATATATTATTTAATTAATGAATTTTAAATTAATCAGATTAATCAATTTATAACATTTAATTAATTTGATTGATTTACATTTAAATATCATTTAGATTAATATTAATTAGTTTTTTTTAATTAGATTAAATTTGTTTATAAATAGTTAATTAGATATCAGTTAGTTAAATTAATAAATAGTTTATTAATAATTAGTTTAGTTTATAATTAACAATTAATTTAGAATTAATTAGAATTCTAATTTAGGATTTAATTTTAATAAGAATTTTGATATTTTTTAGCCCAGCGACAGAATTTCCAGATTCATGCCAGATTTGACTCATCAACTTTGGAAGCTCATAGAATGAGTTTTACTTGGCCAAATGAGGCCCAGGACGGTTCATTGGAAAGAGAAAATCAAGGAGAACATTTTTGAGGAGGTTTCACTAACAGATTTAATCATTTATTGGGTCAAAAATCAGGGAGAAGATCATGCTCCGAATTTTGGAAACAAAATCAATTTTTTGAGTTATTTTCTTCATTTTCATTTGTCCAAAACCTCTTCTAATTGCAGATCCATTGGTTAATCATATTTATGGCCAATTAAACAATCCCAGGCATCAAGAGAAAGTTTATATTTTATTTTCAATTATTTATTTAAATAGAATTTGATTGGATTTGATTTAAATGCCAGCAATGCCATGTTGATTTTATTGTTGCATTTTAATTTATTTTGATTTCTTTTTGTAGGAAAACAGTGGAAGAAATATGGAGAAAAAGATCTCAATCAATGAGAATGCTCCAGCAATTGAAGATCAAAATTTTGAGCAAGTAAAATTGGATTTAGCAGATTTCTCTTCAACAAACTCTTCTCTCAAGAATTTTTTCACAAATAGTATAAGTAATAGATTGCAAAATGGAATCAGGGTTATTCTCCTCTGCAATTCTGGACTTCTAAAAGCACTACTGTAATAGAAATTTAGAGTTGTAGGCGAGAGGAGAGAAAATCTCAGATCTGGGGATTATTGAGGATTTTCCCTTTGTATCTTGAATTATGCACGAAGGGAAAAGTTTGCACTATTGTGGCTTTAGCTTTGAAAGTGGAAGTTCAAGCAATGTAAAGAGCTGTTGGAGACCAGGGACAGAGAGATGGATGCAATAAATTGGTATTTCTAATACTATTGTTTCAAATATCAGTTTCATTTTTATGATAATAGGAATGTCTCATTTTATTCATGTTTGTGCACTATTGTCAATATGGGTAATTTGTCTCAATCTTGTTATTATGTATCTCTGTTTTTATGGATTAATTTCTCATTTTTGAGTAACTAACTCAGAAATCTGTCTTATGAAACTGATTTATTGAATGGTAATGTGTTGTGAACTATTTCCACATATCATTATTCAATTATTGGATTTATTGATTTGATAATCAATATCATTTTTGTGAACTACTTCCTGAATGTTGTTGGTTTATTACTTCAGTTAAGAGGTCTCAATAGGATATGTTTTGGTATCCATAATGTCAGTTAATTGAACTACTTCATTAATTTGATATTCATTATAAACAAGACATATCTAAATCCCAATACTTTAATTATCTTGCTCTTAGTTGGGTTAGATCTATATCTGCCTAATTAAGATAGGATTTAGATTAGTTTCTTTTGCTTGCATCATAGAATAAGCTTCCATTTAGAGTAAATTCTACATTCTTTTAGGTCCTCTCCTCAAAGAGGCAAAATTTTAGTTGTGGCTTGGCTGAACCCAAATCAGCTTAAGGGTCATTCTCTTGCCTGATCAGCAAGAAAAAGTGATCTGATATCCTTGTCTATTGGTAGATAAAGATACATCATAAACCAATAGCAATAGGGAGAAGGTAACTGGACCTAGTTAAACCAGTCGGAGCCACCACACCAAATGGAAAAGGAGCTTCTTTAAGGTCTGGACCAGGTGGTTATCCCCCATTGTTGTTGCAGCGATTTTCGAGGCATCAACATTTTTGGCGCTAGAAGGAGGGCCTGAGAATTTTTGTCTATTAGAGTCTTTTCCATTTAACACTTTATTTAATCATGATGACTCCTCTTAAGCTTCCAATTTGGAGTTGTATCCATGGACGTGCATCCTCCAATACTCTACCCAAAGTGGTAAGACTCTTGTCTCAGGCAAAGTTCAATGGTAAGAGAAATTCTTCTGCTTTTAACCATGTCTTTCAATTTATTCAAAATGTTTCAAATTATGATTTTCAAGGAATTGATGAAGGCATCTTATGCAGAATTTTTACTCTCACATTTGCAGAAAAAGCCAGAAGCTGGTGTAGAACTCTTCCAGTTGCTTCAATCCACAGCTGGGATCAATTTGTTGCAATTTTCATTTGTAAATTTGACGGCTATAATTATGAACAGGTATGTGAAGAAATTGAATATCTACGAAGGTTTGAAAATGAATCTATTAATGATTTTAATATTCGATTTCATTTGAATTGCTTAAGATTTAAAGATGAAGATAAACCTACGAAAGAAGAATCATTAGATTGGTTTGAATATATTTGTTCTCTTCCAACCTTTCCCAAGCCATATGAAATTAATTCAAGCTTTGTTCCATCTCCTTCTAATATAAATGAGAATTCCAATATGGATGTGCAAATAAATGGTGATGAAGTGGTTTCACAAAGCTTGGAAGATATTTCCATTCAAATGCAAGAAGACAACAACAACAATTTTGGAGAAAAAGCCACCTTGAAATCTGAAAGATACTTTGAAGTAAATTCAGAAAATCAAATCGCAAATCAGCAAGTACAAGCAGCAATCAAAGTAAATAAAATGCAAACTGCTGTACAAATTTCTGAATTTCTCCATGATGAGCAAATGCCGAAATCACAGCAGCAAAGCAGCCTTCTTCAAGAAAGCATGAGTATGCAAAGGAATGATCTACAATCTGAAATTTACAATGAGCATAATGCACAAGAGCTCTCAAACAGAGACAGTTTTAAATGCATTGTTTTAGGTTCACATCTTTCCCTTTATCCTGATATTTTTAATGATAGTAATTTTTCCCCTCTTGTTATAGACATTTTTGTGCCTTACAGCATTGAGCATGAAATGTCCATAATCTAAGGGATCCAAAGTCCCTAAACATGTTGTTCCTACCCCTAGAGGAACAAGGTTAACAAACCATAGCAATTCACAGAAGTTCTCCACTAGAAACTGCTCAAAAACAAGTCAATTCAGGATCATTTCAGTGGCTACACTAGCTGTTTGCGCTGAATGTCAAAGCCAACACTGGCTACCTGCGTTGAATGTCAACTGGAACACTAGCTACCTGCGCTGAACGAGAATGGACAAGTGGCAGGATCATTTCTCAAGGTGTCAAAACCCAGGAAGCTTCCAAAATGACACTTGCCTCAGGGAATTCGACTGGTGATGAGTAAGAGGTTCCAAATCTCCAAGTGGAAGCAAGAACCTCCAAGTGGACTCAAGAACTGACAGAGGGAGAGGACACTAGTCAGATCTCAAGCTGACTCATCCTCTCTCCAAACATCTATATATGGATCTCTCCTCCATGAGATCTAGAGGCTGGAATTTTGTTATTGCAAAGAATTACTGTTGGTTTGAGACTGGAATCATTGGGTGCTTAATGCTTTGAAAGGGGTGAAGATAAGAATTCCATTTGCTGGGAAGGAGATGCTAGATTGGAGCCCTCTGGGTTGTATCTCTTCCTGAACCTTGTTATTCATCAATAAAGCTATCTTGGTTTCTCCTATATGCTATTGTATTCTTGATGTATGATTGCATTAGTGTATTTGGTTTATTTCTAATCCTAAACTAGTTATGAATGTGAATATCTGTCTTTGTGTAATGTTCTTCTCTTGTCGCAAGTAGCTGTTCTCTTGTCGCAAGTAGCTGTTCTCTTGTGATCTTGCAGGAAGTTGAAGCTAGATAAGCAAGAAGGCAAGTAGCTGTGAACTCCCAAAGAGAAGAGAGACCGGATCGAGGGACAAACGGAAGACATCGGTAAGTCTATTGATCTCTCTTCCTTCACATTTCATAAAGGAAGAAACCAGAATAGCTGTACTCGTTTGTTGCTAAGGCACTGTCACACCTTAGGTGGATAGGATCGTCCTGCATAGGCATTTTTCCCCACAACAAATTGGCGACTCCGCTGGGGAAATTTGTTTAGTCATTTTATTTGTGTTTCTATCATTGTTTGTTTCATAGACTTGACAGCAACAATCGAACTGCATCTGCTTTTCCCGGATGCAAAGTAGACAGTTGCTGCCTTGATCCAATCACTGGACTTGTCTATAATCTGAACAATGGATTCACAAATGATTTGATGATCCTTGTGATAGATCTTAGTATCCCTTCAAAGCATCCCTTTGATTGTACCTTGCTTGTTGCTTTTATTTGGCCTAAAACATGAATTAAATAGCAATCTGTGACCCAGAACCTAAGGGAAACGAGAGTTTCTCCTTCAGCGCAGACCCAGTGAAGGGATTCTGCATTTCAACGTAGGTCCCGTGAAGGCTACCTGCGCTGAATGTCAAAACCCCTGTGTTGAGGTTGCGCTGAACCAGTTTGTCCTTGTGCAGCTGGGGTTCTCTGCTCTATTTTGCCTTGTTTTGATCTCTGATTTTTGCAGCCTATAACCAGCATAGGTACCAGTCTGATAACTCCTTTTCTCTGCTTACATTCCGCCTCCTTTTGTACAAAAAGACTGTGAGTGTTTTTATGTGTTTGTGGCGTCATTTACAGTTTTCCTTTGCATGAGTGAAATAGTCATCCTGTAGCCTTTGATTCAGATCTATTGGTTGTGATCTTAGAAGAGATTTCATTGGCTATTTGCAGATTGATTATACATTTAATTTTGCTTATTGGTTTGAATTTGTCTCTTTTAAGTGTCAAAACAAGTCTTCATTTCGAAAATCGTTAAGTGTTGTAATCTCTTCTATCTTCTCTGATTTCGAAAAAGTAAACTTGTTTGTGCTTATCATTTAAAAGCAAATTCAAAGTTGTACAAAAAGCTTTCTTTGTAGGCATCAATACTAAGAAAGCGGAAAACAAACACCTGCATTGTGAATTTGCATTTGATAGTTTGCATGTTGGATTTAGGAAAAGTGCATTAGAGTGTGCTGATTGCTCTTTGAGAAAAGATGGTGTCTTTCTTTTCCCTTAGTAGCTAGGATTTTCAAAGTTGAAAAGATATAAAGCTTGCTTATTATCTTTAGACTGCATTTAGGAATTGTATCATACATCTCGTGGTGAAACTTGAAAGGCAAACTTCTAAAAAGATCAACCTAAAATAAATTGAATGAACTTAACAACGCTTTGCAACATAACGCACAACATAGAGGTCTAGGCTAGAGACGTGTTCCGGCGTCGTTAAGCCTGGTGACTGTCGATCTCGTGGATGGTGGGTGATTCCTCCTGAGGGACGATAGCGCCAGTACGGATTGTGCTCCCACGTACCGTCGCGTATATATTGGGAGACCCCTATAGGCATAAAACCTTTATCCTTAGGAAGTCGTGTCGGCCGCCCTACTGATCGCAATGCACTGAACACAGCATTCAGGAAGATCGACCGCCCGTACCCTAAAAAGTATTCTGCGGTTTTGCGAAAAGTTTGGCACACCCTCTGCCTAGAACTCCAGAGCAGTTCCTTTTGGCCTTTTTTAGACTCTATAACGGAAAAAGTCCATCCGAGCATTTGTCACTTCGGGCTCGTTAAAACATCGAAGGAGACTAGAGTCATCTTTAGCTTTTTCTCGACTCTTTAAAACTGAAAAAGCAAGTTGTGTCTAAAGCATCGTTAAAATTTATTTTAAATGGAACAATCACCCTTTATTCCTGCGTTGATCTTTAGGTTGAAAAAATGGAGCACACCAACCAAGGAATTCCCCTTGGTGGAAATCCTAGTCCCTTCTCCTCTTAGGGAGATGTTGGTGCACCCCACATGGCCACATTGTCACTTCCAGGATTGACAATTGGCCTGCCAGTCTGGCTCTTTTCAACCAATGTCGTTCAGAACACCACCATTCCTGAACAGTCGAGTCAACAATTAGACCAGACCAGAGTTGCCAACCAGCCTTCTACTTCATCTAACTCTTCCTCTCCTCCTTCCTCTTCGCTTGACAGAACTGGTAAAACAAAAAACCAAGTTCCTAAGGAGAAGAAGGAAAAGAAGAAGAGAGAGAAGAAGAAGAAGGAGCCAAAGGCGACTGGGGGCAAACAAGTGTCGTCTGACAAAAATCCACACACAGCACTGACCAGGCCTAAATCGCCATGTGTCATATGCAAGGGAGACCATTTCCACAGAGATTGTCCCTGCATCCCTCGGATACTAAGGGACTGGTCTCCCCGTTTGCACAATTCGGTAGCATCAACCTCTGATAGCCATGTTGACTGCTCACCGTCGACTAGTGAAAGTGAAGTCCCAGGATAGAGAGGGAAATCTAGATTTCCCTGCAAACTGTGTGAAGGCGATCATGCCATCCACCGTTGTCCCTTCTTAGACGAGGCTAAAAGAGTTCTGGAAGTTCACCCGATTTTACGAGCGCAACTTCCTCCTGGATATCAAAAACTCCTGCCAAGTCCTTCACTAGTTGAGAACCCGGCTGGCCCGCCCAGGTGGTCAGCCGAAGCACCTATCATTGAAGATGAACCATGTGGATCCATGCCTGACGAAATTCAAAAGGTTGAGACGGCAGTTGACCCGGTTTTGCCTTCAGAGGCTCTATCTTCGAATGATACCATCACAGAGGAGAATAAAGACGACACCGTCCAAATTCTCTTCATCAACACTGACTTTGATGAACAAGGGGGCAATGCCTCCATTCCTTTATCGCAGGAAGGAAGTTCGTTAGAGCGATATCCAGCCTTTTATTCGGTCCCACCACCAAGCAACCTGGTTGTGTCCTTTGACTGGAACCAACTAGGCAGACCCTGGTTGCCAGCAAGCATACCATTCAGAATTATCGTTCAAATATACAGAATGGTAATGGCTGGCACTATCATTGATGAGGGGGCATCTGTGAGTATCCTTTCCTCTATTGCTTGGAAAGCGCTTGGTTCGCCAGCGCTTTTACCTGAAATGAGAAATCTATCAGGTTTTGATAAAGGAACCAGTCGACCTTTAGGGATCCTCCCCAATGTGCCCATAACATTGAAAGGGAAGACCGTTCAAATGAACGTGATGGTCGTTCAAGGACCCTTGGATTATAACCTACTCCTTGGACGAGACTATATATATTGCATGGGAGCTATTGTCTCCTCACTCTTTAGAGTAATGTGTTTTCCGCATGAAGGAAGAGTGGTCAAGCTCGTGGACCAACTTTCATTTCCCGGATCACGCATCGCAAATAGTCATATACCATCCCTAAATGGTCTCTTCACGCAAGAAGTGTCTCAACTCATGGTCCGTCCTCCTGATGAGCGCGAGTAATCCGGGAGGATATGATTGGAACCCAGGGGGCATGCGTCTTGGTCTGCTTCGGCAGGGAAACTTTGGGTATAGAGTAGGTTTCCGCGGGAGAATATGACTAGTCTGTACCCCGTCCGTCTAGGAAGAGGGTTATTCTAGAATAAGATTCTTTTGTCAAAGTTATGTGAGAGGGTGGGACCCGTCACTCACCTTTGTCTATTTTCGGTAGACATTGCCGAGGAAGTGTTTTGTTTGAAAAACGAGACAATCTTTGGGTAACCTGAAAGAGGTAAGCCTCTCTCGTTAAAACAAATGTTTTGGCGGAAGAGAAGTAGAGGTAACCTTGAAATCGTACTTTATACCTGGGGGCATGCAAACCTTTTGGAGTGCAAGCAAAGAGCGGTTATTTATCTGTTTTTTGGGTTAGCCGTTTCCTAACTTGCATAAAGAAAGGATGCGGAGCAAAGCTTAGTGAGATGAAGCTCCATAAAAAATAGAATCTTGATGAGACACTCTTATCATATGACTGGGTAATCGAGCAGTTTTAGCACAAAGTTCATGCTCGTTAAAAAATAAACGCAAGATCCGAGCAGTTTTAGCACATAGTTCATGCTCGTTAAAAAATAAACATAAGACCGAGCAAATGTTTCCACCCGCGTTTAAGCTCGTTAAAAAATGAACTATCCTGGTAAATAACCACTGTGAATGTAATATCATCAGCCATTAAAGCCTTGGTCGTGTTTGCACCGTCACCTCCACTTTTCATTTGGCCGATCGTTCACCTCCATATGTTTGTTTACCCATTTTGAGGAACAGCTGCGAAGAGTGATTTCACCTAGCCATCCTTGTGACATTGCCGTGATTGGAAAATTCCAACCTGTACCTGGAATCAGCTGCTAACCTTGTTTATCACTCGTTCCTCAAAAGACGAGTCTTCTTTAAGCTCTTTTCAACTGACTCGTAAAATATGAAAAGATTGCCGAGTTTTGGCCTTCCAGCTCGTTAAAGCGACCGGAAGAGCTATCCCTCCTCAAGATTTTAATCTTTCTGGACCTGAGGGATTATTGCACAAAAAGATCGAGTGCTTGTTTTGTTCGGCTCATTAAAACTATCGAAAACTCATCCCTTCTGTATTGTTTTATACTTTTTCGGACTTAAGGGATTAGATGACGAAAAAAGAATTTTGGAGTTAACTTTATGTACCTTTTCAGACTCTCTAAAAATGAAAAGGACCGAGTTTTCCTTCTCGTTAGACTCGTTAAAATCATTAAATAGCGACAAACTTGTCTTTAGACGAGAACGAGTTTCACTATCGCTAGGCTCGTTAAAACATAGCGATGGGCTTGCCCGAAGGGCAGGTTATAGAACAAGCATATGTTATCCTCCTCAAGCTTGACAAAAATAAAGAGGTACTGGTCAGCAATGACTGGGGAAAAATTGGGAGAAACTAAAGAAAACTTTGATGGTAGCAAGTCGCTCTTGAACATGACATGTTTCCTCCATACCACAATCGGGTTGGGTTGTTTCATTCACCGGTCACATCCATGGTCTCGCCATACCATCCATATTTGGGGTAATGCTACCAATCCATCGCATCAGTGTCGCCATATGTTCAAGAGAAGTCGTTCAGAAAAGTCAATCGTGTCCCATCCACTGCCATACATTATCCTTCATCCTTTCATGACCACCAGCCTGAATCATATGTCACAGATCGTTTTCACCTCCATTAAAATCATTAGCTCCGTTCCGTGTCACTGATGTGGGATTCATCAAGGCCCTCCTTTGACGGATCGCTTCTTGTCGACATCAGCTCATTATCCAAGAAGTTGATCTAGGAACAACCCCTTCAGTACTTTGAAGCTTGCATGCCTCAATGGCAAGTTTCTCACTTCCGGCGACAGGTATACATCAATGACCTTCGACCGAAAGATTTTGCGTGGTGTTCGACGCCAAGTCCTTTATTCACACCACGTGAATTGTACTGCAGTACCTTGAGGGTCATTATCATTATCGGCGATTCCTCTCGCGCTTGTTAACGGTTTACATCATTGACCGATAATCAAGCGATGTCTTTCCATGTTCGACTTCAGAACATTTCTCACATGGATCGACTTGTACTTAGAGTGAAGATCGAATGAGTTTGAAGACCCCGGATCTAGTTTCATCCATCCGGGCTGCGATATATATTCAGGAAAGATAAAGACATTGACATGTACATCATTGCAGCAGATAATCATCCTACTCAAAGGATGATAATTTCATCAAAATTATCAGTCTACCATCAGACGATTGTCTGTTCTATGTACAGAAAAATGAATTTATAAAGATGAGCATGGGAATGCCCGCCTCAGCTAGATCATGAAAGCAGTATCAAAAATAATGTATTGTATTGTATTTTATTACAGGTCTCCTCTCAGCATTGGATGAACTTCGGATCCCCCTGATAAAGCATTTCACCCGATAAATAGCCTCATACTTTAGGGGGCAACTGTTATAGACATTTTTGTGCCTTACAGCATTGAGCATGAAATGTCCATAATCTAAGGGATCCAAAGTCCCTAAACATGTTGTTCCTACCCCTAGAGGAACAAGGCTAACAAACCACAGCAATTCACAGAAGTTCTCCACCAGAAACTGCTCAAAAACAAGTCAATTCAGGATCATTTCAGTGGCTACACTAGCTGTTTACACTGAATGTCAAAGCCAACACTGGCTACCTGCGTTGAATGTCAACTGGAACACTAGCTACCTGCGCTGAACGAGAATGGACAAGTGGCAGGCTCATTTCTCAAGGTGTCAAAACCCAGGAAGCTTCCAAAATGACACTTGCCTCAGGGAATTCGACTGGTGATGAGTAAGAGGTTCCAAATCTCCAAGTGGAAGCAAGAACCTCCAAGTGGACTCAAGAACTGACAGAGGGAGAGGACACTAGTTAGATCTCAAGCTGACTCATCCTCTCTCCAAACATCTATATATGGATCTCTCCTCCATGAGATCTAGAGGCTGGAATTTTGTTATTGCAAAGAATTGTTGTTGGTTTGAGACTGGAATCATTGGGTGCTTAATGCTTTGAAAGGGGTGAAGATAGGAATTCCATTTGCTGGGAAGGAGATGCTGGATTGGAGCCCTCTGGGTTGTATCTCTTCCTGAACCTTGTTATTCATCAATAAAGCTATCTTGGTTTCTCCTATATGTTGTTGTATTCTTGATGTATGATTGCATTAGTGTATTTGGTTTATTTCTAATCCTAAACTAGTTATGAATGTGAATATCTGTCTTTGTGTAATGTTCTTCTCTTGTCGCAAGTAGCTGTTCTCTTGTGATCTTGCAGGAAGTTGAAGCTGGATAAGCAAGAAGGCAAGTAGCTGTGAACTCCCAAAGAGAAGAGAGAACGGATCGAGGGACAAACGGAAGACACCGGTAAGTCTATTGATCTCTCTTCTTTCACATTTCATAAAGGAAGAAACCAGAATAGTTGTACTCGTTTGTTGCTAAGGCACTGTCACACCTTAGGTGGATAGGATCGTCCTGCATAGGCATTTTTCCCCACAACACCTCTTGGTATCAATCATATTTCAGAAATTAAAGAGGATGATTTAAATGAATTACCATTAAATTTCTATCAAGATAAAGAAACAATAATTGATCATTCTTTTTGTTGACACCTAATCTTCGTGATTGGGGAATTTGTGTAAATAAATAAATTAGGAATTTGAACAGTCATCGGGAGATGAACTGAACAATCACTCCTAATTGTATATAACAATAGCCTACCTATGGAATAAAATACCAATCAGTTTTTTTCTGCCCTTGGAGAGTTACTGCCTGGCCTGACATGGTATCAGAGCCAGCTCTTTTTTAGCTTTTTTTTTTCCTTGTAACTCCCTCTGCATATTCTGCTCATATCCTGCCCATGTTCTGCAGGCTGACATGTCTGTCATATCCCTGCGAAATCTCAGTCATTGTTTAGTATATTCGTTGTGTGTGAATTCAATTTTGCTATGCGTTTCAACCCAAGCCTGCGCCTGACATATTCTCTGACCACTGACCATCCGTTTGAATGCGTTGAGTTACTGTGTGGTGTTCCAAAGCATCTACCTGCGGTTCGAATCCTTGGACGGGTTCTCCTGTTTGTACATTTCCGAGCTAGTTCTTTTGGAATGTAGAGGCAGCTTTTCGGTTTTGATGAAGTGTTACTGCATGAGCAGGCAGCCAGCCCTGAGCAATCAGTGGATGTAATGCAGCTTGGACGGGATTAACGCTGAGGTATATCACCGGGTTTCAACGATTTGTGAAGATTGTTTTGGCATTGTATTCACTGGTTGACATATAACGTTGAACTGTACATTGAAATTTTTTTTAATGCCACATGTTTCTACGCTCCCTGCATAACTAGCTTTGAACTCAACCCAGAAACCGTGTTCATAGAAAGTAGCTTGGTTTCCGTCTGCCCTTTTCCGGGGTATAACCAGTGGAAGATTAGCCAGTATTATGTTGACGTGATCTTTGAACTTCTTCGCAGACTCTGAGTCGAGTTTCTTAGTGCAAACATAGTTGCACAGCTTGTTTTCTCTCATTTGAAAAACATATGGAGAGTTCTCAATACCGTCACCACATGTTTTTGCTGGTTCGCTGATATAGGGAAAAACGATTGGGGTTGTCGAAACTATTCTGATTGACGGTTTTATGAATCTGGGTGCACTGTGGTGGTGTGACAAACCTTTTATATCGATCTGCACACTCCTTTGTAGCATGTTCGACAGAATCCGTGAATCACAAGTTTGACACGGTTGAAGGCGGTGGCTTGGTCATCAAGTATCCTCACCTTCGCTTACCGAACCCGTATTCTTGGTGAACACGTCATTTGAAGTCAAGGTTGTCTGCAGATCTAGAAGCATAATTTTCAAATCGAATGGTGGCGCGGTGTTATTTTTATTCTTCAGTCAACGATGTAACAGTTTTTCGCAGGTATTAAAACCGTCATCTGAGAGAAAGGGCCGAGCATAAAATGAAATCCTGGTGATTTCAATAGATTTTGAAATGATGGCTGCGGTATTTTTCCTGTGCATATTCGTTGGGCGTTCCTTTTTGGTGTTAAAATATTAAACTATGACTGTATGTCACTTCAAATGTGTATTATTTTTTTCCATATTACCTTTACATGATGGACATGGCATATAATACGGTGAAGATTTTTTGGTTATCAACATTCCTTTCAAAGGTCAATGATATATAAAAATGGCGTAGCAGAATTCTATCCCTGCTCAGATTTTGGATGGTTTTGAATACACTTTCATATCAGAATCATTTTTTTAGCAGCAGAAGTTTTTTTTTCTCCAGAAGAGCACATTTTTTTGCCATCAGAAATATTTTTCTATCAGCAAAAGTTTTTTTTTACAGAATGCATTCAATCATCTCTATGGTAGGAATAGTTCTCACTGGCAAGGAGAACTATCCTGAATGGTCTCGGATGATAAAACACACCCTCATCTTCAATGAGTTGTGGAAGGGAGTGTGTGTCGGAGAAGGAGACAATGACCCAGTACAGCCTACATCAGACAAAGAGCTCGTCATTTGGGATAACAAGAACAACAAAGCATATGCATTAATCGCAGCATCTGTAAATGAAGAAGTAAGTCGCCATATTTCATCATATTCAACTGCCTTTGAAGCTCTACAAAAGCTCAAAGAACTCTATGACTCACATTCTGCACTTGAAGTTGTTCAGCTCATGATTAAACTCTTCACTCTTGAACTGAAAAATAATGATCCTCTTGCTCTTGCATCTGAAGTAAAATCCATAATGCATGATATCAAATCCACTAAGGTTGAGCTGGATATCCCTCTTATTGCTTTTCTCAAGGCACTCTATCCTACTTACTCCAATTATCTTGAGTCTTTACAAGCAAATGGAAATCTTAAAGATATAACCTTTGACTCTCTTGTGAAAAAGTTTGCTGAAAGAGAGAAAGCATTTGGAAAGAAGACAGTCCCTGAATCTTCTGAAGAGACTATTTGCCTTGCTCATAAAGAAAAGCATCCTGCTCAAAATTCTACAAGAGGAAGAGGTGGATGAAGAGGAAGAGGAAGATACTTCAGAGGCAGGGGTGGCAGACATTCTCAAGGAGAAAAAGCAGATCTGCATTGCATTCACTGCAAACGAAATGGATCACATGATGCTTCTACATGCAAGCTACCATGGGACAAAATTGAGCAGAAAAGAAACCAGCAAAAAGGTAAAACTGATGATACAGAAAAAGGTAAAGCACCTGAATCCGCTTACTATATTGAGGCACAATGTAACATTGGAGTAAATGAAGATTTGTTTAATGCTTCACTTGCTTCTTCGAAAAATGATTGGTTGCTTGACTCAGGAGCAACCTGTCATATGACTTATAGGAAAGATTTTTTTGAAGATTTCACTGACAATGTTGATGGAGCAGTATACTTTGCAGATCAGTCAAAAATCAAGCCATCAGGGCTTGGCACAATCAGGCTTAAACTGCCTGGTCTTCCAGACTTTCTTCTGGATCATGTTCTATATCTCCCATAGCTCAAGAGAAACTTGTTGTCCTTGGTCCACATTCGCCAACAAGGTCACTCTATTCATATGTTTGATGGCAAGCTTGAGGTAAGAAAAGCATCTGACCACTCACTTGTCATGAGGGGAATAGAAGAAGAAAGACTTCTCAAACTGCAAGGAACCTCTGCTCATGCACAACATTTCTCATATATTTCTCATCATGAAGAAGGTACACTTCCATCAAGTTTATTATGTCATGCTAGATTTGGACATTTAAACTATGACAGTCTCCGCTTATTGAAGAAAAATGGTGTTTCTGGTTTGCCTACAATTCCTAGGAAACATAAGCAATGTGATGCTTGCATTCTAGGAAAGCATAGCAAACAGTCTTTTCATGATTCACATTCAAGAGCACATAGGAAGCTTGAACTCATTTATTCAGATTTATGTGGTCCAATGTCTGTTCCTTCTGCAAATGGAAATAAATATATCATGACATTTATTGATGATTACACCAGAATGTGTTGGGTTTATTTATTGAAGAATAAATCTGATGCCTTTCAAACATTCAAGAATTTTCATAAATGGATTGAAAATGATGCACAATCTCATATTGGGTCTATTCGCACTGATAATGGAAAAGAATATACATCAAATGAATTTGAAAACTATCTTCGCCAACATGGGATCAAACATCAAACAATTGTGCCTTATAATCCCCAACAGAATGGTGTAGCTGAAAGAATGAATAGAACAATCTTGAATATGGTACGATCCATGCTTTTCTTAAAAAATGTAAAGATAATGTTTTGGGCTGATGCTTTCTATGTGCTGCATATATAAAGAATAGATGTCCATCTAATGCTATAAGAAACAAGACTCCTTATGAATTGTGGTATGGACATGTTCCTTCAGTAAAACATCTCAGGATCTTTGGTTCCACCTGTTATGCTTTGATACCAAAGGTACATAGAAACAAACTTGGTGCTAGAAGTCGTAAGTGTATCTTCCTGGGGTATTCAAACACCTCTAAAGCATACCGCCTCTATGATGAAGTAAATAAAAAGTTTGTTGTATCTAGAGATGTCATTTTTCTTGAATCATCCAAATCTGACAATGTTGTTGAGCGGCAACTTGATCGCTTGGATAGATTCGCAAAAATGAAATCATTTCAAGAATTTGATAATCAGATTCCACATCTTGAAGGGGGGATTCCTATACTAGAACAACATGTGGAATCTTATTCTGAAGAACAATCTCCTCTGCATGAAACTCCAACAACGGATGATGCTTTAAGTGATGTAATTGATAGAATTGGGAGACTCAATCTTGATTCAGTCCCAACTCAATCAACAGAGCAGCCTGGACCATGTCAGAAAGGTCCCCAAAAGTGGCTGACAAAGACACTTGAAAGTGTTCATCCTGATGAAATTGGAAAAACAGGAACCAGAAATTCAAACTGACAAAATGGAGGTGATGTAGATGACTTTAATTCACCTGTTGATATGGATGTTACTTATGATTGTGAATTGAACTTGTCTACAGATTTTGAACCAACTTCCTTGAAAGAAGCTACTTCTCATGATGAATGGAAAGAAGCGATGAAAAAGGAGTATGATGCCCTCATAAAGAATGGCACTTGGAAGCTGGTTGATCCTCCATTTGGAACCAAACCAATTGGCTGCAAGTGGGTCTACAAGAACAAGTACAAAGTTGATGGCTCACTTGACAAGCACAAAGCTAGGCTTGTGGCAAAAGGTTTTTCATAGAAGGAAGGGGTCGATTATGAGGAAACTTTTGCCCCCACAGCAAAATGGGCCACCATCCAGACACTCTTTGCACTAGCTGCTCAGAACGGTTGGAAAGTCTATCATATGGATGTAAAAATTGCATTCTTGAATGGAGATCTAAAAGAAAATGTTTTTATGTCCCAACCTGAAGGATTTGCTATGAAAGGACATGAACATAAAATATGCAAACTTGTGAAGTCCTTGTATGGCCTCAAACAAGCACTGCGAGCCTGGTATGAAAAACTAACTGAGCATCTTCTGAAACTCAACTTCAATCATTTTGATCTTGATGATGCAACTTTATTTGTCAAGAAAGTTGGCAAAACAGTGTGTATCTTGTGGTATATGTAGATGATCTTTTAATGATAGGGAATAATGAAAGCTACATTGCATCCATAAAGAAGGAATTAGGGAAAAGTTTTGAAATGACTGATTTGGGCTATGTTCATTACTATCTTGGCATTGAAGTAACCCAACATCCAAAATCCATATTTCTTTCTCAAAAGAAATACATTGGAGATTTGTTAAACAGATTTGGCATGACAGAGTGCAATCCTCTTTCTACTCCAATGGAACAAAACTTAAAGCTCACATCTATTGAAGGAAAGGAATTTGAGGATGCAACAAAGTATAGACAGCTTGTAGGAAGTCTCATCTACCTCACTACTACCAGACCAGACATTTCATTTACTGTTGGAATCCTCTCCAGGTTCATGCAAAAGCCTTGTGAAGGACATTGGTCTGCTACAAAAAGAGTTCTAAGGTACTTGAAGGGAACTCAAGACCTTGGAATCAAGTATACACAGGTGGACGACTTCAGCTTGATTGGATACTCTGATTCAGACTTTGATGGAGATAAAGAAACTGGGGTATCTACTTTAGGATATGCTATGAGTCTTGGATCAGGAGCTGTCTCCTGGAGATCACGCAAACAATCAGTTCCAGCAGATTCCACAACAGAAGCAGAATACATGGATGCAGCTGAAGCAACGAAAGAAATTGTGTGGCTCAGAAAAATTCTTGAAGATTTGCACGTAAAACAAGTACAATCAACTCCACTCATGATTGATAACACCTCTGCAATAAAGTTGGCCAAGAACCCAAAGTTCCATGATCGAACAAAGCATATCAATACTAAATATCATCTGATTCGACATCATGTTGATGCCAAAACAATCCATCTCCGTCATTGTTCCACAAATGAGCAAATTGCAGACATATTCACCAAAGCACTTGGAAAGGAAAAGCTTGAATGATTCAAAATGATGCTTGGACTCACCAACATCCTTTCAGATTAAGGGGGGGAATGTTGACACCTAATCTTCGTGATTGGGGAATTTGTGTAAATAAATAAATTAGGAATTTGAACAGTCATCGGGAGATGAACTGAACAATAACTCCTAATTGTATATAACAATAACCTACCTATGGAATAAAATACCAATCAGTTTTTTTCTGCCCTTGGAGAGTTACTTCCTGGCCTGACACTTTTGCCACTAATGAACATGAGATTTTTGTTCCTCCTTATTTTGGTATATTGGATGAAATCGAAGGAAATTCCAGACAATCTTGTGAGGTCATTTATGATGATTACTTTGACATTGAGGATGTTAATTTCTATTCTTCTCAAGAGAATCCTCATGATAAAATTCAAATTACATCTGAGGATGAGGAACGCTTCAATTTAGGAATTATCCCAACTAATCCTCATTTTAGAGCAGCAAATTATCTTCATGATTTCACCATTCAAGAAAACATTCCAATTTATGATTCATATGAGGATCAAACTCCCATTCCTATTCATAATCATAATTTGTTTTCTATTTCACAAGTTGGAATTCGAATTACCCAAATTTCATAATTCTAGCCAATCCTTGTGAAAGAGAAATTATTTCAAAACAATCCCAATTGTGCTATAACATTAGTTGTACAAATAGTGATTTCATTTTAGTTTTTCTTTCACAGTTATTTTGTTTAAGCTTAGACTTATTTTCTGATTTTATTTTGCAAAATTTTCACACTTTTCACTGGCATATTGAACACCTTACTATCAAACACTCAATTAATGCATTGCCCGAATGGGAAATTGAAATTTCATATTATAATCATGAGCATCAAAGGATATCAATATTTCAATTTCAATCAATGCTAATATTTCATCAAAAGCTTCTATTTTTTCAAAGGCAATGTCAACAAGAAAATGTATTTTTGCAATCTGGTCAGCAATTCAATTCAATTAATAATTTTCCATTTCATTTGAAAGATTTCCATCCATTTTTCATTAATTCATTTGAAAAATATTTGGAAATTTTTCTCTCAAAGGAGATTGTTAATAGCTTAACATTTGTACATAACGCTAACAATTTTTTCCAGGCCTTTGAATTTGAAAACTCATATCCACAATTCAGCCTGTTATCTCCTCTTTTGAATGTTTCCCAATCATTAATGGAAATCCATCCAGATTTTTGTGATCCAATTGGTATTGAATTGGAAAGGAAATTTCATGAGAAAGAGATTTTAAATAAGTTACTAACAATAATTGTACATTCTGATTTCATATTTAATTTTCTTAGTTTAATTAGATTTGTATTTTTATTACTAACATTTGAACTGTACATAAACACAGAAATAAAAATGAGAAAATGGCTACACTGGAAATATGACTATACCTAGTCATTTTCATGTATATGGTTAGAATAGGAGTAGAATTAATTTAGTTAATTTGTTTTGTATAGTTAATTTGTTTTTAACAGTTTTGTAGATTAAAAAAATAAAACAAAGCAATCAGCCTTCTCATGCATGTTCACTGAAACATTTTCTCCTTATCAGAAAGTTTTAATTCTTGCTTTCCTTTTTAAATTTTTACAGCAATACCTCTACTCTGCCTATTTCGAATAATGTCTTGATTAAATTCAATTAAGATTGCACTTGGCACCGATCGCCTCAAAACCACTTTTCTTTATTTCGAGATTTCCTTCTAAGATTTTCTTTTGAAATTTATATGTTAAGGATTTGAAGATATAAAAGCTTCATGATCCCATTATCCCATGAAATGTATGACTGTCTATGATAAGCTTAATTCTGACTCAATCATTAGTAGTCAGTCTAATCTTTTGCGGTAATCATATGAAATTCATATTCCTCGAAATTTGTTAAGGATGTCCATTCTGCTATGTGCACACCATCAAATCTGTTTTGATATTTTTCCACAAGTAGTGGCTTTATTCCATTCTGATCTTTAGTTTATTATTTGATGCTACAAAACGCATTATATTCATTTACTAAAGTTATTATTGAACAGTCGCTATGGATTCTTATCAAGTTATTCAGAATAAGCAGAGATAATAAATTGTTGTTTCAATTCAAAAGGGGAGCCTATTTTTATATTTATTTATGATAAATTTTATATTTTCTGAACATGAATAAACAGATTTTATTTAGGCTGATTGCACACTTAGATTTAGAATAAATGATGAGATGATTTTGAACAAAGTCGAAATTTTGATAAATCAAAGGAAGAATTTGAAGATTCATAACGTAAAATTTGCAAACAATTTCCTTCCAGGTACGCATTTGCAAACTCGTTCTCATCTCTTATTACTTTCTCTTTTCCTTAGTTTATTTTTTATTTTATTTTTTATGTTCTGTTTTATTTACAGGTTTTCATTTTGTTTTCAAAACATGAAGTAAGCAGAAAACCCATTTCAAATTTGCAACAGGTTCAGGGAAAATTTATTTTGTGATTCATTAGAATTTGAAAATTTTTAACTTTGCTTTCAACCATCAGTAAACCCAATTGAAATTTCAAGGAATATCATAAGACTATTCGCATCATAAGATTTCATCGGAAGTAGTTCTTAGCATTTATTTTGATAACAAATCGTTCATAAAATACCTCCGATGTATTATCTTACTCATATGCCATATCTCATTTCACATATCGGAGCTTCGCAGTTGAAGTATACTTCCATTATCATGAATCACCGATCTTCGATAATCGACTTTACTGATATTACGATGAACACATAATTCCGGACCCAATATGAAATTCAAATCAAATTCATAAAAATATCGTGTCCGTTCAATCGCAATAAAAGTAAGGGCATAATTTTAAAGGGCCGATGTCTCGGATCTGATATGTTATTAAAATCCCATCATAAATTTATCGGGTCCACTCTTCATCGCATATCGGCATCACAAGAAATATATTGTGTTACATCGGGTACCCAAAGTTTGCCGATTGCCGATTAGCTATGTCATCCATCGCATCGCGATATTGCAATCGTTTCATCACATTTTTTATGCTCACTTCACTTCTCTGAATCTACGATGTGCGTTTTGCGATACGGGAAGCACAATGTAAATATTCTCCGATCCCCGATATAATATTTCTTTAATGATGTGATCGCTTCATTTCATTGCACATGTTCTTATCGGCAATTTGCCATTGCAATCTCCGATGCGATAGCTTCTAATGCATGCCATTGAGCCATTAACATTTAATCGATATGTGGCATAGCAACAAAAGTGAAGTCTTGCAAATTAAAATTCAAGCATGGTGAAGAGACATGTGATGCGAATCATCTGATATAGCAATGTGTTATTTTAAAAGCAAGTTTGGGTAACCACTATGGTAAGAAAGCAGTTAATGACCAATTTTCAGCATATTTAAAACCATTTTGATTTCTCATACATTTAAGTTTTAAATATATAATTCCATAATTAAAAATGGAATTCGAGACCTCTCTATCTTTATATTTAAATTTTATTATCTTGGATTTGGTCTCGATTCTAGACAATTTATAAAATCATGGAATTTATATGAAACTTATAATATTTTGAGAAACAGTCATTACTGCAAATTCTCATTCGCATTTTTGGTGTATTTGTTTTAATTTCAACTCCCTTGAGCACTAAGCATTCTATTTTTACATTTTACTGCTTACTCTAGTGTAAGTAAAATAAATAATGATTTTGGGTTATATGATTTTGGTCAGTTTGACTTCTTCATGTTTTTAATGTTAATTAAAATAAGAAGTTAGCTAGTTTGGAAAAACTGATACCTTTCAGGTAAGATCAAAAACAATTATACAATGGTAAGATTCATATACCCACTTTCATTAATTCGTTACTTTAGTTTCAGTTTTGTTTTTCTGATATAAAAAATCTGTTTTGTAGTTCTCCATTTGAAGCTTTCAATCCTCTGCCGAATCAGATTTTTGAGGTCTTATACTCTTCTCCTGGCTTAATTTCAAGAAGCAGCGATAATCTTCATTGAAATAGCTACACCAGGGAATTTTTGAACCTTTAGTTTGTTTCTTTGAGTATTCCTGTTATTAAAAAATGATCAAGACGATGCTTTGAAACAAGAAGATTGATATCGGATGGAAAATTTTCATTATGGCTAAATTTTATCGTCATTGCTATCCAAAAAGCCGAAAACACTTACAACCCTGCAAGGTATGATTTTTCTAAATCTCAACATAAGAAGGAATGATTACATGCTTATTTTCTTTTTCTTCATATTGTTGAAGAAATTGTTATAAACATTCTTGTTTGAGTTTATCTTTTAAACTGGGATTTTCCTTCTTTTTCAAATTTCTTCATCTTTATTTGTTGATTTCTTTTTCATTTTTAAAAATTATTTTCCTTTGGTTTTCGGTGTTGATTTTGGTGACTTTGCCATGATTTATATGGAAGGCCTACTTGTTACCTAACAATGGTCAGCATACATAGAGAAGGATAGTTAATAGTCACCTATTAGCTTTTTCTTGAATCTCTTAGTAATGTTTAATTTTCTTATTATAAAAGTAGACATATTTAAGGAAGAGATTATCAATCAAGAGAAGTTGGCAAAGTATTATAGAATCTGGAAATTTCTTTCTCATCAAATTGTAATCATTTTGAGATTTCAAAATTTCATTAGGATCTTTCAAATTTTTATTATCAGTCAAGAAAAGTTATTTTTAACCAAGTAAAGACACTTTACAACAAAGAACCTTTAACTCTGAAATTGTCATTCTTAACTCTTAAGGAGTCAACAATTCTCCCTGTCCCAGAAAGTCTTATTTTTCTAGAGTATAATCGAGAAATATATTTAAACTTAAAAGATAAGAGGTCTCATCGTGAGCCTGCTTACCATGATCATAGGGGAAAAATAGGCTGACATTACCAACACTGCTAAATAAACCAGGGTAATGGCTTATGATTGCAAACAATTATAAGACAAGGGGTCTCATCACGAGCTAGCTTGTTCAGTCCAATTATAACTAGTGAATGGCATTGTCAACTATCTGGCTACCAAACTAGGACAATGACTTTTAAGAACTAAAAAATAAAAAAATAAAAAGTAATACATATATAAATGGATTTATCTCTAGGTCAATAATTCTTAAAGAGATGGGATTCTGAATCATTGATGATTAAAAGGTAACCCTGTCGAGATTATAGATGTCTGCTGGAAGCAGTGACTCTACCTGTGACAAACGAGTATATTTTGAAAGCTAAGCTGTAAAGTGACCCCTGCTTTATCTATACAACTAATTAAGAACTGATATAGAGTTTTGAAACATTTTAATTTATGAGAAGTTTTAAGAAAAATTACACTTAGATGATTCTTGTTTTTATTCAGATTAATGAACATGGTCAAGTATTCAAAAAATAATTTTCTCTTCTTTAATTATTTTTACTTTAATTTTAGGAAAATCTCATTCATATCAAAGAGAGATAACTGGTTCTTCTCCCGTGTGTCGCCATTGTTGTGGTAAAAATACAACCCCTCATTTTTGACTTGCTCAACTCAAATAATGGGGACCCTTTCTATAAAAATTTTGGCTAAACACCTTTTTGGATTTTTATTTAGTTGATTGCCCCACGCTTTTGTTAATTTTTCGTTTTCTTTGGATTCTTGTTTAATTGCTTTATTAGAATCGATTTTTTATAAGATTCCCATTGACGCTTGTTTCGCCTCATTTGGTCAACTGGTTTGAAAATGGCACTCCTTTGAAAGTCTAATTATTTATGTAGCCTGGGTTAAAAATGCATAAAATCTACAATATTGCATTTTGTAAATAAATTAGTTCAATAACGCATTCATTTTAAATATTAACCCATAGCGAGTTTTTACTAACATTTTTCCATTTTTAGTTATGCGGCCAAATCATTAATTATCGGGATTTTTAAGAAATTCACTCCAATTTCCAAATCAAATCCTAATCTCGAAAACCCAAACATTCAAGTGACTGTAGTTTAAATAATTTCACAACTTAACTAAATTTGATTAAAAAAAAATAATAAAAAAATAACAATATTAAATTTTAATTTAATTAAATTTAATTAATATATAATTAATTTAATTTAATTAAAATTTAATATGTAAAAAAAATTAATAAATAAAATAAATTTTAATCGGATCGGAAGTTTTATTCGGAACACATTTTAAAAAGTCCTGATACACATCATACCCCGATGCGATATCGGATCGGGGATTTTGTATTGCATTGTAATAAAAGCCCGACACCATATTCCTCGATTTTCCGATGCGATAGGACATGATGCTTTAACTCTAAGTTTCATTAAAAGGTTTGGTATTTGTTTTCTGAAATCACTCATACGTATGAGTGAAGTGTAAAAAATAAGTTAGGTTGATATATATTAGTTTAAGTTATAATATAATATATTAAAGTAATTATTTAATATTGTAAATTAATTAATATATATTATTTAATTAATGAATTTTAAATTAATCAGATTAATTAATTTATAACATTTAATTAATTTGATTGATTTAAATTTAAATATCATTTAGATTAATATTAATTAGTTTTTTTAATTAGATTAAATTTGTTTATAAATAGTTAATTAGATATCAGTTAGTTAAATTAATAAATAGTTTATTAATAATTAGTTTAGTTTATAATTAACAATTAATTAGAATTCTAATTTAGGATTTAATTTTAATAAGAATTTTGATATTTTTTAGCCCAGCAACAGAATTTCCAGATTCATGCCAGATTTGACTCATCAACTTTGGAAGCTCATAGAATGAGTTTTACTTGGCCAAATGAGGCCCAGGACAGCTCATTGGAAAGAGAAAATCAAGGAGAACATTTTTGAGGAGGTTTCACTAACAGATTTAATTATTTATTGGATCAAAAATCAGGCAGAAGATCAAGCTCCGAATTTTGAAAACAAAATCAATTTTCTGAGTTATTTTCTTCATTTTCATTTGTCCAAAACCTCTTTTAATTGCAGATCCATTGGTTAATCATATCTCTGGCCAATTAAACCATCCCAGGAATCAAGAGAAAGTTTATATTTTATTTTCAATTATTTATTTAAATAGAATTTGATTGGATTTGATTTAAATGCCAGCAATGCCATGTTGATTTTATTGTTGCATTTTAATTTATTTTGATTTTTTTTTGTAGGAAAATAGTGGAAGAAATACGGAGAAAAAGATCTCAATCAATGAGAATGCTCCAGCAATTGAAGATCAAAATTTTGAGCAAATAAAATTGGATTTAGCAGATTTCTCTTCAACAAACTCTTCTCTCAAGAATTCCTTCACAAATAGTAGAAGTAATAGATTGCAAAATGGAATCAGGGTTGTTCTCCTCTACAATTCTGGACTTCTAAAAACACTACTGTAATAGAAATTTAGAGTTGTAGGAGAGAGGAGAGAAAATCTCAGATCTGGGGATTATTGAGGATTTTCCCTTTGTATCTTGAATTATGCATGAAGGGCACAGTTTGCACTATTGTGGCTTTAGCTTTGAAAGTGGAAGTTCAAGCAATGTAAAGAGCTGTTGGAGACCAGGGATAGAGAGATGGATGCAATAAATTGGTATTTCTAATACTATTGTTTCAAATATCAGTTTCATTTTTATGATAATAGAAATGTCTCATTTTATTCATGTTTGTGCACTATTGTCAATATGGGTAATTTGTCTCAATCTTGTTATTATGTATCTCTGTTTTTATGGATTAATTTCTCATTTTTGAGTAACTACTTACTCAGAAATCTGTCTTATGAAACTGATTTATTGAATGATAATGTGTTGTGAACTATCTCCACATATCATTATTCAATTATTGGATTTATTGATTTGATAATCAATATCATTTTTGTGAACTACTTCCTGAATGTTGTTGGTTTATTATTTCAGTTAAGAGGTCTCAATAAGATGTGTTTTGGTATCCATAATGTCAGTTAATTGAAATACTTCATTAATTTGATATTCATTATAAACAAGACATATCTAAATCTCAATACTTTAATTATCTTGCTCTTAGTTGGGTTAGATCTATATCTTCCTAATTAAGATAGGATTTAGATTAGTTTCTTTTGCTTGCATCATAGAATAAGCTTTCATTTAGAGTAAATTCTACATTCTTTTAAGTCCTCTCCTCAAAGAGGCAAAATTTTAGTTGTGGCTTGGCTGAACCCAAATCAGCTTAAGGGTCATTCTCTTGCCTGATCAGCAAGAAGAAGTGATTTGATATCCTTGTCTATTGGTAGATAAAGATACATCATAAACCAATAGCAATAGGGAGAAGGTAACTGGACCCAGTTAAACTAGTCGGAGCCACCACACGAAACGGAAAAAGAGCTGCTTTAAGGTCCGGACCTGGTGGTTATCCCCCATTGTTGTTGCAGCGATTTTCGAGGCATCAACAGTACTCAAGACTTTAATCCGTATGATCCCCATGGTATTTTTAAATACCACTATGCGAGAATTTACTTTCCATGGATTAGTGGGGCACTACATTGGCTAGAGGAGGATCCATGGAGGAATTTCTACAATGCCTCCAAACTCCATGAGCCGGTCAGTTTAGCAAGGACTTCATAGGTTGCTCCATAAATGACAATAATTCTAGAAGAAACAACAACAAAAGGCAGCAATCCCATACAAGACAAGGGAAAGAGAAATATTGTCGACAGTTTAGAGGGAGAACAAAGTTGTAATATGAAAGAAAATTCGATTGTAAATAGTTCTGAGGGAGAACAAAGTTGTGAGATGAAAGTAGATCCTATTATCATGAAAGTAGCTTTAGTAGCAAAAGAAAATGAGAAATAGAGGATACAGAGAGGAGAGTGGAAGAAGAGAGAAAATCAGATGTTGTAGGAAGAATAATTGAAGTTGTAGGAGATAGAGCAGAAACTGAAGGAAGAAAAGGATTTGAGGAGGAGGGAATAGGACGAGAAGCAAATGTAGGAGGAAGAAGAAAGGAAAGGCGCAATGACAAAAGAAACAATTTTGATACAAGTTGAAAAGCACAAAAGAAACCAACCAGCAGTTGAGGAGGAAGGTGAAAATATGCAGGATCGGGAGTTTTCCCAACATATTGAGCACTTGATTGAAGTAATACACATGGATATGGAACATGATCCACAAAATGAATGTGTTGATCTAATGTCGAACACACCATAGGTCACCGGTCACCACTTAGTCTCCACCACCTCCAGTAGCAGAGCTAGCCTTGAATGAAGAAGGGGATGTTGTTCCCCTTGATGATGATATGGTAATGGATGTGTACAATATTTCATTCGATGAGTTCCAAAAGAGGATTATACAAGCACGAAGAAAGAATTTTCCAGATGATCATACATCACCTACATTCATTAGAGAAAGGGTGATACTGGCAGGCACGAGGAAGCATCCAAATGCCATTTTCGAAGCCAACTTCACCTTTGCAGGAGAAAAAAGATCAAATATTCAGTATTTGACGACCGGGAATAAGAAATTGGCATGGAACTTGCAGGATGCCAGGAAAGAGGTAGAACAACACCACATAGAAACACAAGTGTAGTTTCCACATAGGTTTACTTGGAGGAGATGAGAGTAGTGATACTTATTGAAGTATAATCACTTTGAGAAAGCATGCAGAAGCTCTATGAGGAGTTTGTGACCGTACATAAACCATTTTTTTGTTTTCATGGCCTACAATAGCAGGGTAAATATTTTGTTAAAACTATCAAGAATATACAAGATGCCATCACTTATGTGTAAGAATGGAAAATGCAATACAAAGGGGCACCACTTTACTTAGTGAAGAAAATGAAGCCACATGCAAAGCTGGAGAAAGAGAGAGTTCAGATGTTGATTCAAAATAACAAGTAGCTCACCTCATTTATTGATAACATTCAGGCCTCATCTGTACATTTGTTTAGTAGTTTGGATGTCTTGGTTAAAACAATACAAATCCCATCAGTCAATTCACTCACCAAAGCCAAATTGAGGAACCAAGTTCAACAAGAGATCGAAGAGTACTTGGAGAAGTTGAGACAGATTTCCACCAAGGAAGATTTGGAACTAAACAAATAGAACATGTAGAATTACATCGATGGTCCTGTCCAAATCAAAACAATGTTTCTTGTGCTTCAAAATGAACTTGAACCTGGTTCAAAGACATTGTACCCGGATTCCATGAAGGTTAGTGTATGCTTCCATCTAGAAACCATCACAAAGTTTGGGAACATCATCACATACTACCAAGCTTGGCACCAATATGTGACTGAGAAGCACCAAGTGGAGGTTGCTAAGTCAGAGTTCTCCAAAACTCAACCATCATAATATTGTATCTTGTTAGGATATCAAGTTGTCTCTACCTTATTTTGTCTTATATGGGTACAAGTGTAAAATGTAATATTATTTGTAATTATGTTGTAAGTGAAATTCTAAGTGTCAATATTGGAATATGAAGAGTCATGATGTAATGTAATGATTCATTTTGTAAAGAAGTTGAAGAGTCACGAGGGTAGTCCAAAGGTCACAAAGGAGAGTTGAAGAGTCACCCCCTCTTGTTATAAATAGGACCTCATAACTCATGTAACAAGTTTTTGGAAGCCAAGATTTTGTCTAGGCTTAGGCTTAGAAGGATCTTGGGAGTATTGTGAAGAGCCTTGGCTTCTCTATAGCATAGAGAGAGTATACTTTTTTAGAGGAGCAAGTGTTCGTGAATTTAATGTGACACTATTGGGGCTAGTGATCAATCAATGATGTATGTATGAATGGAACTTTCACTTATAAGACTAAAATTAGAGCCAACACGCTTTCATGCATATGTTGTGAATATAGTAGGAAAATTCTTGTTGTATTTGCATTGTATGTTATTTAACCTATGCTTATGCTTATGAACTATTTTGTTTGCATTTGAACGAATCTTTTTGAATGCATGTTGTAGTATTAATACATCAATTTAACTTGTGGACTATTCTGCATCTTAGCTTGTGATGCCATTACGCTCGTGTGTTCCTTTCAAGCTGTGTACTAATCATTGTCCACCATCAGCAATCAGATCTGAAACTTGATACTCTTTCCTGAGGATGATGAAACCTCTTCCCTAGTATGGTCGCTAGAATGTTAGCACTTTGTATTTCTTAAGACTCTAAAATAAATGGAAAGGTAACCACAAAACCAATTTCAAGTCTAGAAGCTAGCCCTCTTAAACTTAGAGAGGGATCTCTCTGTTAGATTTAGCTTAACTTCATAGATGACTAAGTATCCATTAAACATATAACACTTAAGAATTCTATTTATTAACTTTAGTTGAAAACAATTATATTTCTTAACTTCAGTTGAAAACATCGAAATTGATCAAAAGACAAAATTGAGTGTATTTAAACAAATTCAGATTCCTTATTTTCTTTCAAAAAAATAGATCAGAAACACATGTGAAAATATAGAGAAAGTAAATCACAATAACAAGAGAGAATATTACTTCACCAACAAAATCTAACACAGGAACCCTGAAAAGCTTCTATATTACTGAAAATTTGTCCACTGGAACTTGTGGAGAAGCTTTACATCAATAGCCTTTTTTTCCCATACAAAAATAAACACACTTTAAGTCCTATTACAACATATCTATATAATTTATGCTAAACTATCTTCAGGTCCCAAAAAAGGAACTGATTACAAAATATTCTCTAACAATTTCTGGAAAAATCTAAATAATAAACTAAAAATAAAATAATATCTCCAAATTATCCACTGAAAATATGGAACTGTTTGCAAGTATCTTGCATTGAAATTTGGAATTGGTTCACTGACTGTTGGAAATTTGCAAAATGGTCCTCAATCTGTTGATCTTCTGCTACTAAGTGTCTTAGACTGATCTTCATGCCCTTGAAATCTAGAAAAAGGTTGAAATTGTCTTCACAAAATCAACTAACTTCCCTCTTAAATATGATTTCTCTGCCTTTGAGTTCTATTTCTATCGTTTTTTCCTTTCATCATCTTTTGAATACTTTATTTTGTCACAAAATATTTGGAAAAAGAAAAAATAATATATTTTAAATAATATTTCCAAATATTTTGATGAAATTCATAATTCAAATTTCAAAGTATTTATTTGAATGATTTATAAAACCATCCTATTGAAACCCAACTATTGTTTTAAAAATCCATGGATTTTGAAACCCATGTGTTGTTTCTACTGACCTTCCTTTTGCTATCACCTGCAACTGTAAATTCAAATTGACATGTACTTGTAAAATTTATTTCCCTTGTACCTGTATATTATATTTACATCTGTAAGTCTTGTTTTACTTATCCTCCTATCTGTAAAACCCATTTACATGAGTATCATTTTCTTTTGGCCTTCCATTCATAAAAATATTTCATAAATGTACGAAACATTTCGTTATATACTTTCTAGCCAAAAATTTATTTCACCTGTAACTTCATTTACTTGCACCTGTATATTTAATTCATAAATTTGTGATGTGTAAATTTCCTTTCACCTCAGTCACATTTGACTCATCCTCCTTCATTCCTAAACATGTTTCATAACATATGAAATTTCCCTTTATATAATTTCCCACCACACTTTAAATGTATTTCCGAAATAATTTAAATGTTTATGAAAAATGGTTTTTCCAGAGGGCCATAGGTAGTAAATGGTTTTTAGGAGGGGGCGGTGTGGATTGAAGCATAAGTTGACAGTTGTAAAAGGAATTAAATTTGAAAACAACTTTCCGGACACCCCACTTGTTTAAATGTCAGAGGGGTTGGGGGTTCATAATTAATCAATAACCATTTATTTGGCTTTGCACATATCTCAATGCATAAAAGGGTAGGGTGATTTAATATTTAAGTGCGGGGTGGGCCATAGGCTTTGAATTTTGGATTTTTTACTTTCATTGGTGTATGATAAATAAATGGGATGCATATAGTTTATATATTTTATTATTTTTGAATTAATTTTGATAATTCAAATAAATATTTTCACACTTAGGCCTTTTTTCCTTTGCCATTTTCTAGTGCAAACTTCAACTTTCCGTTTATTTTGATCCGGATGTCAGTTTGAAGCACCAGATATACCGTTGGAAATCTTCTTATGATAACTTTACCAAGAAAATACCTGCAACATGATCTGAAATAGACTTTATCTGAAAAAATATCCCAAACATCCATACTTTGGCTTGGTCATCAGACTTCAAAAACTAAATGGCTCCTTGGACAAGCAACCTTTAGGCTATTACACCTAGTGATTCATATGCTAAACTTTACCAGCAGATTCCCAAAAGAGATTACTGAACAAACAAATTACTTATATTATAGGAGCCTAAAAGTGGCTCCAATGGGGATGGCATCCTCCTAGTGAGGTGCCAAAGAGCATTGTAGACTATTAGCCTGATCCATTTGCTTGAACCGAAGCCTGCAACATGCTCTACCATGAAACCTGCTCTACCATGAAACCAATACAACTAAAAACCAACTGATAATCTATTCTAATCCTCAAACAAAATCAAATCCATTCTTCAAACTTAAATCTGAATTGTATTTCAAAATTGAAAACTCTGTTGCAAACCAAAAATGATATTGATCACTACAAATTGTAAACTAAATGTTGAAAAAGATGCCTTCCAAGTAAGATTATTTATGTATAGATAATCCCATTCGAATAGCTGAGAACCAAATTCTTGATTTCAATCAATCTAAAACCTCCAATATAACTAATCAAAAATTTGATCCAATACGTAGGTTCCTTCTATGTTTTTAAGAAGAATCAAAACTAGAGCTTGTAAGGGCACTGGAAACTGATTGTAAGCTTGATATTCATAATAAAAACATAATTCAAACTTTGTAATGAATAATTCCTCCATATAGACAGTTATGGGGTCATGAAATACATGAACTATTACTTGATTTTCAAGGTATTATGCAAATTTATGGTCATGATTGGGCAGTTCATAGATGTTTTTTTCTACCATCATACAGTCTCAACAGTGAGTCATCAAATGTATTCTCAAAACAATCCTCAACCTCAATATAAAAATGCAACACTACCACTTCTTGTTTTGGTCGACAAAGTTTATTAAAGAAATGATTTTGACATTGTAAATTGTGGCCCTAGATTTGAATTTCTAAGGCTTGAAGATCATTCTCAATTTGTTTAGAAAACTCTGCTAAAAATATGGTCTTCGCTTTAGAGCTACATTTGCATTTCTTTAGATAAATAGGTAAAAATTATGAGAAAGCCTCATCAATTTGATCATCATCAAAATTATCCCAGTATTCCTTGAAACCTTCAATAGAGATAGGGTCTGCCACATACCCTGCCATCTTGTTTAGCAAGAAACTTGATCAGTGTGTAGTGGAGTTGCCATGAGTGTTTTGAAATCTGGATTCTTTGACAATGGAGTCTTTGGATCAAGTTGAAACTTGATTGGAATCTCTAGGTGAATGGTTCAACCTTCTTGTGTCTAATCACTATCCACCATTAGCAATCAGATCTGAAACTTGATACTCTTTCCTAAGGATGATGAAACCTCTTCCCCAGTATGGTCGCCAGAATGTTAGCGCTCTGTATTTATTAAGACTTTGAAAGAAATGCAAAGGTAACCACAAAATCACTTTCAAGTCTAGAAGCTAGCCCTCCTAAACTTAGAGAGGGATCTCTCTATTAGATTTAGATTTGTTTTCTTTTAGAATTTTAGGCTAGATGTGAAAGTTCAAGGTTTGGTTTTTGAATTGATTGTTTGGTTGATAATGTAAGAATGGACCATTAGGTAATGGATTCAATTTGCTTTAGGTGGATGTCTTCAGTAGTGACAGATGAGTTTAATAGTGAAAGGTAGGCAAATTCGTTGGACTTTATATACTTGATGAGATGGGAAAGAAGAAATGACTAAGTATCCATTAAACATAGAGAAATCAAGAACTCTATTTCTTAACTTTAGTTGAAAACATCAAAATTGTTCAAAAGACAAAATTGAGTGTATTTAAACAAATTCAGATTCTTTATTTTCTTTGAACAAAATAGATCAGTAAGACATGTGAAAATACAGAGAAAGGAAATCAAAATAAAAAGAGAGAATATCACTTCACCAACAATGTCTGACACAGGAATCCTGAAAATCTTTTGTATTACTGAAAAATCGTCCACTGGAACTTGTGGAGCAGCTTTACATAAATAATCCTTTTTTCTTGTACAAAAATCAACACACTCTAAGTCCTATTACAACATATCTATAGAATTTCTGCTAAACTATCTTCAGATTCCACAAAAGGAACTGTTTACAAATATTCTCTAAATAAACCTTTTTTCCTGTACAAAAATCAACACACTCTAAGTCCTATTACAACATATCTATAGAATTTCTGCTAAACTATCTTTAGATTCCACAAAAGGAAATGATTACAAATATTCTCTAACAATTTCTGGAAAAATCTAAATAATAAACTAAAAATAACATAATATCTCAAAATTATCTGGTAAAAATATGGAACTATTTGCAAGTAACTTGCATTGAAATCTGGAATTGGTTCACTGACTACTAGAAATCTGCAAAATGGTCCTCAATCTACCGATCTTCTGTTGTTAGGTGTCTTAGACTAATTTTCATGCCCTTGAAATCTAGAAAAAAGGTTGAAACTGTCTTCACAAAATCCGCTAACTGCCCTCTTAAGTCTCATTTATCTACCTTTGAGTTCTATTTCTATCGTTTTTTCCTTTCATAATATTTTGAATACTTTATTTTGTCACAAAATATTTGGAAAAATAAAAAAGAATATATTTTGAATAATATTTCCATATATTTTGATGAAATTCATAATTCAAATTTCAAAGTATTTATTTGAATGATTTATAAAACCATCCTGTTTTCAAATCCATGTGTTGTTTCCAAGATCCATGGCTTGTTTTCTAAATCCCGTCTTGTTTTCTCTTCCCATGGATTTTGAAACCCATGTGTTGTTTTGTAAATCCATGGATTTTGAAACCCATGTGTTATTTCTACCAGCCTTCTATTTTCTTTCACCTGCAACTGTAAATTCAAATTCACATGTACCAGCAAACTTGATTTCCCTTGTACCTGTAAATTATTTTTACATCTATAAGTCTTGTTTTACTTATCCTCCTATATATAAAACCCATTTACATGAGTATCATTTTTGCTTAGCTTTCCATCCATAAAAATATTTCATAAATGTATGAAACATTTCTTTATATACTTTCCAGCCAAAGTTTTAACTCACTTGTAACTTCATTTACTTTCATCTATAAATTTATGAGTAAATTTTCTTTCATCTCAGTCACATTTGACTCATCCTCCTTCATTTGTAAACATATTTCATAACATATTAGATTTCCCTTTATATTCTTTCTTGCCACACTTTAAATGTATTTCCGCCATAATTTAAATGTATAGGAAAAATGTTTTTTTTTTTAAGGGGGATAGGTAGTAAATGGTTTTTAGGAGGGGGTTTGTGGAGTACTACTGTAAAAGGTAGTAAATTTGAAAACAAATTTCTGAACCCCCCTTGGTTAAATGTTGGAGGGGCTGTCGGGTTCGAAATTAATCAATAACCATTGATTTGACTTTGCACATATCTCGATGTTTGAAAGGGTACGGTGATTTAATATTTAAGTTCTAGGTGAGCCATAGGATTTGACTTTTGGATTTTTGACTTTAGCTAGCTCATGATAAATAAATTTGATGAATATAGTTTATAGATTTTATTATTTTTGAATTAATTTTGATAATTCAAAAAAATATTTTTCACACTTAGGCCTTTTTCCTTTGTTTTCTAGTGCAAACTTCAACTTTCTCTTTCTTTTGATCCAGATGTCAGTTTGAAGCACCATATATACTGTTGGAAAGCTCCTTCCGAGAACATTACCATGAAAACACCTGAAACATGATATAAACTATATTTTATATGAAAAGAATCTCCAAAACATCCATACTTTGTCTTGGCCACCAGACTTCAAAAACTAAATGGCTCCTTGTACAAGAAAACTTTAGGCTATGACACCTAGTGATTCATATGCTAAAATTTATCAATAGATTCCAAAAATAGATAACTGCCCAAACATATTACCTATATTATAGGAACCTAACAATGGCTCCAATGGGGATGTCATCCTCCCAGTGAGGTGCCAAAGAACACTGTAGACTAGTAGCCTCATCCATTTGGATGAACCTAAGCCTGCAATATGCTTTGCCATGAAACCACTGCAACTGAAAATCAATTGATAATATGTTCTAATCCTCAAACTGAATCAAATCCATTCTTCAAATTGAAATGTGAACTGTATACTGAAAACTAAAAACTCTGTTGCAAACCAAAAATGATACTGAATACTACAAAATGTAAACTAAATGTTGAAAAAGATGCTTGCCCAGTAAGCTTATTTATGTATAGACAATCTTATTCTAATAGTTGAGAACCAAATGCTTGATTTCAAGCAATGTAAAACCTCCAATATAACCAATCAAAAAGTTGATCCAATACCTGGGCTCCTTCATTGTGTTTAAGAAGAATCAAAACTAGAGATTGTAAGGGCACTGGAAACTGATTGTAAGCTTGATCTTCACAATAGAAACATAATTGGAACTCTGTAGTGAAAAATTCCTCCATATAGACAACTATGGGATCATGAAAGACATGACTTATTGCTTGATTTTCAAAGTATTCTACAAATTTATGGTCATGCTTGGGCAGGTCATAGATGTTTTTTTTACTATCATACAATTTCAGTTGTGATTCATCAGATGTTTTCTCAAAACAGTACTCAACCTCAATATCAAAATGCAACACTACCACTTCTTGTTTTGGCTGACAAAGGTTCTCAAAGAAATTATTTTGACATTGTAAATTGTGGCCCTGAATTTGAACTTCTAAGGCTTGAAGATCCTTCTCAATTTGTTCAGAAAACTTTACTAAAAATATTGTCTTGGCTTCAGAGCTACATTTGCATTTATTTAGATAAATAGGAAAAAAATATGAGAAAGCCTCATCAATTTGATCATCATCAAAATTATCCCAGTATTCCTTGAAACCTTCAATAGAGATAGGGTCTACCACATACCCTGTCATCTTGTTTAGCAAGTAACCTGATCAGTGTGTAGTGGAGTCACCATGAGTGTTTTGCAATCTGGATTCTTCGATAATGGAGCCTTTGGATCAAGATGAAACTTGATTGGAGTCACTAGGTGAATGGTTCAACTTCTTGTGTCTAATCATTGTACACCAGTAGCAATCAAATCTGAAATTTGATAATCTTTCCTAAGGATAATGAAACATCTTCCCTAGTATGGTTGCTAGAATGTTAGCACTCTGTATTTCTTAAGACTATGAAAGAAATACAAAGGTAACCACAAAACCGCTTTCAAGTCTAGAAGCTATCCCTCCTAAAATTAGAGAGGGATCTCTCTTTTATATTTAGCTTTGTTTGATTTTAGAATTTCAGGTCAAATGTGAAAGTTCAAGGTTTGGTTTTTGAGTTGAATGTTTGGTTGATAATGTAAGAAGGGATCATTAGGAAATGGAGCCAATTTTCTTTAGGTGGATGTCTTTAGCAGTGATAGATGAGTTTAACAGGGAAAGGTAGGTAGATTCATTGGATCGTATATGCTTGATGATATGGGAAAGAAGAAATGACTAAGTATCCCTTAAAAATAGAGAAGTTAAGAATTATATCACTTAACTTCAGTTGAAAACATCAAAATTGTTCAAAAGATAGAATTGAGTGTATTTAAACAAATTCATATTCTTTATTTTCTTTGAATAAAATAGATCAGAAACACAAGTGAAAATACAGAGAAAGGAAATCACAATAACAAGAGAGAATATCACTTCACCAACAAAATCTGACACAGGAATCCTGAAAAGCTTCTATATTACTGAAAATTTGTCCACTAGAACTTGTGGAGCAACTTTACATCAATAGTCCTTTTTTCCCATACAAAAATAAACACACTCTAAGTCATATTACAACATATCTATAAAATTTATGCTAAACTATCTTCAAATTCCAAAAGAGGAACTGATTACAAAATATTCTCTAACAATTTATGGAAAAATCTAAATAATAAACTAAAAATAACATAATATCTCCAAATTATCTCGTGAAAATATGGAACTGTTTGCAAGTATCTTGCATCGAAATCTGGAATTGGTTCACCCATTGTTGGAAATATGAAAAATTGTCCTCAGTCTGCTAATATTCTAGTCCTAGGTGTCATAGTTTGATCTTCATGCCCTTGAAATCTAGAAAAGGTTCGAAATTGTCTTCACAAAATCAGCTAATTTCCCTCTTAAATATGATTCCTCTGCCTTTGAGTTCTATTTATGTTGTTTTTTCCTTTCATAATCTTTTGAATACTTTATTTTTTCACAAAATATTTGGAAAAAGAAAAAATAATATATTTTGAATAATATTTCCAAATATTTTGATGAAATTCATAATTCAAATTTAAAAGTATTTATTTGAATGATTTATAAAATCATCTTGTTTTCAAATCCATGTGTTGTTTCCAAAATCCATGGCTTGTTTTCTCTTCCCATGGATTTTGAAACCCATATATTGTTTTGTAAATCCATGGATTTTGAAACCCATGTGTTGTTTCTATTGGCCTTCCTTTTTCTTCAATCTACAACTGTAAATTCAAATTCACATGTACTTATAAACTTTATTTCCCTTGTGCATGTAAATTATTTTTACATTTTTAAGTCTTGTTTCACTTATCCTCCTATTGTAGCGGCTACAGCCACGCTTCGAAATTTTTCCTTAGCTTCGTTTTGGAGCCTCCCTACCAACCTTTCACAACAGCATGTCTTGCTTTGTCAAGTACACAAGCTCTAGTGATTTTCTTGCAAAAATACAACTTATCGATCAAACCTTGATCCATTACCCTCACAGGTTGTTCATCCAGACTTGGTCCATCAGTAGGCTAAGCAATTCCTTCAAGAACTTGCACAAATCTAGAGGGGAACCAACCTTCCCTCTAGAAATTATGCAATTTTGACTGGCATCGTGCTGGGCCCCCTAATTGCATAATTCTGTTGAGCAAGCTTCACCCAGAAAATTGCACAATCCTTCTCAGTTGGGATGCTTAGCCCAGAATTTGTACAAATATGGGCAACAGTCAGTTGCTCTGCCCAGAAATAACACAAATCTTCTGAGCAACCAGCACAGCTCCTAGCCATAAATGCGCATTTTCTCCTAGCAGTTGAGCAACCTCCAGCATGCGCAGCTGAGTTGACCGGTTCCCTTTGGGACCAAGAAAAACAGACTTGCATACATGGGATTCTTCTCCCAAGGTAGCATGCAAAGGCATCCCTTGATTCAGGGATCTACTTTTAGTAGTTGGAGGTTGCATGCAAGGATCATCTCAGAAACCTCCCACCAAGTGTCGCTCTTCTAATATTTGTGGCATGCATGTCACATCTTTGATTTTATCAAAAATCATGAACCGGGTGCTACAGAGCTCATTCCTAACATCAATGTTGTAGCTCTGACATCCCACATCGCATCTAGGAGTCGTCAACACATTCAAATCAGATATTTTGGGGTAAGTCTGCTTCCCATGTCTTGTGTTTCTTTTCTAGTGCTTTTTGTGTTGCACTTTGTATGAATGTTGTCTGCTTGATTTCAGTGAGTGCTTGCTATCATTTTGATACATACTAGAATATACAAGCATCATTTCAGTTTTCATTAACATCTCACTACTGTTGCATGCATGAAATTTATTTTACGAACATTCATCGATTTAGCGACACGCCTCACTCACATGCATGTTGTTCCATTTTATGAATCTATCATTCACCGTTTGCATGCACAATTATTCACTTATTCTTACACCCAGCATCGCCATGCATCCACATTCACTTTCACTTTCATTTTCCCGTTAGCAAGTCTAGGCAGCCTCGGCCCAGATTTTTCCTCACCAATACAACACATTTCTACCCAGGAGCTATTCTACAGGCTTGATTTGCACAAATCTAAGGGACAGTGATTGTTGGCCCAGAGAATTATGCAATGCAGTCACTGAGCCTACAACCATTTCTAGTTGATATTACCCATTACTGTTATAGCTCCAAATCTCACTCTTGATGTTTGTGATGCTACACTCATGGCCTAGGGCAACCCCTCCTTCCGGACCTAGTCCAAATATTCAAAAAACAGTGTTTTACTCCCTATACGCGACATTGCCCTGAGCTAAACGCATGTGTACACGGGTCTGTGTATACCCAACCCATGTATATGTTGTAAAACACTTAAAAAAATAAAACTCCTTAATTTCAGGCGGAGATCGCGGGTTTTACCTACTAATTACCTATTAGTGCCCATGGCCCAACTATTCCTAACCAATTCCCAACTAAAAAACTACTTTGGGAGAAGTATAAAAGGCTTCAATGGGAAAGGCCTAAGGGGGGGGAGAAGAGAGAAAGATCACTCTGCTGAGATTTTCCCTGACCAAGTCTGAAGATCCTTGTGCTTCCAACACTTCCCCCATTTGTAGGAAACCCTTGTTTCCTTATGTTATGGTGTCTTTCTACTACTTGAGATATCTTGGAGTAAGTCATGGAACGAGTTTGTTGAAGGCTTGAGACTGGACGAATCCGGAGGATGGCTCCGCTTGGAGCCTGCAAAAGGAAGACTTAGGTGAAATTATTCCTTTCTGTACTTTAGTTATTTATAATAAAAGAAACACTTGTCTTGTTCTTGATATAAATCTTCTTCATGTTTTTGATATCAATGTTATGATTCACATATGAATGGCTATTTTTAATTATATAATTAACTACCTTTCCTTATGCTATGAAGATGATTTCTTTATGATGTTTGGTCAATATACTGATGTACTTTCTGGAATTGTTTGTTTTGTAGGTTGAAGGACTAAAAGGAACTCCAAGAGGGTTTGGACCCTAACTGGATCTTCTCAAACAAAGGACCCCAGGTGCACCCCTTTTTCGTATAGTTTGTTTATATTAGCATCATGGCTGTATGGAATGTGTGTTTCTCTTTGTATATAACCTTTGATCTGCTAGGGTATCAACCCAAGACCCTAGGGGAATTTATCCCTTAACAATTACGCAATTCCAGTACTCAGCAGCCAAACTAGACTATGGATTGTGCAGTTTCAACAGTCAGCCAGCCTCCTAGCAGCCCAAACTGTGCCTTGTGTAGTTTTGGCAATCAGTCTCCCAACCTCCATGCCAAAATTGTGTGACCTTCATGATCAGTCACACAGGTATGTCATGAGTGTTGCCATGTCTCTAGGTATCGTAGGTGTTCATTTGCCTCTTAGCAACATAGGTACAATGGCTTCCAAGAGAGAAGAGTTGAAGACACCATTTAGAGTGCACTTTGGGATGTAGTCGATCAAGTGTCTTTGAGCTTGCCTACTCACGAAGATATCAAGTTATTAATAGACAAGGACATCAAGATGTGATGGCCACAACATCACATCCAACAACATCATGAATGGCAGCTGAAGGCAACATATCAGATGAAATGAATGCAAGAGGAATCTTGTTGACAACGCGGAGGCAGAACAAAGTTGCAAGCTCAAGCAAATCCACTGATGATGAAAGCAACTTTGAAGACTCAGGCTATGAGGTGACGACACAAGATGAATACTGCATGAAGACAGAGAATTGAACAAAGAAGGAGTTACATGAGCTGCACAGACAAGTGAATGATTTGCAATATGAACAGGAACAACAGGGGGTGCAACATGCACTCACAGATGAAATTTTACCCGTACAAGTTATAGATCCATCCCAGTAGCTGGCACAGAGAAGACATGGTGAGTTGTGTTGGTGATCACATGCAAGGGATTCAACAACATGCATGTCATTGTGCACACGCATGTGATCCAACCCATTCAACACACTCACCAAGGCGAAGACAAGAAGCAAGTTCGACTGGAGCTAAGCATGTAGTTGACAGTTGATGCGCATGACCACCAGCACACACTGGAAGATCATCATAGACACTATGCATCAGTTTGTTTCTGGTTCAGTTGCACCAAGAAGACCATGCGCATGCTAGCAAACGAGTTGGATGAAGAAGCCACACCAGTGCACTTGAATGTAATAGAGTCAAGAGTTCCCTTCAGCAAGATGTCACCATGGGGTGCATGCACACCATCATGGACGACCAATCTTGGCATCATCTCACCACCTTCACCATCACAAGCATGTCAAAGTGTTGATCTCACCACAATGGACCAAGTATTAAAGATGTCTTGCATGGATTGCTCAAGCCATTTTGTCTCACATGAGCACATGTGCATTGTAATGTAACGTCGTGTCAAGTGGAAGTTCAAGTGTCAATAGTTGGATGTAACAGTCATAGAGTAGATGAAGGGTCATGAGGATAGATGAACTGTCATAAAGGGGAATGTCAAGGGTCACCCCACTGTTTGCTATAAATAGAACCTCATAAATCATTGTAAGGGCTTTTGGTTAGCCAAGCTTCGATAGGAGTATCTTAGAGAAAGCTTCGACAATATTGTAATGAGCCTTAGCTTCTCCACTACGTAGAGCTCGTACATCTCTTTGGAGGAGTAGTCAGTTGTGGCTATAATGTTCCACTATTGGAACTAGTGGTTGGACATGGATGTATTGTATGACTGGAACTTACACTTAACATAATAGAGCCAACACATTTCATGCATATGTTTTATTGTATTCTATGCTATCTGGTTTACTCTGAATGATATATGTATTTGTTTGCTTACGCATGCATGTATGGACTATTTTGTATAAGTACGTATGAATATTTCTAAAATATGTTGTTGATTTAACCATCACTTTGGATTGCTCACTAACTTTCTTTCCAGTTTTTGAAGCATCTTCACTCATGTGTTCCCTTCCGAGCTACGTACTATTACAAGTTTCCAAGGGGCGTACTCACTTCACCCTTAGTGTGTTAGAACCTCTCATGCACCTTCCTACCTTGCTGCAGCTGTCACACCCTTGCTACCAACTGAGACATCTTACTTGCCTATGTGCCAAATCGCAATCAAGGCATTACCATATGACCCACTTTTGGGACTCCTACACTAAACAGCATGAGGTCTAATTGGGACTTCTTACCAGGGAGATCACCTTACATGTTGACAGGTCCAACACCGTCAACATTTTGGCAATAGAAGGAGGGCCAAATGACAATTTGAGTCCTCACATCTATTTTGAATCTCTACATATCTATCATGACTAACTACCAAGTTTCTCTTTCGAAGTGCATGTCTTAAGGAAACAAATTCATTATCTCGGAAAATCTCTTAGATAAATTGTCTCATAAAACATATGATGGTGGAGGCCACGTAGCCTTGGTTAGGCATGCAGTCAACATTGTAGGCTCATGTGAAAGGCATGGATTCTTTGAAGAGTACATGAGCTACGTGTTATTCATCTACATGCTTCGAGGGCACCTAATGCACTGGTGTGCCACACTGCCCGAAAAATCTATTCATTCTCTTGCTCATCTGGTCACAGAGATAGACCGTGCTTTCAATCACTTTGACCATAAAGAACTCAACAAAGAAATTCTGAAATTATGAAAAGCACCCGATGAATCCGTTGAATAGTTTCACACACGCTTTTGTAATCTTGCATACTAATTCCCAGAAGATGATATTAATTGGGAATTTCTCGATGGGAGATTTGAGTATCTTCTTTACATATCTAAAAATCCACAATTCTTGAAATCACTCAAATCCACAATTCTTGAAATCTAAAGAAGAACCCATGATGAAGGATGACTCCCTTCCAACCGTGCCTCATCGAATTCATCTTGACATCGCTTGTGATTCTATCACTGCTAATTTCCCCTCTGAAAACCCATTTCCAAATGTTTCTACTTCCGATCATTCATAGGACACGTGAGATATCAGTCTATCATCACATTGCAGAGAGGAAACATCTTCCTCCAGAAATCTATCAAATCCGTCATCTTTCATTTTTGAAAACACAGAGGGTGAACATATTTGCTTCTCATCTACCCCTCTGCTTGATTCATCAAATCATGGGGATGCCGACAAACATCTTGAATTTTATGATCTTGGTTGTCGTGATCTTTCTACTTCTTCATTTGATCATGATGTTGATTTAATTGTTGTTAATCTATCTAAGACATTGGTCTACAGTGATCTATCTGTCAATGAATTTGAAACCCCGCATAGTGTCGAGGCACTTCAGCCCGAGCTGATGGTTATGTCAGGCCCTCTTTGTCTTGAAATTAGTTCCACTTCTGGTCAAGAAATTGTTGAAACACTCAAGGCTCCTCATCACTCTTTGCTTTTCATTGAAGATAAATCAAACACTCAAATTTCACTTCCTCCACTTGAACTACATGATCCCATCGCTGATGCATTGGAGGAACCTTACACAACAAGCACACATGCAAAACATAAGTGGTCTACCTTTCTCAAATTTCATTGCATGTCACAGTCAAGAGAATGCACACACTCAACATCTACATGCATTGTAGCACAACACCATGGAAACTCCACAGAGTGCATGTCATGCGCTTTCACTCATCTCTGTTCTGTGGTCACTTGTAAACTTGGAGTGTTTTTGTCTTCACTGTTATATCTTTCTTGTTTGCTAGTTCACATATTTGTCTTGTTTGAACCATGCCTTCACAAACATGGGTCAACCAATGCGCTGGTGGCTGCATTAGAAGTATCACTTCAAGTGAGATGGCCCATGCACTTAGCTTAGGAGTAGGAGTAGTGTTTGCTTTCAGTCTATTTGCTTGCATGCTTTTTTCCTTACTTGCTTTGTTGGTTTTTTCGCTTGCTTTCTTGTTGTCTTATTCTCTTTTCTTCCACTTTTTCTTATGCTTCTGCTTTTCTTTCTTATTTGTTTACTTGTTTTCTTTGTAGGTTAGTTTCGCATTAAATGATGTATGACTCTTGAAACAAGTTGGGTAAAGTACAAGAGGACTTGTACAAATATCAAAATTTGGTTATCTGTTGTCTACTCTCTTATGTAAGAACTTGTTGTCTTCATTCCATTATACATCAATGGAAAATACGTATTGTTTGAAGTGAACCTTGTTGAAAACACAATGCTTGCCTGCTCACTAGTATCACCTACTCTAGTGAGTTGTTTTTGGGTTAATCCTTATCAAATCAACCAAGTAGAGTAAGGTGAGGGGGAAAACCTTAATAGGCATGTCAGAGGTATAATAAATTACTTATTTGCAAGAAAAACCTCTTCTACTCTCAATAATCCAGGATGATTTGAAAATGGGGCTCTTAGGCTTCTTGTCTAGCTTCTGATTGCGATCCGCCGATATCGGTGATTGCAATATCGCATCGGCCCATGGCACTTTATGCCTCCAACTCCCACCATCGATTGTGATTTCTGATTGGATCTAGACCATTGACTGGCCAGATCTGACTGCCCCTTTGCAACCACTGTTCAAGCCTCCCAATAGCCTTGTTTTCAGAGGTTTCTCCATGTTTTTAAGGCCCAACAGCGTAATGTGATTTGTACATAACTTCTCCTTTTTTCAGTGGTCTCGCCCTTTAAACATATATTTCATTAAATTTGGAATTAAATAGTGGATCTAGAATTCAAAATAACTAAAAAAACTCAATTCTTGTGATGTCCTTGTAACAAAAAATTTCCAATTTTAATGAAATATGTGTTTCTAGGGAGATTTGGAAGACTTAGAGGGTTTTTAGACCCATATTTCAAGGGATTTTTGCCTCTTTTTCCTTTGAAAAAGGGCAGCTTCATTTTATGATAGCTTTCCTATCTGAAATCCATTTTCACCCATTTAAGTTGCGTTGGATTCAGAATTGAGGGATCCCTGCAATGAGACCATTTCTGAGAGCAGTCTGTGACTTTCATTTTCCTCTAATTTACAAAGGATGTGTGCCATTTGGCACCTTTCACCTCTTGCATGAAGTCTTTTAGACTTAGAGGTTTATCCAGGATCCATTTTTGGATCAAAGGATCCCTCTTCCACCTCTAAAACGAATAAGTGTTATGCACAATTATGAACATGAAAAATGAAAAAAGGTTAAAAAAAAAAAAACAACAATGAAAAATGAATAAGGTGAAAGAAGAGAAAGGCTTCCTACGTAGAGAGGTGATACAAGTAATTCCACCAAGGTACTGGCCAGGCTCGCTAGCAGCGGAGCCATGCTTGTGTTCCTATGTGACTCCATCGAGGTACTGTTCAGGCCTGCTGGCAACGGAGCAACACCAGAGATGAAACTAAGACTCTAATGACTATACTACGTATGCACCAATATACCCCTCAACTCCAATCAAAACAACCATGTGACTTGGCTTGGAATGTGTGTCAGTCGACCAAGAAATTGGTGGAAGCTACATCTTACAATCAAGCTAGTGTGAAACCAAGACAAGCTAGTGAGAATTGAACAATACTTCCGAAGCTGTTAGAATTTCTTTTCACGAACAACGTCCATTTAGAGAGATGGAGTTCTACTAGTGTGTCACCAAGTGTTGTAGAGGTTACAATCACCCTCCAAAATTTTTCCTTAGCTTCGTTTTGGAGCCTTCTTACCAACCTTTTATAGCAGCATGTCTTGCTTCGTCAAGTACACAATATCGAGTTATTTTCTTGCAAAAAGATAGCATGTCGATCAAACCTTGATGCATTACCCTCATAGGTTATTCATACGGACTTGGTCTAGCAGTAGGCTAAGCCACTCCTTCAAGAATTTATGCAAATATGGAGGGAAACCAAACTTCCTTCCAATAATTGCGTAATCCTAACTAGTAGCATGTTGGGCCCCATAATTGCACAATTCTACTGAGCAAGCTTCACCAAGAAAATTACGTAATCCTTTCGAGCTAGGCTACTCAACCCATAATTTGCACAAATGTGGGCAGCAGTTAGCTTCTCTCTCTAGAAATTGCACAAATCTTCTAAGAAGCCAGCCCAGCTCCTAGCTAGAAATGCACATTTTCTCCTAGTAGTTGAGCAGCCTCTTGCATGTGCAGCTGAGTTGACTAGTTCCCTCTGGGACCGAGCAAAATAGACTTGCATGCATGGGTTGCTTATCCCAAGGTAGCATGCAAAAGCATCCCTTTATTTAGGGATCTACTTTTAGTAGTTGGAGGTTGCATGCAAGGATCATCTCGGAAACCTCCCACCAGGTGTCACTCTTCCAAGATTTGTGGCATGCATGTCACATCTTCAATTTTATCAAAACTCATTAACTAGAAACTGCAGAGCTCATTCCTAACATAAACCTTGAAGATTTGACATTCCACATCGCATCTAGGAGTCATCAGCACATTTAGCTCAGTTATTTTGGGGTAAGCCTGCTTCCCATGTCTTGTGTTGCTTTTTTGGCTCTTTTTGTGTTTTTCTTCATATGAAGGTTGTTTACTTGATTTAGGTGAGTGCTTGCTGTTGTTTTGATACATACTAGCTTGTACAAGCACCATTTTAGTTTTCATTAACATCTCACTACTGTCACATGCATTAAATTGCTTTTCAAGAACGGTCGTTGATTCAATGACTCGCCTCTCACATGCATGTTTTTCTATTTTCTGAATCTATCATTCACCATTTTCATGCACGATCATTCACTTATTCTTACAATCAGCATCGCCATGCATTTGCATTCATTTTCAATTCCATTTACCCATCAGCGAGTCCAGGCAGCCTCGGCCCAAACTCTGCCTCACCAAGACAACATTGTGCAATCCTAGGAGGGAAGGCTCTATCTTCCTCTCCAGAAATGGGCATTTCTACCCAGGAGTTGTTCTCCAGGCTTGCTTTGCGCAAATTGGAGGGACAATGACTTTTGGCCTAGATAATTGTGCAATGTAGACACTGAGCCTACAACCATTGCCATCTGAGATTGTGCATTGCACAATTCCAGTAGTTAGCAAGTATAATGGACTATGCATTGTGTAGTTCCAGTAGTTAGTTAACCTCTTAGTAGCCCAAACTATGCCTTGTGTAGTTTTGGCACTCAACGGTCAAAATTGTGTGACCTTCATGATCAGTCACACAGGTATGTTGCAAGTCAGTTCTCAAGTTTATTTTGGATTTCGACTGACAGATTGCCTACCATGAGTGTTACCATGTCTCCATGTATTGCAGGTGTTCATCTAACTCTCAATAGAACAAGTACAATGGTTTCCAGGAGAGAAGATTCAAAGACACCTTTTAGAGCACACTTGGGGACGCAGTCGATCAAGTGTCTATGAGCTTGCCTACTCACGAAGATATCAAGTTGTTCATAAGCAAGGACATCAAGATGTGATGGCTACAGCATCATAGCGAGGAACATCATGAACAACAGTTGAATGCAGCATACCTAATGCAATGAATGCAATGAATTCAAGAGGAAGTTTGTTGACAATGCAGAGGTGGAACAAAGTTGCAAGCTCAAGTGGATCCACTGATGATGAAAGAAACTTTTGAGACTCACACTATGAGGTGATGATGCCACATGAAGATTCCACAAAGATAGAGAATGGAACAAAGAAGGAGTTGCATGTGTTGAAGCAAAAACTCAAGGAAGAACATGAGCTACACAGACAAGCGAATGAGTTGCAATAGGAACAGGAACAACAAGGGGTACAACATGCACTCACAGATGAAACTGTGCCTGTACAAGTTATATATCCATCCCGGTAGCTGGTATGGAGCAGACATGGTGAGAAGTGTTGTTGATCACATGCAAGAGATTCAACAACATGCATGTCATTATGTGCATGCATGCGATCCAACCCATTCAGCACACTCACCAAGGCGAAGACAAGAAGCAAGTCTGACTGGAGCTAAGCATGTAGTTGATAGTTGTTGCGCATGACCACCAGTACACACTAGAAGATCAACACGACACTATGCATCAGTGTGTTTCCGGTTCGGTTGCACCAAGAAGACCATGTGCATGGTAGCAGACGATTTGGATGAAGGAGACACACTAATGCACCTGGATTCAACAGAGACAAGAGTTCGCTTCAGCAAGATGTCACCATGGGGTGCATGCAAACCATCATGGACAACCAAGCTTGGAATTAGGTCACCACTTTCACCATCACAAGCATGTCAAAGAGTTGGTCTCACCATAACGGACCAAGTATCAGTGATGTCTTGCATGGCTTGCTTAAGCCATTTTGTCTCACATGAGCACATGTGCATTGTAATGTAACGTCGTGTCAAGTGGAAGTTCAATTGTCAATAGTTGGATGTAACAATCATAGAGTAGATGAAGAGTCATGAGGGTAGATGAACTGTCACGAAGGGGAATGTCAAGGGTCACCCCATCCTTTTCTATAAATAGAACCTCATAACTCATTGTAAGGGCTTTTGGTTAGCCAAGCTTCGATAGGAGTATCTTAGAGAAAGATTGGATAGTATTGTAAAGAGCCTTCGCTTCTCCACTGCGCAGAGCTAGTACATCTCTATGGAGGAGTAGGCAGTTGTGGCTGTAAGGTTCCACTACTAGAACTAGTGGTTGGACATGGATGTATTGTATGACTGGAACTTACACTTAATATAACAAATCCAACAAGTTTCATGCATATGTTGTATTGTATTCTATGCTATCTAGTTTACTCTAAATGATATATGTATTTGTTTGCTTACGCATGCATGTATGGACTATTCTATATAAGTATGTATGAATCTTTCTTAAATGTGCTATTGGTTTAACCATCACTTTGGATTTCTTGCTAACTTTCTTTCAAGCTCATGAAGCATATTCGCTCGTGTGTTCCCTTTCGAGCCGTGTACTATTACAGGTTTCCAAGGGGCGCACTCACCTCACCATCAGTGTGTTAAAACCTCTCATGCACCTTCCTTGGCTTGCTGCAGCTGTCAGAACCTTGCTACCAACAGAGACATCTTACTTTCCTGTGTGCGAAATTGCAGTCAAGGCATTACCATATAACCCACTACTAGGACTCCTACACCAAACGATCTAAGGTCTAATTGGGACTTCTTATCAGGGAGATCACCTTACATGTTGGCGAGTCCAACACCGTCAACATTTTGGCACTAGAAGGAGGGCCAGATGAAAAGCTAGGTCCTCACATATGTTTTAAATCTCTACATATCTATCATGACTAACTACCGAGTTTCTCTTCCGGAGTGCATGTCTTATGGAAACGGCTTCATTATCTCGGAAAAGCTCTTGGATAACTTATCCGATAAAACATATGATGGTGGAGGCTACGTAGCCTTGGTTAGGAATGCGGTCGGCGTTGTAGGCTCATGCAAAAGGCATGGATTCTTTGAAGAGTACATGAGCTACGTGTTGTTTCTCTACATGCTTCGAGGGCACCCAATGCACTGGTGTGACACACCTCCTGAAAAATATATTGATTCTCTTTTTTATCTGGTCGCAAAGATAGATCGTGCTTTCAATCACTTTGACCATAAAGAACTCAACAAAGAAATTATGAAATTACGAAAAGAACTCAATGAATCCATTGAATAGTTTTACACACGCTTTTGTAATCTTGCATACGGATCCCTCGAAGATGATATTTATTGGGAATTTCTCAATGGGAGATTTTAGTATCTTCTTTACATATCTAAAAATCCACAATTCTTGAAATCACTCAAATCCCACTCATACCTTGGTGTTGGAACTGTGCAATCACGAGTAGGAACAGTCGTTGTCACAAGTGACTATCCGCCTTCACCTCATCTAATAGCTCCACCACTGCAGATTGATGTGGGAGATCATCAACATACCTCTGTTGAAATGTCACATCCTCCCATCCCACCTGCTCTTGATATATGTGTAGATTTGGCTTGCAATCATGTTGTTTGTCATGCGGGTTCGTTTCCTCAACCTCTGTCCTCGCATTCTATGGATCCTCTGGATTGTACTATATTGTGTTCTTCCATTTCAGACTCCTCACCTATTGTGAAAGAGGATCAAGTTGTCGACGGAGTTGGTGTTATGCAGCCAACCTACACCATCATTCATGATGAGTGTGTGCAGGAATCTAAATAAGAACCCATGGTGAAGGATGATTCCCTTCCAACCACGCCTCATCCACTTCATCCTAACATCCCTTATGATTCTTCCACTACTAATTTCCCCCGTGAAAAACCAGCTCCAGATGTTTCTACTTCCGATCATTCACAGGACACGTCAGATGTTAGTCTATCATCACAATGCATAGAGGACACATCTTCCTCTGGAAATCCATCCAATCTGTCATCTGTCATTTCTAAAAACACAAAGGGTGAACCTATTTTCTTCTCATCTACCCCTCTGCCCGATTCATCAAATCATGGGGATGCTGAGAAACATCCTAAAGTTTCTGATCTTGGTTGTCATGATCTTTCTACTTCTTCATCTCATCATGATGTTGATTCAATCATTGTTAAACCGTATAAGACACTGGCCTATAATGATCTATCTGTCAAAAAAGTTGAAAACCTGCAGACTGTCAAGGCCCTTCAACCTGAGATGATGGTTATGTTAGGCCCTCGTTGTCCTGAGATTGGTTTCACTTTCGGTTAGGAAATTGTTGAAACACTCAAGGCTCCTCATCACTCTCTTCTTTGCATTGAATGTCAACCAAACACCCAAATTTTGCTTCCTCCACTCGAACTATGCAATCCCATCGCTCATGCATTGGAGGAATCTTACACAGAAAGCACACATGCACAACATAACTGGTCTACATTTCTCACGTTTTCTTGCATGTCACAGTCAAGAGAATGCACACACTCAACATCTACATGCAGTGTAGCACTGCACCATGGCAGCTCCACAGAGTGCATGTCATGCATTTTCACTCATCTCTGTTCTGTTGTCGCTTGTAAACTCGAAATGTGCTTGTCTTCACTGTTATATCTTTCTTGTTTGCTGGTTCACATGGCTGTCTTGTTCACAAACCATGCCTTCACCAACATGGTTCAACCAATGTGCTGATAACTACATTGGAAGTATCACTTCACGTGAGATGGTGCATGCACCATTAGCTTAGGAGTAATAGTAATTTTTTCTTTCAGTCTTTTTGCTTGCATGCTTGTTTGCTTACTTTCTTTGTTGGTTTGTTCGCTTACTCGATTTTCTTTCACTTTTCTTCTGCTTCTACTTTTATTTGTTGTTTTTTTACTTGTTTTGTTCGTAGGTTCGTTTCACATAAAACCATGTATGACTCTTGAAACAAGTTGGGTAAAGTATGAGAGTACTTGTACAACTATTAGCATTTGGTTATCTATTGTCTCCCCTCTTATGTAAGAACTTGTTGTCTTCATTCCATGATACATCAATGTAAAATACGTACTATTCAAAGTGAACCTTGGTGAAAACACAACACTTGTGTGCTCACTAGTATCACCTACTCTAGTCGGTTGTTTTTGGGTTAATCCTTGTCATCTTAGTCAAGTAGAGTAAGGTGAGGGGGAAAACCTTAACAAGCACGTTAGAGGTATAATAAAATACTTCTTTGCAGGAGAAGCCTCTTCTTCTCTTAATAAGTTGGGATCCCTCTTCCGCCTCTGAAATAAATAAGTGCTATGCATGGTTATGAAGATGAAAAATGAAAAAAAGTAAAAAAAAAAAATGAAAAATGAATAAGGCAAAAGAAGAGAAAGGCTTCCTATGCAGAGAGGTGATGCAAGTAACTTCGCTCGGGTACTGACTAGGCTTGCTAGCAGCGGAGCCATGTTTGTGTTCCTATGTGATTCTGCCGGGGTACTGTCCAGGCCTACTAGCAGTGGAGAAACACCAAAGATGAAACTAAAACTCTGACGACTATACTTCTTGTGCACTAATATACCCCCAACCCCAATCGAAACAAGTGTGTTGAATTTCCTTGGAATGTGTGTCAATCGACCAAGAGCTTGGCAGATCTACATCTTATAATCAAGATAGTGTGAAACCAAGACAAGCTGAGAACTGAACAATACTTTCGGAGGTCTTAGACTTGCTTTTCATGAACAAGGTCCATTTAGAGAGTGGTAGTTCTACCAATGTGTCACCAAGTGTTGTAGTGGTTACAACCACCCTCCAAAATTTTTCCTTAGCTTTGTTTTGGAGCCTCCCTACCAAACTTTTACAACAGCATGTCTTGCTTCCTCAAGTAGACAAGCTCTAGTGATTTTCTTGCATAAACATAGCCTGTTAATCAAACCTTGATGCATTACCCTCATGGGTTGTTCATCGAGACTTGGTCCAAAATTAGGCTGAGCAACTCCTTCAAGAATTTGTGCAAATATGGAGGGAAACCAGCCTTCCCTCCAGAAATTGCGCAATCCTGACTGGCATCCTACTAGGCCCCAGAATTACGCAATTCTATTGAGCAAGATTCACCTATAAATTTGTGCAATCCTTCCCAGATGGGCTACTCATCCAAAATTTTTCACAAATCTAGGCAACAGTCAGTTGCTCTGCCCAAAAATTGTGCAAATATTATGAGTAGCAAGCCCAGCTCCTAGCTAGAAATGTGCATTTTCTCCTAGCAGCTGAGCAACCTCTCACATGTGTAGTTGAGTTGATTGGTTCCCTCCAGGACCGAGAAAAATAGAGTTGCATGCATGGGTTTCTTCTCCCAAGGTAGCATGCAAAGGCATCCCTTGATTCAGGGATATACTTTTAGCAATTGGAGGTTGCATGCAAGGATCATCTCAGAAACCTCCCACCAAGTGCCGCTCTTCCTATATTTGTGGCATGCGCATCACATCTTCGATTTGATCAAAACTCATGAACTGAACACTGTAGAGCTCATTCCTAACATCAACCTTGTAGCTCTAACATCCCACATCACATTTCTCCAAATGTAGCCATCCCCTTAAACGTGGTCGGAACATTTCTATCTTCAATAAACTTAGTAAAACCCTCATCAGAAATGAAATCAAACTCTCTAGGTTTCGATTAATCAAAATATCTGAAAAACTTCTGGGTTTGCATCTCCAACTATCATCAACTCTCCACTTTGATATTTGGTAGAATTTAGATGCCCTCACCTCCACCAAAGCTGAAAAAATTCTAGATTACGCATCCGCAAAGAAAACAAAAAAACTGAAATTTCTAAGAAACCTTGGCTTTAACAATAACGGAGAAAATAGACTCAAAAATCTGCCCACAATTCTACTGCATCGGATTCCCAACTCACATTCCTACTCTATGTTAGTCCACCAAACTTCATACATAGCTACGCACAACCCCTCCTAGCACCATTCGCCCCCCAAAACACACCTAGCCACCGATACTTGCTGCCCTATAACACCATAACTCCTGAATCAATTTGACAATGAAACCCACACTCTCTCCAATAGTTTGCCCTCCTACACACAATCTGGCAATCTCTCCATGCAAATGGAAGCCAACAATTACGGCTCACCCTCGAACTCCCCATCAAAACATTCCTCTTAATACAATACCACTCAACCCCTGGTACCCGTGCTCTCTCCATCGCACAATTTGACAACAGTCTTTTCTCAATAGTGCAAAAAGAATCCAGCAGTTGCTTCATAGCACCGCAGTTCCTACGCAATCTAGATCTTGTCAATCTCTCCTGGTAGAAAAAATCCAATGATTGCAGCTCACCCTTAACCCACGCTACCACCAACACCGACTCCCCCCCAAAACATTCTAACGCACAATTAGATAACTCATCGCAAAAAATTAATGAAGTATCCCATGCTGCCTCCATTGAAAACATCAAGAATGCCCATCATACTTCAGCAAATACAGTAAACAAAACTAGAAACTCAATCAGAAACTCGATAGTAATCAACCTTTCTAAGCTGATATTAGATGATAACTTGAAATCACTGCTAGAAAAAGGTCTAAATTTTTTCTTTATCTGCAGCTACAATTCCTGTAAATGATATCATAAGCAACGTTGAAGTCATTATCAAAAACACAGATCAAAATGTTGCAGAAGAAATAAGACAGGACATTGCCAGAATTCTCAGAAATGCCAAACCTCCTCCTAGCAACATCTCCAAAGAAGAATCTAAAGCTTTGAAAAACATCAGAAAAAACAAAAACATTATAATTTTAAAAGCAGACAAAGGAAATGCCACAGTTATTATGGATAGAGTAGACTATGATAATAAGATGGAAGAACACCTTAACAAGAGTGGCTGCTATAGATTACTTAACAAGGACCCTAGCAACAAAATCCTTTGCCAAGTTATTAACAAAATCAAAAACTCTTCTCTTGATTCAATTATTAAGAACAAGTTAACCCCTAATAACGCCATCATCCCTAGAATATATGGTGTGCCTAAAATCCACAAATCTGGAATTCCATTGAGACCCATAGTGAACACTATAGGATCACCCACTTACTGGTTAGCTAAATACCTTACCAACAAACTTAGACCTTTATCCAGTAACACCCCCTCTTACATCAAATATTCCTCTTCTTTCATAGAATGGATTAAAAACCTAGAAATTAGTGACAATGACCTCCTAGTTAGCTTTGACATTGTTTCTCTCTACACTATGATTCTAGTAGATGAAGCCATAGAAGTATTAAAGAAAATCACAGACCTTGAAACAGTGGAACTCGTAAGCATTTGCCTTAAGTCTTCATACTTCAGTTTCAAAGGAAAAATCTATGAGCAAACTCATGGTGTTGCCATGGGTTCTCCTTTATCACCAATAATTGCCAACTTATACATGGAACATTTTGAACAAATGGCCCTTAGGTCTTTGCCATTTACCCCTGAAGAATGGAAAAGATATGTAGATGACATATTTTCTAAATGGAGCCATGGTTTAGATAAACTTAATGAATTTTTATCACACATAAATCTCTTTGAACACATAAAATTCACAATTTAAATTGAAAAATACAACCAACTCCCCTTCCTAGATGTCCTCCTTACCAAGAAAAATGGTAAACTAAGCCACCAGGTCTTCAGGAAACAAACTCACACCGACAAATATCTTCATTCAAATTCCCACCACCATCCGAAGCAAAAAGTTGGTGTCATCAAAACCCTAGCTACCAGAGCTTCTAGAATCTCTGACCCCAAACATTTAGAGGAATAACTTAACCATATCTACAAGGTCTTTATAAACAATGGTTATCAGAAAAACATTATCTAAAAAATAATTAAAGAATCCACAACCAAAACCCAAAAAATAAAAACTCTTGAAAACCCTAGAATCTCCTTACCCTATATAAAAGGAACCACAGACAAAATCGCCAGAATTCTCACCAAACATAAAACCATGGTTGCCTTCACTCCCCCAGACACCATCAAAAACATGCGTGATTCTGCCAAAGACTTAATAGACCCAAAAAATCACAAAGGAGTATACTCTGTTCCCTGCTCATGTGGAAAGGTATATATAGGTGAAATAGGGAGATCATTGGGCATAAGGTTAAAAGAACACATTAATGATATTGCAAGAAATAGGTCAGAAAAATCAGGCCTAGCAGAGCATGCATGTTCTTCCTCACACTATATTTGTATGGAACAGGCAAAATTAATTCACAAAGAAGACCATTATTTAAAAAGAAGGGTGAAAGAGGCAATTGAAATTGAAAAATCTTCCAACAACATGAACAAAGATGACGGGCTAAAACTAAGTAACACCTGGAAACCCTATATATATATATATATATATATATAATATATATATATATATATATATATATATATAATTTAATGAGTAATTAACAAACATTCATAAATTAATTATAATCAAAATTAAAACTAATCACAACTAACACCCTATTTAACTCTCTTTTAAATAAAATCAACTAAGTTTGCATAAATAAACCTTCAAACATTAACTTTAAAATTGTATATATAATTAACAAAACATTTAATACAACTCTCTTAACAAAGAATTTAAATATATAACATATAATTAACATGAATTAATAATGAATAAATAAATTTAAATATATACAGAATTAACAAAGCATGATATAATTTTAAATCTATCTAATGATTTATTTATTTATTTTTATTTTTTTTCAATGTGGTTCACGGGCACTCAATGAGTGGCCGCTACGTCCATGTAGAGAAGCGGGGCAGTTCCACCCGAAGGGATCTTCCGGTCGGCCATATCAGGCCTAACCCCGAGGGCGTCGAGGAGATTTGACCCCGTGACCTCCCAACTGGGAAAGTGCTTAGCAACGGGAACTCGACCATTTGAGCTATCCCTTGGGGCTCTATCTAATGATTTATATATTTACAATATCACTAATTAAACCAAAAATAGATTAAAAAAAAATTATAATAATTAGTTAGTCATTTAGAAGACGACATCAAATATTTCTCTCAATTAACTATTAATAGATCCATGATTTCATGCTCTCTCTTCTCAAAATACAAATCACATTTCCCTGATGATGGACTCACTAAGTTAGTTCGAAACGTTGGCTTCAAAAACTGTGCACAAGTTTTTCCACAAATATTAAAAACATCTAGGAGCTATCGGCACATTCAGCTCAGTTGTTTTGGGGTAAGCCCGCTTCCCATGTCTTGTGTTGCTTTTATGGTGCTTTTTGTGTTTCTCTTCGTATGAATGTTGTCTGCCTGATTTCGGTGAGCACTTGCTGTCGTTTTGATACATACTAGCTTGTACAAGCACCATTTCATTTTTCATTAACATATGACTGTTGTCGCATGCATGAAACTGTTTTTCACGAACGTCTCTATTCGTTGACTCACCTCAATCACATGTATGTTGTTTTGTTTTCTGAATCTGTCATTCACCATTTGCATATACAATCATTCACTTATGCTTACACTCAGCAACACTAAGCATCTGCATTCACTTTCGCTTTCATTTTACCATTAGTGAGTTTAGGCAGCCTCGGCTCGGACTCTGCCTCACCAAGATAGCATTGCATAATCCTAGCAGGGAAGGCCTTGTCTTCCACCCCAAAAATGCACATTTCTGCCCAGGAGTTGTTATCTAGGCTTACTTTGTGCAAATCTGAGGGAAAGTGACTACTGACCCAAAGAATTGTGCAATGCAGTCACTAAGCATGCAACCATTTCCAGCTAAGATTGCACATTCTACAATTCCAATAGTCAACAACCTGACTAGACTGTTAATTGCGTAGTTCTAGTAGTCAGTCAGTCTCCCAATAGCCCAGACTATGCCTTGCGTAGTTTTGGCACTCAGTTTCCCGACCTCTCGGCCGAAATTGTGTGACCTTCATGATTGGTTGCATAGGTATGTTGCAAGTCAATTCTCAAGTTCATTTTGGTTTTCGACTGACAAATTTCCTGCCATGAGTGTTGCCATGTCTCTAGGTATTTGAGGTGTTCATCTGCCTCTCAGAAGCACATGTACAATTGTTTCTAGGAGAGCAGAGTCAAAGACACCATTCAGAGCACACTTGGGGATGTAGTCAATCAAGTGTCTATGAGCTTGCCTACTCCCAAAGATATCAAGCTTTTCATAGGCAAGGACATCAAGGTGTGATGGCTGCAACATCACAACGAGCAGCATCATGAACAACAGCTAAAGGAAGCATACCAGATGTAATGAATGCAAGAGGAAGGTTGTTGACAACGCCGAGGCAGAAAAAATTTGCAAGCTCAAGCGGATCCACTGATGATGAAAGCAACTTTAGAAACTCAGGATATAAGGTGATGATGCGACATGAAGTTCACACATATACTGAGAATGGAACAAAGAAGGATTTGCATGTGTTGAAGCAAAACTGAAGGAAGAACATGAGATGCATAGAAAAGCGAATGAGTTGCAGCAGAAACAAGAACAATAGGGGGCACAACATGCACTCAAGGATGAAACTACACCCGTACAAGTTATAGATCCATCCCAGCAGCTAGCACAGAGCATACATGGTGATAAGTGTTGTTGATCACATGAAATGGATTTAGCAACATGCATGTCATTATGAACACGCATGCAATCCGACCCATTCATGACACTCACCAAGGCAAAGACAAGAAGAAAGTCTGACTGGAGTTGAGCATGTAGTTGATAGTTGATGTGCATGACCACCAGCACACACTAGAAGATCAGCATGGACACTATGCATCAGTTTTTTTCCGGTTTGGTTGCACCAAGAAGACCATGTGCATGCTAGTAGAAGATTTGGGTGAAGGAGCCACACCAATGCACTTGGATCCAATGGAGGCAAGATTTCACTTCAACGAGATGTCACCATGGGGTGCATGCACACCATCACAGATGACCAATATTCTCGTCAGCTCACCACCTTCACCATCAAAACCATTGCAAAGAATTTGTCTCACCACAATGGACCAAGTATTAGTGATGTATTGCATGGCTTGCTCAAGCCATCTTGACTCACATCAACACATGTGCATTGTAATGTAATGCATGTCAAGTGGAAGTTCAAGTGTCAATAGTTGGATGTAACAATCATAGAGTAGATGAAGAGTCATGAGGGTAGATGAACTGTCACAAAGGGGGATGTCAAGGGTCACACCACCCTTTGTTATAAATAGAACCTCATAACTCATTGTAAGGGCTTTTGGTCAGCCAAGCTTCTGTAGGAGTATCTTAGAGAAAGCTTGGATAGTATTGTAAGGATCCTTGGCTTCTCCACTACGCAGAGCTAGTACATCTCTTTGGAGGTGCCGGCGATTGTGGCTATAACGTTCCACTATTGGAACTAGTGGTTGGATATGGATGTATTGTATGACTGGAACTTACACTTAATATAATAGAGCCAACATGTTTCATGCATATGTTGTATGTATTTTATGCTATCTGGTTTACTCTAAATGATATATGGATTTGTTTGCTCATGCATGCATGTATGTACGGACTATTATGTATAAGTATGTATGAATCTTTCTTAAATGTGTTGTTGGTTTAACCATCACTTTGGATTTCTCACTAACTTGCTTTCGAGCTTGTGGTGCATCTTTGCTCGTGTGTTCCCTTCCAAGCTGCGTAGTATTACAGATTTCCAAGGGGTGCACTCACCTCACCCTCAATGTGTTAGAACCTCTCATGCACCTTCCTTGGCTTGTTGCAGCTATCACACCCTTGCTACCAATAGAGACATCTTACTTGCCTCTGTGCAAAATCACGGTCAAGGCATTACCGTACGACCCACTATTGGGACTCTACACCAAACAGTCTAGGATCTAATTGGGAATTCTTACTGGGGAGATCCCCTTACATGTTGGCGGGTCCAACACCGTCAACACATCCTATTCATAAAACTCATTTACATGAGTATCATTTTCACTCAGCCTTCCATCCATAAAAATATTTCATAAATGTATGAAACATTTTTTCATATACTTGCCAACCAAAATTTTATTTTTGCATTGTAACTTCATTTACTTGCACCTATAAATTTATTTCATAAATTTATGACGTGTAAATTTCCTTTCACCTCAGTCACATTTGACTCATCCTCCTTCATTCGTAAACATATTTCATAACATATGAAATTTCCATTTATATGCTTTCCCACCACACTTTAAATGTATTTATGCCATAACTGAAATGGTTTTTAGGAGCAGGGGTGCAGAGTGAAGCAAGCAGGAGCTAACAGATGTAAAAGGTAGTAAATTTGAAAACAACTTTCTAGAGGCCCCCTTGGTTAAATGTCAGAGGGATTGTGGGGTTTCAGAATTAATAAATAACCATTTATTTGACTTTGCACATATCTCGATGTATGAAGGGGTAAGGTGATTTAATATTTAAGTGCGGGGTGGGCCATAGGCTTTAACTTTTGGATTTTTGACTTTGGCTGACGTATGATAAGTAAATGTGATGCACATAGTTTATAGATTTTATTATTTTTTAATTAATTTTGATAATTCAAATAAATATTTTTACACTTAGGCCTTTTTTCGTTGTTTTCTAGTGCAAATTTCAACTTGCTCTTTCTTTTGATCCGGATGTCGATTTGAAGTACCAGATATACTGTTGGAAAGTTGCTTCTAAGCAACTTACCATGAAGACACCTGCAACATGATCTGAATGAGACATTATATCTCCCAAACATCCATACTTTGTCTTGGCCACTAGACTTCAAAAACTAAATGGCCCCTTGGATAAGAAACCTTTAGGCTATGACACCTAGTGATTCATAGGCTAAACTTTACCAGAAGATTCCCAATATAGATAACTGCACAAAAACATTACCTATTTCATAGGACCCTAACATGTTCCTTTCAAGTTGTGTAGTATTCCTGGGGGGATAGTATGGGGTACAGAGGGAGTTACCCAAGGGAATAATGTAATAATGGGATGGGCCATAGTAATAAATAAAGTTGTCAACCCATATCATGTAAGGGACCACAAGTAGTTAGCAATAATGTAATAAGCCCATTGTATTAGATATATGGTATTGAGGGAACCATGGTAATGACCCATGGTATTGTATGTATGAGGCCTATATAGAGGCCAGAGACTCCCCATTGAGAGATATCAAGGAATATTGTATGAACAGGCATATGGCTTGTGGAGAGTTCTCTCTTCTTAAGGAGTGAATGTATGGTGTTGCCCTACCTTAAGGGTTTCATCAATAAAGAATCATATCTATCTATATTCAGATCTTATTATTTATGGTGATTATTTACAGTTATTGGGTACATTGATATCATTTCATATATTTCTGGTGCAGCAGAGGTGTGGTGGGCCCATAACCCATAGGTCAGAGAATCTCATTGCAGATCTGATTTCTTTGCAAAAAAATACCCAATTAAAAAAAAATTGGCCGAATTGGAGTCTGGATGAGGGAGATATCGTTGATTTAAAAATCAACTATGTTGCAGACATTTTTCAGGGTAGTGAGATTGCAGATCATATCTCTGCATTTTGGTGCAAAATTTGCATAATCTAATTGCATATCTGGGTTCTTTGCAAAACGATACCCAATTTAAAAAAAAATCGGTCGAATCAGAGTCCAGATGAGGGAGATATAGCTGATCTAAAATCAACACTTTTTTAGATATTTTTGTGACGACGGGACAGTTGTAGTGCAAATCTGAAATTCCAGTGTCTGGATCGGGATTTCTATCACATGGGAAGATGTAGATTGGTTGTTCCATTTCAAAAAATGTGTCATAATAGGGATTCTGAGCAATATTGACTTAATTGTGGCCATTTCAAATTTTTGCCAAGTAAACAATTTGTTTTAAAAACCCTCTTCCTGGCTTATAACAGTAAGTTTTTTAAAGGAAAATATGATTGGTATTCTATTTTATAGCATATCATAAGTTGGACTTTCCAGGGTGTTGGAAGGACAAAATAGGGTATTATTTGAAAAATGAGGCTGCTATATGGTGGAAATCACTTGACAATGAGTTTCTGAAGTTATGTAGTGCTGATGAAATAGAAGAACTACTTTTGGACAAATGGTCTCATACTAGAAAGGAGGAAACCACAAAACCTAGCAAAGATTTTATTTTTATAGGAAAGAAGGAAACCAAGAAACCTAAAGGGTTATTTTTTGTTGGTATCTCCTTATTACAGGTTCATGGATTGATTCAGAAGGAGAAGATCATTGTATCTATAAATCCTAGCTGCAAGCATAATTTTATCAATGTTAATTTGGCAAAAAAATTAGAAGTTCCAGCAAAACACATTGAAAACACACAGGTTGATAATGAGGATGTTCAAGTTTATAAAGATTTGAAGCTTTCTATGGATAAGTATATGTTGCATTGTGATTTTTATATTTCATATATGGATAACATGGATGTTGTTTTGGGATATCCTTGGATGGAATCTGGGGGTACTGTCAATATTAATGTGCAAAAGAAATTCATGAAGCTCTGGTATAAAAAGAAGAAAATTACATTGCAGAATATTTCCATTAAGATCCAAGCAGAGACTATGGAGGAAGAAGCCCAAAGCTCTAATGACGCTGACACATCAGATGATGAGCCTTTGATGGTTGACAATCAAACACAAACATCAAACAAGGTACCAGAAAAATAGGTAGTGTCCAAGGAGGCTGAAGCAGAAAATGTTACAGGTACTGATACATTAGAGGAGGACTCAGCGGTTGAAGTAATATTGGAAGATAAGTGACAACAATAGGAACCACAACATGTACCCAATACCAATCAAGCTCCACTAGGTGTTGAATTAAAGAAAGATACACCGTTGGTTAAAACTTCAGCATATCACCACCCACATCACCCCGTAAGAAAACAACCCACACAATGGTAACGAATCAGCAACAAGGACAACAACCCCCACATGATAGATAGAGAGAAGCAACGATCTACCCACAACATAGCAACACAAAAGAGTTGCTAGGGTCAACTCCCATCTCAAGCGAGTGAGGCACCAGCTAGATCAAGGGATCACCTTTCTCTTAGATGGCTAGATGCGCGTGCATGGTACTAGTGGACTACTCTTTTGAGTAGATCTTATTATTTGTGTTCTTCTTATGTTTTGGGGACGAAACGTGTTTAAGGGGGGTGGAATGTAGTATACCTAGGGGGGATAGTATGGGTTACAGAGGGAGGTACCCAAGGGAATAATGTAATAATGGGATGGGCCACAGTAATAAATAAAGTGGTTAACCCATTTCATGTAAGAGACCACAAGTAGTTAGCAATAATGTAATAAGCCCATTGTATTAGATAGATGGTATTGAGGGAACCATGGTAATGACCCATGGTATTGTATGTATGAGGCCTATATAGAGGCTAGAGACTCCCCATTGAGAGATGTCAAGGAATATTGTATGAACATGCATATGGCTTGTGGGGTGTTCTCCTTCCTTAAGAAGTGAATGTATGGTGTTGCCCTACCTTAAGGGTTTTGATCAATAAAGAAAAATTTCTATCTATCTTGTTATTTCTTGGGTATATTTGTATTTTCATATATTTTCAGGTTAGATCAATAACAATTTGTGTACTATTACAAGCTTCTAAGGGACACACTTCCTTTCCCATTCATGAGTTGGAACTTCATGCATCACACTTGACTTTCCGCAGGGTCACACAATTTCTATCACCCAAAGTTATCGTACTTCACTCTGTGCATTTTCACAGTCAACGAATAACATTACCACCCACTGTTGGGACTCCTAATCCAAATGGTGTGAGGTCTAGTTGGGACTTCATATCGGGGAGATTCAATGAATGTTGGCAGGTCCAGTACAATGAACATTTTTGGTGCTAGAAGGAGGACAAGATGACAAGCTGAGCCCTTGAAGTCTATTTTAAATTTCTACATGCATGTAGTGACTACTCCAAAAATCATAACTCGAAATGTTTTTCGAGACACAAATATGAAAGTGTTGGTGAGAATTATTGATGACTTGTCAAATTTGAAATTCAATGGCAAGGGTGAAACAACCTTATTTGAGTAAACCACATATTTTCTTGATTTCTGCACAAAGCACAACACCCATTATGAGGATGTTAGATGTAGGTTTTTCATTCTCACGTTCAAAGGGCAGATATGAGAATGGTGTAACACATTTCCTAATGATTCCATTCACTCCTTCGAACAAATTTTCATAGATTTTTGTCATGCTTTTGATTTCTATGATCATAAAACTCTTTGTAATAAAATTTTGAATTTGCAAAAAGCGCGTGATGAATTTGTTCAGGATTTTCACAATAATTTTATTCATTTCTACTTAGAATTTCGAGAAGATGATGTTGATTGGTCTTTCTTGGTAGAAATATTCCTATATCTTATTCACATTTCAAAAAATCCACACGTGATTGAATCTTTTGAACCTCTCCCAACGTACCTTGATATTAGAAATTCTATATATACGACGAATGAGGTTTCTATTCTAGGTGACCCTCTATCCCCTTCTTATCAAACAAATCTAGTTCCACAAATTGAGGTGGGAGAAGTTGAGAATTCATCCATTTATCTACCACCATATTTTCCCACCTCACATACTCATAATTTCAGTGGAAGTTTGGACTGTGAGTCTAATGGTTGTGATGAAGTGTTATCTCCTCATCCTCCATCCTTTTGTCCCTTTTATCCTCTAGATTGTGATGTGCTGTGTTCACCTATTATGAATCTCTCTTTTGATGTTCACAAGGATAAAATTTTGGATGGAGTTGTTGTTGAACAACCAACCTATGATATCATTTTCAATGAGTATGTGTGGGAGTCTAAATATGAACAAGAATCTACGATGAAGCATGACCTCCTTGCCCCCCCCCCCACCTCTTTCGCATTATCTTGACATTTTCCACAATTCTGTCATTCCTGTTGAATCTTGTGAAAATTCATTTTATGTTGATATTACTACTTTCAATCATTGTCTAAACACATGGAATATCAATTTCTCATATGAAGTCAGAGAGGAAAAAATTTCTTTCCTAATCCTCGCAATCTCTCATCTTATCTTTCGAGAAATACAGAGGGTGAAATTTCTTATTCCCCATCATCCCCTCTTTATGATTCATCAGATCATGAGGACGCCTTTGTTTCTAATCTTGAACTTTCTTATCATGGATGTCCTTATATTTTCATTGATTCATTTGGTCATTTTTCTAATTTTCCATTTTTGATCATTTTAAGCCACTGATCTTTGACGATCCATCTTCTGCTGAATTAGAACTTCCCCAAGTTGTAGAGGCACTTCAGCCCGAGTTGATGGTTATGTCAGGTTCTCGTATTCTTGAGGTCAATTCCACTTTTGATCAGAAATGTGTTGAATCTTTCCATGCTCTTCATCACTCTGTCACGCACACTAAAAATCAATTTGTTTTACAATTTTCACATCCTCCACCCGTATCAAACAATCCTATTGCTCCATCATTGGAGGAGTCATATGCGGTGAGCATGGTTACAAAGCGAATTTTTTCTTGTTTTTTTATGTTCGCCCATTTTCATAGTTTGAAAGTTTTTTCTTGCATGTCTTCATGTCGCAATGTGTCTACACAACACCAAGGACCCGTAAAATGTATCCCATGAACATTTCTTTCTTTATTTTCTACGCGTTATTCTAAACTTTGAACATTCTGGTTTGCAATGTCTTATCTTTTTTGTTTGTTGTTATGTTTGTATATCTTTCTTGAATTGCATTCCCTTGCATACATAGGTCAGCCAATGCGCTAGTGGTTGCATTGGAAGAATCACTTCACGTGAGTTTGGCCTATTCACCATTAAGTTATGAGTAGGAGTAGTTGCTGCTTTTCTTGTTTGTTTATTTGAATTGATTTTGTTCACTTTACACTCCTCGTATTTCCTTTTTTTTCTTTTTCTTTTAAATCATAGGATAGCTTCTGTATGAAACCATGTTTGGCTTCTCAGACAAGCTGGGTGAATTCCAAGAGGAAGTTGTGTTAGTATCAACTCCTATTTATCTTTATATTCCCTCTCTTTATGTGAATCTTTCATTTATTTTAGTCGATGATAGTCTGATGGAAAATATGTTTCTTTCAAAAAAAGTCACAAGTGAAATCACGATGCTTGCACTTTTAAATAATACCTCCTACTCTAATCGATCTTCTATTTTCTGCTAATTCTTGTTAACTATGTCGAGTAGAGTATGTGTGTTTCCGATGAAGAGAATGGTAGGGACTATATCTATAACTCAAGATATGTGAATAAGTTGTGAAAATAAATGAGCTAAACAATACTTCTAGAAGAGTTAGACCTGTTTTTCATGAGGCAAGATCCATACAGAGAGTTAGAGTTCCATCGGTGCGTCGCTAGTGTTGTAGCAGCTACAAGCACCCTCCAATTTTTTTCCTTATATTCTTTGATTTTGGAGCTTTCCTTCCTATCCACATGAGCTCATCTCGCACTGATCCAGGTATTCATGCTTCAACTAAGACATATATTTTCATTTGTCCTCACACTTATTTGTTTCCACACCTAACTGATCTTTATAACTGACAAGTTGATCTCCCGACATGGTCTCACAACATTTCTAGGCTTGCCTCTAGAAACTGCGCAATCCTTGAGGGAAAGTAGCCTTCATTACGGGAATTGGGTAGTTGTGACTGGAAGTCGGCCTTGAGCTCAGAAAATGTGCAGTCATGGAAGGTAGACCAACATTGAGCTGAGAAATTACTCAATCCCTTAGTGAGCTCAGAACTTTGCAGTGCCATGAGTCAGAAAGTTGCATAGTTCCCCATAATTGCACAATGTTTCCTAGAATTATGCATGGAAAGTTTCCCCAAAAAAAGAAAAAAGGAATAAAGTTAAAAAAAGGAAAAAAACATCCCTAAAAGATAAGGACATATTTTTAGTATCTCGAAGGAGAAAGTTTTCTATTTTTGGAAATTTCTGCCATGTCTCACTTTTTCCTTGATTTTAGGCATTCCCGTCATAAACCCTAATTCACTAAAATCTATTTAATTGATGCCGCTAGAGATGATTTTCACATTCGATCTTGGAGCTCTAGCATTCCTGAGGAAATCAAGGAACCTTCTATGGAGTTTTCATCGCTTTTCCGAGTGGGTTTCGTCGTATTTTGCCACTTTTTCTGTCGCTTTTTATCATTTCATTTGTGTGAGTGATGTTTTACATATTTCTCTTTGTATTTGTTGGTGTTCAACTTTTTTTAACTTGTATGTTTTGTTTTAAGTTTTTGTTTGCCTTTCACAAGTGCCACATCAGTTTTCCAATTTTTTGTACCGTTGGTCACCATTGCGGTGACTCTCCTCACACACTTGATATTCCTTTTGTTTGATTAGTTGTTGCACTTTATCTACATGGATTTACTCATACTTAGTCAAAATTTCACTCAACTTAACATCATTACTCACTTCTGCTCATTTTTCACAATTCCACCAGGCAAATTTGCACTTGCTTTGACCAGATCTACATTTGCCCAATTGGGCACTGTGTAATCCTAAGGTTCAAGAAACAATATTTGCCTTTGGAACTTCAAAATACATAGGACAGTATGGCTCCAACTATGCAGTGTACAATTCCAAGGGTCGATCTGTCACCTTGGCAACTAAGACTGCGCAATGTGCAATCTCTCCCAGTGTCTGCCTAGGCTGGGACTATGCATTATGTAGTACCAAGCCTCAAGCTCCATCCTTGGCCATTGGGATTGTGCAGTGTACATTTCCCATAGTTAGGCAGTCTCCCTTGTTGATAAAAACTGCGCAATCCTTCTTTCTAGTTGCCTGGTTTGCTTCTTGATCATGCTTTGAAGGTAGATTTGTTGAAGCTAATTTTTTCTTTCAATGAGTGTCATTTTTGTCACACAAGTATCACACTTGTGAATCAGTTCTCTCCAGCACTCATTGTTACAATGGCACCAAAGTGAGTTGCTTCAAAAGAGGCCATTTAAAGAAGTACTGGGCAAGCAGTTGATAAAACACGAGTATACTTTGCAGTATATGCAGAAACTTAGTTGTTTATAGGAAAGGAATCAACACTAACATGACAACAAGTTAATGAAGCTCTTTCAGCAAAGAGCCTTGAGGGAGATCTAGAGGACCGACAGGTGTATCTCAATATCTAGTAGTTAGGACTACACAAGGTTGCATGTAGGTATCTGGCCTTCCCATGTGTAGATTTCATCAGCTGGATTGTCTCACACATTGATGAGAATACTATGACATTGAGTAGTGCTAATGGACAGAAGCTTGGTACCTTTCGGGAAAAATATTACCAGCTCATGTATCACTTGCATGAGCAAGTGAAGCTCATGGACTCATTGTTCTATGCCACCGACAACTATGTGAACATGAGAGACATTGTCAAAGTCTGGGTTAAAGAGCCATCAAAGTCTCGACAGACACCCAACCATTTATACAAGACAAAGTCTCTTAGGACGGCCTACCAGATCTTGGTTGTCTTAGCTTGAAGGATCCATGGTTAGCAGAGCTTCGAGACCTTTCTTGAAGGGTGGGAAGTCTTATTGGACCGGGTTGTGAACGAGGGGAAGTTGTTAAACTGGTCAAATTTATTGGCTCGACAGTTGAGATCCCATGTAGCACAGTTCCAGAGTCGTCCTGATGGTGAGCAAGCAAGGTTTTGTATGTATGCATATTTAGTAGATGCAATTTGTGCATAACAATAGTTCCTTGGCATGAACTAGACATGGACACCACAAGAATCTAGCATGCATATCTATTGCAAGTTCCTCTCTAATTGCAGTTATCAAGGAGTAATGGCACAAATAACTGAACACTTCATCATCTTGCTTTACAAGCTCATCTTTGAAGAAGATCCACCTTGCATGTCATGAGGAGCAATGGAGGCAATAACAGATATCACATATTGGTATGCCTCACCAGGTTGCACCTTCCTTAGAGTGTTCGACGGAGAGAAGCTTATGCATACTTTACCAAGGTATGCCACCGACAATATTTTCATGCAAGAAGTGTCATATCATATTGCCACATGGTTTTCAAAAGATTTACACAGGAACAAGAAAGCACCATGGCCCACTCTTCCTTTGAAAATTGGATTATATGAGATAAAGAACTTGAAATTCATGGATGCCAAGGGAAAGGAAATAGTTAGGTTTGCATTTTGTACTTGGGACTTTATTTATATGATCCCTGTGGTATTTGTAAAGACCATTATGCGAGAATTTACTTTCCATGGATCAATGGGGCACTCCATTGGCCAGAGGGGGATCCATGGAGGAATTGCTACAATGCCTCCAGACTCCATGAGATGGTCAGTTTAGCAAGGAATTCATAGGTTTCTCTAGACATGGATTTTTTTTTGGAAGAAACATCAGCAGAAGGCAACAATCCCATGCAGGACAATGGAAAGAGAAAGATTATTGACAGTCCAGAGGGAGAACAAAGTTGCAAGATGAAAGAAAATCAGAATGTCGACAATCCAAAGGGAGAACAAATAGGAAATATGAAAGAATATCCTATTATCATGAAAGAAACTTTAGTAGTGGAAGCAAAGAGGAAGTAGAGGATATAGAGAGCATAACGGACGAAGAGAGAAAAATGGAGGTTGAAAGAAGTGAAACTGAAGCTGCAAGAGATAGAGCAGAAACTGAAGGAAGAACAAGATTTGAGTAGGAGGGAAGAAGAAGAGAATCAAAAGTAGGAGGAAGAAGAAAGAAAAGGTGCAATTACAGAAGAAACATCACTGCTATAGGTTGAAGAGTAAGAACATAACCAACAAGCAGCTGAAGAGGAAGGTAAAGAAATGCGGGATCGAGAGCTTTCTCAATGGATTGAGCACTTGATGGAAGTAACATACATGGATATGGAACAGGAGCCACAGACTACAGATATTGATATAATTTCAATCAAACCATAGTTCATTCTTAGTCTCAACCACCTCCAACAGTAGAGCCAACCTCGAGTGAAGAAGGGGATTTTGGGATTTTGTTCCCCTTGATGATGATATGGCAATGAATGTGTACAATTTATTATTTGATGAGTTCCAAAGGAGGATTGTACAAGCATGGAGAAATAATTTTCCAGATGATCACGCATCACCTACATTCGTTAGAGAAAGGGTGATAGTGGTAGATACCAGGGAGCATCCAAATTCCATTTTTGAAGTCAACTTGGCCTTTGCAGGAGAAACAAGATCAAACATTCAGTATTTAACAACTGAGAATGAGCAATTCGCACAAAACTTGTAAGTTTCCAGGCAAGAGGAAGAATAAATCCACCCAATAGCACATGTAGTTTCTACACAGGTTTACTTGGAGGATATGAGAGTAACAATACTTGCTAAAGTATCAACACTTGGAGAAATAATGGAGAAGTTCTATTAGGGGTTTGTGACCGTATATAAAGGAGTTTTCCGTTTTCATGGCCTACAACAATAGAGCATAGATTTTGTTAAAACTCTCAAGAATATACAAGTTTCCATCACCTATGTGTAAGAATGGAAAATACGATACAAAGTGGCATCGCTTGAATTAGTGAATAAAATGAAGCCACAAGAAGAGCTGTAGAAAGTGAGAGTTCAGATTGTTACTTAGAACAACAAGCATCTTGCCTCATTTATTGGTAGCATTCAAGCCTCATATGTACGATTGTTAAATAGTTTTGATGTCTTGGTGAAAACACACCAAATCCCATCAGTTGGTTGATTCATCAAAGCCAAACCCAGGAACCAAGCCCAGCAGGTGATCAAAGAGTACTTGGAGCAACGGAGATAGATTTCCACCAAGGAATATTTGGAGCTAAACAAATAGAAAATGATGAATTACATCTGTGATCTTGTCCAAACCAGAACAATGTTGCTCATGCTTTAGAACGATCTTGAAATTGTTTCCAAGACATTGTACTCGGATGCCATGGATGTTAGAGTCTGCTTCCAGATAAACACCATCATGAAGTTTGGGGACATCATCACACAGTATCAAGCTTGACACCAATATGTGACTAAGAAGCACCAAGTGGAGGTTGTTGAGCTAGAGTTCACACAAACTCAAGCATCATAGTGTTGTATCTTGTTAGGTTGTCAAGTTATCTCTATCCCATTTTGTCTTATATGGGTACAAGTGTAAAATGAAATATTATTTGTAATTATGTTGTTTATGAAATTCCGAGTGTCAATATTGGAATATGAAGAGTCATGATGTAATGTAATGATTCATTTTGTAAAGAAATTGAAGGGTCATGAGGGTAGTCCAAAGGTCATAAAGGGGACTTGAAGAGTCACCCCCTCTTGTTATAAATAGAATCTCATATCTCATGTAATGGGATTTTGGCTAGGGTTAGGCTTAGAAGGATCTTGGAAGTATTGTGAAGAGCCTTGGTTTCTCAGTAGCATAGAGCGAGTATACTTCTTTGGAGGAGCAGGTGTTCTTAACTTTAATGTTCCACTATTGGGGCTAGTGGTTTGTCAATGGTGTATGTATGAATGGAAATTTCACTAAAATAATAAAATCAGAGCCAACACGCTTTCATGCATATGTTGTGAATATAGTAGAGCTATTCTTGTTGTATTTGTATTGTATATTATTAAACTTATGCCTATTCTTATGAACTACTTTGTTTGCATTTGTGCGATTCTTGTTGAATGCCTACTGTTGTATTGATTTATCACTTTAATTTTTGGACTATTCCGCACATTAGCTTGCGATGTCATTATGCTAGTATGTTCCTTTCAAGTTGCGTACTATTACATGCTTCCAAGGGACACACTTCCTTTCCCCTTCGTGTGTTGACACATTCATGCATCACACTTGACTTTCCGTAGGGTCACACACTTGTTCTCACCGAAAGTTACCGTACTTCACTCTGCGTGTTTTCACAGTCAAGGATAAACATTACCATCCACTACTAGGACTCCTGCTCCAAATAGTCTGAACTCTAGTTGGGACTTCATATCAAGGAGATCACTTGAATGTTGCCAGGTCTAGTACCATCAACATTTTTGGTGCTAGAAGGAGGGCGAGATGACAAGCTGAGCCCTTGAAGTCTATTTTGAATTTATGCACACATTTAATGAATTCTCCCCAAATCATAACCCCAACATGTTCTTCTAGAAACACAAATCTGAAAGTGTTGGTGAGAATTATTGATGACTTGTCCAATTTTAAATTCAACAGCGATGGTAAAATAACGTTATTTGAGCACACCACACCTTTTCTTGATTTCTACACAAAGCACAACATCCATCGTGAGGATGTTGTCTATAGATTGTTCATTCTCACATTTGAAGGGTGCGTAAAAGAATGGTGTAACACATTTCCTAATGACTTCATTCACTCTTTTGAACATATTTTCATAGATTTGTGTCGTGCTTTTGGTTTCTATTACTGTAATACTCTATGCAAGAAAATTTTGATTTTGCGAAAATCTCCTGATGAATCTATTCTAGATTTTCACAATCATTTTATTCATTTCTTCTTTGAATTCGAAAAGATGATGTTGATTGGTATTTCTTGGTAGAAAGATTCCTATATCTTGTTTACATTTCAAAAAATCTACACGAGCTTGAATCTTTCGAACCTCTCCCAACACACCTCAATATTAGAGCTTCTGAATATGTGATGAATGAGGTTGCCTCATCAAACAACTCTAGTTCCACAAGTTGAGGTGGGATACATTGTGAATTCATCTGTTGAACCACCACCATATTTTCCCACCTCACATAATCATAATTTAAGCGTAGGTTTGGACTATGAGTTTGATGGTTGTGATGAAGTGTTATCTCCTCTTCCTCCATCCTTTGATCTCTATGATCCTCCAAATTATGATGTGTTGTGTTCACCTATTCTGAATCTCTCTTTTGATGTTCACGGGGATCAATTTCTGGATAGAGTTGGTGTTGAACAACCAACCTACGATATCATTTTAGATGAGTATGCGTGGGAGTCTAAATCTGAAAAAGAATAAGCGATGAAGGATGACCTCCTTTCTCCCACACCTCTTCTGCATTATCCTAACATTTTCCATGATTCTGTAATTCCAATTTAATCTTGTGAAAAATCAGTTTTGGTCGATGTTACTAATTTCAATCATTTTCAAAACATGTCGAATTTCAGTTTCTCATCCAAAGTTGGAGAGGAAAAATCTATTTTTCCTAATCCTCCCAATCTCTCATCTTGCCTTTATAGAAATACAGAGGGTGAAATTTCTCGTTCTCCATCATCCCCTTTCTACGATTCATTAGGTCATGAAAATGCCTCTGTTTGTAATATTTAACTTTTTGATCATGGTTGTTGTGATCTTTTCATTGATTCATTTGACATGGTTCTAATTTTTCCACTATTGATTTTTCAAACCCACTGATATTTAATGTTCCATCTTCTGCTGAATTGGAACTTCCCCAAGTTTTCAAGGCACTTCAACCCGAGATGATGGTTATGTTAGGTTCTCGTAGTCTCGAGGTCAGTTCTACTTCGAATCGTAAATGTGTTGAATCTTTCCAAGCTCCTCATCACTCTATCATGCACACTAAAAATCAATTTTCTTTACAATTTTTACATCCTCCACCCATTTCACATGATCCTATCGCTCAGTCATGGGAGGAGTCCATTAGGGGAATTTTGAGGTCTAAAATGTGCCTCCTAAGAAAAATTTACAACCAAAATAAAGTTTATAAGAACCAATAGGATTCAAGATGATGATGTCAACCATGGGGGATGATTCACCATTTTTGGAGTAAAAAAGTAAAAAGATTAAAAAACAATAAAATAATAAAATTATTTTTTCAACTCATATTTTCAACTTGTCTCTGTAAGGTTTTACTCAAATTTTGAGCAGGAGTACTCATTGGATGAAAAATTTAATTCTTCATCCAAGGAGTGCCCATGTTGCATACTTTCGATGAGCCCTGCTACACAAAAATGAGAAATACATGAACAAACATGATTGAAATCATGTTTTTAATGTATTTCTCATTTTTTGTGTAGTAGGGCCCATCGAAAGTATGTAACATGGGTACTCTTTAAATGAGGAATCAAATTATGCATCCAACGAGGTTTTTCGCTCAAAATTTGAGTAAACACATAGGGAGATAAGTTGAAAAAATAGTTTTTTTTTTTTAATCTGAAATTTGATGATGTAATCTAATCTTATTTTATTATTTCCACTATTATTTTATAATTTCCTTAGGAGTCCCATTTTAGACCTCAAAATTCCCTAATGATACATGGTGAGCATGGTTACAAAGTGAAATTTTTCTTATTTCTTTATGTTCTCCTATTTTCGCAGTTCGAAAGTTTTTTCTTGCATGTCTTCAAGTCACATTATGTTTGCACACCACCATGCACCCAAAAAATTTCTCCCATGCACATTTATTTATTTCTTTTCTACGCATTCTTTCAAACTTTAAAGTTTTTTGTTTGCATTGTCTTATCTTTTTTGTTTTTTGTTATGATTGTATATATTTCTTGACTTGCATTCCATCGCATACATAGGCCAACCAATGCATTAGTGGTTGCATTGGAAGTATCAATTCCTGTGAGTCTGGCCATTTCACCGTTAGGTTAGGAGTAGGAGTAATTGTTTTCTTTTCTTGTTTGTTTCTTTGAATCTCTTTCATTCACTTTCCCCTCTTCTTCTTTCCTTTTGTTGGTTTTCTTTTCAGATTGTTGATGATGTTGGACCCGCCAAGATTCAGGGGATCACCTCGGTATGATGTCCCAACTAGACCTCACACTATTGGTGTGGGAGTCCCATCCAATATGATGGCCCAGTTGCCATTATCTTAAATATTTTCCTCAACTATTGCTTGTCAGCGTAGGAGAGTGGTTTTCTTTGTCTTCGAGAAGTGAGGTTCGCATGCCTGGTGAGTGTAAGTGTTATTTGTGTCAATGGTTCTTTCACTATTGAGGGAGAGGGTGAGAGTGAGTTCTAGGTCGATTCAGAGTAGTCCCAACACTACTAGGAACACACAACACAACTGGACATACACAACTTCCTGAGGAGTAGTCCACACGAATGCGATAGCCACAAAACACAAGGTAAGATAACACGTACATCACTTAATGGATAAGTTTGAACGAGTGAAATGATTGTTACACCAAGTTTCATGTCAAAGGTTTTTCTGGTGTCTGGGAGAGTAGTCTACATGGGCGAGACAATGTTAACAACATATACAACACATTTCCGTTAATAGATTATGTATTACAACAAGTGAAATAGTTCAAATGTAGAACACAGGTTAAAGAAACATGCATCGCAAGTGTTAAAGATTAGTCTTACAATAGTTACAATACATGTGTGAAAATGTGATGGCCTATTGACACATCATTACACCATACATCACTAACCCTGAGTGTGGGGCGTTGGAGCCACTACTTACTCCTCAAAGAAAGATTACAAACTCTTGGCTATGTGGGAGGAGCTGAGGTGAAAAAGTCCCTTGCATGTACAAAAGAGGGGGTATTTATAACCAAGGGTGAAACTGACCCTTGTGGTTGTTCGACTACCCTCATGACCATTTGACTTCCATGACTTTTTGACTTACATGACTCTTTGTTAAAAAAGTGGGTCCCTTGAACTTCCACGTTACATTACATTGATTGACAACATAGCCCATAGTAGATATGTGGCCGGCATGACTCAACATGACAGTGCTAATGCATTCGTGTTGCTGCTAGAATGCATGTCAAGCTACAATGCTACTAGGTGATGGAGGTCTTCATGGTGTATCACAGCTTCACCTCTGCATGGCGAAGTGCATAGAGTCTTCAATGGTATTTGGTTCACTTGATGAATCTTTGGCACGTTGCTCCTTTCTTGCATGTTGGAAGTCTTGACAGGTTCATCTATTCGTGAAGGTACATGTTCGTCCATTCGTCTGTTAGTGAGCACTTCTCTTCACATGCATCATTCGTTCATCCGTTGGTGAACCTGTCCTTCTACATGTGCTCCCTTTGTTCATCCCATTCATCATATTGCCATATTTGTTGGTGTACCTGTACCTACAATCATTGATGACGAGACAACATCGAATCTGAAACTCCTAGTCTACCATGACACATGATTATTTTGGATGTAGGTGATCGGGAGAGGTAGAAAGGTTGTGAAGGGGGATGATGGCTCCAAGAACTACTAATGAAAATGATGCAAGAGTCACTAAGTGATGGAGATGAGAAATTCAAGTCGACAGTGACTATCTGCGAGGTCTGGCTCGACTGGAAGGAAAAATTGCACAAATTTTGGGAGGGACAGTCCGGGCTGCAAGAAGGCAAGGCAGGTAGGATCTGCACATTTTTAGAAATAAGAGGGCCACAGGCACTGGAAGGCCAAATTTGTGCAATTTTCTTGAGGAACAGGCAGGCTATAAGGAGGGTCAGCAAGCAGGGATTGTGCAATTTTTGGGAGGAACTACCCAGCAGACTGGCAGCCAAAACTGTGCAATTCCCAGAGGGAACTGGTAGTTGGATGTTGGGGTCACTGGCATTCAAAACTACATAATTCCCAAAGGGAACTGGCAGTTGGTTGTTGGGGCCACTAGCAGCCAAAACTGTACAATTCCTGGAGGGAATTGGCAGTATGCTGATAGGAGCTGCTGGTAGGGGAAACTGCACTGAGGCCGAGAGGACAACCTACTGTTCATCCATGTGCAATTTCTGAGATGGGTGGAATGCTGGGTAGCAAAAGGCCTGCTCATGAAAGTTTCACAATTTCTGAGATGAGCAATCGGTCGACTGTCAGGATGATTGACTGGGAAAACTGCGCAATTTTCTAAGGGAGACAGGGACGGGCAATTGGTGTCTATCTGGCCTATCTGCACAATTTCCTTAGTCAACTGAGTGAGTAAGGTTAGTAGGCTCTGTGAAATTTTTTAGGGGAGTCACCCTCGGGGTGACTACCAGGTTTGACTTACTGGGTGGCCAGCATGAGAGTTGATTAAATTGCTTGCGGGTAGCACAGCTTGAAAAGACTAGATTGGTGCTTCTGCTCTATTCTAGTTGACAGTTAATTGATTTGATGGTAGGTTGATGGTTTGGCTTTCAAAGGGGAGTCTAGTCATCAGAACTTAAGAAAAATTGACTAAGTGTGTGAACGATCGAAAGATGCATAGGTGATCATACAAACACACACTCACATGACTTGACAACGAAATGACTCAAAACAATCCAGACACACATGTTCAACATGACTGACCGATGATGCAGGTGGCAAACATGACACTCATGATTGACCGTTCATTGATTGAGATGACGCTTGCATGAAAGTGAATGTGACTCCATGTGTGAGTGTGATAGATTCTTTCATAGTGAACACAACAAGCACATATGAAGCGAAGACTTTGAGCATAACCAGAACATGGTTGCAAGCATGAATTAGACACCAACGTGCAAAAAATTGAAAGAAACAAACAAGCAAGGTGGATGCAAAGACTTAGACGAGCTCACAGAGTGAACCCGAGAGTGTGTAGTCATTAAGTGAAACTCTCAAGGGAGGCTTTGAAATTGGTGCATGCCAAAATTTTGGAGGGTGGTTGTAGCTGCTACAACACTTGGCAACACTCTGGTAGAACTCTATCTTCTCTATTTCGGTTCATTTCTAGCACAGGGCCTTGGTATTTTGGGTAGTATTGAATGGATGTGCGGGTTACTTCATCTTCCCCACTTACCCCATGGACATACATTGTTTACCCTTTCCCAACTTAGTTAAACATAATCAAAAGTTCAGCTTGATATCAATGTTTCAAATTCGGGAAGGGTAGCTTAGCTTGCGAATTGAAGATTTTCAGTGTATAAGTTTTCATCTCTAGTGTTGCTCCACTGCCAACAGGCCTGGACAGTACCCTGACGGAGTCACACAGGAACACACACATTGCTCCACTGCCAGCAAGCCTAGTTAGTACCCCGGTGGAGTTGCATACTTCATCTCTCTGCGTAGGAAGCCTTTCTCTTCTTTCGCCTTTGTATTTTTCAAGAGGATTGTGCATAGGCATGCATTTATTTTTGGGGTGGAATAGGATCCCTACTTATTGAGAGCAGAAGAGGTTGTTCCTTAAGAGAAGCATGTAAGACCTCTGACATAGGTTTGCTCATTTAGATTTTCCCCTTTTCTGTTTCTACTAGTTGGATGAGCATGAACACACAGAGCAAAAGGCTGAGTACAGGCACGGGGCTTCCTAGTGTGGACACAAGTTCGTGGTTGGACAAAAACTTCCCTTGCAGATGGTTCATATTATCCATCAAGACTTCATCGGCCGAAAGTTATAACCAAGCATAAAGAATATGGACACAAGACTGGCCAAGTGTTGTAGTGTCACAAGTTTCCTCAAATTTCAGCCATATACTCTATTAAGAAGTCAGAACATAGTAGTTGGGAACACTTATTTCTGGAAACAAAAATAGTAATATATCAAATAGAAAAAACAAACGTGAACAAGAATAGTAAGCAGAATCAAACAAAGCAAGAACAAATATAATAAGCAAAAGAAACAAGATGAAAATAACAAGCAATGAGAAAAATATGTACATGGCAAGGGTGGGGCCTGACCTACTGAAAATAATGCTTGAGATCTTTGCCATTGATAGGTAGGTTGTCAATCCTCTTATCAAGTTATTTCAAATGATACATGTGTGGGCCAAGCTTCTCGAAGACCAGTGCAAATCGACCAGGCTCTACTACTAGAAGCTAGTGGCATTCCAAAAGACCTTCAAGTGAAGACAACACCACTATTACAGGTATTGTGTGCAACATGAGCTTGGATGATAACATAAGGTAGTTGTTTTTATTCTGGGAAGGGTTCAAGTTTCTGAAGTCAATGCATAAGAGGATTTTCCTGGATTTCTTACGTGTGGAATTTAAATTAGATAACCAAGTATGATGATGAAATTTTCAAGTAACCCAATCATCCAAAATGTTAGTCATTTTTTTCTGTATAAGGAGTGAAAACAACATGAATGTGTTACCTGGTCTTTTCTGCAATAGCTTATCTTCTCCTTTACCTACGATCCCATGTTGGATTGCTTGCATGTAGTATGTACTTCGATCATCACCTTCCTGTGTAAACCCATCCCAATAATGTTTGGTCAAGTGGTCAAAGATTTGTGTAGCTTGTACCAAGACTAGCTATCTTTAGATCATGATAGGTTTCCAGGTTGCTCTATTCATTTGTAGTGTTGGTCCTTTGTATGTTCAACATGAGTGCTTCATACTCAATGGTGTCATTTGTTCACTCGAACTTCAAGCATCTTGAAACCATGCATTGTCTGTCATTTTGGACGACTAAGTTGCATCAAGTCCTTGAGCCATCATGTGTTTTTGATTCGTCAAGACTCATGGCCCATAGCTCGTCTGTACATTGACCATTTGGCATGCTAGTACTACTGTTACCACTACTACTATTGATAAAATAAACTGTACAAGTTTCATTAACATCAGTTAGGGAAGGAAGGAGTCCCAACTACATGTTTGATGAGGTTGGATTTGGTCATGCAAGATAACACTCCAATGTTGTTTCTAAGAGGCAGTTGCCAAACATGAGTTCTGTGAAGGCCAATGGTGCGTTCTTACCATTAAGGGGAGTGAAATTTTGTTTCATATACCTCTTAGATAATACCTGTATTTGGTTGCATTTTCCCTTGTACGGAAACCACATGTGAGACCAGTCAGTAGAAAAATATCCATCTAGCTTGTTGGACCAGTCTCTGTTGGGTAGCAAACCATATGCTTCTAGTATGTCCACAACTACTATGTTGATGCATTGGTGGACTTGACTGTCATGAGATAGTCATATGATCACATCTCACAATTAACCAAAGGCTAGTACCAATGTTCAATCAAGTTGGATGATTCTTGCGGAGGTTTCACTCCATTGTGCATTGATCTTCTTAGCAATAGGGAGTGGCATGACGTTGGCTGCTGCGCCAGAATCAACCAAGAAGTTGTGAAAATTGTAGTTAAAAACATCAAATGAAAGTAGTAATAGGGGGAAACCTGAGTTTACTTCTTCCATCCAGAGTGTGTTTAGCACAGTAGAAAGTGATCTGGAAGGTGTGCTTTCTCCCTTTCTAGTAGATGTTGCTATGTTTGTTGTTGTCTGTCCCGATGCGCACAACAGGATGTCTCGCTGACTCTTGATCTTAGCTAACTCGAACAAACTGATGTTCACTTGAGTTTTCTTCATGTCATCTACAATGTTATAGTCCGGAGGTGGAGTACTCATCGAGGTGTCTGGGGTAAGACCAATGTTCACGTTGTTCAACGGAGTGTTCTTCGGTTTGCTGCTCATGGAGGTCCTCTTGCCTACCACTGTATTCTCATGCTTGTTTTTCATTTTCTGCTTTCGGGTGGCTGGTGGATCAGTCTTCCTCACCAAAAGTCTTATCTTTTCTTGTACTTCCCCAAGCATAAGGGGAGCCCCTTTACTCCTAAGATTGTAACGAACATTTTGTCTTGGGGGTTGCTCCTTAGTGTTTGTCTTTGGAATTTCTTGCGAGCACTGATATGCATTCACCACATGCCTAGAAATTAATGCTTCATCAGGTGGAATAACTTCATCATTATCTCCATCATCTGGCTGCTCTTTCATGCTGTTATCTACAACGAGTGTATGACTGTATACTAAGTTTTCAACTCGTTTCCAGTCTGAACAGAAGTTCTCAGGGTGATGTTCTTCATGGAATGAATAGAAATCAGGATCTATGCACTGATCAACATTGAACATAGACCTCTACACACTTCTTTGAGCATACCAGTTGCTTCCTGATGAGTTGCTTGGCTATCTTTGTTTAGGTAGACGACTGCTTGCAAATGTGTCCATTTTCCATTGTTTAATCTCGTACACTTCTGTTATTAAGTTCTTTATGAGGCAAGTGACGGTTTCAATATCATTTGCTTCCTTGTCCCTACCATTGCTCGCCACCGCTTGGGACTTCTTGCTCGCATCTCTGGAGTCCTTTGGTAATTCATCATCCTTGATGACTCCAATCACATGCAGGTCTTTTTTGACAATAATATCCTCTTCACATTTTTCCAAGAGTGGTGGTTTCGTAGCTCACTTGAAGAACTGTATAATGCTGATCGGCAGTGTGGACATGTAGTAATCAACAGTGATGGAGACATGAGGTTTGGTGTCCACTGTAATTTTTTTCAATATCCGTGTAAACCTCTGGTTGAAGTCTTTTACCTTTTCTTTCCCCTCCATCTTCAGGCTACCCAATTCTTTCAGTAACATAGCTGGGGTCTTGTCATTAGAAAAATTTTCAAGGAACATGTGTTTGAATGCACCCCAGTTCTGTATGGAGTTTGGTGGAAGGCTGTGATACCATGCATTTGCATGACCGTCCAAGGTACATGGGAACAATCTACAAGCTACATCGTCATGTTGTACCTCAAGGGTATGCAACTACAAGTAGAAGTTGTCCAAATGATCTTCTTCCTTCATCATGCCGTTAGGGTTGAACTTGATGTTCATTCTCTCCATTCGCTTCGACATCATGTGAAAAATAGCCGGGTGAGCCAATGGTCCCTGAGTCATCCATTCAAGATTTGGGTCAGCCATCTCTTCTTCTTCTTCGTCCTCTTCCTCTCTTTCAGAGTCTGATGGTTCTGGTTCTGAGTCTGTTGGTTCATCTCTGCCCGTGCCTCCTCTGCTGCCTTCCCCCCCACCTCCTGTAATGGAGTTTGATCCCAAGATCACAAGAGTGTCTTGTTCGCCTTGCCGAAAGACCAAAGTTTCCTCTCCGTCTTCAATATCTTCTGCCAGACCTTCAAGTGTGGCAAGGAATGATTCTTCCACCGATGATATAACAACTCCTATGGGAGTGGCTTTTGATTTCCTTGATGCATATGGAAGATGTTGTATGCCTGGGATCATTCTGACTGCTTTTGATGAACTAGCGAGTGATGGGATGGATGGAGCAAAGTTGATGATACAAAATCTCATGTTCAATCCTGGGAGGTGAGGAGTAACCAACTGCAGAGTCACGCATAGGTGAGAGGGAGTGTGAGTTACTGCCTTGACCAGATGGTTGATGAATGAATATTAGAGGACATTCAACATATACAACTAGCTTCCCTCCTTTTAGAACTAGAAATGTTGATGGTGTTGGACCCACCAACATTTAGGGGATCACCATGGTATGAAGTCCCAACTAGACCTCGCACCATTTGGTGTGGGAGTCCCATCTAGTATGATGGCCTAGTTGCAATTATCTTAAATATTTGCCTCAACCCTTGCTTGTCAGCAAAGGAGAGTGGTCTGTTTTGTCTTTGAGAAGTGAGGTTCATGTTCCTGGTGAGTGTAAGTGTTATTTGTTTCAATGGTTCTTTCACTATCGAGGGAGAGGGTGAGAGTGAGTTCCAGGTTGATTTGGAGCAGTCCCAACACTGCTAGGAACACATGACACAACAAGACATACATAGCTTCTGGAGGAGCATTCCACACGGATGTAACAATCACAACACACAAGGTAAGATAACACCTAAAACACTCAATAGATGAGTCCAAATGAGTGACATGGTTGTTACAACAAGTTTCATGTGAAAGATCTACCTGGTGTCTAGGAGAGTAGTCTACATGAGCAAGACATCGTTAACAACATATACAACACATTTCCATTAATAAATGATGTATTACAACAAGTGAAATAGTTCAGATGTAGAACAAAGGTTAAAGCAACATGCATCGCAAGTCTTAAAGATTAGTCTTACAACATTTACAATACTTGTGTGAAAATGTGTTGGCCTATTGGTAGGCTTCTGAATTAAGTGAAAGTCCCAAGACACATCATTACACCATACGTCACTAACCCCGAGTGCAGGGCATTGGAGCCACTACTTCTCAAAGAAAAGATTACAAACTCTCTTGGCTATGTGGGAGGAGTTGAGGTGAAAAATTCCCTTGCATGTACCAATGAGGGGGTATTTATAGCCAAGGGTGAAACTGGCCCTTATGGCTATTCGACTACCCTCATGACCATTTGACTTGCATGAATTTTCAACTTACATGGATCTTTTTTCAACAAGTGGATCTCTTGGACTTCCACATTACATTACATTGATTTCCCATAGTAGATATGTGGGCGACATGTCTCATGAAATGACTCAACATGACAGTGCTAGTACATTTGTGCTGTTGCTGGAATGCGTTTTGAGCTATAGTGTTGTTGGGTGATGGATGTCTTCATGTTGTATCACATCTTCACATCCGCATGGTGAAGTGTGTGGAGTCTTCAATGGCATTTGGTTCGCTTGATGAAGCTTTGGCATGTTGCTCCTTGCTTGCATGTTGGAAGGCTTGATAGGCTCATCTGTTCGCAAAGGTGCATGTTCATTCGTTCATCCATTGGTGAGCACATCTCTTTGCATGCATGCTTGTTTGTTTGTTGGTGAACCTGTCCTTCTACATGTGCTCCCTTCATTCATCCCATTCATCATCTTGCCACGTTTATTGGTGTACCTGTACCTGTAGTCACTCATGACAAGACGACATCAAATCCAAAAACTCCTAGTCTACCATGACACGTGATCATTTTGGATGGAGGTGACCTTGAGGGGCAGTAAGGTTGTGAAGTGGGATGATGGCTCCGAGTACTACTGATGAAAATGGTGCAAGAGTCACTCAGTGATGGAGATGGGAAATCCAAGTCGATAGTGACTGTTTGCGTGGTATGGCTTGGCTGGAAGGAAAAATTGCATGAATTTTGGGAGGGACAGTCCAGGCTACAAGAAGGTAAGGTAGGCAAGATTTGCATAGTTTCCATAATTAGTGGGCAACAATGGTTGGAAGGCAGCATTTGTGCAATTTTTTGGAGGAACAGGTCGGGCTGTAATGAGGGTCAGTAGGTAGGGATTGCACAGTTTTTGGGAGGAATTGCCTGGGAGACTGGCAGCCAGAACTGTGCAATTCCTAGAGGGAACTGGTAGTTGGCTGTTGGCGTCACTGGCATCCGAAACTACACAATTCCAAGAGGGAACTAACAGTTGGTTATCGGGGTCACTGGCAGCAAAAACTTCAAAATTCCTGGAGGGAACTAGTAGTTTGCTACTAGGAGCTACTGGCAGGGGAAACTACACTAAGGCCCAGAAGCCAACTTGTTGATCATCTCTGCACAATTTCTGAGTTGAGCAGACTATTGGTTAGCAGAAGGCCTACTCATGAAAACTGCACAATTTCATAGATGAGTAGTTGGTCGATTATCGGGATGAATTACTAGGAAAACTGTGCAATTTTCTAAGGGAGACAGGGATGGGCACTTAGTGTCTGTCCAAACTGTCTATGCAGTTTCCTCAATTAGCTTAGTGAGTAAGGTCAGTAGCCTCTGTGCAATTTTTTATGGAAGTCAACCCTGGGGTGATTGCCAGGTCTAAATGTCCATATGGCCAGCATGAGAGTTAATTGAATTTCTTGCGGGCAATGCAGCTTGAAAAGACTAGCTTGGTGCTTCTACATTGTTTTGGTTGACAGTCGATCGAATCGATGGTAGGGTGATGGTTCGGCTATCAAAGCGGAGTCTGGTCATTAGAACTTCAGAAAAAATGACTAAGTGTGTGAATGATTGAAAGATGCATAGGTGATCATATAAACACGCACTCACATGTCTTTATGACAAAACGACTCAAACCATCCAGACAAACATGTTCAAGATGACAGACCGATGGTGAAAATGACAAGCGTGACACTTGTTATTGACATTTCATTGATCGAGATGACACTTGCATGATAGTGAATGTGACTCCGTGTTTGAGTGTGATAAATGCTTTCATAGCAAACACAACAAGCACATACAAAGCGAAGACTTTGAGTGATCCAAATCAGATCCATAAAATGACTGTCATAGAACCATGACTATATCGGGATGAAACAAATCCTTGAAGAATCCAAAACAGTAATAAAAAACACCCTAAACCAGTGGCGATGGCAGCCGGAACGGAACAATGAGGACCTCAGTCAAAGTGCACTGACAGACGCCCATGGAGATTGCGCAGGAGGTCAATATAGCCCTTGGGAGCCTTGGATCAACAAAAGGAGCTGATTTTTGATGTGCGTTAGCGCTTAGCGCTAAAGCGCATCGCTGGGAAAATAGGGCCAAAAAGGAGGAGCCTTAAGCACTCAGTTGTGTGGGGGAACCAAAGGACTGTGGGTGGAAAAAGGTAAAGGCGCTAAAGTACAAAGGTGGGACCCGCGCCCTGGAAACTGGCAGTATTGATCAGGGCACCCTTGAATAGTAAGCGGTTTTGGAGAAAGCGGAGTGATCACTCTCAGCGATCGACGTGTGGTAGTGGAGATGAGAGAAAAATCGTCGTGATCATGCGTTATAGGTTGAGCAAGTCAACCGAGCTCGACGTGCAAATGACGTTGGATCTAGAGGAGCCCAGATTGGATGGCTAAGATTGCGCCCGATAGATAGAAGCGGAATTGACAGGGGATTAAGTCACAATTTAAGGGGATTCAAAATCTGTTGACCACCACGGTGGAGAAAGAAACAAATCGAAGAGCGGGCTGGCATAGTTCTGATGGGGACGCATGGCTACTTCTCGAGCGATCATGCTGACACCGAATAGGGAACTCCAAACACACAGGCAAAAGGCGCATCAACGTAGGCAGGAGAGGAACCGAACAGGCATGGAGGTCAACTGGCTAAAGCCATGAACAGAGACAGTGAACAGGGATTCGTAGAGAGATTCAGAACGAAGAGTCCAAGCAACCAAGAGAGACAGTGAACCCTGAACCCTGAGAGGAGGATTGAGCACAGAGAGCAGTAAAGCCAAGCAGAGGAGATAGAGGGCCGAGCTGAAAATAGGCAACATCAAACACCAGAGAGCTTGAAGAATCAAGCCTTCCCATAGAGGAATCTGTCCGGATTGAGCATCACAGTTAGCTCTTTCCACTATAGACCGAGGGTCACAGAGCTGGTAGGAAGAACAAGAGTCTGTGTACTCCGAGTGGCTTGGGGGATCTAAGAACCACCCTGCCAAGCAAAATCTGCTTCAGGAGAACTCATATTGAGTCCCTGCATTGTAATTTCTCTGCTAAAAGACACAATAAAATAAGGCCACCACTGAAGCTGGACTGGAGACGTAGCCCTAGAGAATAGGGTGAACTCCTTATTAAAAAATTGTTTGTGTCTTTGTATTGCTTACTGTATTTCTCTACTGTCTTTCCATTCATTTTATATGTATTGACAGTCTGATTGATCCATTGTTTCAATAACACGGAACACACACACACCAGCACATGGGTCTGTAATACCTTTTGTTTAATAAATCTTCACTGAGGTCACTCGTAAGGTGATTATCAGATCAAGTGGTATCAGAGCTCAAGGCTGTAAGGTTAGACAAGCTTGTGTTGGTTTAGCTGTGAATGCTCACTAGATCAAAGCTCAAATTAGGTGAAGGAGAGTTGGTGGAAACTAATCCTGAAATTGGGAGAGTCTGTTCTCAAAAGACAATGTCAAAAGAATGTTCTATAGGGCCAGACTCTCAATTCATAGAAAGTTTCCTAGCTATAAAGTCCATGGTGGAAGAAATGTATAGGGACTTTACAAAGCATAAGGGTGAAGACTCATCAGGCTCTAAGCAAGATAAATAAGAAGATGAATCTCATTCCCATGGCCACTCCAAAGGAAAGGGGAAAGAAGAAAGCTTCCCTACACCTCCTAGTAGCCCTGTGCATAATAAGAAAGCATCTTTGATTAAGTTAGATGTTAAATTTTATTTGCCTATATATGATGGAGAGTTAAATGTTGAAAAGTTGGACAACTAGATAAGACAAATTGATGTGTATTGCAGAGTACAAAATATATACTCAAACAAGAGCAAGATTCAGCTGGCAAGCCTTCACCTAGGGGGCATTGCCTTGGTTTGGTGGGAAGGCAGAACCCAAGCTGATATGAGGAAGCATGGTAAGGCCATCTCTGTCTAGAGTGAATTTTTTACTGCAATCAAAAAGAAGTTCTATCCATTGGCCTACATGCAACAAGCCATGATGAGCTGGCAAACTCTTTGGCAGTTGAAAGGGAAAAGTGTACAAGGGTATACTCAAGAGTTCCGAAAGAGAGAATTGATGTTGGGTATTTCATTAGACTCACCAAAAACTCTTTTGAAGTACATTAGTGGTCTACACAGCTACATGAGGCATACCATCCTCATGTTTAATCCCACTAGTATAGATGAGGTATTTGTATAAGCTACTCATTTGGAAGCTAGAGGAAAGAAGGGAAATCCAGAAGTTGGGGGACCATCCCAACCCACTGTAAGCAAGAGCAAGGAGAAAAGAAAGTAGAAGTGGAAAGCAAGGAAGGCTAACACTGCACAGAAATGCTAAGCCTCATGCATCCACTGTAAAAAGGAGGGGCATGATGATGAGCACTGTTGGATTCTGCATCCAGAGCTGAGACTTAAGAAGTTCGAGGGCAAGAAGAAGAAGACTGCTGCAGCTATTCAGAAAGATTTGGGGTCAGAATCGGGAGATGAAACAATCATTGCAGCCACAGGTATAAAAGGTAAGAATTATGAAGCATCTACTAGTAATTCTGCTCAATCTGTTATTGATGAAGAACATGAGAGAGAAAGACGTGAGCTTTTCCATATTCGAGTTGTTTCCAAAAATCAAAAGATTGATACTTTGTTTGATAGTGGCTCACAAGTAAATCTGATTTCTGAAGCAATTGTAAAGAAATTTGGATTATCAACTACACCTCATAAGAAACCATACCCATTAGGATGGTTGAATGATAAAGCACAACTACAAGTGACTAGACAGTGCAAACTCAAGTTTTCTTTTGGGTCAACATTTGTAGATGAGGTTGAGTTAGATGTAATTCCTTTGGATATATGTGGAATTGTTTTAGGAAGTCCTTACTTGTATGATAGAAAGGATATTTTCTATAGAGCTGAGAACAAGTATCTACTTATCAAAGATGGAATCGAATATTTTGTAAGAGCTCATAAGCTCAAGAATAATTATACTCTCATAAACTCAGGACAGATGGAAACAATGATAAATTCATGCAAACAGTTCTTACTAATGGTTGTAAAGGAAAAGAAAGCTAATAAAACCAATGTATTTGAGGGCTGTAATTTTGATCAGCAAGCTAATATAGAAAAGATTGTTTCAAAGTATGATGTCTTTTTTCAACAACCTCAAGGTCTGCCACCCAAAAAGGGAATAGTGCATGATATTATTTTGCAGCAAGATGTTCCTTTGCCTAACATTGGGATGTACAGGTTATCTGCTTTAGAGAATGCTGAAATCAAGAAACAGGTGCAGGAGTTGCTCGAGAAAGGGTTAATCAGGCCTAGCACATCACCATGTGGGTCACCAATCATTTTGGTGAGAAAGAAAGATGGCTCATGGAGAATGTGCATTGATTACCGAGCACTGAATAAAATAACGATCAAGAATCATTATCCCCTTCCTCGCATAGATGTTTTTTTAGATCAACTGAAGGAAGTTGTTTATTTCACCAAGCTGGATTTGCACAGTGGATACCATCGGGTCAGAGTTGCAGAGCAAGATGCATGGAAGACTGCTTTCAAAACAAAGCAGGGATTGTATGAATGGCTGGTTATGCCTTTTGGCTTGACCAATGCCCCTCCTACTTTTATGAGATTAATGAATGATGTACTCAGACCTTTTCTTGATGATTTTGTTATTGTGTATCTGGATGACATTTTGATTTTTAGTAAAACGTGGGAAGAACATTTAAAGCATGTTAAGCAGACATTAGATTTTTTGAAAAGAGAAAATTTTTATGTTAAACTCTCCAAATGTGAATTTGGGAAAACCTATCTAAATTATTTGGGTCATATAGTAGGGGAGGCGAATTGAAAATAGATCTCTCTAAAGTGGCAGCCATTATAAACTGGCCTAAACCCAAGTCTGCTACAAAAGTGAGAAGCTTCTTAGGAGCAACACAGTATTGGAGGAAGTTCATTTCAAATTTTTCCTCAATTTCAGCTCCCTTACATGCTTTGACAGGATTGAACAAGGTGTTTCAGTCGGGAGGCAAACAACAGAAATCCTTCGACACCTTGAAAGAAAAAATTAGTACAGCACCTATACTAGCATTGCCAAATCTACAAAGACCATTTGAGATCCAAACTCATGCCAGTGACTATGCCATGGGAGAAGTGTTGACACAACACGGTAAACCCATATGTTATCATTCTGAGACTTTTAATCATGCAGTAGTTAACCATCCTACATATGATACAGAATTGTATGCATTAGTTCAAAGTGTGAAAAAGTGTAAACATTACTTAATGAGCAAAGAAACAGTAATACATACTGATCATCAACCACTTCAATATCTACACTCCCAAACTAAGTTGCAACAACCAAGACATTACAGATGGATGGGTTTTCTACAATAGTTCCATTTAGTCATCAGATATAAAAATGGCATACATAACAAGGTTGCAGACATGTTATCTAGACCCATTATAAATGCATCTACCATACTCAAGCATAATTATGTGCAACATGAAAGCTACATAGAATAGTATGCTCAGGATATGGACTTTAAAAATGTATATGCAACTTTGAGTCAAGGAAAAAGAGTAGAAGAATTGGACTATCATGTGAAGGACTAACTCTTATATCATTGTGGGAAACTTTGCATTCCACAAACTGAGAGAGCAAAGATAATTAGGGAAGCACACACTTCTCTGATATCAGGTCACTTTGGGGTAAGTAAAATAGTTGTACAGCTGCAAAGGTTCTATTATTGGCCAAGAATGAGTGAGACAGTTTCTAGATATGTAAAGGGGTGTGCTATGTGTGCTAAAAGCAAGCCGAGCAACAAAAAACTAGGCTTGTACACTCCATTTCCAGTTCCTTCTCACCCTTGGGAAAGCATTTCCATGGATTTTGTTGGAGGACTGCCCAAATCTAGGAAAGGTCATGATTATCTATATGTTGTTGTGGATAGGTTCAGCAAAATGTGCATTTCGACACCTTGTAGCATACAGATTACAGCTGAACAAACTGCAAAATTATTCTTTGAACATGTATGGGTTCATTTTGGATTACCCAGTTCCATTATATCTGATCGAGACACCTGATTTGTGGGAAGGTTTTGGTCCAGTTTGTGGGAACTAATGGACACCAAATTAAAGAAAAGCATAGCTTTTCATCCACAAACAGATGACCAGACAAAAGTAGTTAACAGGACAGTGATCTAGTTACTGAGAGGATATTGCAGCAAACACCCTAAGCTTTGGGATGAACACTTGTGTTATGTGCAACATGTTTACAACAGAGCCAAACACTCTTCTATCCAGAGATCTCCTTTTGAGACCTGCTTTGGTTTCATACCAAGGTCTCCCTTGGATTTTGTCTTTGGTAAAGATACCATGGTTGATGGACACAGTGATATGGACAAAGCAACTAGGTTCATTGAATAGATCCAGGAGATCCACCAGGCAGTATAGGAATAGCTAGAAAAGAGCCAAGCCAAGTACAAGGCTAGGCATGATAAGCATCGGATGGAGCATAGTTTTCAATTTGGAGACCAAGTCTGGCTGTATATCAGCAAGGACAGGATGCAAGGTGAAGGCAAGAAGCTAAAACCTATCAGGTATGGACCCTTCAGGATACTTGAGAGTATTGGTGAAAATGCTTTTTGCCTTGATCTGCCAACTTACATGCAAATCTACTCAGTCGTGAACACAAATTGCTTGAGGTTGTTCGAACCTTCAATGATTGAGGACCCTGAAGAGAAGAGTCAATTTCCTTCTGTTGATGACCTGCTACCTGAATATCTTAGTGAGTTGCAGGAAGATACAATGCTGGATAGGAAGGTAAGGACGACACGCAGTGGATAGGTGGAATACCTCAGAATTGGGCTTAAAGGGTCGAAACCGAGCAGTGCGAAGTGGATTGAGATTGGACAAGTGAGACAGCAGTTCCCTCACTTAGTCGATGCTTGAAAAAAAACCAACTTTTGGTGGTCCAAAAGCTTTTCAGTCTGGAGGTTGCGATCCAAATCTTATCCATAGAACGACTGTCATAGAACCATGACTATATCGGGATGAAACAGATCCTTGAAGAATCCGAAACAATAATCAAAAACACCTTGAACCAGTTGCCATGGTAGCCAGTGCGGAGTGACAAGGACCTCGGTCAAAGCACGCTGACAGAGGCCCATGGAGACTGCGTAGGAGGTCAAAATAGCCCCTGGGAGCCTCGGATCGGGAAAAGGAGCTGATTTTCGATGTGCGTTAGCGCTTAGCACTAACGTGCATCGCTAGGCAAATAGGGCCGAAAAGGAGGAACCTTAAGCACTCGGTTGCGTGGGGGAACCAGAGGACCATGGGCGAAAAAAGGTAAAGGCACCAAAGTACAAAGGCAGGACCCGCGCCCTGGAAACCGGCGGTATTAATCAGGGCACCCTTGAACGGTAAGTGGTTTTGGAGAAAGCGGAGCCATCACACTCAGCAATCGATGCGTCGCAGCAGAGGTGAGAGAAAAACCACCGTGATCATGCGTTATCGGTCGAGCAAGTCAACTGCGCTCGACGTGCGAATGACGTTGGATCTGGAGGAGCCCAGATCGAACAACTGAGATTGCGCCCAATAGACAGAAGCGGAATCGATAGGGGATTAAGCCGTGATTTAAGGGGATTTGGAATCCATTGACTGCCATGGTGGAGAAAACAAAAAATCGATGAGAGGGCTGGCGCAGTTCCGATGGGGACGCGTGGATACTTCTCAAGCGATCATGCTGATGCCAAACAGGGAACTCCAAACACACAGGTGGAAGGCGCATCAACGTAGGTGGGAGAGGAACTGAACAGGCATGGAGGTCGACTGGCTAAAGCCATGAACAGAGACAATGAATGGGGATTCAGAGAGAGATTTAGAATGAAGAGTCCAAGCAACCAAGAGAGATAGTGAACAGTGAACCCTGAGAGGAGGACTGAGCACAGAGAGCAGTAAAGCCAAGCAGAGGAGACAGAGGGCCGAGTTGACCATAGGCAGCATCGAGCACCAAAGAGCTTGAAGAATCAAGCCTTCCCATAGAGGAATCTATCCGGATTGAGCATCACAGTTGGATCTTTCCACTGTAGACCAAGGGTCACAGAGCTAGTAGGAAGAACAAGAGTCTGTGTACTCTGAGTGGCTTAGGGGAATCCAAGAACCACCCTGCCAAGCAAAATTTGCTTCAGGAGAACTCATATTGAGTCCCTGCATTGTAATTTCTCTGTTGAAAGACACAATAAAACAAGGCCACCATTGAAGATGGACCGGAGACACAGCCCTGGAGAATAGGGTGAACTCCTTATTAAAAAATTGTTTGTGTCTTTGTATTTCTTACTGTATTTCTCTATTTTCTTTCCATTCATTTTCTGTTTATTGGCAATCTGATCGATCCGTTGTTTCAATAACATAGAACACACACACACCAGCACATGAGTCTGTAATACCTTTTGTTTAATAAATCTTCACTAAGGTCACTCATAGGGTGATTATCAGATCATTGAGCATAACCAAAACATGGTTGCAAGCATGACTTAGACACCAACGTGCAAAAACTTGAACGAAATGAGCAAGCAAGGCATATGCAAAGACTCACACGAGCTCACGGAGTGAACCCGAGTGTGTGTAGTCATCAAGTGAAACTCTCAAGGGAAGCTCTGAAATTGGTGTAGGCCACAATTTTGGAGGGTGGTTGTAGCTACTACAACACAGACATAGGATAACTTTCACATGAAACCGTGTTTGGCTTCTTAGTCAAGTAGGGTGATGTCCAAGAAGAAGATGTACCACTATCAACGCCTTTTTATCTGTCTATTCCCTCTCTTTATGTGAATCTTGCATTTATTTTAGTTGATGATACTCCAACAGAAAATATGTTCCTTTCAGAGAAATTCAAGTGAAATCATGATGCTTTTACTTTTAACTAGTACTGCTTACTCTAATCGGTCTTTTATTTTTGGTTAATCCTTGTCAAATAAGTTGAGTAGAGTAAGGAGGGGAGGAAAACCTTAACAAGTATTTCAGATGTGTATAGAAATATCCTTTTCTGAATGAACAACCTCTACTACTCTCAATGAGTTGGGATCCCTCTTTCACCCACATGAAATAAATAATTGCCTATGCATAGTTCTTTGAAAAAAATGAAAATTAAATAAAGACGAAAGAAGAGAAAGGATTCCTATGCAGAGAGGTGAAGAAATAAACTTCGTCGGGATACCGTCCAGGCTCATTAGCAGCAGAGCAATGTTTTTGTTCTTGAAGTGACTCTACCAAGGTACTGTCTAGACCTACTGGTAGCGAAGCAACACCAGAGATGAAAACTAAGACTGACAATATATCTTACTTGTGCATTTATGTACTCCTCATACTCATCAAAACAACTCAATCTGACTTGGTTTGGTATGTTTGTTGTCAATGAAGAGAATTGTATGGAATATATCTATAACTCAAGCTAGGTGAAGAACCTGTGAAAATCAATGAACTGAAAAATACTTACAGAAGAGTTAGACCTATTTTGCATGAGACAATATCCATACAGAGAGATGGAGTTCTACAAGTGTGTTTCCAGTGTTGTAATGACTACAACCACCCTCCAAAAATTTTCCTATGCTTTGATTTTGGAGCCTTCCTTCCTATCCATAAGAGCTCATATTGCACTAATCCAGGTATTCATGCTTCAACTAAGAGTTAGATTTTCATTTGTGCTCATGCTTGTTTGTTTCCACACCAAATTGATCTTTTTAACTCACAAGCTGATCTCCTGACTTGGTCTCACAACAATTTTGGGCTTGCCTCTAGAAACTGCACAATCCTTGAGGGAAAGCAACCTTGATGATATGAATTGCCTAGTCCCAACTAACAGTCAACCTTGAGCTCTGAAACTATGTAATCATGGAAGGCAACCCAACACTGATCCCAGAAACTATGTAATCCCTCATAGATCTCAGAAACTACGCAATAAATTGAGCCAAAAAGTTGCCCAGTTCCCCATAATTGCATAGTCTTTCCCAACAGTGTGCATTGCAACCTTCCCCGGAAAAAGAAAAAATAAAAAAGCTAAAAAATAAAAAAAATCATCCCTAAAAAATAGGGATCTATTTTTAGTATCCCGAAGAAGGAACTTTTGTTATTTTTGGAAACTCCTGCCAAGTGTCACTTTTTCCTTAATTTTAGGCATGTGTGTCATAAACCCTAATTCAGTCAAACCTATATAATCCGTACCTCTAGATCTCATTTGCACATTCGATCTTGGAGCTCTAGCATTCCTAGGGAGATTAAGGAACCTTCAGTGCGATTATTGTCACTTTTCTGGGTGATTTCACTTTTGTCATCTTTTGCTGCTTTTTCTATTGTTTTTTGTCATTTCACTTGTATGAGTGATATTTTACTTATTTCTCTTCATAGTTTCTAGCGTTTCAAGTTGTTTTAACTTGTAGAATTGATGTTTTAATTTTTCACTTCCCTTTCACAAGTGTCACATCAATTTTCTTGTTTTTTCACTGATGGTCGTTGTTGTAGCACTTCTCCTCACATACTCAATTTTTATTTTGTTTGGTTTGTTGTTGCACTTGATATACATGGATTTACTCATACTTAGTCAATGTTGTACTCAAACTCACATCACTACTCACTTATGCTCGTTTTTTACATTTCCAATGGGCATATTTGCACTTGCTTTGGCTAGATCTTGCCTTGCCCAGCTGGGCACTACGCAATCCTATGGCTCAAGCCATAATATTGACCTTTGAAACTACATAGTTTGCAGTAAAGGTTGGCTCCAACTGTGAACTGCATAGTTCCAGGGGTCATCTTGTCACCCTGGCCACTGAGACTGCACAATGCACAGTCTCTCCCAGTCTCTGCCTAGGCTGGTACTACACATTACGTTTTCCCAAGCCTCAAGCTTCATCCTTGGCCACTTTCACTATGTAGTGCATAGTTCCCAGAGTGAGCTAGTCTCCCTTATTGATAAAAACTACACAATCCTTCTCTCTAATTGCCTGGTTTTCTGTTTGATCATGCTTTGAAGGTAGATTAGATGAAGCTAATGTTTTCTTGCCATGAGTGTATTTTTTTACCACAGGTACCACACTTTTGAAGCACTTATCTCCAACATTATTTATTACCATGGCACCAAAGAGAGCTTCTTCAAAAAAGACCAGTGGAAGCAGCACCGGGGAAGGAGTTGAGAAAACACCACTAGACTTGCTAGTATATGTAGACATTCAGTTATTTATAGAAAAGGGATCAACATTAACATGGAAACAAGTTAATAAAGCTCTTTCAACAAAGAGCCTTGAGGAAGATCTAGAGGATTGCCAGGTGTATCTCGGTATCTGATAGTCAAGACTACATAAGGTTGCATGTAGGTATCCAAACTTCCCATGTGCAGATGTCATCAGCTGGATTGTCTCACACATTGGTTAGAAGACTCTAATATTGAGTAGTGCCAATGGACATAACCTTGCTACCTTTTGGGAAGAAAATTATCAACGCATGTATCACTTTCCCGATCTAGTGAAGCTCACGGACTCATTGTTCTATGCCACCCACAGATATGTGAACACAAGAGACATTGTCAAAGGATGGGTGAAAGAGTGAGCAAAGTTTCAACATACAACCACCTATTTATATAAGATAAAGTCTTTTAGGAAGGCCTACCATCTCTTGGGTATCTTAGCTTGCATGATCCATGGTCAAACAAATCATGGAGACCTTTCCTAAATTGTGGGATGTCTTATTGAACCATGTTGTGAATGAGGGGTAGTCGTTCAACTAGTCAGATCTGTTGACTCGACAATTGAGAGCTCATGTAGCACAAGCCTAGTGTCCTCCCAATGGTGATAAAGCAAGGTTCTATATGTTTGCATATTTACTGGATACAATCTATGCACAACAATAATTCCTTGGCATGAATTGGACATGGAAAACATGATAACCTGTCGTGCATATCTATTACAAGTTCCTCTTGTATTGCATTCATCGAGGAGTAATGGCACATCTAACTAACCACTTCATCATCCTGCTTTACAAGCTCATCTTTGAAGAAGATCCACCTTGCATGTCATGAGGAGAAATGGAGGCAATATCAAACATCCCAGATTGGTATGCCTCACTAGGTGGCACCTTCCTCAGAGCGTTTAGTGGAGAGAATCCTCTGCATGTTTTACTAAGGTATGCCACTAACAAGTTTGTCATGCAAGAAGTGTCATATCATCTCACCACAGGGTTTTCAGTAAATTTTCATAGGAAGAAGAAAGCACCATGATTGACTCTTCCTTTGCAAATTATATTATACGAGATAAAGTACTTGAAAATCATGGATGTGAAGGGAAAGGAAATAGTCAGGTTTGCACTTGGTACTCGGGACTTTAATCCATATGATCCTCGTGGTATTTGTAAAGACCACTATGTGATAATTTACTTTATATGGATCGACAGGGCACTCCATTGGCCAGAGGAGGATCCATGGAGGAATTTCTACAATGCCTCTAGAATCTGCAAGCTGGTTAATTTAGCAAGGAATTCATTTGCTACTCCACAAATGACAACAATTCCATAAGAAACGTCAATAGAAGGAAAAAATCCCATGTAGGACAAGGGAATGAGAAATATTTACAACAATCTAGAGGGAGAACAAAGCTACAAGACAAAAGCAGATTCTATTATCATGAAAGAAACTTTAGCTACAGAAGTAAAGAGGAAGTGGAGGATATAGAGAGTAGAGCATAGGAAGAGAGAAAAGTAGAGGTTGTAGGAAGAAGAACTAAAGTTGCAGGAGACACAACAGAAAATGAAGGAAGAATGGGAGTTGAGGAGGATGGAACAAGAAGAGAAACAAAAGTAGGAGGAAGAAGAAAAGTAAGGCACAATTACAGAAGAAACAACGGTGATACAGGTTAAAGAGAAGGAAGAGAACCAACCAGTAGCTGAGAAGGAAGGTGAACAAATGCAGTATCAAGAGATTTCTCAGAATATTGAGCACTTTATTGAAGTAACAAATATGGATATGGAGTAGGAGTTGCAAAATTAAGATGTTGATCTAATGTCAAGTGCACCACAGTTCACCACTCAGTTTCCACCACCTCTAGCAGCAAAGCCAGCCCCGAGCGAAGAAGGGGATTTTTTTCCCTTTGATGATGATCCAGTAATGGATTTATACAATCTGTCATTTGATGAGTTCCAAAAGAAAATTGTATGAGCACAGAGAAAGAATTTTCTAGATGATCACAAATAACTTTCATTCATTAGAGAAAGGCTGTGTTATGAAACCAACTCACAAAAAGATAGAAAAGATAGTTGAATGCCTTAGAATTCAGCCTCTTCGAGGGGGCAACCTCCTTTACATTACACAAATGAACAATTCTTGGATGATTCAAATGACAAAACCTCCTTTCTATATATAGGAGTCTAAGAAGTCACAATATAAACCAACCGACCTAACAGTAATAATATAAAGCCACAAAAATAACAATAGAAGGATTCTATGGGGCACAATAATAAAAATATGGGGACAATAGGGGCACAACAATATTAATAAGGGATACAACTACAATAGTAATGGGGTAATCACTAGTATTGTAGGGACATAACATGCCCCTCTCCTTCAAAAAAGTGTTGTCCTCAATGTTTGAGTAGTTCTGGATGCTTCTGTATAAAATTCTCATCCTCCCATGTGGAATCTTCAGCAGATAAGTTCTTCCACTTGATGAGATACTCCAAAATTGATCGATTTCATAGCTGTCGAGTTCTTGTTTCTGTGACTTCTTCCGGTTCCAATATAATTTTTCCTTCTTCGTCAAGTTTTGGCAATATTGTTTGAACAGGGAGCTTGTCGCCTATAACCTTCTTTAAACATGAAACATGGAAATTGGGTGCATTCGAGAAGCTGTAGGAAGTTCCAATTTGTATGCCATAGTACCAATCTTTTGCAACACCTTGTACGGACCATAATACTTTGGTGATAATTTATTATCCTTCTTAGCTTGTTTGAGGGACATTTGTTTATATGGTTGTAGCCATAGGAATACCCAATCACCTACATCAAAATTTCTTTCACTACGATGTTGATCTGCCTATTGTTTCATTCTATTATGTGCCAACACGAGGTTATCCTTTAAGAGTTGGAGGACTTGTTGTTGATGTTCAATGTGATGTTCCATTGCTTGAACCTTAGAATTTTCTCTTAAATATGATGTGATGGATGGTGGTTGATATCCATAAAGTGCCATAAATGGAGTCATTTTTGTTGTTGTATGGAAGGAAGTGTTATACCACCATTCAACTAGAGGCAACCATTTGACCCATTGTGTCTATTTATCAGATACAAAGCAATGAAGATATCATTCCAAACATTTGTTTACTATCTCATTTTTCCCATCAGATTGAGGATGATAAGATGAGCTATGAGCTAACTGAGTACTAAGACAAGAAAATAATTCTGTCCAAAATTTTCCAGTGAAAATGGGATCTCTGTCACTTACAATAATCTTTGGATTTCCATGTAGCTTTTGAATTGTTTCCATAAATGCAGTAGAAACTGTATTGGCTTTAAATGGATGTGATAATGCACAAAAGTGTGCATACTTGGTAAGTCCGTCAACTACCACCATGATGACACTCTTTCCCTCAGACTTGGGTAAACCTGTGATAAAATCCATTGAAACCTCCTCCCAACGTTGGCTTGGAATGGATAAAGGTTGTAATAAACCTGGGGTCTTAATTGTTTCAACTTTATTTTGTTGGCAAACCAAACATTTTGCCACAAACTTTTGAATATCCGATTTAAGGCCATCCCAAAAAAATTCCTTCTTAACCCTGTGGTAAGTTTTTAAAAAACCTAAGTGCCCTCCTAAGGGAGAAGTGTGCAATTCCATAAGAATCTTTTGTTTGAGTTGGGAATTCTTACAGAGGTATAAGCGATCTTTGTACCATAACGAATCATTTTTCCAGCTAAATGTATTAGATGTACTATAATCTTGTTGTAACTTTTGCATAAGTGCCCACACTTCTTCATCATTCTTCCATTCCTCCCTTGCTTCGTTTATCCAATGTAGTTGGATAATAGAAATGGCGCACAACAATGCTTCCACATCCTCATCCTTTCTTGAGAGTGCATCTGCCACCACATTTTGCTTCCCTTTTTTGTAGATGGTTTCAAAGTCATAACCCAACATCTTTGTGACCCACTTTTGTTGCTCTTCAGAGGATAATCTTTGTTCTAAAAAGTATTTAAGGCTATCATGATCCATTTTTACCTTGAAGTGTCTTCCCATTAGGTAGAGTCACCATTTCTTAAGTGCATGTAGTATTGCCAATATTTCCTTCTCATAAATAGCTTTGTGTAAAAACTTTCCCTTGATTGGAAGACTTTCAAAAGCAATGGGTCTTTCTTCTTGCATTAAAACAGCACCAATTCCATTTCCTGAAGCATCACATTCCACAATAAAGGTTTTTGTGAAGTCCGGTGTAGCTAAGACCGGTGCTTGGCACATTGCCTCTTTAAGATGTTTGAAGGCCTTTTTTACTTCTGGAGTCCATGAAAATGCATCTTTCTTCAATAATGTTGTTAGAGGTGCTGTTATTCTCCCATAATTCTTAACAAACTTATGATAATACCTTGTCAACCTGAGAAATCCTCACAGATACTTTATGGATGTGGGAATTTTCCATTCCTTAATGGCTTTAATTTTGCTAGGGTCTACCTTAACTCCTTCATGAGATACAATATGACCCAAATATTCCACCTCTTGCACTCCAAAGAAACATTTGGATATTTTTGCATATAATTGTTTCTCCTCCAATAGTTGCAGCACCCTATCAACATGTTCAATATGATCCTTCCAAGACTTGTTGTAGATTAGTATATCATCAAAAAATACTAACAAAAATTTTCTAAGGAAGGGTTTGAAAATGGAATTCATCAAACCTTGAAATGTAGAAGGTGCATTGGTAAGGCCAAAAGGCATGACCAAAAATTCATAATGACCCTCATGAGTTCTAAATGCTATTTTCGGAATGTCTTCAGTCTTCATTCTGATTTGATGATATCCTAAATGAAGATCCAACTTGGTGAACTAAATTGATCCATGCAATTCATCCAGTAATTCATCAATGGCAGGAATGGGAAACTTATCTTTAATAGTGAGCTTGTTGAGCTCCCTATAATCCGGACACATGCGCCATGATCCATCCTTCTTGTGCACCAATACTACTGGAGCAGAGAAAGAACTTTGACTAGGTTGAATTATACCAGCCTCTAGTATTTTTGCAACCATACATTCAATTTCACTCTTTTGGGCATAGGGATATCTGTACGGCCTGATGTTTGGAGGAACACTTCTTGGAATTAGATGAATAGCATGATCATGATCACGAATAGGTGGGAGACCTTCGGGAGTCTCAAATACCTTGGAATGATTGTCCAAGACTTTTTGGAGATCTGGAGAAATAGATGATTCCAATGTGGAAACATCTAACGAACATAATTATGCAATTACACCTCTTTATTCCTTTTTTAGAAGCTTTGTCATACCGTTAGAGCTTATTACCTTTCCCAGTTTCCCTGTAATACCCCTTAATTCAACTTCCTTTCCTTCCATAGAAAATTTCATGAAAAGTTCTTGAAAATTAAAAGCCATTGTACCCAAGGATTGTAGCCATTAGACTCCTAGTACAACATCAGCACCTCCCATTGGAATGGAAAGCATTGGACTAGTCAATACATATTCTCCCATGGATAGCTTGATATTATGGCACTTTCCAAAGCAATTTATCATTCCTCCTGCAACCATCACTTGAAACTCTAGTGCTAGATATAGGAAGCAATTCAATTCTTTTGCTATCTTACAATGAATAAAATTGTGGGTACTTCCTGAATCAATCAACACTATTACCTTTTTCTTCTTGATTTGTCCTTCTATCTTGATGGTTTGAGGAGTGGTAATTATAGCCAATGCATTACAAGATATGGTCGGATTCATTTCTTCTTTATCTAGGCTTTATTCTTGGAGTATATCCTCTTCTTTTAACTTTTCTTGCTCCTTTTCTTCTTCCTCTTCACAATCTATGTAGAATAATTTCTTCTCAGCACACTTATGACCTTTAGTGTATTTGCTATCACAACTGTAACAAATCCCTTTTGCTCTTTTTTCTTCCAATTGTTGTGGTGTCAACCTTATAGGTTGTGGAAGACTAGGGGAAACAACACTTCCATCTTTATAGTTGTTAGTGGTATGCTTCCTGGTTGCCATAATTTTGCTTTCCATTTTTCTTGCTAACCTGAATGCCTTTTCTAATGAATCAGGTTCCCAAAGGCGAACATCATGTTGGATATTATCCTTTAAAGTCCCTATGAACACATCAATCCTATGCTCCTTTGGAATATTTTTTATCCTTATGTTCAATTTTTGGAACTCCTCAATGTGCTCCATTATTGAACCCTTTTGTTTGAGACTTATCAATAGGCTAAAAAAGGTGTTGCTTTTTGTATCCTCATAATGTGCTATCAATTCTTCCGTAAAAACTACCCAAGTAATAATTTGTTTACGAGAGCAAAGCCATTGATATCATACAAACTGATTTGGTTCCAAATATGAAGTTGCAATATGTACCTTTTGTGTGTTTTGAACATTATTGAGATCAAAAAATTGCTCCATCTGTAATATCCATGTTGAGGGATCCTTGCCATCAAAATTCCTCATATCAATTTTTGGAATATGGTGGGTGTTCGATCCAACATTAGAGTCTATGAAATCATGATTAACATTTCTTTTGTTCTCATCATGAGTTTCCTTTACTACCCTTTTAAGAATTTCTTGTAGAAACTTTGTCAAATCTGTCTTCAAATCTTCCATGCCTGTCTTCAAATATGTCTTCAAATCTATCTTCAAATCATCCATCTTAGTTTCCACATCATTCATCTTAGCTTCTACATCTTTCTTTAAACAATCCATCTTAGCTTCTACGCATTTCTTTAAACCATCTATCTTAGCTTCTACATCTTTCTTTAAACCATCCATCTTATATTCTATTACTTTTTGTGCAAGTGACACTTGTTGCACTTGGTCTCGTAATTTTGATATATCATGTTGCATTTCTTCCTCTTCTTCATGAGTCATGCTAGATCTTTTAGGTTGCTTACTAGGTGTTTGCATTTTCTTTCCTTGGGCATCAATTACCGATAATAATGCTTTACCATTCCCTTTGAATTCCTTCAAACTAGTTTTTCAGACCAAGCTTATGCAAAAATTAAAAAAAACTACACACCTTTTTTCACTTTGTAGGAGCTTGATATTAAATCTGATGTATCTCTATAATTTCGGATCATCCAATTCTAAAATTGTGACTTGCAGTAGCCCTCTATGTCCTCTTTCTAATGCCACCAGTCTGATCCAAATTGGATTCTCCCGGGAAGAGTTATGCCAAATCTCCCATAGTGACCCAGTGATTATAGACTAGTTCAGTATAGCGAACTTGTACGACATGCCACGAGTCACTGTTTCGACCTTTGGCTCTGAAAAATATATACAAGAAACTATAGCCTGTCCTATTTTTTAACCTTCTTACAAAATTTCAATCCGATGCTCAGAGAGAAAGTTATGACGATTTTCCCCAGGTCACCTGTTTGGAATGTAATTGAGGAGTCTGCAAAAATACCAACTTCCTCAGATCATATCTCCGCAAATATAGTGCGAAAATATCAAAAAATTTGGACCCAAGGTTTAGTGCGATTTTGTCTCAAATGGGTTTTTTTTAGCTTCTGAAACGTTGCAGAAAAAAAGTTATAGCGAAAATTCCATGATGACCTATTTGGAGAAGCGAAACCCTAGAATCCAAAGCTCTGATACCAAATGTTATGAAAGCAACTCACAAAAAGATAGAAAAGATAGTTGAACGCCTTAGAATTCAGCCTCTTCAAGGGGACAACCTCTTTTACATTACACAAATGAACAATTCTTGGATGATTCAAATTGCAAAACCTCCTTTCTATATATAGGAGTCACAATATAACCCAACCGACCTAACAATAATAATATAAAGCCACAAAAATAACAATAGAGGGATTCTATGGGGCATAGTAATAACAATATGGGGACAATAGGGGCACAACAATATTAATAGGGGATACAACTACAGTAGTAATGGGGTAATCACTAGTATTATAGGGACCTAACAGGGTGATAGTGGCGACTTGGGATTTACAAGAGAAAAAAGATAAAACATTCTATATTTGACGACTAAGAATGAGAAATTGGCACAAAACTTGCAGGTTTCTAGGCAAGAGGCAAAACAAATCTATGCATCAGTACAAAGTGTAGTTTCTGCACAGGTTTACTTGGAGGAGATGAGGACAACGATACTTTCAAAAGTATCAACGTTTAGAGAAACCATGTATAATCTCTATGAGGGGTTTGTGATCGTACATAAAGAATTTGTTTGTTTGCATTGCCTACAGTAGTAGAGTAGAGATTTTGTTAAGACTTTCAAGAATATACAAGATGCCATTAACTATGTGAAAGAATGGAAAATGTGATACAAAGGGGAACCACTTGACTTAGTAAAGAAAATGAAGCCACATGCAAAGCTGGAGAAAGTGAGAGTTCAGATGTTGATTCATAACAATAAGCAACTTGCTTCATGTATTGGTAGCATTCAAGCCTCATGTGTATGGTTGTTCAATATTTTGGATGTCTTGGTGAAAACACACTAGATCCCATCAGTTGGTTCACTCACCAAAGCTAAACCCATGAACCAAGTTCGACAGGAGATCAAAGAGTACTTGGAGCAGCGGAGATATATTTCCACCAAGGAAGATTTTGAGCTGAACATAAATAAAATCTAGAATTACATCAATGGTCCTGTCCAAATCAGAACAATGTTGCTCATGGTTTAGAATGAAGTCGAAACTGTTTCCTAGACATTGTACATGGATGGCATGGATGCTAGGGTATACTTCGAGCCAGATACCATCATGCAATTTGGAGACATCATCACACAATACTGAGCTTAGCACCAATATGTGACCGAGAAGCAATAAGTGGAGGTTACTGAGCTATCCCAAACATAAGCATCATAGTATTGTATGTTGTTAGGTTGTTAAGTTGTCTCCACCCTATTTTTTCTTATATGGGTACAATTATAAAATGTAATATTATTTTTAATTATCTTGTAAGTGAAATTCTAAGTGTCAATATTGGAATATGAAGAGTCATGATGTAATGTAATGAGTCATTTTCTAAAGAAGTTGAAGAGTCATGAGGGTAGTCCAAAGGTCACAAAGGGGAGTTGAAGAGTCACCCCCTATTGTTATAAATAGAACCTCATAAGTCATGTAACGGGATTTTGGGACCCAAACTTTTGGCTAGGCTTAGGCTTAGAAGGAGCTTGGGAGTATTGTGAAGAGCGTTGGCTTCTCCATAGTGTAGAGAAACTATACTTCTTTGGAGGAGTAGGTGTTAATGTTCCACTATTGGGGCTAGTGGTCTATCAATGGTGTATGTATGAATGGAAATTTCACTTATAATACTAAAATCAGAGCCAACACACTTTCATATTTATGTTTTGAATATAGTAAGACTATTCTGGTTGTATTTGCAATGTATGTTATTTAGCTTATGCTTATTCTTTTGAACTAGTTCATTTGCATTTGTACGAATCTTATTGAATGCACATTGTTGTATTAATTCATCACTTTAACTTGTGGACTATTCCGCATCTTAGCTTGTGATGTCATTACGTTCGTGTGTTCCTTTCAATCTACATACTATTACAAGCTTCCAAGGGGCACACTTTCTTTCTCCTTCATGTGTTGAAACCTTCATGCATCACACTTGAATTTCTGCAGGGTCACACACTTTCTCTCACCCAAATTTACCCTACTTCACTCTGCACATTTTCGAAATCAAGTCATAACATTACCACCCACTGCTAGGACTCCTACTCCAAATGGTGTGAGGTTTAGTTCAGACTTCATATCAGGGAGATCCTCTGAATGTTGGCTGATCTAGCATTGTTAATAGAAGGACAAGTCAACTTGGGGAGACATCAACAATTTCAGCTACTATTCATGGTTGTAAAATCTCTCATATTTCTATTAATACAAAGAGTATATTGTTCTCCTATATGTGTTATATGATGTTTACACTTATTTATTTCAATGCCTCACTAATTCACTGAATAGAGATGTTAGATTATGCTTCTTTGTTGTTGTAGATCCTTTTCTTATTTCGGTCATGTGTTCAAGTTCTAATTATATCACTAGGAGATACAATTGGAACTTAAAAGAATGGAGGAATGAGAAGCTTGCTACATATTCAAGGTAGTCCTCTTTCCCATTCTCTAACTTTTGTAAGGAAAACTCTATATTCTCTATCTTTTGTTGTTCTAGACCAGTCCACTAGGTCTGGGGAATTCACCTTTGTCCGCAATCGTCAATTACATATAACAAATTATATCATGTTATTATCATGGGGGAATGAAAACTTATTTCAAGCATGTTTTTCTCATGTTTCAAGCTTGTGTAAAAATTAAACCACTCTCAAGCATAGTTTCCTTGTTTCAAGCTTGTGTAAAAATGAATCCAATCTCAAGAATAATTTCCCATGTTTCAAGCTTGTGTAAAAATGAAATCATTCCCATCTTATCCTTTGTGATTTCTATTTTTATCAGCCTGTTTTTTCCAGATGAACCTTTTTTTCTCATTCCATATTCACCGTCTACTTGGGCGATCATACACTTTCACTTGGTTGTTTTACCCTTTCCCGAGGAACCACTGCAATGGGTGGTCTTATTAGCCAGCCTCTTAACCTCTACATGTTTTCAGTAGTTGCATCATGACTGAAACCAGTTTCTACCCTTTATAGCACTCGTTCCTCTAGGGAAAGTCCTCTTGCAACTCAATTTAGACTCCCAAACCATGAAAAGTTTGTCGCGAACTTATCTTTCGAACTTGTTAAAGTAAATGAAAATATGTCTACCAAGTATAAGTTTAACCCTTTTCCATATTGGGATAGACTATTTAGAAAAGAGGAATACCTTAGTCGAACATGGCTAAAAGGTTCTCCTGAGTATCATTTCCTTCCTTTTCAGACTCAAGGGACTATTTACAGAAAATGAACTTGTAAAAAAATCAAACATCAATGGACTTGTCAAACTTGACAAGATCAAACCACTCCTTCACAGGGTTCATTAAAAATATTCAGAGTGATTCATCCGAAAGATGAACTTACAGATTAAGCATATGTTATCCTCCTCAATCTTGTCAAAAAATAAAGACGCACTTACGAGAAATGGTTGGGGAAATTGGGAAAACATGGTACTTGACCTACTAATGGCAGTGAGTCACTCCTGAACATGACACTCTCTATCTTCATCTCTGTGACTATTGGGTTAGGAAATCTTCTTTCCTTTTGGTTCATCACACCATATCAAAACCTCCGCATTCGATTTGGGTCAATGCTGCCAACTCCATTCAGTGTCGTTGATATGTTCAAGAGAAATCCTTCAGTTGATATTTTATACTATACTCCTAAGTCTTCATTCATGTTTTCCATTCCTAAACGAGTTCCACATCAACATAATTCTATCTCCAAAATTTTGATACTTGTTTTGTTTCATTGATGGGGGATACATCAAGGCTCTCTTGTGATGTGTCGCTTCCTATCGACATCAACTCATTATCCAGGAAGTTGACTTAGAAACTCCCTTCAGTACCTTATAGCTTTCATACATAAATGGAAAGCTTCCTCACTCTCAGTGACAAGTTTTCATCATTGGCCTTTGACCAGATGGTTTTGTGAGGTGTTCGACTTCAACTCATTCATTCACACCATACATATTGTACTATGGTACCTTGAGATCCATTAACATCATCTGTGGTTTCTCTTGCATCTGTTAACAAATTACATCATTGGTCAATAAGCAGATGGCGTCTACCATCTTCGACTCCAGCTTCTTTATTCACATGGTTAGTGATCTGAAATCACTCGTGAATGATCTCAATTAATTAATGAAGGTATTACAGACTTATGTGCTAGGGGATGTCTATGTTATTTTATGCAATGGATCGATAAGATTGTGAAATACACAGACACTGAAATAGTAAGAGAACACAGTAAGAAAACACATAAACACAACAAATTTAATAAGGAGTTCACCCAATCCTCCTGGGCTATGTCTCTTGGTCCAGCCTTCAGTGGTGGCCTTTCTATTGTGTCTTAAAAAGCAGAGTTTTACAATAGTGAGTGCAAATTGAGTCTCACTTAACAGATAATGATCAGTAGGATTGTACTTGGATTCCCCAAGTCTCTAAAGTACACAGACTCCCCTTACTAAATCTCGACCTCAACTAGTCTCAGTGGCATGAGTCCAATTTGGTACCCAATATCTGACAGGTATACACAGAGGAGTTGCTCGAACCTCTCAAGCCTTCTCTGGAGTTCACAGACTCTTAGGCTCTCTCTCTCTCTGTCTCTATCTGTCGATGTTGCCTTTGCTCTGTAGGTCAGCTCGACTTCTCTATTCTCTATAATTTTTTTGCTTCTCTCTCTCTCTTTGATCTCTTTTACTGCTTCTGTCTATTCGTGGCTTAAAGCCAATCTTCTCCCTTACTATTCGTTTCTGCTTCCCGGCTCTCTAGATCTCCTACCTCTGTCCGTTGGAATTCCCCTGCTCTGCGTCATCATCACTGTAACATTTCACAGGGAGGTGGCCACCTGTTTCCTCATGAACTGAGTGTCGGTTCTTTTTGAATGGTCGTTATTTCCGTTGCTCCAAGATCACCCACAAATTTTTTCCCTCTGCCAACTCATCGGTCATGTAGGATCTCAAATCTTATTCGCCTCAGCCTACTTCACTGTCGAATCCAGTCATCCATCAGATTGCTTCTCCACCATTGATCTGGTTCCTCCAGATCCTACGGTCCCCATACATATCATGCGGGTAAGTAGCATGCCCTTTACCCACATGATGAGAGCGGTTTTCTCTCTCATCCGCTGGACAGGTGTCACCCATTGTATGGAATCACGTGGGACTCGATCGAACCCGCTTACCACTTGAGGGCCTTCCGATATCTTATCGGTTTTAGCACAGGGCCCACCTTCTGACGGAATCGATGATTTCTGTGCAGTTCTATGCTTCTCCTCATGACCAAGTGCTTGGGGCTTTCCTTCACTAAGGGGGATGCCCTACAATACGGCCTCTATTTTTGGATATAACTTACCGTTATTCCATTTTGTGCCAGCACGTGGTTACCATGGGCCAGCAGTCTGTGCGCTTGACCGAGGGTCCTCGTTGCTCCATGCTGTCCAAAAATTGCCATTGCCCAAAGGTTATTTCTAATAAGCTCAACATCCATAGCACTTTAAAACTTTGGTATGAGTTTTACAGAGTTCAAGAAACTATAAGAGTGTTTAAGGATCCAATTTAGATCACGAACTTCCCACTGAAAAAGCTTTTGGACCACCAAAATTTGGTTTTCAAGCATCGACTAAGAGAGGGTATAGCTGTCTCACTTGTCCAATCTCTATCCATTTTGTGCTGCTTGGATTTGAACCCTTGAGTCCAATCCTGAGATACTCAACATCTCCCCTACGCGTCGTCCTCACCTTCCTATCCAGAACTATATCTTCCTGCAATTCATTGAGATATTCAGGTAATAGATCATCAATAGAAGGCAATTGACTCTACTCTTCAGGATCTTCAATTAATGAAGGTTCAAATAGTCTCAAGCTGTCTACATTAACGATTGAGTAGATGTGCATGTAAGCAGGTAAATCAAGGCGAAAAGAATTCTCACCAATTTTCTCAAGTATCTTGAAAGGTCCATACCTTATTCGCTTTAGCTATTTACCTTCACCTTGCATTCTGTCTTTATTGATATACATCCAGACTTGATCACCAACTTGGAAACTATGCTCCATCTGATGCTTGTCATGCCTTGCCTTGTATTTGGCTTGGATCTTTTCCAGTTGTTCCTGTACTGCCTAGTGAATCTCATGGATTTGTTCAATGAATTTGGTTGCCTTGTCCACATCACTATGTCCATCAACTATTATGTCTTTACCAAAGACAAAATCCAAGGGGACCTTGGTGTGAAACCAAAACAGGTCTTAAAAGGATATCTTTGTGTAGAAGAATGTTTTTCTCAGTTGTAAGCATACTGCACATAACACAAATGTTCATCCCAAAGTTTGGGATGCTTGCTACAATAGCCTCTGAGCAACTGGATCACTGTCCTGTTGACCACTTCTGTCTGCCCATCTATCTGTGGATGAAAGGCTATGCTTTTCTTCAGTTTGGTGTCCATCATTTCCCACATAATCAACCAAAAATTCCCAGCAAATCAGGTGTCTCCATCAGATACAATGGAAGTGGGTAATCCAAAATGAACCCATACATGCTGAAAGAACGACTTTGCAGTTTGTTCAGCTATAATTTGTTTATTACAAGGTATCAAAATACACATTTTTTTGAACCTATCCACAAGAACATACAAATAGTCATGACCTTTCCTAGATTTAGGCAGCCCTCCAACAACGTCCATGGAAACACTTTCCCAAGGATGAGAAGGAACTGGAAGTGGAGTGTACAAGCCTAGTTTTCTATTATTGGGCTTGCTTTTAGCACACATGGTACACCCTCTTACATATCTAGAAACTGTCCCATTGATTTTTGGCCAATAAAAAAATCTTTACAGCTGTGCAACTGTTTTACTTATACCAAAGTGACCTGATATTAGAGAAGTGTGTGCTTCTCGAATTATCTTTACTCTTTCAGTTTGCGGAATGCATAGCTTCCCACAATGAGTTGGTCCTTAATGTGATAATCCAATTCTTATACTCATTTTCCTTGACTTAAAGTTGCATATACATATTTGAAATCTATATCTTGAGCATATTGTTCAATGTAGCTCTCATGCAATACTGAGTTATGATTAAGTATAGTAGATGGATTTATAATTGGTCTAGATAACATGTCTGCAACTTTATTGTGTATGCCATTTTTATATCTAATGACTAAATGAAACTATTATAGAAAACCCATCCATCTATAGTGTCTTGATTGCTGCAACTTAGTTTGGGAGTGTAGATTTTGAAGTGGTTGATGATTAGTACGTATAACTGTCTCCTTGCCCATTAAGTAATGTTTCCACTTTTTCACACTTTGTAATAATGCATACAATTCTTTATCATATGTGGGATATGTTAGTGCTTGAAATTTCACCTCAGGCTGAGAAAGGTAAACCTCAAGGCAACATCAAACCATTTAGCCTCGTAGCTAGCCCTACGGGGCAGGAGAAGGCTCTCTCCGGTCTATCTCGTAAAATCTTCAATAGATGAGATGACCAATACGGTAACACTAATATTAGGCTAGTAAACTGATCAAAAATTTTGGTTTTGGTTTTTTGGGGTTTTTGGTGGCAAATTGAGGAGAGGGCAATTTTGGGTGCGGGGATTGGACACAGTTTCTGCAGGGGGTTCCTTGGGGCGAGGTAGGAGACAGTGTTGATGCCTTTAACTGAGGTGGATGGTCAGGAATGAAAGGTGAGGAGCTAAAGAGAGCAAACAATCACTTTGAATTCTCTTTAGACAGTAGAAAATATTGAAATTAAACAAACTTAAAAGCAGAGCATGGCAGGCATGAATTCTTACTTTAACACTTCATTTGTTTAATGTGCAGAAGTAAAAGAAAGGAAATGAATCACATAAAAAGCTTACATGTACATTGAGAAGCACACCATCAACACATGATTCCACAAGAATCCCAAAGAGGACTGCAAAACCCTGGTCTTCCTTAGCCAAAAATTGCAGAGATACAGTGAAATAATACAATGATAGCTTCTCCCTCAAGAGTCCAACCTTCCAACCCCTGAAAATGATTAAGAAAATACATAATATAGGCAAGCCAACCTCTTCCCTTGCCTCTAGGGGTCGATCTCATCCTTCTAGGAGCTGTTTCAACCAATTCTAAACTGAGCACTAAAATCTAGGCAGTCAAAACAACTTGCATCTATAAGCTAGGAAACCAATTCATTCATTTAATATTTACCCTTTACATGAATGAATCTTCTATAAGTGTTAAACAAGAGTAAAAGTGTCTTAGAGTTACAATAATTACATCAAAGATAATCATCTTCCACCCCAAAAAGTCAAACTGGGTCAAAACTGCGTTTTTTGGGCTATACAATGCAATCTCGCAAAAACTGCCTGACGGGTCGCGCGCGTTTGGAGCGATGTTTGAAGCACTTGCAGGTGTCTAAATTGAGCAAAAGTGGGCTTGTTGGAAAGGTCGGTGAGTCTACTTTCCAACCCAACTGGAATTTTTGAATTTGGAGGTCATTTTCCCTGTCAAAACTTAATTCTCCCAAGACTGGTTTCTGCAACTCAAAAAAGGGCCAGAAAGTCATTTTTTGACCTTTTGGGGGACCAAAACTGCACAAAATCTCAAGTCCATCCATGGGAATATGTAAATTTGCATGAAAAATCTAGAAATGCTGATTTTTTACCAGAATGAGTTGCCATGATGTAGGGTCGCGCGCGGGGTGAGACGCGTTAATGGGAAAAACCTGCAAATTGCACAAAAAATTCACAAATGACAAAATTTTCTCCAAATTTCTTGAAATTTGGGCTGGGAGTCCCCAATCAAGTACCATGCTCAGTCAAAGAGGCTTTGACCAAAATTTGGAGTGGATCGGGCGTTTTCCTTCGTTTTTGTGCTTTGGCCAACCATTCTTGGAGCACCTTCGTTCTCGCCGGTATTTTTGACATTTCTTTAAAACCATGACACCTGTACAAAAAGTGAAGGAGGTTTTTCTTCTTTGGCATATTTTGGACAAAAAACTCTCTCAGTTTTCCAAAATTCATCTTTTATTGCTCTGGAACATCATTTGAGTGTGACTTGTCCCGATGTGTGAAACAAAGAATTTTGTCGAAATGGAGCGAAATGAAGGGGATAGGAGGCTTCTAAATTCTTGGGGAAATTTTTGGAAGTAGGGAGGGATGTTAGGAAGCAGGGGAAAGTGGAATATCAGAGATTGAGCGAGGGGAAGGGGTCCAAAAGGGTAAAACACAGGCCAAACCTAGAAAATTGCCAAGTTATAGCTAGAAACTAGGGTTTGTGCAAAAATGAAGAATTTGGGGGATCTAAGGGATGGGAAGCATTTTATAGGGTATTTTAAGGATAGGGGAAGGTGTATGAACATATGGATACAATTTTTGCCGATGACTTGACCGTCCAAGAGAAATTGGCTTTCAAAACCCTAGGAGAAGGAAATGACCTTGCCAAGGCACAACTGAAGCATGAACAAGGTGTACAATGACTCATTAGACACTGAGATGATAATGAAAACCCTATGAATGATGATAGACTCAGCTGAATAATGACATGGACCGACATTTTGACAACTTTAGAAGGAGTTAAAGCAAACCCTAGACCTAATGCCTAGTGACCAAATTTTGCTTGAAAACTCTTTGAAATGACAAAATTTGACCTTGACACTCTGAGATCACTTTGTAAGAGAATATTTGATCACTGGAGGAAGGCTGGAAAGACTGACACTAACAGGATAGTTAACTATTGTAAAATTAAATGTTTCAGAATGATAACATATGGGTTTACCATGCTGTATCAACACTGCTCCCGTGGCATAGTCACTGGCATCCATTTGGATCTAAAATGGTCTTTGAAGATCAGATAGTGCTAGTACTGGTGTTGTAATAATATTTTCTTTCAATGTGTCAAAGGCTTTCTGCTGTTTGCCTCCCCAATGAAACACCTTGTTCAATCCTATTAAAGCATGTAAGGAAGTTGCAATTAAGGAAAAGTTAGAGATGAACTTTCTCCAATATTGTGTTGCTCCTAATAAGCTTTTAACTTTTGTAGCAGATTTGGGTTTAGGCCAGTTTACAATGACTTCCACCTTAGAGGGATCTATCTTCAATTCACCCCCCGCTACTATATGTCCCAAATAATTCAAATATGTTTTGCCGAATTCACATTTTGAGAGTTTAACATAAAGTTTTTCTCTTTTCAAAACATCTAGTGTCTGCTTAACATGCTTTAAATGTCCTTCCCACGTTTTTCTAAATATAAGAATGTCATCCAAATATACAATAACAAAATCATCAAGAAAAGGTCTGAGTACATCATTCATTATTCTCATGAAAGTAGCAAGAGCACTGGTTAAGCCAAAATGCATAACCAGCCACTCATACAATCCCTGCTTTGTTTTGAAAGCAGTCTTCCATGCATCTTGTTCTGCAACTCTGACCTGATGATATCCACTATGCAAGTCTAACTTGGAAAAATGAACAACTTCTTTCAATTGATCTAATAGGTCATCTATGTGAGGAAGGGGATAAAGATTTTTTATTGTTATCTTATTCAGTGCTTGGTAATCAATGCACATTCTCCACGAGCCATCTTTCTTCTTCACCAAAACAATTGGAGACCCACATGGTGATGTGCTAGATATGATGAATCCCTTCTCGAGCAACTCCTGCACCTGCTGATTGATTTCTACATTCTCTAAAGTGGACAACCTTTTATACCTGTGGCTGCAATGGTTGTTTCATCTCCTGAGTCCAACCCCAAATCTTTCTGAATAGCTGCAGTAGCCTTCTTCTTCTTGCCCTTGAACTTCTTAGGTCTCAGCTTCAGATGCAGAATCCAACAATGCTCATCATCATGCCCATCCTTCTTACAGTGAGTGCATGAAGACTTGCTTTTCTGTGCAGTGATGGCCTTCCTCTCTTTCCATTTCTTTTTTCTTTTCTCCTTATTCTTGCTTGCAATGGGCTTGTTTGATCTCCAACTTTTGGGTTCCCATTCTTTCCTCTAGCTTATAGATGTGTAGCTTGAACAAATACCTCATCTATACTAATGGGATTAAACATGAGGATAGTGTGCCTCATGTAGCTGTGTATACCACCTATGTACTTCAACAAAGTCTCAGGTGAGTCTAATGAAATTCCTAGAATCAAAGCTCTTTTCCTAAACTCTTGGGTGTAAAACTTTTGGGTTCCCATTCTTTCCTCTAGCTTCTAGATGTGTAGCTTGAACAAATACCTCATCTATACTAATGGGATTAAACATGAGGATAGTGTGCCTCATGTAGCTGTGTAGACCACCTATGTACTTCAACAAAGTCTCAGGTGAGTCTAATGAAATTCCTAGAATCAAAGCTCTTTTCCTAAACTCTTGGGTATAACCTTGTACACTTTGCCCTTTCAATTGGCGAAGAGTTTGCCAGCTCATCATGGCTTGCTGCATGTAAGCCAGTGGATAGAACTACTTTTTGATTGCAGAAACAAATTCACTCCAAACAGAAAGAATATTACCATGTTTCTTCATGTCAGCTTGTGTCCTGCCTTCCCACCATACCAAGGCAGTGCCTCTAAGGCGTAGGCTGGCTAGATGAATCTTACTTTTGTCTGAGTCGATACTCTGCACTCTGAAATAAACATCAATTTGTCCGATCTAGTTATCCAGTTCTCTACATTCAACTCTCCATCATATATTGGTAAATCAAATTTAACATCTAATTTAATCAAAGATGTCTTCTTTCTATGTTCAGGGCTATTAGGAGGTGTGAGAAAGTTTTCTTCTTTCCCTTTTCCTTTTGAGTGGTCATGGAGGAGAGATTCTTCTTCTCCTTTTTCTTTGGAATGTGATGAATATTCATCTTTACCTTTCTTAAACTCCTTGTACATTTCCTCTACCATGGACCTCATGGCCAAGAAACTATCTATGAATTGGGGGTCTGGTCCCAAGGGACTTTCTTCTGACATTTTCTTCTTAGGACAGACTCTTCCAATTTCTGGGTTAGTTTCGACCAACTCTCCTTCTCCTAATTTAAGCTTTGATCTAGTTAGCATTCAACAACAAAATCCAGCACAAGCTTGTCTAACCTTAACAACCTAGGAGCTTTGATACCACTTGATCTGAAATCAGACGTGAATGATCTCAGTTAATTAATGAAGGTATTACAGACTTATGTGCTAGGGGATGTCTATGCTATTTTATGCAATGGATTGATAATATTGCGAAATACACAGACACTGAAACAGTAAGAGAACATAGTAAGCAAACATATAAACATAACAAATTTAATAAGGAGTTCACCCAATCCTCCTGGGCTACGTCTCTTGGTCCAGTCTTCGGTGGTGGCCTTTTTATTGTGTCTTAAAAACAGAGTTTTACAACAGTGAGCTCAAATTGAGTCTCACTTAATAGAAAATGATCAGTAGGACTATACTTGGATTCCCCAAGTCTCTAGAGTACACAGACTCCCCTTACTGAATCTTTACCTCTACTGGTCTCAATGGTATGAGTCCAATTTGGTACTTAATACCTGACAGGTATACACAGAGGAGTTGCTCGAACCTCTTAAGCCTTCTCTGGAGTTCACAGACTCTCGAACTCTCTCTCTGTCTCTATCTGTCAATGTTGCCTTTGCCCTGCAGGTCAGCTCGGCTTCTCTGTTCTCTGCAATTTTTTTTTGCTTCTCTCTCTCTTTGCTATCTTTTACTGCCTCTTCTCCTCCTTGATTTCTCTGTCTGTTCGTGGCTTAAAGCCAATCTGCTCCCTAACTATTTGTTTCTGCTTCCCGCTCTCTAGATCTCCTACCTCTGTTGCTGGAATTCCCCTGCTCTGTGTCATCATCACTGTAATGCTTCACAGAGAGGTGGCCACCTATTTCCTCGTGAACTGAGTGTTAGTTCTCTTTGAATGGTCATTATTTCCATTGCTCCAAGATTGCCCATGAAACTGTTCCCTTTGCCGACTCATTGATCATGCCGGATCTAAAATCTTATTCGACTCATCCTATTTCACTGTTGAATCCGGTCATCCATCGGATTGCTTCTCCACTGTTGATCTAGGGCCTCCAGATCTTACGATCTCCATCCATATCACGCAGGTAAGTAGCATGTCCTTTACCCATGCGATGAGAGTGGTTTTCTCTCTCATCTGCTGGACGCGCGTCACCCATTGTATGGAATCGCGTGGGACTCAGCCAACCCCACTTACTGCTTGAGGGCCTTCCGATATCCTATCGGTTTTAGTGCGAGGCCTGCCTTCTGACGGAATCAGTGATTTCCATGCGGTTCTATGCTTTCCCAGTGACCAAGTGCTAAGGGCTTTCCTTCACTGAGGGGGATGCCCTGCAATATGGCTTCTATTTTTTGGATCTGACTTCCCGTTTTGCCAGTTTGTGCCAGCATGCAATTACCATGGGCCAATGGTCTACGTGCTTGACCAAGGGTGCTCGTTGCTCCGTGCTGACCACAAATTGCCATTGTCCAGATGTTATTTCTGATAAGCTCAACATCCATAGCACTTTAAAACTTTGGTATGAGTTTTACAGAGTTCAGGAAACTATAAGAGTGTTGAAGTATCCAATTCGAATCAGTTAGACTCGTACGTTGGATGATCAAGTGAATAAGATAGAAGACCCTGGATTTATTTACATCCATCTAGGCTACGATTTCAAGATTAATGTAAGATTACAAAGCATGATGGCCATGATCATATTGACATTCATCCAAGCATGGTTCCGCTCCCTGTCATTAGTGGATGGGAGTTTTTGATCATTGTACATGTAATGTTAGCTTATATGCTAAGCATTGGTATACCTCCCTTAGCAAAGTTATCATGATGAAAATGTATTGTAACATATGATGATCTCGACCAGTTGTTATTGATCCAAACTTGTCACAAAGTAAAGCACTTTAGTTATCAACTGCCATTTTAGATTTTGTACTTTAGGGGGTAGTATGTTATAGGCCATTTTGTCACATTTGGTCAATAGGCCTAAAAACTAGATCAATCCACATCCATGAACATGTTGTCATCATCCCTTCACAAAGCCCTAAGCTTGACCTCTCCAAAAAGTCTAAGTTTATGGGTCTATTTGCTAAAAAACCATATTTTTGGGCCTAACTCACCCTACGTAACTAAGAAACTGTGATGCATAGAAACCTATCCTTATTTTAGGGTCCATTGCAATGCACCCTGCATAACTGATTAGATTCATTGATTATAGAAATTTGGAAAAAATCAAAAATATTTTTGAAGCTTCCTCTTCCAGAAGATTCCAAGGGATGTTTTAACTATTTACCATGTATAGGAAGCTCGAATCCTATCTAATATTACCATGGAGACTTCACCTCTTATCCCTTGAGCTCATCCTCCCATCATATTTGAAACTCAAGCGCATAATGGTAAATCATAAGCTACTACTCCTTTTATATAAATTCACTACAATCCATAGCATCAGGGTTGGATTTTGTAGATTTATTATGCCCTAATTTTGTTGCCTTGAACCTAAAGGAGTCATTATCTTCATGCATTAGGGTTGATATTGAGGTGTGATTTATGATAATGAAGGAGAAGTCAACTTGGGGAGACATATATAAGATCAACTACTCTTTATGGTTGTAAACTCTCTCCTATTTCTATTAATACAAATAATATCTTATTTTCCTATATGTGTTATGTCATGTTTTCACTCATGCATTTCAATGCCTTATTGATTCATTGAATAGAGTTGTTAGATGATGCTACTTGGTTATTGTAGATCTTTTTCTTGTTTTAGACGTGTGTGCAGGTTCTAATTATAGCACTCATAGCTACAATTGGAGCTTACAAGAGAGGAGGAATCTTGCTATAGATTCAAGGTATGCATCTTTCGCATTCTTTAACTTCTCTAAGGAAAACTTTATATTCTTTGCATTTTTTTGTTCTAGACGAGTCCACTAGGTCTAGGGAATTCACCTTTGTCTGTAATCATAAGTTTTGTATGACAATTACATATCATATGTCCTAACTCTCAAACTCTATGATTTCAACATTCTCTACCAATGAAAGGGTGACAATGCCTACCTCTACCAACTTTATACATTCATTCAACTCAGGAACTATCAAGGATTCTTCTCTTGTGACATTTATATAATAATCAAACCAATTTAGCACTCCAATGACTACCACTATTGAGTATTTTTTCTTTGGGATTGATGATGGTTTGCAACATCATGAATCACTATGATTTTCATTTGGTTTTTGTCCCTTACAACTTTTTGAGTATTAATCGGTGTCTTGTATGATTGCATTTGTTTGAGCACCCCTGTTGGGTCCCTATAATACTAGTGATTACCCCATTACTATTATAGTTATACCCCTTATTAATGTTGTTGTGCCCCTATTGCCCCCATATTGTTACTACAGTGCCCCATAGAATCCCTCTATTGTTATTTTTGTGGCTTTATATTATTATTGTTAGGTCGGCTGGATTATATTGTGACTCCTTAGACTCCTATATATAGAAAGGAGGTTTTGTCATTTGTATCATTCAAGAATTGTTCATTTATGTAATGTAAAGGAGGTTTCCCCCTCAAAGAGGCTGAATTCTAAGGCGTTGATCTATCTTTTCTATCTTTTCTTGAGCTGGTTTCATAACATTTGGTATCAGAGCTTTGGATTCTAGGGTTTCGCTGCTCCAAACAGGTCATCGTGGCATTTTCGCTATAACTTTTTTCTATGACATTTCAGAATTCACAAAAAATACCCATTTGAGAAGAAATCGCGTTGAACCTTGGGTCCAAATTTCAGAGCTTTTCGTGTGATATTCGCAGAGATATGATCTGAGGAAGTTGGTCTTTTTGCAGACTCCTGAATTACATTCAAAACAGGTGACCTGGGGAAAATCGTCATAACTTTCTCTCTGGGGATCGGATTGAAATTTCGTCAGAAGGTGCACAAAGAGGATGGACTTTAGTTTCTTGTATGCATGTTTTAGATCCAAAGGTGGAAACAGTGACACGTGGCACATCGTACAAGTGCACCCTACTGAACTAGTCTATAAGCAAGTCACTGTGGGAGATTTCACATAACTCTTCCTTGGAGAATCCAATTTGGGTCAGACTTGTGGAATTGGAAAGAGAACACAGAGGGCTACTACAGCTCACAAATTCAGAACCAGATGATTGGAAATTACAGAGATACATCAGAGGCAATATCGAGATCCTACAAAGTGAAAAAAGATGTGTAGATTTTCTTAAATTTTTGCTTAAGCTTGGTTTGAAAAATTATTTTGAAGGAATTCAAAGGGCATAGTAGAGCATTATTATCGGTAACTGATGCCCCGAGGAAAGAAAATTCAAACACCTAGTAAGGAACCTGAAAGCTCTAGCATGACTCATGAAGAAGAGGAAGAAATGCAACATGATATATCAAAATTACAAGACCAAGTGCAACAACTGTCCCTTTCACAAAAATGAACAGAATCTAAGATGGATGGATTAAAGAAAGATGTAGAAGCTAAGATGGATGGTTTAAAGAAAGTTGTAGAAGCTAAGATGGACTGTTTAAAGAAAGGCGTAGAAGCTAAGATGATTGACGTGGAAGCTAAGATGGATGATTTGAAGATAGATTTGAAGACAAACATGGACGAATTGAAGATAAATATGAATAAGTTGCTACAAGAAATGGTCCCTAAGGGTGAAAGGGTACTAAAAGAAACTCATGATGAGAACAAAAGAAATGTTAATCATGATTCCATAGATGCTAATGTTGGATCGAAGACTCACCATATTCCAAAAATCGATATGAGGAATTTTGATGGCAAGGATCCTGCCACATGGATATTACAGATGGAGCAATTCTTCGATCTCAATAATGTGCAAAACACAAAAAAGGTACGTATGGAAACTTTATATTTGGAACCAAATCAGTTTGTATGCTATCAATGGCTTTGCTCTCATAAACCATTTATCACTTGGGCAATTTTTATGGAAGAATTGATAGCACATTATGAGGATACAAAAAGCAACACTTTTTTTAGCCAATTGATAAGTCTCAAACAAAAGGGTTCAATAATGAAGCACATTGAGGAGTTCTAAAAATTGAACATAAGGGTAAAAGATATTCCAGAAGAGCATAGGATTGATGTGTTCATAGGGTCTTTAAAGGATAATATCCAACATGATGTTCGCCTTTGGGAACCTGATTCATTAGAGAAGGCATTTAGGTTAGCAAGAAAAATGGAAAGCAAAATTATGGCAACCAGGAAGCATACCACTCACAACTATAAAGACGGAAGTGTTGTTGCCCCTAGTCTTCCACAACCTATAAGGTTGACAGCACAACAATTGGAAGAAAAAAGAGCAAAAGGGCTTTGTTACAGTTGTGATGGCAAATACACTAAAGGTCATAAGTGTGCTGAGAAGAAATTATTCTACATAGATTGTGAAGAGGAAGAAGAAAAGGAAGAGGATATACTCCAAGAACAAAGCCTAGATGAAGAACAAATAAATCTGACCATATCTTGTAATGCATTGGCGGGAATTACCACTCCTCAAACCATCAAGATAGAAGGACAAATCAAGAAGAAAAAGGTAATAGTGTTGATTGATTCAGGAAGCACCCACAATTTTATTCATTGTAGGGTAGCAAAAGAATTGAATTTCTTCCTATATCCAACACCAGAGTGTCAAGTGATGATTGCAAATGGAGGAACAATAAATTTCTCTGGAAAGTGCCATAATATCAAGCTATCCATGGGAGAATATGTATTGACTAGCCCAATGCTTTCCATTCCAATGGGCGGCGCTGATGTTGTACTAGGAGTCCAATGGCTACAATCCTTGGGTATAATAGCTTTTAATTTTCAAGAAATTTTCATCAAATTTTCCGCGGAAGGAAAGGAAGTTGAATTAAGGGGTATTGGAGGGAAACCAGGAAAGATAATCAGCTCTAATGGTATGACAAAGCTTCTAAAAAAGGATCAAAGAGGTGTAATTGCACAATTATGTTCGCTAGATGTTTCCACATCAGAATCATCTATTTCTCCAGATCTCCAAAAAGTACTGGACAATCATTCCAAGGTATTTGAGACCCCCAAAGGTCTCCCACCTATGCATGATCATGATCATGCTATTCATCTAATTCTAGGTTGTGTTCCTCCAAACATCAGACCATACAGATATCCCTATGTCCAAAAGAGTAAAATTGAACGTATGGTTGTAGAAATGCTAGAGGCTGGTATAATTCAACCGAGTCAAAGTTCTTTCTCTACTCCAGTAGTATTGGTGCACAAGAAGGATGGATCATGGCGCATGTGTCCGGATTATAAGGAGCTCAACAAGCTCACTATTAAAGACAAGTTCCCCATTCCTGTCATTGATGAATTACTGGATGAATTACATGGATCAATTTACTTCACCAAGTTGGATCTTCGTTCAGGATATCATCAAATCAGAATGAAGATTGAAGACATTCTGAAAACGGCATTTAGAACTCATGAGGGTCATTATGAATTTTTGGTCATGCCTTTTGGCCTTACCAATGCACCTTCAACATTTCAAGGTTTGATGAATTCAATTTTCAAACCATTCCTTAGAAAATTTGTGTTAGTATTTTTTGATGATATACTAATCTACAGCAAGTCTTGGAAGGATCATGTTGAACATGTTGACAGGGTGCTACAACTATTGGAGTAGAAACAATTATATGCAAAAAGATCCAAATGTTTCTTTGGAGTCCAGGAGGTGGAATATTTGGGTCATATAGTATCTCATGAAGGAGTTAAGGTAGACCCTAGCAAAATTAAATCCATTAAGGAATGGAAGATCCCCACGTCCATAAAGCATCTGCGAGGATTTCTTGGGTTGACAGGGTATTATCGCAAGTTTGTTAAGAATTATGGGAGAATAGCAGCACCTCTAACAACATTATTGAAGAAAGATGCATTTTCATGGACTCCGGAAGCAACAAAGGCCTTTGAACATCTTAAAGAGGCAATGTGCCAAGCACCGGTCTTAGCTACACCAGACTTCACAAAAACCTTTATTGTGGAATGTGATGCTTCAGGAAATGGAATTGGTGCTGTTCTAATGCAAGATGAAAGACCCATTGCTTTTGAAAGTCATCCAATTAAGGGAAAGTTTTTAAGCAAAGCTATTTATGAGAAGGAAATGTTGGCAATACTCCATGCACTTAAGAAATGGCGACCCTACCTAATGGGAAGACACTTCAAGGTAAAAACGGATCATGATAGCCTTAAATACTTTTTAGAACAAAGATTATCCTATGAAGAGCAACAAAAGTGGGTCACAAAGATGTTGGGTTATGACTTTGAAATCATCTACAAAAAAGGAAAGCAAAATGTGGTGGCAGATGCACTCTCAAGAAAGGATGAGGATGTGGAAGCATTGTTGTGTGCCATTTCTATTATCCAACCAGATTGGATAAATGAAGCAAGGGAGGAATGGAAGAATGATGAAGAAGTGTGGGCACTTATTCGAAAGCTACAACAAGATTCCAGTACGTCTGATACATTTAGCTGGAAAAGTGATTCGTTATGGTACAAAGATCGCTTATACCTCTGTAAGAATTCCCAGCTAAAACAAAAGATTCTTATGGAATTGCACACTTCTCCCTTAGGAGGGCACTCAAGATTTCTAAAAACTTACCACAGGGTTAAGAAGGGATTTTTTTGGGATGGCCTTAAATCAGATATTCAAAAGTTTGTGGCGGAATGTTTGGTTTTCCAACAAAATAAAGTGGAAACAATTAAGACACCGGGTCTATTACAACCTTTATCAATTCCAAGCCAATGTTGGGAGGAGGTTTCAATGGATTTTATCACAGGTTTACCCAAGTCTGAGGGAAAAAGTGTCATCATGGTGGTAGTTGACAGACTTACCAAGTATGCACACTTTTGTGCATTATCACATCCATTTAAAGTCAGTACAGTTTCTACTGCATTTATGGAAACAATTCAAAAGCTACATGGAAACCCAAAGATTATTGTAAGTGACAGAGATCCCATTTTCACTGGAAATTTTTGGACAGAATTATTTTCTTGTCTTGGTACTCAGTTAGCTCATAGCTCATCTTATCATCCTCAATCTGATGGGCAAACTAAGATAGTAAACAAATGTTTGGAAGGATATCTTCGTTGCTTTGTATCTGATAAACAGACACAATAGGTCAAATGGTTGCCTCCGGCTGAATGGTGGTATAACACTTCCTTCCATACAGCAACAAAAATGACCACATTTATGGCACTTTGTGGGTATCAACCACCATCCATCACATCATATTTAAGAGAAAATTCTAAGGTTCAGGCAGTGGAACATCACATCAAACATCAACAACAAGTCCTCCAACTCTTAAAGGATAATCTCGTGTTGGCACAGAATAGAATGAAACAACAGGCAGATCAACATCGCAGTGAAAGAAGTTTTGATGTAGGTGATTGGGTATTCCTACGACTACAACCATATAAGCAAATGTCCCTCAAGCAAGCTAAGAAGGATAATAAATTATCACCAAAGTATTATGGTCCGTACAAGGTGTTGCAAAAGATTGGTACTATGGCATACAAATTGGATCTTCCTGCAGCTTCTCGATTGCACCCAGTTTTCCATGTTTCATGTTTAAAGAAGTTTATAGGCGACAAGCTCCCAGTTCAAACAATATTGCCAGAACTTGACGAGGAAGGAAAGATTATATTGGAACCGGAAGCAGTCACAGAAACAAGAACTCGACAGCTACAGAATTGTTCAATTTCAGAGTATCTTATCAAGTGGAAGAACTTATCCGCTGAAGATTCCACATGGGAGGATGAGAATTTTATGCAGAAGTATCCATAACTACTCAAGCGTTGAGGACAACACTTTTTTGAAGGAGAGGGGCATGTTGGGTCCCTATAATACTAGTGATTACCCCATTACTATTATAGTTATACCCCTTATTAATGTTGTTGTGCCCCTATTGCCCCCATATTGTTACTACTGTGCCCCATAGAATCCCTCTATTGTTATTTTTGTGGCTTTATATTATTATTGTTAGGTCGGCTGGATTATATTGTGACTCCTTAGACTCCTATATATAGAAAGGAGGTTTTGTCATTTGTATCATCCAAGAATTGTTCATTTATGTAATGTAAAGGAGGTTGCCCCCTCGAAGAGGCTGAATTCTAAGGCGTTGATCTATCTTTTCTATCTTTTCTTGAGCTGGTTTCATAACAACCCCTTTATTTTTTCTTCATCTAGTTCATAATTTCACACTCTTATAGTTGAATTCTTTATTTTTTTAGCATAATTACTCTTCAATGTGTATCAACTAAAGTTACGCCATTTTAGGCACTCTCACAAATTTTCACTCCCATCGCAAAGCCAAAATTACTTTTACTAGTTGAGAAAGGTACCACAATTAGGCATCAATTTCTATAAGTATTCCTAAGCTTCTTGAGCAATTTTTCAACTGGAATTCAAAAAATATTCCCACCTATATTGTCATTTTTTCTATTAGGTACTAGTTAGTCTTGTTAGTGGAGATCATTGGGGTTCAACAATGTTCTAAATGCCTTGGTCAATCAAGAATTTGAGAATTAAAGTAGGTACTATGTACAGGAACTACTCATATAATTTGTAATAAAATTTTATTTTAACATCATCGAGGGATGCCTTTCTTCTAGTGCTTGCTCCTCACAAAAGTCACATACAATTTTTTTCAGTCACTTATATAATTTTGATTGATCATTATTAATCAATTTAGATATAATTCATTAATATTAATTAAGATTAATCTATGCACCACATTCTATAAATTTCTTAATTTCTTTAAGAACGGATATGAGGAATTCTTCAAGTGATTTTGTGAAAATTTGTGCTCTCACCTATGCAAGTGTGACATAGTTTCATCTAGGATCATTCTGAAATAACTTTAGAATTTTCTTTATCACCGCTCTCATGATGTTGGAATCTTCATTGCCTTACTCCCCTAAACCTCTTTCAATTTGGTGGGAAACTAGGCAAACGAAGCAAGGATAACCCCTTAATAATGAATGATTTTTGGACTGCCTTCCCACTTCCTTTGAGCCTCAGATCTACATGGGTACATTAATAATATATAATACATAATATATAATATATAATATATATTATATATATTGCATATAAAATATATATTATATATTATATAATATAAATTATATAGTTTATATATAATACAATATATATTTGTATAATCAACGTGCAGGTTCAAGTTCATAGTAAAGCAAGCAGGGCAGTTCATAGAGTGACCACATGAGAATTCCAGAGGGAGGGAGGAGAGTGAACACAATGGCATTCCATAGGGTGGCAGGAGGGTATTCAAGGAGGCCATGAAGGCATTTGAGCAGGACAACATTGGAGATATGGTGGTAAGCTCGAAACCGAGTTCCTCTGTTTTCTATTTGACTATAGTCTCGACCCCAAATCTCTTATCATTCTCAGTCCTTTACCTGCCTTGAAGCTACCCACCTATTTCCACTGAGAGAATTTATTCATATTACCTGCAATGGGGTGAACCCTTACCAATGATTGTAATATCAAATCCCTTTTATTCATCTTACATGCAACGGGGTGAACCATTATCCATGATTGTAAGCTCAAAACCCTTTTATTCATATTATATACAACAAGGTGAACCCTTACCCATGATTATAAGATTGAAAACATTACCCTCTCGTTGATCAAATTGTTATGCTCCATATCATTCTTATGCTTCTGGATCTTATCCCTCCAATTCTGCTAGTTATGAATTGTAAGCTCCCACTCCCTGCCACCTCCGTATGGTACTGGGTTTCCCCCTGTACCCATTGGTTTAGATACCCCCATAGATACTATTCCCATTAGCCCACATGTTGGGAATTGGAGTAACAAAGAACCCACTAATTCCTAGTTTTAACCTTATGAGCATGAGGTTAGGAAGGATTTGAAAGTAAGGAAGTAAGCAAGGTTGTTTCCTAAGTAAGCTTGAAAACCTTACCCATGATTGTAAGTTCGCATGGCACTTTTGTATGGTATTCTTATGCAATTTGAATGACACCTTTTTATGGTATTGTTATATACTTTGGATGGAACTTTTGTTTGGTACTCTCATACATTTCAGATGGAACAATCCAGATGCATAGTTGTATTATCATACTACAATATGTATGGATCTATGATGGAATTTTGCATACAGTCTTGACATCGATTATTTATACCGTATGGTATGTCTTCTCTGAGAATTATGGCTTCTATACCAAATACATATGACCTAAATATAAATTCTGTTTTGCTTCTATGATAGCAATTTGCATATAGTCTTGGCATCGATTATTTGTAAAATTCCATATGACCTCAATATAAAGTTTGTTTGGGATTTGTGATGGAATTTTTCATACAATCTTGGCATCAATTATTTACACAATTCACATGATATGTCTTCTCTGAGAATTATGGCTTCTATATGAAATACATATGACCTAATATAAAGTTTGTTTTGGCTCTGTGATGGAATTTTTCATATATTCTTGGCATCGATTATTTATATAGTTCCATATGACCTTAATATCAAGATTATTTTGGATTTGTGATGGAATTTTGCATATAGTCTTGGCATCGATTATTTATACAGTTCATATGGTATGTCTTATTTGATAATTATGGCTTCTATACCAAATACATATGACCTCAATATAAAGTTTTTTATGGTTTTGTGATGGAAGTTTGCATACAATATTGGCATTGATTATTTATACAGTTCATATCATATGTCTTCTCTGAGAATTAAGGCTTCTATACCAAATACATATGATCTTAATATAAAGTTTGTTTTGGCTCTGTGATGTAATTTTTCATACAATATTAGCATCGATTATTTATATAGTTACATATGACCTCAATATAAATTTTGTTTTGGCTCTGCGATGGAAATTTGCATACAATATTGGCATCGATTATTTATACAATTCATATTGTATGCATTCTCTAAGTATTATGGCTTTTATATCAGATACATATGATCTCAATATAAATTTTGTTTTGGATCTATGATGGAAGTTTTCATACAGTCTTGGAATCTATTATTTATACAGTTTGTATGGTATGTCTTCTCTGAGAATGATGTCTTATATGCCAAATACATATGACATTAATATAAAGTTTGTTTGGCATGGCATCAAACTATAGTATGGAAGTATTTAATTTATGATTTGGTTAATGGCATCAAAACCTTGTATTTTCTCAATATCACATTCTTTCTAATATATATATGTTGAGATCCTGTTATCATCAACCCTAAAGTGAAACCCTAAGGAGGCTTGGAATCTTAATTCAGACATTCAAATGACAAAGATCTCCTTGACAAGTCTCTTCTATGACTCATATGAAATGATGGCAGCTCTAAAGGACATATGAACAGTGACCCTAAGAAACCCTATATCAGTAATCTTAGGTTTGGAAACTAATGATGTTCTTGAGATATTATAGTGATCATCAAGAAAGTGAGAAAGCATTCTATGTCACTATCATCATGACAGTGACATAGAAAATCAATCCTATGCATGTAGTATGGTATTTAATGTAGTAATCCATATGTACATTAGTGACTTGGAACACCTATGTCTCTACATGATGATAATAGCAATGCACTTATATATTTGACGCTAATTCCTATATAGTGCATGAAAATCGAGATTAACAATTTATTTATTGATGGAAATATGTGCAATACAATATGATTGTGAAACAATGTCTATTAATGTAAATAAAACCTATAAATCATTAATTTTATTCCTTTGATATTTCTTCATATGTAGCACAATTTCCCCCTTCTTGGTGCTCAAATAATCAATCAACCTTTGTTCACTCATAACCCCTAGTTTTCCCCTTCATGGTGTGTGAGTGGCCTCACTCACCATGGCACAAGACTCTCTATTGAGACTAATATTGATGCTTCATGGGATCGTGTATCAACTCATCTTATGCTTTATCCTAATAAGTAATGAATTTCATGATATTTCTCTAAGGTTTTATTAAAATTTGGCAATTTATAAGGCTTGTAGCCTTCTACTATATGCATGACTCTCTAGCTTCAAGTGGTACACTAAGTCTAGGTTAATTAGTATAGGTTTAATGAAGGTACTTTATTTTCCTCAATCCTCTGTATGGAAATTACCTGTATAAAAAAAAAAGTATGAGGATCATGCCCACAAAAATCATAGGCGACTATGCATTTTCTCTATAACCAAAAGGAAAAGTAGCCATGAGTAAGAGAACATATAATAGATTTAATTTTAATACGACTTTCAATTCTCCTCACCTATTATATCTTATTATTAGGTACACATGCATAAGAAAAATGAGAATGCATTTCTAGCATAACATAAACATTCAACTTATGGCAAACAAAAATAATAATTCTAATGCAAATTTGGATAAAATTTGATCATGTTTTATGTGTTATTAATTTTAAAGATAGCAAATGGATGTCTGACATATTGACCAAAGACTCAAGCATGAAGCCCATTCTTTATAAAAATTTATTTCTTCTTTTGATCAATATATCATAATTACATCATGACATGAGACAAATGACAATTATGAAAACCGAAACTAGTTACATTTCCTAATAGACAAGAGCATGTTGTTTCAACTAAGACATAGGAGCAACACCAATTATGTTTCCATTTTGAGTTTCTTACTCAGTTTGGGACAAAGTTTCATTTGATAAATATGATAGCAAGAGAACTATGGTTCATGATATATGTTGCATGATGAGATTGTCCAGTCTTCCAAGTGCAGTGAAACAAGATCTCCAAGGGAAGTGAAACAATATCTCTTCAAGATGATGGATCTTCCAACCTTTCATGCTCACCAAGGAAACCTGCAACACCTCCTGCAATTTTGGACCTGAGGAAACCCTAGAAACCCTAGGGTATTTACACGTGTGAATATAATTAGAAGACAAATTACAAACTTTCAAAATCTTGATGTGTCTCTTAATAGGTTGAAGATACATCTTTATATAGCCTTTCCAAGAGGCTCCATTAGCCCTCTATAGTCCGACTTTTCCTTAGCTAGAAAAATTTGTCTTGGGAGCCTTTTAGACATTTCTAATTTCAATATAAATTTTCTTTCCTTGATACAAATTCCCGAAAGGGTATTTTACAATATGACAAGGACTCTTGACTCGTGACAAACCCTAGGAGCATTCAATGGATGCTTGACCTGATGACAAACTGAATTGAGCATGACACCCATGCTTTAAAAAAATCATTTTATTTCTTCTTTTGATAGATACATAAGATTCTTACATCATGACATGAGTCAAATGACAATTATGAAGACCGAAACTAGTTACATTCTTCAACATATCGAAGTATGTGAGTAATTTATTTAATGGAAGGTTAAATGCTGTCAGATTATGTTGAGTTATCAAGTTATCGAGTGAGTTCATTGGTTAGGATGAATAGGTTCACAAGCTCTCAAGTTTTTAAATTTTAATTGAATATTTTAAATGCAAAGAAATTCCTTGTAAGTCACGTGTACTAGTATAATGTTCTTGTGCTTTTGTCAAGACTTTTCCCAACATCTGTTATGACAATCACTAACAGTTTGTCTCATTTCATGGAGTGTTATAGGACATTCAAAAAAATATGTATTTTTTAGATCTATCTTTGTCAAGTGATGGAAGTTTAGGTAGGATAGAAGAAATTGACCAAACATCTACTACGTTTTCTAACAGGAAAAGATCAATTAGAGGTGAAAATATTAGAATAAAATTCCATAGATGCATGGAAATTTTTATTGTTAAAGGGGGCTCATGTTCTTATGATAATGGGAGCATAGATAACATCAAGGTGCCCTTGAGGTAAAACCATCTAGTGAAACAATGGGCACCTAGGGATCTTCTTGAAATATACACTAATTTTTTTGTCAATGAAAGGATACACTGCATTTCCCCATCGTCATTGGATGGTTTGGGGCTATTTTCCATGGATTACATAAAGGTATTGATGAGGCTAATCAATAGGTAAACTATATGGGTCACAATGCCACTCTCCAGCTTATTAAATTGACTATGTCTCGCATTTATTTACATATTTTGTTATATTTTTTTAGTGAGAAGAGTAAAGGTGATTTACTATGTCATGTGGCCTAATATATTTTAAATGTAGGAATTGGAGCCGTTTTGGGTTAACTTAAGTGTAGGAATTCAGAGTAAGCAAGAAAGAGAGATTTTAGGATTTGGTCTCCCTCCTTAACTTCTCAAATCATTTGAATATTCCTTCGCCATACCTCATCAACTTGGTGTCACTAGAAGGCACGTAAACTAACTTCATTGGCAGCCAAGCTAGTGAAAATCATGGAAAAGTTATTCTCGAGTTAGGAAGCCAAGTATCCCTATTTTCTAGGGAGATGTTGGTAGCTCCAGTTTTGTATAAATAAGAGAGCCAAGGGACTGATTAGGATTCAATTTTTTATTGTATCCAAGATGCCATTTTTAGCTAAAACATTTTGACTTTTATTGTTATGATGTACTTGAAATTTTTATGATAATGAGAAATTATATTTCGATCCAGAACTAATTTGAATTAGAGCATTGAAGCTCTTGGGTCAGGGCCCAACCCTAGAAGCAAAATTTCCTCTTTTTGTAGTTGTATTATTAGCTTAGAATGATAGTTAGTTGCTAAAGTTTATTTATGTTTTTCTTTCTAATTATCTCAACAAGTACTTAAACTATTATTCAAACTTGTTTCTATTAGTTTGAAGAGGTAGATTAGTGTTTCAGTTTAGTGGAGAAATTATACTAGAAAAGCTAGTGACTGTGGCCCTTACATCATCTCCCTCATGGGATCATGACTATGCGACCCCACTCTCACAACCCTAAAAACAGAGGTGTCTTTTGATCATTGCATAGGTTAGGTTTCATTCTTAGCTAGATTGATGTTTATGATTTCTTAGAAGCATCTACAGTTTTTATCTTGTTTTATTAAGTTTGTTATAGCTTATAGAGCAGTCCATATCATAGATCTAGTCCTTAATAGTAGATAGACCAGTTTGCTCAAATTCAATTCATCTTTTCCATGTGGACAAGTAGTGATGCATAAATTAAAAGAGAAACAGGTTTTGTTGCAAGATTTTTGATCTCCAGGAAGGGACTCATCCAACCAACTTCACCTAAGTCTTCTCCACCTTCTGCTGAGGCATACCAGCCGATAGTCTGAACCTCTGTTTTCTAGCCACTGTGAGAAGCCACCTTAGGCGAATCCAACCTCCTTGGAGTGTTGGGCTTAGCCTTGGGAAATGTTCACCTTCCCTACACCCTCTAAAACTATTATACACCCTTCCAACACCACATCTCACTATTATTTCCCTCCAAAACCCTTAAGCTAACTTCCTGTAGAAGTTCATGACATCCTGTAGCAGATTAGGACATCTTGTATCAGTTTTCTATAGCAAATACATGATCCTCTATAGCAACTTGTTTTGACCAGAAATTATAGTATAGCCTAGTATAGGAGTAGGTTAACCCTTCAGCTTGGATTCCATTCCCATTAGTGCCACCTAGACCAACCTTCCCATTCCTTTCCCTCCTACAAGAACAGATAACATTGGCATTTATAAATCTGAGTTAACACTTAAAGACTCTTCTTGTTTGCAGATGTAAATGAGATAGTTAATGCATGCACGTGTAAATTCTGAGATGATAGAGTAACTTTCCATTTTTAAGTAGTCCTAGTAGTTAGATGATAAATTACAAGATTAGCATAATTTCCTTTCTGTAAAGTCATTTGTCTCATTCCATAGCTAGATCATTTATGGAATTACATAACATTTACCATTTGGCATATTTCATTTCCTGAATAGACAAGAATTTACTTTCCTACATTAGAACTATCTTTACAGTCATTGTCAGTAGTCAGACTCCTTTTAGTCAATAGAGGACTGGTCTAGAACCCTAACGGTCAAGCGCCCCAGTTGAGAAGTGACATGAGTAGAATGATGCATCTGTTGTGTATATAGCACTGCCACCTCCAAGTTTGTACAAAACCCCAGGTTGATAAAGTAAAGTTGGTAGCCCTAGGAGTTGCAGCATCATTGCTGCAATATTGAGGCTCATTAGGTATGTTATGGAGGATTAACTAAATTGATGGAATAAGTCAGATCATGTTACAATTAAAATTATTGGGTACGCCTAGTTTAACATACCAAATTTATGCGAATATATGGAGTGGCCACAAATTATATACAACTAAAAGACAATGATGAAAATAAAGGTGCAACTATGTATATTGATGCAAGGCCAAAAGCAGCAGGGAATATTCCAGGGCTTATAAATAGTACACTTCCCATTACCACAAATAAGCAACCCAATTGCATATTCAAGGGACGTGAAGGAAATAATGTATTCATATGTTCCATTAAATCAATAGTTGTAGGGGAAGAGTTGCTCATTGATTACAATTTGAATAGAATAAATACAAATATCGTTATTATGGGGGCAATATGTATTTAGTTCTACCCAACTTGTAATAAATTTCTATTGTATGTTATGATTGTCATTTAATACAATAAATTGTTAGACGTCTTGTAAGTTTAGAAAACATTTTAATATGTCATGATATAATGTGAAGTTTCTATATAAATTTAGACATATGTGAATAGTGGTTTTCTTATTAATATAATGATGATTAATTGTGGATGAATTGAAAAGTACACTTATTTGATAAACATGGTGATAAGGGGAAGGCACCCTCCTTAGAGAAGTCCATAGATTCTTGTGAGGAAGAGGTTGTAACACCCTCCTCCCACATCTATCCAGGTAATCGACCAACCAAGGTAAATATGTGACGAGAGGCTACTATGATGGGATTAAACCACCTAGATACCCTTAAGGAAGTGGAATAGATAGAAAAGCACCATACAAACCTTCCACATCAGAAACAAGACTCTTAGGAACCATCCAAACCTCTCAGGTAACCAGCCCCTGGGTCCTACTTAGTTTTTCGACCGATTAACCCCCGCACACTCCCATGATATGGGAATTCATGTGTCCACAAGGCTTTGGATACTCCCACAGCATGGTATGCCAGCGTCCAAGGAATTTTCTACTCAATGTTGTGCCAACGACCCTAGGATTTGAGCCACATTTTTAGGCCTAAAGCCCAGGTCACTAACCAGAAACAAATGACACCTTCATAATAGAAATATAACAATGGAATGATGATACAAATGAAATTACTTGAAAAGGGCTTGACTAGACCCCTTCTAACTATGACATGCATTTCATCAAACATATCAAAAATATGTAATCTACATGAGTAAACAACATATCTAAGCATAGGGGTCTCATACTTATCTGAGAATCGCTAAGAAGAAATGATCCCTTATATCATTAGTTGCATTATCATCTATAGATACATTTTTCATTCATTTACAAATCAAAACATGAGGAAATCCATACATTATCACTATCATAATACATTCTTATAACTAGCATAATAAAAATAGAAATATCAAGGATAAATCATCCATAAAATCCACATATAAACCAGTACATTTATACATAAGATATCAAGGAGAGAACCTCTTATTAATGAATGCAAAGGCCAATCTGGGATGGGACTACCATGTTCCACCCAACCATAATATGGTTGAGCCAATTTTCTCTTTAGTCATTCACCCTCGTGCCATATTCCAAGCATGAATGTGGGACTCAAACTAAAAGAACCAACAAGGGCATCCTTAGGATAAACCACCTCACCCTCATCAATAAAATCAAAATTTATCATAATCCATCTTGGATCACTAGGCCGACACAATAAATGTGTAATAAAAAGATTTAACATGATCTCCAACAGATCATTAGGCCAAAATAAGCATGGTTTCCACCAGATTTCTCCACCTACACTATGAGGAATTTTCCTATCTCCTAGTATCCAAGGCTTTACCGCAATCCACAATTCGATCTAGGTATCACTAGGCCCTAAACCAAGGCTCCACACTCTAGGCTTGACCATATATCTCGTCATTCACCGACAAGTATTCCTGTGCCTAATCAAGGGAAACCACCTCTAGGATTTACCATATATCCTGCCATTCACCGATCAAGGATTCCTAGGCAAACCAAGAAAACATAAAATCTAGATTTATCGTAACCCACAGTCTGGTTTAGGGGTTACTAGGCCATGTGTTCTATCATTCAGAGATCCACCTCACTCAACTTCAAATCTATTCAACAATCTAGCTCAACCAAAACATGAGAACCCCATCACACCATGGCTATCCAGAAATGGAAAGGTTAGGCTAAAAACATTGTCACACCTGGAAAAACCCATTCCATAACAATAAAGAACCACATGTAATACCATGCATGCCAAATATAGCAAGGAAATCACACATACAAATTGATACCTGCAAAGAATTTTGCTATAGCTGCTTGATCCTACTCTTCCTTGCTTATTGCTTTCTTCCTCTTACCTTCTTTTCCTTTCTTGATCCAATGTCAAAGTGATGCAAGAAAAATCTAAGTTTCCAAGAGTGAGTGAAAGAAAGAGAATAATGAGAGAGCTCCAAAAATGAACTGAAAAAAGGTTACAAACTGATCCTATGAAGCCTTTTTATTAATTAGGCCTCTGTTTTCTTCATTTTCCTCCTCACATGCAACCTGTGACCTTTCACCTTCCTTTTCTCCTAATTTCCATTATTTTCATAAATAAATGTGCCAATTAATGCCACTTTGCCTTTCGAAAGCCTTTTCTATATCCTTTGCCAAATTCCTTTAACCATAATAACCGAAATAAACACCCACTAGGATGTTTTCCCAACATTCATCTTGGAATACATGTCCCATGACTGTGGCCTTATATATTTTTACATGGATTTTTAACCACGGCCATTATAGAACCCTACCCCTTGGGGAACACCATCCTCAATGTTCAATGACACATACAACCAACAAGAATACTTAAAACAAAACATACTACCCATGGAACTTTATAATACAACTCATTGTAGTATTTACAATGACCATCTTCTAAAAAATGACAAACATACCGTTTACTTGAGCTTTATAACACAACTCATTATGGTATTTACGGTAACAACCACATATACTCACATACATATTTGCTTCACCCAACAAATAATCATATTGTCTATGGAGGTTTATAAATCTATCTCGATACAATATTTACAATAATATACACATATACACATAAGCACATTTTCTCAACCAACAAATAAAAGGATATGATGCATGCATCCACAATAAGGGAATCTAGAGGCTCACACCTCCACCCTCAAAGTAGTACCAAGATTCACCTCCTTCCCAGGAATTCTAAAATCCAGTGTCAAAGTCAAAGGCATCCAATGTCTAGCACTACAATCATGCGTCAATTGTCCTCTCAGTGAAAATTTATTGGCTTTTTGTTCTAGGGTGAACTCCCAATGTGCATCTGATTCCATCTGGTAATGCTAATGAAAAAAAAAATTCCATCCCTGACCTTCCCTTCTCTGCTACATAATACCTCAGGAAATCCTGTCACCCCTTCCATGGAGTCACTCACCTTCCATAGAATGCTCATGGAAATAAATGGACATTATTGGGTACCAGTGTCCCATAATGGCCCTACTCCTGAAGTGCTTTACCAACATACTACTCCATTTTCAAATTCCTTTCACTGCCGCTGCTAATTCTTGCAGTCAATTTCAACCACCCAACTCGGGCATTTCCGATGCTTTCCTATACCAATAACATAACTTCCATTAGATTTAAAATAAATTCACATCATACCTCATAGGTAGCTCGTCAATAAGGTACACTTGTAATCCTATTTAATTCTCGTCACAACATGTCAAACTAGCATCTTTGATAAAATCAATATGTGTAAATTTTTGGGTGTGGAGTCTAACTATCTTCTTTATTCAAAGGTATCACTGCATTGGACCCCAGTTTGTCATGTGGCAGCAATGCCGCCCGTAATATTTTCATTGAAAGGGGGGTCCAGGGGGGGCAGCAGTGATCTTTAGGAGCCCCCCCCCCTGTGAGGGATCAGGGTCAGCGCCCTCGAAGCTAAAAATAGATGTAAAATTGCCTTGTAAAATGTTGTACTTTCGTAGTCAATCTGGGTCGTTCATTAGGCGGAGATCTGACGGTAGAATTTATGTTTAATTTAGGGTTTTTTTGCCCTAGAAGGCAACCCCTCACTATATATGAGGGAATTGTATTGCGTCTATGTAGATCTATATTCTAAGTGAGAAAGAGAGAGGAGATTGTGTGAGAGCTAAGAGGGAATTACATTGAATCTTCTATAGGTTGTATCTCTTTAGTTTGTTCGATAATATAAATGGAAGGACTGGCTGTTTCCTGTGGACGTAGTCCATATTGGGTGAACCACACATATCTATGTCTTGTTTTATTTGTTTTCTATGTTTATATTTTTGCAATATATTTTATGTGTTCCATTGCTCTGTAATATATAATTTTCTAACAACTGGTATCAGTGCCGAAGGTCTATTTGGCTGATAAAATCATAGGAGAGAAGGGTTCCTGGTTCGAGTGGGAGCAATGGTGGAAGATGGTAGGTTTAGGGTTGAAAAATTTAACAGACAAAACTACCAGCTATGGAAGATGCAAATGGAAGATTATCTATATCGAAAAGATCTTTACCTACGATTGAGTGGAAAGACAAAGAAGCCGACGAGTATGACAAATACAGAATGGGATATTCTTGATAGAAAGGAACTTGGAACAATATGGTTTTTCCTAGTAGCGTCAGTAGCGTATAATATTTCAAAGGAAATGACAAAAAAGGGTTTAATGAAGCCATTGGCCAAATTATATGAAAAACCTCGGCCTCAAATAAGGTATTTCTTATGAAGCATTTATTTAATATGAAGATGTCAGAAGGTCGATCTATTGCTGATCATTTAAATGAATTTAATACAATTACCAGTCAGTTAAGTTTCGTAGGGGTAACATTTGATGATGAAGTTAGGGCTTTGTTATTTCTATGCTCATTTCCAGTAAGTTGGAATGGTTTAGGTATGGCCATTAGTAACTCTATCTCTGGATCTAGTACTTTAAATTTTGATGATGTTGTCGGTGCAATCCTTAGCGAGGAAATGCAATAGAAAAGCTCCAGTGAGACATCAGGTAATGCTTTGACTGCAAAGACTAGGGGAAGAAAAATGGAAAGAGGAAAGAGCCCAGGATATCGCAGTAAGTCAAGGAAAGGTAGATCAAAGTCCAGATTGGGGATAGTGTGCTAGAAATGTGGGAAGAAAGGACACCTTAAGAAAGACTGCAAGTCTCAGAAGGGAAAAGAAGGAGAAGTGCAACAAGAAAACAATCATGAAGCGAATGTGATAGGTGATGTGTTGCAAGATGATTTGATTCTTTCATTAGAAAATATTATTGATGCCTAGCTGGTAGATTCAGGGACCTCATTCCATGCCACACCTGATAGGAAACATTTTCATGATTATGTTCAAGGAGATTTTAGACAGGTTCGATCGGGTGATGATAAACCCTGTAAAATCATTGGAATGGGTATACTTTTCATAAAATAGCAGAATGGAAATTAATGGCTATTGAAGGAGGTAAGGCATGTTCCACATCTTAAGAAAAATCTTATTTCAATAGGGAATTTGGGAGGTGAAGGCTATGTGACTACTTTTACATATAAAACCTGGAAGGTCACAAAAGGATCCCTAGTAATAGAAAAAGGAGAAAAAGTTGGTACATTGTATTTATGCAATGGTATTTCTAATTATGGTAGTGCTTTAACCTCTACAGGAGAAGATACGACATTGTGGCATCATAGGCTTGGGCACATGAGTGAGAAGGGGATGTAGATTCTTCACTCAAGAAATTTGTTGCCAGGTTTGAAGCATGTTGATTTAAAATTCTGTGAGAATTGTGTTTATGGAAAATAAAAGAGAGTCAGATTCCTCAGAGTTGGGAAAGTAAAGAAGAGCGGAAAATTAGAGCTTGTGCATATAGATGTATGGGGACCTGCTCAAGTATCATCTCATGGTGGCTCTCATTATTATGTTACTTTTATTGATGATGCAACCAGAAAAACCCGGATTTATTGTATTTAAAATAAATCTGATGTATTTGATACTTTCAAGAAATGGGAAGATTTGGTTGAAAATGAGACAGGAAAAAGGTTGAAGTGTCTCAGATCAGACATTGGAGGTGAATATTGCAGCAAAGAGTTTGATAGGTATTGTTCAGGGAATGGAATTCACAATGAGAAGAGAGTGGCAGGAACACCACAAGAAAATGGTGTGTCAAAAAGGGTGAACAGGACAATCAGTGCATGACATTGCAAGTAGGATTTCCTTTACAATTTTGGGCATATGTCGTAGATATTGTCGTTTATCTAATAAACAGAGGGCCTTCAAGTTCCTTGGATGGTGGTATTCCAAATGAGGCATGGACAAGTAAAAATGTAAACTACTCATTTTTAAAGACTTTTAGTTGTGAAGCCTTTATCCACATTAATAAAGAAAATAGAACAAAGCTTGAGGAAAGTCAAAGAAATGTACCTTTATTGGATATGGTGTTAATGATTTTGGTTATCGATTTTATGATTATGAAAAACAAAAAATCATTAGAAGCAAAGATATCATACTCAATGAAAAGGTTTTGTATAAGGATTAGCTGTAGGAAAAGAAACAGGAAAAAGAAAACATAGGATACACAATGCTTGATGAGATCACAAAAAAAGTGATGGTGCCTGAAAATCATAGCAGTCAACAACCACAACAACAATAAGCACCTTAAACACTTGAAAGTGGTGTTAGAAGATCTACCAGGATAAGTAGACCCCCTGAACGATAATCTCCTTCATTATAATATTTATTGTTGACTCATTCTGGTGAACCAGAACGTTATGAAGAAGCAATGCAAGTAGAAACCAGGAAGAAGTGGGAGAAATCCATGAAAGAAGAGATGGACTCCTTAGCACATAAACAAACTTCGGACTTAGTCAGGTTTCCTGCAGGTAAAACAACATTGCAGAATAAATGGGTTTACATGTTGAAGGAAGAAGATGGAGGTAGAAAAAGGTATAAAGCTAGACTTGTGGTGAAGGAGTTTGCACAGAAAAAGGGTATAGATTTTGATGAGATATTTTCTCCTGTTGTTAAAATGACTTGAATTAGCACTATTTTAAGTCTAGTAACAACTAAATATTTGCATATTGAGTAGTTAGATGTAAAGGCATCCTTTCTCTATGGGGATTTAGAAGAAGAGATATATATGCAGCAGCCACAAGGATATGAGGTAAAAGGGAAGGAGAAACTAGTGTGCAGGTTGAAGAAGAGATTGTATGGCTTAAAATAGGCTCCAAGGCAATGTTATATAAAATTTGACAGGTTTATGTCTAAACAAGGTTATACTAGATGTCACTCTAATCGTTATGTTTATCTCAAAAGAAAAAATTATGGCAGCTATATTATATTGTTACTGTATGTAGATGACATGCTTGTTGTAGTTTCTAACATGCAGGAAATAAATGTGCTCAAAATAAAATTTGAAAACTCATTTCCAATGAAGGATTTAAGTGATGCAAAACAAATCCTTGGTATGAGAATAACTAGAGACAGGAAAAATCAAAAATTAACATTGTCTCAGAGTGAGTACATAGAAAAGGTGTTGAAAATATTTAATATGAAAAATGAAAAACCAGTTAGTATACCTTTGGCTAGCCATTTCAAACTAAGTAAGGAGGTGTGTCCCAAGACTCAGGAAGAAATGGCTTATATGTCTAAAGTTCCATATGCATCAACAGTTGGAAGCTTAATGTATGAAATGGTTTACACAAGGCCTAATATTGGACATGCAGTGGGAGTTGTAAGCAGCTACATGAGCAATCCAAGAAAAGAACATTGGATGGCGGTAAAGTGGATTTCAGGTATTTGAGAGGTACCATTAATCAAGCATTATGCTTTGGTGGTTCAAACATTGATATACAGGGATATGTTGATGCAGATATGGTAGGTGATAGAGATAACAAGAGGAGAACAATAGGGTAAGTGTTTAATGTAGGTGGAGCAACTATCAGTTGGGTTTCAAAACTACAAAGTGATGTTGCACTCTCAACAACGGAAGCAAAGTATGTTGCTACTACATAGGCTAGTAAAGAAATTATTTGGTTACAAAGGTTTCTAGATGAATTGGGTAAGAAGTAGGAGTTGGGCAGGTTATACAGTGATAGCTAGAGTGCCATACATCTTGAAAATAACTCTACATTTCATTCCAAGACTAAACATATACATCTTAAGTAGCATTTCATACGGTCAATGTTGGAATATGGACAGTTGAAGCTGGAAAAGATACACACTAGCCATAATCCTGCAGATATGTTAACAAAAGTTGTAACCAGGGAGAAACTGAGATTCTGCTCAATTTTAATTGGTCTTCAAGTATGATGAAGAAGATTAGAAACAACCAGGTTCAAAGTGGAGTCGTTTTCCAACAAATGCGGTGGAGTTGCTATAATCAGTCTCCAAGTGGGATATTGTTGGGTGTGGAGCCTGATTATCTTCTTTATTAAAATGTATCACTGCATTGGACCCCAGTTTGTAATGTGGGAGAAACGCTGCCTGTAATATTTGCATTGCAAGCGGGGTCCAGGGGGGCCAGCAATGATCTTTAGGAGCCCCCCCTGGTGGGGGATTGGGGGAAGCACCCCCGAAGCTAAAAATAGATGTAAAATTTCCTTGTAAAGTTTTGTAATTTCGTAGTCAATCTAGGCCGTTCATTAGGCGGAGATCTTACGGTAGAAGTTATGTTTAATTTAGGGTTTTTTTTCCCTAGAAGGCAACCCCTCGGTATATATGAGGGAATTGTATTTCATGTAGATCTGTATTCTGAGTGAGAAAGAGAGAGGAGATTGTGTGAGAGGGAATTACAATGAATCTTCTATAGGTTGTATCTCTTCAGTTTGTTGGATAATATAAAAGGAAGGACTGGTTTTTTCCCATGGATGTAGCCCAAATTGAGTGAACCACACATATCTATGTCTCTCTTGTTTTATGTGTTTATGTGTTTATATTTTTGCAATATATTTTATGTGTTCCATTTCTCTGTAATATATAATTTTCTAACATAAACATATCACATCAAGTTAACTCACAACACAACCATCATAAATCGAAATCATGAATCACTTGTAATCATAAAAAACCAGAATCATAGACCACATATAACCATCATAAATCAAAATCATAGGTCATATGTATAATAAAACTGAAATAAAATACTAATACTTATCATTCATCTATCCTTAATTCCACCTTTTTTCTTTTTGTACATGTGCCAGATCGGTTTCCATGCCCAGCAAGCATCCAGTGCCTTTACTTCTCTTCATCATATACACATACACATATAGAATGTACATCAAAACACATACATCCACACATGACATACAACACCATGCAATACATGCACCTACACCTAACATTCAATACATACACCTACACCCAACGTACAACACAACAAAATACATATGTCTACATCCAGTGTATACACCTTCACCCAATGTACAACACAATACATATATGTACACAAAGTACAACACAACGAATACACATGTCGTGATACCACGACTACACAATGCACATACATAGTACTGCATGCCTACAAGACATCATGTATGACATGCACACAATACCACATGTAAACTAGTACCATATGTACAACATTTACATGGTACCACCTATACACAACACCACCTGCACAACATGTGCACAACATCACATGTACAAGACACCACCTACACAACACGTACATAATGCCCCATGTACACCACACCACCTATACAATGTGTACACAATACCACATGTACACAATACCACATGCACGACATGTACATGGCACCACATGTACACAATGCCACATGCACAACATACACACAACACCACATGTACAACATGTACACAACACCACGTGCACACATCACCACATGTACAGTCATACACACAACACCATATGTACATAACACTGCATATACAACATGTACATAGCTCATATGTACACAACACTACATATCCAACATGTGCACAACACCATATTCACACAACACCACATATCCAACATGCGCACAATATGATATGTACACATCACCGTGTTGGCAGGTGTTGTCCTTGATGGCAACTCGCTCAGAGGTATGATACAGGTGTTGTCCTTGGTGGCAACTCAATCAGAGGACAGATCTTAGTACAGCAGGTCAAGAGAGAGATATACACAGGTTAACCTTGATGAAAGTGCGTATACATGCGGGTGAGAAGAACAAAAGGCGCATATACGTACACACACAGGTTCACAGAAGGAAAGGCGCGTACATGTCGGAAAACTAAGTTTTGGTCCGTGGTATTTGGTCCATGGTATTTGGTCTGAAGTATTGGGTCCAAGGTATTGGTTCTAAGTGGTTTTGGACCATGGTATTGAAAGAGGCCTAAACCTATATAAGGAGAAGATCATTAGGCCAAAAGGGTGAAGTGAAAGTAATGAATGTCTGATGAAATGTGAAGATCTAGTATGCTGGTTTTGGGTTTGTGATGCTTGGCTTAATTTGAATCAAGTTGGAAATGGTAGAGAAGGTATAAGTAATTATCGTTAGATCTGTATGCGGGTTCTCTCTGGTGAAAGCACGTGTACACACGGTTTTGACACGGTCAAGTAGCGTATGCATTATGAGATTTGATGTTTCAGGTTGTTTTTGGTTCTAGTGGTGGTTGCAGAGTTTTGGGCTCTGGTCTGTGTTCAGGTAATTGTATTTTGAGGATAGGGTTTCAGTGATTCAGTATTGGGTGATTCAGAGATTGATGATGCAGGTATAAGTTGATGATTGTATTGCAGTGGTGATTGTTTTGTATTTATGGACCCAGTATGAAAATTTATGAAACGTGGTCCCTAGAAGTGAAGAGAAGGTTGTAGCCTTCTGTAGGTCAGAACCTATGTACTAGTACCTCAGCTAGAACAATAGCTAAGGGGGTTGTAGCTCCCTTCCAGGAGAGTCTGGAGAATGAGAGAAGGTTGTAGCCTTTTACAGGTAGAAGCTTGCATACTGGTATCAGACTTCACCAGTACATAAATATTGTAAAAAGAAGTTTCTTATTAAAGGAACAAAGAGACGAGTTGCAGCAGGTGGTTTTCACCCACATTGGGTTTCCACCTTATATCATGGTGTTCATGTGAGTTGCTTATGTGTGATGATCTGTTCTATTATACTGCTCCTATTTACTGTTCATATTGTTAATAATGTTCTGATGCACTCATTAAGGATCAACTAACTGAATCATAAGTTTACTTGATATACACTTGTTGCATTACGTATAGTTGCATATACATGCAATTTGTCTTAACTGATGTAGCGTATATGAATCTGAGTATGAAAATGAAAAAGTTATATTGATTTGATACTACTGATTCACCCCCCCCCCCCCCCCCCCTCTTAGTATTATTTCCAACAATTGGTATCAGAGGAGGTCCTTTGGAAGAAGCTTGATCGCTTAAAGGTAAGATTCATCAGAATGGGTAATCAAGAAAAGGGGCATCCATCAGGCCACCAATCTTTGATGGGAGCAACTTTATCCATTGGAAGATAAGAACCACAACATATCTACAATCGCTTGGAATAGATGTTTGGGGAATCGTGGAAGGAGGATACACATATCCATTAGCAATTCCTATAGATACAACAGAGAGAAAGCAATATGAACTCAATGCCAAAGTTGTTACTGTCTTATTGGGAAGTTTGTCACAATCAGAATTTGTCAAGGTCATGCAGTTCAAATCAGCCAAAGAAATATGGGACAAAATCATTCTAAGCTACGAAGGAGATGAATAGGTAAAATGAGCAAAGCTTCAAACTCTCAGAATACGGTATGAAAATCTTAAGATGCATAGTAATGAAAGCATAGCTAATTACTTCCTGCGTATAGATGAGATTGTCAATTGTATGAGGAATCTGGGTGAAGAATTTAAGTTGTCTTAGTTGAAAAGGTTTTAAGATCCATGTTTGCTAAATTTGATTCCAAATTTTCTGCCATAGAAGAAAAGGAGGATCTGCAGAAAATCACTATGACGCAGCTTCATGGAATCTTAACTGCTTTTGAGATGAGAAAAGGAGGACCATCAGATATGAGAGAAGCCACATTTGAAGTGTTAGCAAATGAATCAGGATACATTTCATAAGGAGAAGATGAGGTAAATTTTGTCAAGAATCTTGAACGGGGATCTGGAAGGTTCAAAGGTAAGCTACCTTTCAAATTCTTTTCATGTGGTAGAGTTGGTCATTACACTGCTAGATGCCCTCATAACAAAGGAAAGATGTCTGATAGAACTTATTATATCCATGATAAAAGTAATGACACATCCAATAGTGATGAAGACATTATACTTCTCATGGCATATGAAAATAAGAATCTAGAACCAGAAGAAGTTACCAGATTAAAAGAACAGTTGGAGTCAGTAACCAGAGTAAGGGAGCAATTACAGGATATAGTAAAAGATCAAAGCATAGAAATTCAGAGACTTGAATCGAAGATCCTCTCTCTAAAAGAAGATCTTAAAGAATCAAAGAAGAAGAATGAAGAAGCTCTTGAAGAACAAGAACATGAAGTAATCAAATTAAGGCAAGAGGTGGAAGAAGGAAGAAAAGCTGAAGAAAACATAAGGAAGAAGTATCTAGAAGAGGAAAAACAACATCAGGTTGAGGTAAATATCTTAAAAAGTAAATTAGAAGAAAAGGATAAACTGTTACGATTTCAAGATAGTATTAATATTTTGGATGGCATTCTTGGTAGTCAAAGATCCCCTACTATCAAAACTGGTCTTGGCTTTTATGAATCTGTTGAAGGTGAATCTAGCTCACAAGGTGAGGCAAGGAACTATAATGAGAATTCTGAAATACTCAACAAGGAGATGAGAGGACAACCTCATCAACAACCAAGGAAAGAAATTCCTCAAAGAAAATCCTTTACTCCTAACTATGGAAGTGATAGACGATTATTTCCTCCATTGAATAATGTTGAATGTTATGTATGTCATAATCTTGGACATGTTGCAACCAGATGCAGAAGTAGAATGGTTCAAGAACATCACATAAGATCATCACATTCCAGGTACTTCAAAGGATATTTTTGCTTGCAATATGTTTTGCCACAAATCAATTGATTGCAATAGAAGGAACATAAAACATGTAAGATGTTATGCAGGTAACAAGTTTGGACATAAAGCAAGGGAATGCAGGAGCAAAATTCAAACTCCAAAGCAAGAGGATTATACATCATCACAATTCCAAGTATTAAAGAAGACAAAATTAGAGACAGAAAGGTGTGACATAACTCAATCAGTTGACATAACAGACACAGGGGAAACTAAAAGTGTAGACCTTCAATATTCCATCTTGCATACGCTGATATAATGAAGATAAGTCATGTATATACGCGATCTAGAGGCTACAGAGTTGCATATATGGAGCTTAGAAGAAAAAGGCAGCAGAAGAAACTCAGAAAATGGTTCGGTCATGGTATATGATGGTTGGCACAGGCTCAGTGGAGCATATGATTTGAATAATGCATTGTTGGCATTATGGTTAGAAGTACTTGGTGATGATGCTTATTGACACATCTTGCTACTGATTGTTGATTGACCAGGAGAATGGATTGTAGGTTATGATGCTTATGGTGTATGATAGTTGCTGATAACTATCATGGTCATGTTTAGGTCCTTGGTCCTTGTGAGTTCATATGATGTATTTTGTTATCGCACTATGCATGGGATGGATGATGTAATGGTTCTTGTTGTTGAGTCATGTATAAACATTTGGTATATCCCCACTTGGTTAGGTGGATGAGTCTAAAAATGGTGTATCCCACTTGGTTGGGAGATTGATGTATAGAGTCATGTTATGCTTTTGCAGACTGTGCATGTGCTCAGGGGGAGCATGAACGGATTGGTACATCTCGGCATATACAAAGGGGGAGCTCAATCGGAGATTTCAACAGGTACTCAGGGGGAGTATGGACAACAGAGGGAGAGAACTTCTTGGGCTGCCCTTTGCCCTTGATGTCAAAGGGGGAGAGTGACTTGGTGTGGTGGTTGCCATCAAGTCCAAAGGGGGAGATTGTTGGTAGGTGTTGTCCTTGATGGCAACTTTCTCAGAGGTATGATACAGGTGTTGTCCTTGGTGGTAACTCAATCAGAGGACAGAACTTAGTACAACAGGTCAAGAGAGAGATATACACAGGTTAACCTTGATGAAAGTGTGTATACACGTGGGTGAGAAGAACAAAAGGCGTGTATACGTACACATGCAGGTTCACAGAAGGAAAGGCACGTACATGTCGGAAAACTAAGTTTTGGTCTGTGGTATTTGGTCCATGGTATTTGGTCCGAAGTATTGGGTCCAAGGTATTGGTTCTAAGTGGTTTTGGACCATGGTATTGAAAGAGGCCTAAACCTATATAAGGATAAGATCATTAGGCCAAAAGGGTGAAATGCAAGTAATGAATGTCTGATGAAGTGTGAAGATCTAGTATGCTGGTTATGGGTTTGTGATGCTTGGCTCGATCTGAATCAAGTTGGAAATGGCAGCGAAGGTATAAGTAATTATCATTAGATCTATACGCGGGTTCTCTCTGGTGAAAGTGCGTGTACACACAGTTTTTACACGGTCAAGTAGCGTATGCAATATGAGATTTGATGTTTCAGGTTGCTGTTGGTTCTAGTGGTTGTTGCAGAGTTTTGGGCTCTGGTCTATGTTCAGGTAACTGTATTTTGAGGACAGGGTTTTAGTGATTCAGTATTTGGTGATTCAGCGATTGATGATGCAGGTATAATTTGATGATTGTATTGCAGTGGTGATTGTTTTGTAATTATGGATCCAGTATGAAAATTTATGAAACATGGTCCCTGGAAGTGAAGAGAAGGTTGTAGCCTTTTGTAGGTCAGCACCTACGTACTAGTACCTCAGCTAGTACAAGAGCTAAGGGGGTTGTAGCTCCCTTCCAGGAGAGTCTGGAGAACGAGAGAAGGTTGTAGCCTTCTGTAGGTAGAAGCCTGCATACTGGTATAAGACTGCACCAGTACATAAATATTGTAAAAAGAAGTTTCTTATTAAAGGAAGAAAGAGACGAGTTGCAGCAGGTGGTTTTCACCCACATTGGGTTTCCACCTTATATCATGGTGTTCATGTGTGTTGCTTATGTGTGATGATCTGTTCTGTTATACTGCTCCTATTTACTGTTCATATGGTTAATAATGTTCTGATGCACTCATTAAGGATCAACTAACTGAATCATAAGTTTACTTGATATACGCTTGTTGCATTACATACAGTTGCGTATACACACGGTTTGTCTTAACTGAAGTAGTGTATATGAATCTGAGTATGAAAATGAAAAAGTTATATTGATTTGATAATATTGATTCACCCCCCCTTCTCAGTATTATTTCCAACACACCGCATATCCAACATGTACATAGCATCATCTATACCCAACGCTGCATATGTAATATTCAAACAACACTATATGTACCACCATGTACACAACATTTCATAAAAAATAGATACACACACTATATATACATAACGCCGCATGTGCACAACATCATAGATGCAACATGTACAACATATACACGACAATAGCACTGCACATCCAAAACCATACAACCTCTACCAAGTAACCTTGCTTCTAGTGTCTCTCTACCATCCATGCTTATACTAACATGTTGCAAAGCACATCATTTTCATTTCGCTGATATGTCCTTCAACATTACCTATCATAACATAAACGTAGGCATAATACAAGCATACAATATTAATTCATATCCACATTATATTGACCTCATATATTTGTCATGACTACTCTTCCCACTTGATTCCTCATAAACCAAGAGCCTCTTCATGTCATTCACTTGTGTAAGCAATCATTCCTCCACAAGAATGATTCCGAATGACCCTATCAGACAACAACATACATACATACATATAAATATTAGCATTAAACAATGCATGATGAAACTATCAGACATGACATACATACATATGCATATAAACATTAGCATAGTCATGATCATAACATAATTACCAGATGGCATAAGGTCAAGGTTAATATAACTCCCTTTATCCATGCACAACTTGCACAACATTGAGAAAAATTGTTCCCAACATATCCAAGGCACATGATACCTCAGATCCATTTAATTCACCTTTCTTGTTACCTTTCTCATGACTATACTGCCACTATCCATTTACACCAATGGACCAAACCAATCTAACCTATCATCATATTCTTACCTTCAACTTCCCTTATTCATGCATCAAGCTTAATTTGAGTCTTACATTGCCTACTAGGGCTCATTCATCTCTCCATGAGCTCCCTTAACTTTCCTCTTTCCCAACCAATTCCCAAGACATAACAGGAAAGACCAAAAACAAACAAGAAGAAAATCATGAAAACTAATAACAATACTACACCACAAACAATGTGGCAAGGGCTTTCACCAGACACAATCAAAACCCATAAATCAAGCTCGAAAAAATCACAAAATACCAAAGGCACAAAATTCCCAAAAACACCATGGCTAAACCCCATGGGTCCCAGTGCTTCCAAGGGAAAACTCAACTAGAGCCTTCTTCACGACTTCATGGTAGTCTCTTTGCCATGAAATTCCTTGCATCGCACTACCATAAACATGTTATTTTCAGCGTATAAATAAATATAATAATATACTACTTATCTTACCCTTTTATGTCAAGCACATTGCCTTGTAGCTGAACACATATGTGCCATGTCTCAAGGGACTCCAATTCCCTCAAGAGATCTAGCCATAACCAGACACTAGCTATTATACCTTTCAAATACATGTCCCTGAATATAGCACATATTCACATAATTTCAGACGAATTAGGGTTAAGAATACTTCTTGTATGCAAAGCAATCATTCATTTGGAATTGCAATTTCTAAACATAGCCAAAGGAATTCTCACCCAATTCGTTTATTTTACCTTTACCTTGTTGCCACTGAGTCTCACTATGTATTGTCACATCACCCAATGGATATTTATGTAAACAAATCAACTATTACCTTGTCATGCTAATGCCAAGCATGTTTCCTGCAACTATTCACATATGTCAACTGCATGTTCCAAATATCAAGAAAATCATATCTATCAATTTGAAATCAACCTTTACCAAGACTAACGATCGTGTCATAATCCATAGTCAACTCATAGTCATTAGAATTAACAACTGTCACCTATGTACACTGAAGTACATATCAATTATCTCAACACATATGTGTGAGTAAAACCATCTTAAAGCAAGATCATTCCTTCGAGCAATCTTACATACACATAGTCATATTATGCAATTCATCAAATATTCAACCAACTTGTAAACATACCATGTTACATAAATCAACTATATGACATAATCAAACACTTAAACATCCAATAAATGACATAGTCAAACTCATACCTTAATGTATTTGAGGGGAGGCTATCTTGTGTGCACAATCAATTCATATTAGCATGATATAACTTCACAACATATCAACTCAGACATAAATAAGGTCATGATATCCATAACAATCACTAGCTAACATGTTCACATCATAAAATCATAAAATATTATCATTCATACATAATAATTACATCTACATAGTCAATTTAGATTAGTATGACATAATATCACAATGTATTAACTCATACCTGAATGTCATAACCCTAACCATTTGCATAGGCCAATCCAAATTAGTATGATACATATAACATCAATATCTTAATGTAATAACCCTCATCATCAAGCTAACTAACATATAACAACAAAAATTTAACCTATAACATAGTCATCAACAACATATACATAATAATCAAGTTATCTAACATAAAACAACAATAGCAATGCATACAACCATAGGTTACTATCATTGATGACTATCTGACACATGTGCATATGACTACACTAATAAACTAGCATCTATCATATATGTAACCATAACACCAATAGAATGAAAGGCACACACATAACCATAATGCAAATAACAATCCTTAACCTACATACTTGCATGCCCAACATACAAACATGTATGACGACATGCTCTTGCCTCGAGGTACAATGTTGCAACTTCACCTTGATGGTCTGCATCTCCTACTCTATCTCAACCAACTCATTAGCATCATAACATAACAATATCATCATGATGACCTAATTGCATATAATGACCTCACAATGCATGTCTAGCCTACCATACATGCATAACCATAACCATGACAATGCATGCATAACAACATATAGACACTGACATGCATAAAAAATGCAAATACAACTAACATGCATTCATGACAAATGCATCCCAACAACAACATCATCAACTGCTTCATGGAAACATAATTGTAACAATGACCACTACCATGCATACATAACAAGCACATAGGCTACAAGCATAAGCAACACACATTCAATTGACATGAATGCATGACCAAAACACCACCCATCCAGTCCGAGGGGTGAACCATACTCTAATACCACTCTGTAGCACCCTCGTCCCATATCTACCCAGGTAACTGGCCAGTCGGGGTAAACATGTGACAAGAGGATACTATGATGGGATTGAACCTCCTAGATGACCTTAAGGAAGTGGAATCGACGTAAAAACACCATATAGACATTCCACATCAACAACAAGACTCTTAGGAATCATCCAAACCTCTAATGTAACCAACCCCTAGGTCCCACTAAGTATTTGACCAATTAACCCCTGGATGCTCCCATGATATGGGAATTCACGTGTCTAGAAGGCCCTAGGCACCAACAATGTAGTCTGCCAGTGTCTCGAGAATTTTCTACTCATATTTGTGCAATCATCCCTAGGATTTGAGGCCGAGAGCCCAGTTCATTGCCCATAAATAAATGGCACCCTTAGAAAAGAAAGATAACAATGGAATGATGATACAAATGCAATTACTTGAACAAGGGCTTGACTAGAACCCTACTAACCATGACAGGCATTTCGTCAAACATATCACATATATGTAATTTGCAGGAGTAAACAACATATCTAAGCTTAGGGGTCTCATACTTATCTTAGAATCGCTAAGAAGCAATGATCCCTTATATCATTAGCTGCATTATAATATTTTAGGTCATATATACATTGTTCATTCATTTACAAATAAAAACATGAGGAAAGCCATACATTATCACTGTCATAATACATGCTTATAATGAGCATAATAACAACAAAAATATCAAGGATACATCAACCATAAAATCCACATATAAACCAATACATTTATACATAAGATATCAAGGAGAGAACCTCTTATTAATGAATGCAAAGGCCAATGTAGGATGGGAATACCACGTTCCACCTGACCATAGAATGGCTGAGAACTTTCTCTCTTTAGCCATTCACCCCTATGCCATATTCCACTCATGAATGTCGGACTCAAACCAAAAGAACCAACCAAGGCATCCCAAGGCTAAACCATCTTACCCTCATTAATAAAAACTAGGCTTTATCGTATCCATCCTCGATCACTAGGCCAACACAATAAAAATTTAATAAAAGGATTTACCATGATCTCCACCATATCACTAGGCCAAAACAAGCATGGATTCCATTGGATTTCTCCACCTACACCATGAGGAATTTTCCCGTCTCTTAGTCTCTTAGGCTTTACCACTATCCACAGTTTGATCCAGGGATGACTAGGCCCTAAACCGAGACTCCACCCTCTAGGATTTACCCTATATCCCACCATTCACCGGCAAGGATTCCTAGGCCTAGTCAAGGGAAACCACCTCTAGGATTTACCATATATCATTCCATTCAACGGTTGAGGATTCCTAGGCCCACTGAGGCAACATAAAATCCATATTTATCGCAACCCATAGTCTATTTCAGGGGTTACTAGTCCATTTGTTCTATCATTCGGAGATCCACCTCACTCATCTTTGAATCCATCTGACAATCTAGCTTAACCAAAACATGAGAACCCCATCGCACCATGGCTATCCATAAATGGTAAGGCTAGGCTTAAAACAATGTTACACCTGGAAAAACCGATTCCATAATATCAAAGAACCACATGCAATACCATGCATGCCAAATATACCAAGGAAAACACACATTCAAATTGATCCCGACAAAGAATCTTGTTCTTACTTACTTGATCCTTTCTTCCTCTTGCCTTCTTTTCCTTTCTTGATCCAATGCCAAACTTCTCCAAGAAAACTCGAAGTGTCCAATAGTGAGAGAGAGAATAATGAGAGAACTCCAAAATTGAACTAACAAAAGGTTAGAAACTAGTCCTTAGAAGCCTTTTTATCAATTAGGCCTCTATTTTCTTCATTTTCCATTATTTTCCTTTAGTTTCCTTGTCACATGAAATCTATGAACTTTCACCTTACTTTTCTTCTAATTTCCATTCTTTTCATAAATAAATGTGCCAATTAATGCCACTTTTCCTTTCCAAAGCCTTTTCCATAGCCTTTGCCATATTCTTTTAGCCATAATAACCAGAATGATCACCCACTAGGATGTTTTCCCAACATTCAACTTGGAATATGTGTCCCATGATCGTGGTCTTATATATTTTTACATGGATTTTTAACCAGGGCTGTTACAATGGTTACTGATGAATCAATTTTATGTCCACCGATCCAATCTAAATAATATACAAGCTTAAAATAAAATAAAACAAGAAAATTAATTCTTTAGTTTTTACTGAGCCTTCGATAGATGAGATAAAAGGGGAAATCAGAACCTTTCTACAACAAGTTTATAGGTATGGGGTGAGAAATTCATTTAATTATCACATTTATTTGTTTATGATTTAGTTATCTCATCCTTTATTTTACATGAGTTTTTGGCAGAGTACGATCCTCATTGTAAGACTATGGGGGTCGACGTTGGTAGAAACGTAGATACTCCATCTCTCAGTGAGTCACTAGTCATTGAGACCGCTACAAATTCTCAACCACCCACAACAGGATGTGCACCCCTAAACAATGTATGTTAGGATCTACACATGATGTTGTGGATGCAGAGCATGATCCGATTACACAATTTGAAGTGATCTTTCCTAGATCTTCCCGTGTTACTAGCATGAGATCACTACCGATCAAATTTTTGCTAGATGATGAGAATGTTTGCATGAAAATAAAGAAACCTTCGCATATTTAAGAATTGTTTTAAATATTAATTACAACCTAAATGAAATTAACGTATAGCCTATGATTATTTTAAACTAATGATAATATCATTTTGTAGGAAATAATGTATTTTATAGGCGTTTGTATGACATAACCTTGGAAATATTTCGGCCTACCAATTGCACAAATTGGAAATTCCAAAATTTCAAGTTAAAAGATGAACTTATTAACAAGATTTTCCACCTATTCGGTGAGGGTACCTTCAAAAAATATGGAGTTACCTCAAAGGTATACCTACATTTCAAATATTTGTGGGACCAGTATAGGTCTCAATTGGAAAGGGCCAGGTCACATGAGTGCCCTCCATCGATTCCAGAGATGGAGTTCAGAGTGCTCATGGTAGATGCACATGAGAAGGCACTTTGAAAAGAAGGGAATACTCCACCTATATCAGAAAGGTATAGGGCACTTTTAATAATGCAATTATGATGCCTATCATCATTGTGACATCTAATTAATTTATTTAATGTTTAAATATAAGCTCCCATATACTTCCAAATTCACAATGGATATAATAGCCAAACATGGGTAGCATCATCTTGGCCTGGGTGGTTACTCGAAACTAGCCATAAAAAGTGTATGTATATAAAAAAATAATTCGCATCCAAATTATAAATTGTTAACAATTTTAATTTAATATCACAAAAGAAGAAAAAGTCATGTTCTAATGTAAAATTCCAAGGTCACAATTCAAAGAGGATCCCACGGAGGAAGACTAAATCTTGCTTTCAGGTACGACTATCAAGTCATGGTTGAATGAAGGACAAGCTTGTCGTCTTCATAGTCTTCCACCAACTAACATAACACTTAGGAAAATAAAAGCAACAAATAAAATTTATAAATAAATATTTTTATACAATCTATTGGTTATTATTTTTTGCCAGAAAGTAATGTGTTGGATTTTAAAAAGAAGGCAAACAATGTAGATATAACACATGAGCCTATTGATGATGGAGTGCCTGATCTTGAGACTAATGTTCGGATCAGTACTAGAGGTTTTTAATGTGTTATAAAAAATTATAGTATGGAATACAATTAAAAGTATTTCAATGAAAATGGTGTATTAATTAAAACCTTTATTGTTTCTACACTAAAGCATGTACAAGATGTGGCTAAAGAACAGGAGGAACATTTGGCCACATCAGAAATTATTTCACTTCCCTCCACTACTGAAGCAATTAAAAAAATTCTAATACTCTTTTTATTAATAAAGCATTTGTAATAATAATAACTATAATTATGAATTTAACATTTATTTCTTATTACAGTTGATGCTCAGCCCCACTTGTAGCAGCATAGTCATAGGACTAGGTAAACAATAAGACATATTACACTAGAGACCACAACAACTGAAGGGGGCCAAGATAAAGACATCGTTGCTAACTACACAGTAGAAAAAATAAAGAAAATTGATAAAAAATCACTGCACTTGTTTATTTAAGCCCTCTTTTTTGAGTACCACATGTTCTACTAAGAGGTTGAATGCCTCATGGCATGTGCACATGTAACTTTAGAATATATTAATAAAAAGTCGTGATTTTTCTGTTGCAAAAAAAATTAGAACGATTTTGTTTCATATTATGCAGACATTTTTTGTCATAAAATTTATTGAGGTAAAATATTTTATGGATTTATGAATGAATAAATGAAGGATGATACCCTTAAAGGCATCATATATTTATGATATTTCTTCATCCAACTCTATTTTGAGGTTATGATTAAATTATAATAAAAGAAATTGTTTATAGAGGCTCAACCAAAACCCATGTAACATGAATATGGGGAAAATCCTAGAAGACATTTTAATATTGTCTCATATATTTTTATTGGATTTTAAACATCTTGGTATATGTTGTAGCAGCTACAACGCCCTCCAAAATTTTGGCTTGCATCCAAATTTCATAGCCTTCCTTGGTTTTTCATTTGATGGTTGCAAACACTTGAGCTCACCCCATGAGCTCTTATGAAATCTTTCCACCTTTACTTGTTTGACCAACGATCGTCTTTTGGCATGTTGATTTCTTTGCCATGCTTGAGATCTAATTTTGGTGAGTTTGAAGGTCTATCTTTGTATTTTTGGTTTGTCTTCACTATGTAAACATCCATCGTACTCACACACAAAGTTGTAAGAATTGTCGCGCAAGTGTCGTCATGGTTGTTTGAAGGTCTATCACAAGTGTCGCACTTGTCTTTCTCAACTCCAAGATAGTCTCACTGAGGGCATGTTTTGTATTGTGGTCATGGTGTTCTATGTTGTTGCGTCATCAAGTATTCTAACTGTATGTTCACAATGTCATTCTACACAAGTTTTCATGCTTTTGACACTTAGCCATTTTCCTGAAAATCTGCCCCACCAGACAACCCCCTTTCGTTAGACCCTAACTGAGATGCACTGCACATTCTAAGCCCCTAATGACCTTTCTCTACTGCCCAGAACTGTGCAGTGATTGAGGTTGTCCTCTAGGTCAACTACAGTATGCAATCCTGGAGATGAGTATCCTATCTGCCTCCCAGAATTGTGCAGAATATTCCTCCTTATTCAACTGAACTGTGTATTTCTCAAGCACAATCATCGACCCTCCTTTTTTCCCACAGGGAGCCTGCACTACTCTGAGACATAGGTCTACACTATTCTCCAAATTTACACAAATAAGCCCAGCATGTCATCTATTGCCTTGCTCTATATTATTTCCCAAAATTCCGTAGAGCTTCCCAGATAACCCCTACTACTTTTCCTCCAGAAATTGCGCAGACATGTCTTGAAGTTCCCCTCCTAACTATCCTACACTTTTCCCAGAGATTGCATAGTCATGACCAGTAGCTCCCTCCATAGCCATGCTTTGTATTCCCTCTAGAAATTGCAAAAAACTGACCAGAAGCCCCTTTACAACTCGCTCCGTCTTCCCTCTGAAAACTGCACAGAGGTTGCCTCCCTCAGGGTCCCACCCTGCAGCTGACATTGGTGACTCTCACTGTGAAATCCTACCTCCTAGTGATCACTATGAAGTTTTTCCAGACAATGCAAGTTGTCCTCTTAGAATGCCTCATTCTAGCCTGAGACGCACTTTACATTGTCTCTCCATGTTTCCCAGAACACGAGAACAATGCATCATGCTAGACTAGGAGGTTTTGGATTTGATGTCATCTAATCATGAGTGAATTGCAGGAACAGGTACACTATCAGTTCATGGTGAGATGATGAACGGGATGAAGAAGGAGTGCACATTCTAGAAGACTTACTTACAACTGGACGAACATACCAAGCATATCAAGCAACAAGCAAGAGGAACACATGCATTGAACCATCAAGCAAGACCAAGACCATCGAAGACCCCGCAACACTATGCCATGCAGAGGAGAAGAAAAAGCACACCAAGAGTACATCCATCACTCAGCAGCACAAGAAATTTATATGGACACCACAATCAGCCAATACATGTTAGTAGTGTCATGTCGAGTTGTGTCATGAGCTATCTTACCGACATCACCATTATGGTTCATATCCTTGTACCTGAATGTAATGTAAAGTGAAGTACAATGGATGCATGCAAGAAGTCGAAGAGTCATGTCAGTTGAAAAGTCATGGGAAGTTGAACATTCACGAGGGTAGTCCAAGAGTCACAAGGGTCAAGCATCACCCTTGGCTATATATACCGCTCCTATTATATGAAACGAGACTTTTCACCTTGTCTCCTCCCACATAGCCTTGAGATTCTGTAGTCTGTTCTTTGAGGAGTGACGAGTGGCTCCAATGTCCCACAACTGGGACTAGTGATGTATGGCGTACAAATGTGTCTTGGGACTTTTTCTTATTTTAGAAGCATGTTTCAGGCCAGCATGTTTTCACACATGTTTTTTATATGTTTATAATACTACTCTTTAAACATTTGTAATGCATTTTTTCTTAACCTGTCCTAAGACAGTCAAACTTCTTTAGTTATTTTAGTACTTACATTGTTGAAGATGTGTTGAATTTTTTATCGATGTTGTCTTGTCCATGTGGAATACTCTACAGAACATTAGATAGAACATTCTTGTTTTTCTTGGTTATAACAACCATTACGCCCATGTGGACTACTCCGTTAGATGGTGTACGTGTTTTCCCTTACACTTTGGTTTTAACAACTACCGCATCCGCTATGGACTACTCTGTTGGATGTTGGACAAACTTTTATTTTTTTCACGCGTGTTTCTCCCTGGGTGGTACTACTACCTCTCATCTAGAGTCTCACTTTTACCCTCTCCCTTATAGTAAGATAAATCAGACATAAGTTATATTACACACTCACCAGGCATACTCACCTCGCTTTTTGATGATATAAGCATAACACTCCCATGTGCTGAACAACAAGAGCTAAGGCAAATCTATAAGATAATTTCAACTAGTCCATCATACCAGATGGGACTCCTACTCAAAACGGTGTGAGGTCTAGTTGGTACTTCATACCGGGGATATCCCCTTAATGTTGGCAGGTCCAACACCATCAAAATTTATGGTGCTAGAAGGAGGGCCAATAGCAGTTTATCATTGAATGTCCTACCAACCCCACTTATCTATCATCTAGTCAAGGCAGTAACACAAACTCCCCCTCTCCCACAAACAACTTTGAAGTTGGTTATTCCTTACCTCCCTGACTTGAAAAAGAAATTTCATATCAGCACATCCGCTATATCCATCCCATCACCCATCAGGTTTATAAAGTTGTTGGAATGATTTGAGGATTGCAAACTCTTCCCTCTTCATAGAGGAAGCAAAAGACTACTCCCACAGGAGTGGTAGTCTCATATGTTGAAGAAGAAATCCTCACCACTCTTGAAGAGCTCGAAAAAGTTGTTGAAAATGAAGAGGAACCTCCATTTTCCTAGAAGGGGAAGAAGATAACCTTGTGCTCTTGGGCTCAGGTTCCGGCAGAGGAAGCGGAGGAGGTGGAGGCAGAGATGAACCAATAGATTCAGTGGTTGAATTTTCAGATTTAGAAGAAGAGGAGGAGGATGAAGAAGAGGACAAGATGGCTAACTAAAATCTGGAATGGATGATACAGGGCCCATTGTTACTCCTGGGTGTCTTGCAAAATATGCCAAGACGCACATAGAAGTTGTTAACAAAGTATGGCCCCAGAATAGTGAAGGTGAAATATCATCTAGACACATTCTACCTACATTTGCAGACACTTGATGTATGTTATGATGATGTTGCATGTAGACTATTTCCATGTACTTTGGATGACAGAGTACCTATATGGTACCACAACTTTCCTATCAGCTCCATTTAGAACTGGGGGATGTTCAAGAAAATTTTCCTTGAGAAGTTTGCTGAAGACAAAACCCCCTCCATGTTGCTAAAAGAGTTGGGTAGTCTCAAGATGGAGAAAAAAGAAAAAGTGAGAGATTTTAAACATATGTTTAAGCGTATCTTGAATAAATTCATTGCGGACAACAAACTTCATGACTCCATCACAGTTGACTACTACATGTCTGCAGTGTCAACCAACATTGCGTAGTTCATCAAGTGAGCTGCGAGACCAACACTTTTACAAAATTTCCAAGATGCAATTGATGTGGTGAAATACTCGCACGCTATTGGAGTCAGTGTATATGATGAACTAGATAAATACTCCAAAGACATGGGTAGGAGGTCTCAGATTGTTGTGAGCAAGGCAAAGGAAAAGGAAGAAAGTGAAATTGAAAACCTTACTCTTATTTTCAAGTCCTTAACAACCAAATTTTCTAAACTCCAGCAATAGATGAGCGAGACCAACATGAACAGTAGGCCTCCCAGATTTGTGCAGACGAAAAACTCAGCTTCGAGCAGCAAAAACAGTCACCCGACCAAATTTGCGCAGATATCTAACCTTGTGTTTGGCCTAGATGCAATTAAAATAGATCATTATTGAACATTCCATGGCGAACGAAATTCAAAGAGGACTTGCCAAGGATGGAACCAAGCAATGAGCTCCCTGGCTACATAGTTGACTGACCAATTTATGGCTAGTGAGCTGGTTGAGCTGGAGGGTGGAGATGAAGAGGAAGTTGCTGCATCTAATGAAGCTCCAAGTGTTGGGCATGTAATCAACATGTATCAATGTGCTAATGCTGCCCAGAAGACAACCGCTGAGAAGGACCCTCCGAGCGACCATCTGACCCCAAAGCAAAACATTCGATACAGTTTGAGGAGTCAAGGGGCCCCCACTATTTTTTAGATACCAAGAGAAAAGGTGAGACAACATTTTCTCAAAACAGTTGATCTGCTAGTCAACACAACACAAAAAAAACAAAGAAAGTCCTGAAAGACAGCTACAACTAAAATCACATCCCTGAGCAACAAAGACAAAATCATCCCACCAGACAACACGGACACAACTCTACCCTCAGACATCTCGGTGAGTCTTCCCACTTTAGATTACAACATTGTTGAAGACATGAAAAAGACCCATGCGAAAATCTCTCTTTATGAGTTAACCAAGATCACTAGTCAATGGTATATTCTTTTGTGTGCACTGGGGCAAACCTCCACAGATAGTGTTGCCTCTTCCATTAATGGAGCAAGAAAGTCTCCCGACATACTTGCGTTCGTGCTCAACACACTTTGCATGGAGGAAGTGAACCTACTCTGCCCACCATTTTTTCTATCATTCGAAATATTTAACTTTAATGTCCACAACTGTTTGGTGATTCTGACATGTCAGTCAATGTCATGCCACTCTCTATTGTTAAGCAGATCAATGCTCAATGGAGTAGCACTGTTGCACAGTTCATCCAACTTGATAGAACATGTGTGCCGACCATTGGTAAACTTCAGGATGTGATCATCCAGTTATCGTCTAACAGACGAGTTCATCAGTTCATTAACATTGTGATTGTGGACATCCCAGAAGCATATGGCTTATTCCTCAACAGAGAATGGTCCAACAAGCTCAAGGATATTTTGCTATGGACTGGTCACACTTATGGCTTCCACACAAGGGCGGGAACAACCAGATATGAGTGTTGTCGGAAATATATATGAAACATAACATTACTCCCTTGAATGGTGAAAATGAACCATTTGATTTTGCAGAAATTATGTTCAACAATTTCTTTCTGGAAATGCAGTTGGGGTGTTATCTCACATAGCCAACCCCAACCCCACCAGACACACAGTTGGGTCTCATTCCTTGCCCGACTGGCAAAAATGAAAATTGTAACATATATTGTAATAGTAACAACAATCGTGACAGTAGTACTAGCGCAACAAATGGTCCTTGTACAAATAATATGTGGACCCTATACTTTAACGGATCCAAGACTCAGGAGGGATCTAGAGTCGTTTGTGTTTTGATGGAGATGATGCAAAGGAAACACTTAGTGTTGAGCCGCTTAGATTTTGAGTGCACAAAAAACACTACTAATTATGAAGCACTCATTTTGGGCTTACAAAACGACATCAGCCTCAATGTTGCTGTGCTTAAAGTGGTAGGTGATTCAGAGATCGTGGTAAGTCATGTATGTAACACCATACACTGTGTTTCATCCTATCTTAAGAGTTACCAACAAGAGGTATGTCAACTTATCTCTAAGTTCGAAGCTTTCAATATAACTTATGTACCAAGAATGCGTAATGCAGCTGCAGATGCTCTTGCAAATGCAGCTGCTAGGATGACACCGCTTAGGGATAGATTTTCTACTGAAATTTTGTATAAGCCATTTATCCCTAACAAAATCACTAATTTACGTGTTTTTGATGATGATCAATAGATAGTACATTTCATGGCCAATGTTGATGTCTTCAAGGACACAATGATAGATGAAGACAAGCAAGAGTAGTCCCTACAGAGAAAAATTGACGAGAGTAAAGGCAACCTCATCCCCAACAGTGTGGTATGACTTGAGAAGTCGTATGACTTGCGGAACCGCTTTCAGGGGTCGGTGAATGCCAAAACCCAAAGTTCCACAATGTTGTACGAATAGATCAACCGGGGAATCGATAAAGATCCGAAGTTCGTGAATCCCGGTACATGTTGCGCACCAGAAGAGCAACAATATTTTTTCTGCTTGTTCAGACAATATAGTGATGTTTTCGTGTCGATGTACGCTGAATTGAAAACATATGACACATGAATAATCCAACACGTCATTCTAATAAAAGAAGGGGTCAATCATTTTCATCAGAATCTAAGGAAAGTACGTCCATCACTTTCAGCCCTCATTCAGAAAGAATTGGCTGAGTTGTCGAATGCTCAGATAATTTACAAGGTTTGTCATTACACATGGGTTTCAAACTTAGTCCCTGTCAGGAAGAAGTCCGGGGAGATCCGCCCGTGCGTTGATTTCTGAAATATGAACCATGCCTTGGACAAAGATAACTACCAAGTGCATCTATGGAGCACATATTATAGAAAATATCTAAAGTAAAATTGTTATCTTTGCTACACAGTTTCTTAGGATACAATCAGGTTCTGGTAGCAGAGCCTAACAGATTGAAAACAACATTTCGTACCAAGTGGGGTACGTTCACTAACCATAGAATGGTGTTTGGGTTGGTAAATGTGGTGCTACATTTTAGCGCATAATGGACATTACTTTTCGTGGGATCATCAGACAGAGTGTAGTGGTCTACCTCGATGATGTGATAGTCTTCTCTAGAAATCAGTCAGGCTACCTGTGCCATCTCAAGAAAATATTTGAGAGATGTCAGAAGTATGGGATATTTTTGAATCCAAAGAAGAGTGTCTTCAAGTGTATGAAGGTAACCTCCTTGGGCACATTATTTCCAAGAGTGAGATAAAAGGTAGATCTAACCAAATTCTGGACCATCACGTAGATTCCTCATCCTATGAACAAGAAAGCTATGAATTCCTTCATGAGGAAGATCAACTTCCTCATAAAGGTCGTCTCTGATTACGCGCAGATTGTCAAACCCATTCAAGAGATGATCAAGAAGTACATAGTGTATAGTTGGGGAAAGAAGGAAAAGGAATTGTTTGCCCAGATTAAGAAAGCTATAACAAAGGCACCTACATTGTACAACCAAAACTTCAACAAATATTTCTTGCTCTACATGTTTGCTTCCAATACTTCACTCATTGTTGTGCTCACTTGGAAAGATGAGCTAAACAATGAATCAACCATCTCCTTTAGGAGCACGAGCTCAATGCAAGGACCTGAACTGAACTATCCCATCATGGAAAAATAAGAATAGGTTGTATAGAAGGTAGTTAAACATTTCAGACCATACCACTTGAAAAAGCACTGCATTGTATTTTTTTCATACCCAGCAATCAGACCACTTTTTGGTCAAAAAGAGTTGGGTGAGAGGTGGGAAAATTGGATGAATGGACTACAAGAGTATGACCTTGAAATAAATCTAGTTCACACCATAAAGGGTCACAATATTTGCAGATTAGTAGTGGAAGTAGTACATGCGCAAGAGGAAAAAATAGAGCTCACTAATGGGAGCAAGAAATTAAAATGTATAATTTTGAGCAAGTTGCCCCACTATGCATGGAAAATCTTGGTATGCAGACATGTGCCAATACCTTGAGCATGGAAACACTCTCTCTCACTTCTCTATGCGGAAAAAGAGGGCACTATGACTAAAAGATTTATGTTACCAGTTGGTGCATGTAGTGCTTTATAAGAAACATCACAACAACATTTTTCTCAAGTGCCTGGAGGCACAAGATTCAGAAAGGGTGTTACGTGATCTCCATGATGAACTAGCCAAAGGTCACTTCGTGGGAAAAAAATAGTGCACAAGGTCATGAGGGCCAGTTTCTACTGGCCTATATTATTCAAAGATGCACATGGATATGCCTGCAAGTGTCTAGTCTATCAGAGATGTGCTGGAAGAAAACACAGGTCAGTAGCCCTGCTGTAGCCTGTTGTAGTAGACAAACCATTCCAATAGTAGGGTTTGGACATTATTCGGGATATTTTCCCACATTCGTCAAAGAAACATTGTCACATATTAACTGCTACATATTACTTCATGCGGTGGATAAAAGCAGCTCCGCTCAAACAAGTGAATGACCAGGAAGTCATCAGCTTCCAAAGACATAACATCATCGTGAGGTTTGGCATTCCTATATCACTTGTTTTTGAAAATGAAACGTACTTTTATTCCTTAAATCTTTATGCCTTTGCATTGAAAAATGGTATTGTGTTAAATTATTCAGCTAACTACTACCCACAGGAAATTGTCTTGCCGAGTCTACAAGAAAAAATGTTATCGGCATCATAAGAAAGACCATTTATTCTGAACAACGAAACTGACATTCTTCTCTGGTAAATTCTCTATGGGCTAACCGAGTCACACCCAAACCATCTCTAAATTCCTCCCCCTACTTCTTGGTATAGAGAAAGGAATCCATCCTCCCACCAAATATCTACTTGCCTTCTCTCCAGTTATCCCAAGAATCCCAAGGCAAGTGGTGTCTATTGGTTCAACATAGGATGGACACATTACACAAACTACAGGAAGAAAGGGTGAAAGAAATAGAAAATTTCACACTTCACTAGAACCGTATCAAGATATGGTTTGACAAGAAGTCTCCAGGGAACACCAACTTCGATGTGGGTGGCTTAGTCTTGAAAGTGGAATAAACCCCATGAATACAAAGACAAACATACGAAGTTTCATTCCCTATGGATTGGCCCATTCATATTTCACAAGAAGCTTGGCCAACACACGTATCATTTACAATCACTTGATGGGAAGATTGACACTCTCCATTATCAATGTAAAAGACTTGAAATGTTATTTTCAATGATTTGGGGCTGTGCATCGCATTGTGTACATACTTCTTTCATTGTTGTTCTATTATTTGCTTTGCCTTTTCTACTTTTCTTTACTTTTTTGTTCTTTGCTTTGCTAATTTTCTCTGCTTTTTTGTTTAGTTATTTTTTTTGTAAATAAGTTTTGTCCCACTCTATGTTCTGGCTTCCTAATGTGCATGTGGCTGAAGTTCAAAGAGTTTTGTGACACTACAATGCTTGGCCAGTCCTGCATTCATATTCTTTGTGCTTGGTTGTAACTTTTGGTTGATGAAGCCTTGATGGAAAATATGATCCATCTGTAAGGAAATTTTTGATCAAACCATGAACCTGTGTCTAGTCTAGGAAGCCTCATGCCTATACTCAGTTTCTGCTTTGTGTGTTCAAGCTTATCTAACTAGTAGAAATGAAGAAGGGGAAAATCTAAACGAGTAAACCTAAATCAGAGGTCTTACATGCTTCTCTGAAGGAACAACCTCTTCTTCTCTCAATAAGTCAGGATCCCTCTTCCGCCCCAAAAATAAATAAGTGCCTAAGCATTGTTCTCTTTGAAAAAAATAACAAACGTGAAAGAAGAGAAAGGATTCCTCCATAGAGAGGTGAAGCAAGCAACTTCACCAAGGTACTGTCCAGGCTTGCTGGCAGTGGACAATTGTTTGTGTTCCTACATGACTCCATCGGGGTACTATCTAGGGATGCTCGCAGTGAAGAAAGACCAAAGATGAAAACTTATACTCTAAAAATATTAAGCTCGTGGACCAAATTACCCTTACCGCTTTGAAACACTATCATCTAGTTGAATTTTTTTGTTGTGTTCAACTGAGTCAGCACAAGTTGAACCGTGTATATCCATGGGGTATGTGGGGAAGCTGAAGTGATCTAAACAATGAATAAATACTTCCCAAAAGGACAACCTCCTATGATAAAAATGAACCAAAACAGATAAGATGGTATTCAACCAGTTTGTCACCAAGTGTTGTAGTGGCTGCAACACCATCCAAAGTTTTGGATTGCATCCAAATTTTGGAGCCTTCCTTTGTTTTTCCTTTGGTAGTTGTAAATACTCGAGTTCACCCCATGAGCTCTTGTGAAGTCTGTCCACCTTTTTTTTGTTTAACTAACGGTCATCTTTCGACATGTTGATTGCTTTTCCATGCTTGAGATCTAATTCTGGTGAGTTTGAAGGTTTATCTTTGTGTGTTTGGGTTGTCTTCTCTATGTAAACATTCATTGTACTCATACACAAATTTGTAAGCATTGTCGCGCAAGTGTCATCACGATCATCCGAAGGTTTATTACAAGTGTCGCACTTGTTGCTCTCAACTCCAAGACAGTCTTACTGAGGGCATGTTTTGTCTTTTGGTCATGGTGGTCTATGTTGTCGCGTCACCAAATATGCTAAGTGTATGTTCACATTGTCAGTTTGCACAAGTTTTCTTGCTTTTGACACTTAACCATTTTCTTGAAAATATGCCCAACCAGACAACCCTCTTCCGCCAGACTTTGACTAAGTTGCATTGTGCAGTGTCAACCCCATTGACCCTTATCTACTTCTAGGAACTACGCAGTGCTTTAGGTTGTCCTCTAGGTTAGCTACACTGCACAACTCTAGAGATGAGCAGCTTGTCTCCCTCCTAGAATTGTGCAGAAACTGCCTCCTTGTCCAACTGAACTACGCATTTCTCAAGCATAGTCATCAACCCTCCTCTTTGCCATCGGGAGCCTGCACTTCTTTGAGACCTGGGTCTGCACTATTCTCCAAATTTGTGCAGATAATATCAGCTCTCCATCTGTTGCCTTTCTCTGCACCGTTCCCTAGAATTGCGTAGAGCTTCCCAGATGACCCTTGCTTCCTTGCTCTACCCTGCCTCTAGGAATTTCGTAGACATGTCTAGAAGTTCCCTTAGTGACTATCTTGCATTGTTCCCAGAGATTCCATAGTCATGACCACTAGGTCACTCTGCAACCATGCTCTGTGTTCCCTCTGGAATTTGCGCAGAACTAACCAGCATTCCCTTTGCAGCCCGCTCTATCTTCCTTATGAAAATTGCACAAAGGCTGCCTCCCTCAGGGTCCCACCTTGTAGCTGACACCAGTGACTTTCACTGTGCAATCTTGCCTCCCAATGATCATTGTGCAATTTTTCCTGACAGTGTAGGTTTTCCTCCCAAAATGCCTCATTCCAGCCTAAGTTGAGCTTTGTGCTATCTCAGTGAGTTGTCCTCCCTGCTCATCACTCGGAACACAAGAACAATGCATCATGCTAGACTAGGAGGTTTTGGATTTTATTTCATCCCATCATGAGCGAATTGTAGGAATAGCTACACTAGCAGATCATGGCAAGATTATGAACGGGATGAAGAAGGAGCGCACATGCTAGAAGACTTGCTTTCACCTAGATGGATGTACCAAGCATATCAAGCAACAAGAAAACAAAACACATGCATTGAACCATCAAGCAAGACCAAGACCATTGAAGACCCCGCAACACTATGCCATGTGGAGGAGAAGAGAAAGCACACCAAGAGTACATCCATCACTCAGCAGCATAGAAGTTTAACATGGATACCACAGTCAGCTAGTACATGTCAGTAGTGTCATGTCAAGTTGTGCCATGAGTTGTCTCGACCACATCACCATTATCAGCCATATCCATTTTAACCGAATGGAATGGAAAGTGATGTCCAATGGACTCACACAAGAATTCGAAGGTTCATGTCAGTTGAAAAGTCATGGGAAGTTGAATAGTCATGAGGGTGGTCAAAGAGTCACAAGGGTCAAGCATCACCCTTGGCTATATATACCCCTCCCATTGTATGAACGAGACTTTTCACCTTGGCTCCTCCCACATAGCCTTGAGATTTTGTAGTATATTCTTTGAGGAGAAAGGAGTGGCTCCAATGTCCCACTACTGGGACTAGTGATGTATGGTGTACAGATGTGTCCTGGGACTTTTTCTTAATTCATAAGCCTATTTCAGGCCAGCACGTTTTCACACTTGTTTTGTAGATGTTTGTAAGACTACTCTTTAAACATTTGTAATGCATGTTTTCTTAACCTGTACTAAGATAGTCAAACTACCTTCGTTATTTTAGTGCTTACATTGTTGAAGATGTGTTGTATTGTTTATCACTACTATCTCATTCGTGTGGACTACTCCACAAGACATTAGACATACAATTCTTGTTTTTCTTGGTTATAACGATTGTCACCCCTGTGTGGACTACTCCATTGGATAGTGTATGTGTTTTCCCTTGCACTTTGGTTTTAACGACTATCACATCCATTGTGGACCACTCCATTGGATGCTAGACAAAACCTTGTTGTTTTCAGTTATCTCTCTCTAGTTGGTACTACTACCTCTCATCTAGAGGCTCACTTTTACCCTCTCCCTTATAGTCAGAGAACTTGAATACAAGTTACATTATGCGCTCACCAGGCATACTCACAAGCATAACACTCTCATGCGCTGAAAAATAAGAGCTAAGGCAAATCTCTAAGATAATAGCAACCGGTCCATCGTACCGGATAGGACTCCTACACCAAATGGTGTGAGGTCTAGTTGGGACTTCATACGGGGGAGATGCCCTAAATGCTGGCAGGTCTAGCACCATCAACAATATACAATTCATTTTGAAATATGTACAACCCTTGTGACTACTAGGAAAACCAAGGAAGATTTCATATGTTATAACACTAGTTTCCATAAGCTTTATAATTAGAACTACCATGCATTGAACTTGTTTCTATTGTACCAAGATCTTTTAAATCAGCCACCCATTTTAGCCTTGGGGATGAGATACTTATTAACATTTTCCTAATGAAGTATTTGATTGTAACTCCAAATATGATTTTGTGGACTAATGGATATTATAGTGCAATATACATGACCTTTAGGATTATCCATCCATAATATTTTGTTACATACTTCTAATGTTCTTGTTAATAAAAAGAGTCGATGCCTTCCTTTCCTCTAATAATACCTTTCTTCTCTTCTCCGTGAACTGCTCCCTTAGTTTTGATGACTAAATCACCCTTCCAAATGAATAGTGAAGGGTTTAGAACTTTGAAACTTTGACACTTTCTTGATATTTAGATCCTTCCATGGCTTTGGTTACATATCAATGTTATGGGTTGTTCATAGATTTATATCCCAATATAATCATCACAAATTCATAGGTGATCCATCTTGGCTAGCATAGATAAGTCGGTAGATCATCAATTTGGTCCATACAGATGGAGAGACAAGTAGGGTTAGGCTACACACCAAGGACCTGCTATCCCACTTGGGCTTGATAACCCCTATTCACTAACCTCAAATACAAGGAGGGTGTATAATACCATATATTTGATAAATCTGTGGTATAAGTGAATTAACTTCATTATGAACACTAAGATATTATAACCAGATTCCCATGTTAAACTAAGCCTTTACATAATTCATGCCCATGATAAGTCAACCATATTCTAATTTGTATACCTATCCCACTCCACCATATACTACTACACTCCTAATTTCAGTGCTAGCTACTCCTGCTTCAATGCCTAATCACAACAATTTGTGATTATGATGACAATTTAAGTACATATGTGTGTAATTTCCATGACGGGACGTAAGAATTGTCCTCTCAAAATTTCTTGTCAATGATTATAACCATAAATGGGCTAGCACTAATCTATCGCATCATCTCAAAATGACCCCACAGATGAAAATTTACAATTTATGTCATCATCACTTCACACTATCTCATGAATGACCCTTTCTACAGATTATATGCATGAATTTATGGAAGGCCATCCCCTCTACCTATCGTATGATTGATTGTGATAATAGGTGAATAAAGGAAAAATGACGAATATTTGTTGACAAAATCCCCTACTTATAAATTGTACTTTGTTCACTTGTTCTCACAATAAATCATAGGTTAGGTATAGGGGATGGCCTTTCAGGAATTCATGGATATAACCTATATAAGGGGTCATATATGAGACAATGTGAAGTAATGATGACAAACATGATAAATTTTCATTTGTCAGGTCATTTGAGATGGTGATGATAGACCAATGCTAGCCCATTCAAGGTTATAATAATTTATGGGCAATGTGCAAAGGAAAATTCATACATCCCATCATGGAAATTACACTCATTTGTACTTAAATTGTCATTATAATCACAAACTATTGTGAACTGAAAGCTAATATATGTTAGAATTTTGTTAGACTAATATAGATTAGAAAAGGAAACCAATATATAGACTAGTTACAATAAATATAGTAGAAAATATAGGAACCATTCCAATAGTGCCGACTAGTGCACGAGGTAAAGAAACTCTAATGTTATTTTTATTAATGAATAATAAAAAAAATTGCCAATTTAACATTTCTTTATTGTTACAGTTGATGATCCACCCCTCTTGCAGTAGCCTCGACAACATCATGAGTACACGACCAGGCCATCAAAAATAAAGAAAAAGAAAAATAAATTAATGTAATAGTTATATCATTAGAAAAATCATGTACCATATTATGAAAACATATTTTTGTTGATAATTTTTTTTGAGATAAAGTATTTTGTGTCTATGATTAATGAATGAATGAATTAATGTTATATGTTAATGAATAATTTCTATGTGTCTCTTTATGTACAATACTTTGTTTCATATTATGTAAACATCTTTTTGTGATAAAATTTATCGAGATGAAATATTTTGTGGATTTACGAATGAATGAATGAATTTATGCTTTCTATTTGTTTTTTTATGTACCTTAATGTCTTGCTTTCAACTATTTCTTATATAGTAGATAGATTGGGTACTGGGGAATTGAGAGTGATGTGAGGAGCGGGGAGGAGGGGCCATGAGAGCTTCCACCTTCACATGGTCGGCGATGTTTAGTAGAGAATAAATTAGGATTTGGATAATCTTGGACCAAAACACCCTCATCCAACAAAGCAATAACAAAGTAAATTTTGACTTCACTGCTGCTTTGTCGAGTGGAGGAAGGTTTTCTCCAAGATTAAAATACTCCAACAATTTATTCTCAAAACCAAGAGGAGATCATTCATGTATTCATGCATGCAAGTCCTTTTAATTATTATTTATTCATGCAATTAAATTAAATATTTAGTCAAATTTAATCTAAGTTTTCCTCACTGGTCTCATGAATATGTGTAGGAAAACTAGTTTAAATTTAGATGTTGAAGTGGAACAACTATCTGAAGAAGATAACTCAAAATGGTAAGGGTTTATGTCAGAAAACTAAATTTGTTTGATATTTTTGTTGTATGTCTTGGCTGAGTGGGAGTTACATAAATTTTTATAAGAAATAACAAACTTTTCCTTGAAAAAAATTTATGTAGTATTTGTCTTTCTTTCACAATTGTGTTTGTATTTGAGTGAAAGACCATACATTATCATTTTTCATATATGGAAGTAGGATAAACTCTTACTCTATTAATTGGGCATAAGGAATTGGTATGATTTTCCCTCTATTTTAATAATTATTTGCATCTAACTTCTCCTCTTTCCTTTGTTTTCCAAGTACTTTCTTTTGCATATCTAGATTTGAAAGATTAACTAGGGTTGGAGTCATATACACAAAAAAAAATCATCGAAGTACTGCTCAACTTTATCCCACCAAGTGCTTGGTTACCAAGTTCCTATCTTAGTTTTGTGTTGCATTTGATTTCAAGAAATTTTCAATTTATACATTGAAAATATTCCAAGAGCATAGATTTTGAGAAAAACTAGGGCAAACAAAATTAATATTTATTTTATAATTTTTTCTCTTGTTATATGGACAATTCTTGTGATATAATGTTAGTTCATCATCATCATTATTAATTTTTTTTCCTCATCAATGCAATGCAATAAATAATATCACAATGCAAACAAGAACACCAAAAATAGGCTCCAGGCCAGGCAAAACCTCTCCATATGGGAAAAACACAAAAACTTCTCTTCTTATAGAAATTCAAGGAAGACTTCCAAGAAAGTTGATAAAGACAACTCACCAAGTGATAAGCCAACCAGCCAAACAATAATGCTTCTCTTTATAACTCAGTTTTCTGCTCTTCTCTAGCTCGAAATCTTAACAGAGATAGATTTCTTCCCATACATGTGAGCTTTGCAAATGAAGAATTGATGCACAAGCCAAACCAAAATACCATCTTTCTATCCTCACTATCCTTCAACTCTTTCTCACTCTAAATTTTTCTCAAACTTCTTGAAGAGATTGAATTACTTGTGTGACTCAAATGAGGTCCAATACCTCTCCTTTGCTGAGAAATCTAGGGCATTATGTGAGTTAGATTATTCAGTTTGATTTCTCTTATCTTGAAATTTACTTGCTAAAATTATATGTTGATTATGTTAGTGTTCCTTTCATCAAATAAATTCCAACATAAAGATCACAAAGACAATAACACAATATGTAGGTGTGCATCCAGGGCAAAACCCTTATGAAGGGGAAAACCCAGTCAACTATTTCTCTAGTAGATTAAATCAAGTTGAGATAGACTTGACTCTTTGACTAAATAAATAGACTTACTCCAACCACAAGACCAATTCCTTCTGCAATTCTCTCTGCAATCATGGTTCTTGTCCCCTTCAGTTTCAACTTCAAAATTTTGACTCTCAATCTACAATAGTCTTGGCCCTCCTACATCAAAAATATTTTCCTTGCTACTTCAAAAATATCGGCCTTCCTCCTTCAAAAATCTCAGCCTTCCTTCTGCAATAGTCTCATCCCTTTCTGTAATCATCTCTGCAACAAGGAACTTTGGCCTCCCTGTAATATTTTCTGGAATTCTCATTTTCAACTTTCTCTCTATAATAGTCTTTTAATATTCTTGGTTTCATCTCCATTTCTCGGTCCTATAATATTTTTTCTTAATTCTTGAATGAATTCTTCACTTCTCTCCTTAAAATGGTGAAATAGTAGGCTATTTTTACTTATTGGTCATTATGCATTTGAGCTAACATGAACAATTTGACTTGAAGTTGATTTGTAGCCTTGTAATGAAGGTCGACTTGATTAGCTTTTGTTTGGAGGCCAAATTTGAAGGACGAATGGTAATCCTTTTGGGAGAAGGAACTGAATTGATGGAAGAGATATTTAGACACAAAAAAAAAACATTTCTTGACCTTAAGGAGCCCAAGAAGGGTCACTTACAAAAATTACTTTGACTTTGACTCAACAAAAATATTAGAAGCCTACAATGGAGGATTGGCCTATTAACCATTGACCTGAGCATGAAACCCATGCTTTAATAAGTCAATTAAAATAATTTTCTTTTTTTTCTTATGACTCAAATACAATTGTGAAGGTTGACACTAGTTACTTTCTTCAACACTCCCCCTTAACTAGGGAAGTATTCATAACTTTTACATATAGGTAAAAGGATGAACTCAAAATGAAATGATATACAAATATAAAGAGTCATACAATGTAGCAATGCTTTTGAACTAGATACTTGAATAAGGTATCTAACTGGCTGGGACTAAGGTGTGTTCCAAGCTTCAACCACTATAGGTAACATCAGGCTTCCACTCTAACACCAACCCAAGGATCTAGGTGAGTATCCAAGGTGAGAGCTCTATGAACAAATCCACCCTCCCTACTTCCAGATCTAGACATAAACACGTGGGCCAGCCATATGTCCTCCCAAGCATTAGGCACTCAGCCCCAAATGCTTACATGTTTCCCTATAAACTAGATATATATATCCATTAGTCAAGCATGCTTCTAAAAATTCGTATTGTTTCATGGAGATATTGTACGCAAAAACAACCCCTGTTAGCAATAACCTTTCAATACATATACACAATAATATGAATGTTAGGGGTCTTAAATTATCGTGATGTTGCTCATATATCTTGTTACATTTTTCAAAAAAACATTCAAATCTTATTCAACATTATTATCAATATCTTATGAACTCGTGGAGGGTATCCAAGCTCCCCCTTAACTCAACAATAGACTTTATTAGGTTCTTCTTTTCATCATGCTCTTTATTAAGTCATTGTCAAGGTAGGTGAACATCTTCAATTTTTTTAAGATTATGTACCTGCAAATCTAGTAACCAAATACAAATATACATGAGTATGAGATCAATACAGGGTTACCATATCAACATGAATAGAGTATAAAGCATAAGTAGTCAAACTTTAATAGCTTAAATTTTAATAATATTTCATATCCAACTCGAGATATTATGCTAGGGTCTTTTACATAATCCCTAGATTCCAAATTCAAATCTTAGGTATTAACAACTTAATAGTTAAATAGATTCTTTAAGTCTCGAAAACTAGGCTCCACACCCACAAAATTAAATATTGTACATATAGGGTTTCAACAATGTGCCTTTTATAATTTCATAACAAACTTTACTAGGTTTTGTTACAAACCCTAGAAATAACAAGTTTTCATCTAGGGTTTCATTCATAATAATCTTCTTAATGGATACAAACATTGAACCTTAGCAATTTTGACTAGGGTTTCAATAATTTGCCAAACCCTAAAGGTTTAGGGTTTTATGACAACTGTAAAATATTAGGGTTTTACGAAAGTATTACTAAAAATCCTAAATATTGTTAGAATTACAAACCCTAAGTAGCCTAGGGTTTTAATATTATCTAAAGTATATTCTAAGCATCAACAAGTTAGAGTTTTATAATGAACCCTAAAAATTAGGGTTTCCACAAAAATGAATAAATGATTAGAGATATGATAGAGGTGAATCAATCTAGTTATTGATCTTCCTAACAAGAATCTTTTACGATTCAAAATCCTAGACATAAAATAGTTATTAATACAAGGAAAATTTTAAACTAATTTTAATAAATAAGTTTTTGCAAATAGACATACCTAGAGTTGGTCCTTTTACAAACCTTGTATAGTTTTTCCTTGGAGTGCTCTCTCTCATGAATCGTAATTTATACCTGCAATACTTAGTGATAAGTACAACAAAGAAAACTATACAATACCAAAAAATGTGAAGTTAATCTAGGATCTCCTAGGAAATTAAACTTCCATAAATGATAAATAAGATTGAAACAAGGGTACTAATGCAAACACTTGAACATCGACTTTATCTAACCCCTACTAGCCATGACATGCATTTCATCAAACATATCACAAACATGTAATATATAAGTCAGAACAACATATATGAGCATAATGGTCTCATACTTATCTGATAATCATCAAAGAGGAGTGATGTCTTCTCACAGTAACTTTATTGTTATCTATTAGGTCATTTATTCACCAACATTTCATATACTAACCAAAACATGATAAGATCCATTCATCATAAATAACATAAAATATACTTATAACCAACAAATAACCAGATATATATCAATGAGGAAAGAACCATTAAAGCCACATAATATCAAGCACATTTACTCATGAAAGTACCAAGGGAAATGATCTCTTATTAACATATGCAAATCCAACCAATACAGGGACTTACACGTACCACCTTACCATAGATTGGGCTGAACCAATTCTCTCTTTTAGCCAATCACCCTCACGCCATATTACAAACATGAATGTAGGATCTCATGAAACAAATCAAACAAAACCAACCAGGGCTTCAAGAGACCAAACCACCTCAACTCTCAACTAGTGACTAAACCTCACAATTGGTCATCACTAACCATCACTTGATCAGTCTCTACCCAAGTTGTCTAAGGCTCTACAACATTTGTTCCAACCAAGGCTTCCAGGACTAGTAACTCAACCCATAATTGTTGTTGGTCTCCAAAGAATTTGTCCAACCAGGGCTTCCGAGACTAGTAACTCAACCCACCAAGGGCTCCAAAGAATTTTTCCAACCAAGGCTTCTAGGACTAGTAACTCAACCCAAGACTTTACAGGGCTTCCAGAGCATTTGTCCAACCAAGGCTCAAGGAAATAGTAGCTCAACCCACAACCAAACCAGCCAGAAAATAAAAGGAAAGAAACCCACAACACCATGGTTATCCACGAAATTGAAAGGCTAGGAAAAACTATTATTAATCCGGGAAATCCTGCATACCAATGAAATATCATGACCAAGAAACTGCATGCATGTGCCATGCATGCCAAAATTAGCAAGGAAATCATACTTGCAACTCAGTACCTACAAGCAAAACCCGTTGTATCTTCTGATATTGATGTCCTCTTGCACTTTCCTTCTCTTATTTTTCCGTATTGCTCCAAATACCAAGTATGCCACAATCCTATAAGATTGTTCTAAGAAAAATCTAAGTGTCTAAGAGTATGAGAGAGAGATTAGGAAATGAGGGCTCCAAAACTGAACTAACAAAAAGCTACAAATTGGTCCTCGGAAGAGGCCTCAATTTTCTTCAATTTTCCATTATTTTTCCTTCATATTCTTCCTCACATGAAACCTGTGACCTTTCACCTCCATTTTCTCCTAATTTCCATTTTTTTCACAAATAAAATGCTAATTAATGCCACTTTACCTTTCCAAAGCCTTTTCCATTTCCTTTTCCAATTTCCATAGCAATTAATTAATCACAAGTGATCCCCATCACTATGTTTTTGCCCAACATTCATCTTGGAATACATGTCCCATGATCCTGGTTATTATTTTTCCTTTATTAACTTTATTACATTTATATTTAACCAGGGATGTTACACCCTTCTTGTATTTGATATTCAAATGCAATTGTTGCAGATATGTGGACCATTTTTTATGATGATTGTTCTGTAACTTCCCCCGTGTCTACATAAATTGAAGAGGTCAATGATTTGAGTAGATGATCATCTCCTTCCCCATAATGTAATTTTTCCACTACTAGCAAGCTTGCATGAAGGAATACATCTCCTTATCATAGGTGGGGTATCTATGAATAGTATCAAAAACTGTCTCGTTGTGATAAACCACTAGATTCCGTTGTTGAGTTAGGACTACAAAACTAGCATAGTCAGAGGCATATGCCTTAATCTCAAATGGTTGTTGTTGGTCTATAAAGGCAAGTGCCGATGTAGAGGAAACGTGATGTTTCAGTTCAATGAATGCCTTTTGTTGTGTCTTGGACCAAAAAAAAGATTGTTTTTGCTCCACCCTTGGTAACTTGACTTAAGTGCCAAGCGATATGACAGAACCCAAACACAAATCATTAGAGAAATTTTGAGGTCAAAAAAGGACCTCAAAACAAAAATGTACAACAAAAATCAACTTTATAAGAACCAATAGGATTCAAGATGATATTGTCAACATGGGGGATGATTAACCATTTTTGGAGGAAAAAATTAAAAACATAAAAAAATAAAAACCTACTTTTTCAATTCATATTTTCAACTTATCTCCCTACAGTTGTACTCAAATTTCGAGCGGGAACACTCATTGGATGCATAATGTAATTTCTCATTCAAGTAACTTCCATGTTGCTTCAATGGACCCTATTACACGAAAAATGAGAAATACATGAAAAATGTGATTGCAATATTGTTTTTTCATGTATTTCTCATTTTTTGTATAGAAAAATCCATCAAAAGTATGCAACACGAGTACTCCTTGGATGAGAAATTAAATTCCACATCTAACAAGTGTTCCCACTAAAAATTTGAGTAAAACCGTAGGGAGATAAGTTGAAAATATGAGTTGAAAAAATAGTTTTTTCTTTTTTCCCTCTAAAATTTGATGATGTAATATAATCTTATTTTATTATTTCCACTATTATTTTATAATATTACTTAGGAGTCCCATTTTAGACCTCAAAATTGATCTAATTCTTTGATAGAAATTATCAAGGCTCAAGAAGCTACAAAGCTCTATAAGACTTGTCAGGGCCAACCAATCTTGAATGAATTAGATCTTAGCTACATACACATGCACACCTTAATCATCAATAATGTAACCCAGATATTGGACCTTGTACATACCAAATGAGTATTTTTCCAGTTAGCACATATCTTGTGTTGTTGCAAAGTATGTAGGACCTGTTGAATATGTTGCAATTGAACTTCCCAAATCTTGCTAATTATGAGGATATCATTGATATATACAACCATGAATGATTTAGCCTCATGAAAGTTGTGGGGGCATTCATCAAACTAAATGGCATGACCAACCACTCGAAAAAACCCTCCTTGGAATTGAAAGTAGTCTTCCGCACATCCATGGGTTCTATTGGAACTTGGTGATAGCCATACTTCAAAACAATATTTATAAAGTACATGATACCCTTCATAGTCAAGAATGTCATAAATCTGTGGAATCAGGTACCTATTCTTGACTATTATTTTGTTCAAGGATTGATAATCAATGCAGAGTCTCCAAGTCCTATCCTTTTTCTGTACGACTACAATTGGGCTCCCACAGGGTGAGGAAATTGATCTAATGTTCCCTTTGTGTAGCATCTATTGGATCTACCATTTGATTTCCTCATTTTTTAGAAGAGAGAAATGGTATATTGGCCCATTTGTTGGAGAAGCACTTAGGGTCAGATCGATGGAATGCTTGATCTAATAGAGCAAAGTTACCCTTATGGGTGAGGAGAAGATGTCTCTATACTCTTCCAAAACCTTATCCACTTTCATTTTCCACGTAGAGGATCCTTGTGTGGAGGCCATGGATGTGGCCACTATATTCCACTTACTTTGAGAATGAATTAGGAGGAAGACAAATTTTTCCGATTGGGAGATGATCTCACTGCATTGCTTAGACAATATCAGAGAAATGGGAGTAGGTGGGGCTGCCGCTAGTATCCTATACAATTTTCTGCCCAAATTAATAATAGCAATATGAGGTTTGGACTCATACACAGCATGAGGCTTCCACAAGTATGGTTGGCCCAACAAAGCATCACAAAATTCAAGGGGGAAAACATCACACAATACCTTGTTAGTGAAAGGCTTGTTGTTGTAGAGAAGAAGACACCATTAGCTAAGGTGAATATCTCACCCTTCGTGGATCCACCCAATGGTGTATGGCTACAGGCGTGTTATTGTCGGTAGGCCCAATCACATAACAACCTTTGCTAAGATGAAGTTCCTTTGACTCTCAATATCGACAATGAAACACAACAAATCCCCCTTCACCCACATTTTGTTAGGTGTCGAGCTTGATTATGTTCTTGATTCAAAGGTCTTGTTTTAGTCACATTTGGATCCCAACTGCTACAGGTTTAGGGGAATTTCCCCCAAAGAAAAAAATAGAGAAACTTTTGCCTTCTAAAATATTGTAATTTCATAGTCAACCCAATCCATTCATTAGGCATAATATCTAATAGTAGAGGTTATGTTAATTTAGGGCTTTTTTCCCTATAAGGAAACCCTTGGTTATATGAGAGAATTGCATTACTGTTGTGCATTATTATGTGTGTATGAAAAATAGATGATATTGCGTGAGAGTGAAGATGTATTTACAATGGATTTGTTGTAGGTTGTATCCCTTCATTTTGTTGGATAATATAAAAGGAACTATTGGTTGTTTCTCCATGGATGTAGTCCAAATTTGGTGAACCACATATATTTGTGTCTCTCTTGTTTTATGCTTTTTTGTGTTTGTTTTTCTTCATTATTTTATGTGTTCCATTGCATTGCTATTTAATTTCTAACAACTGGTATCAGAGTTGAAGGTCTATTTGATTGATAAACTCACAGGAAAAAAATATTGTTGGTTCGAGTGGGAGCAATGGTGGAAGATAGTAAGTTTAGAGTTGAGAAATTCAATGACCAAATGGAGGATTATTTGTATAAAAAATATCTTTACCTACCATTGAGTAGAAAAGAAAATAAGTTGACAAGTATGTCAGTTGAAGAATGGAATATTCTTGACAGAAGGGCACTAGGGACAATACGATTGTGCCTAGCAACACCAATGGCCTTCAACATTTCAAAGGAAATGACAACATAAGTTATGATGATGACATTTGCCAAACTATATTAAAAACCATCGACCTCAAGCAAGGTATTTCTTATGAAGCATTTGTTTAATATGAAGATGTCAGAAGGTGGATCTGTTGTTGATCATTTTAATGAGTTTAACATGGTTACCGGTCAATTAAATTCTATAGGGGCAAATTTTGATAATGAAGTTAGGGTTCTTTTGTTTATGTGCGCATTTCTAGAAAGTTGGAATGGATTAGTCATGGCCATTAGTAATTTTTTCCTCTGGATCTAGTACTTTAAAGTGTGATTATGTTGTTGGTGCTATTCTTAGCGAGGAATGTGATGAAAAAGATAAGGTGAGACAATAGGTAATGCTTTGTCTACAGAGAATAGGGGAATAAAAATAGAGAGAGGAAAGAGCCCAGTAAATTACAATAAGTCAAGATGTTATCACAATAAATATTTCACATTTTTTAATCTTTTTTTAGAAAATACTGACAATTGTAGTGTCAGTATTTAAAATTGTAATAAACAGGGAAAATTTCTTGATAACGGGGTTGTCAACATTTTTTGGAAATTCGAGTAAATAAGTAGATAAGTTTTCAGTCATTTTCTAAGAAGAAGAAGGACTCAAAACCTACATTGAACCCTCTCCATTGGAAATTTCTCTGAACAAGCTTTCCAACGGTATGTGGAAGTCCAAAAATGGACTTCTAGATAAAAATATATGGACTGTTGAAGTTTAAGGGTTTGGAAGGCTTTAAAAGGAAGGAATATTAGAGGTACGAGGCACATCAACAATCGCATAACGGTGAACCAGAGTAATATATGTGATCAACGCATCGAAGGTCTAGGGAATATCACATATCGGTGATCGAAAAATCAACGATCAGCATGTCAACGGGTCCTATATATCGGTGATCGCACATTTCACATCGATGATCACATATCCATGGCATATGGCATATCAGCAACTAGAAATCGGTAATCGACGAATCAAAGAATGTGACAACCTTTCAAAATTGTGATATGCGAACACCGTTAGTGTTAAAATTCTTAGGAAAGCACCAATAGTTTTAAACTGTCGGGGAACACCCAAATAGGTTAACAAAGGATTTCATTGTAAAACTAGAGGTGGATGGGCCTTTTCTCTCTCCTCTAGTAGAATGCATGACGGAATATGATTGGCTCCGATAAAGCTATGTGGCATCTGACGTCATCATGATGTGGTGATACAAAGGGTCACGTGGTAGGAAGTTTTGGATTTTTGAGGGGTCCAAAGGGGGGAAATCAGGGTGACACGTGTCACTAATCACGAGGTACCACATGGTAGTGATGACATCATATCATAGATCACATATTGGAGGATGAGGAATATCGCGGCTCCAAAGTAAATCCACTGATTGAAAGCTTCTGATGAGAGGGGACTCCGATATTGGGGCTGGTGATGGGTCCCTAAATTAGACATAAATTAAGGCTCATACCTCTAAATTAAACAATAATTTAAGGCCTATGACCATCCTTCAACACATTAAACCTCTCTTTCTGCATTAGATAATTTATTTTTAACTTTAATATATTCATTAGGAAGGTTTATGAATAATTGGATATTTGTGCCTAATATTATTTATTTTTGTGGAATATTATGAGAATATTGGGCAGATTATGAAGATTTGGAGGAGGAGATAATTTAGGGACTTGTTCCCTACTACAGGAGGATCAATAATAAATAATAAATCAACAAGATATTATGGAATTATGGTACAAATTGTGGAACTCCAATGATTGAGAAAATCTAGGAATGTGTTCCCTGCCATTTAATGCAAATTCCTAGTATTGGGGACCAAATCCACTGATCAAGGAATCTTAGTGGGGAAATCTTCCTCCATTCATGGGGAATGATTCCTAATCATTTTTTATAAGTACCAAGTCAAATTTTCCTCTAGGGGGAGATTTTCATTAGTGTTCTTATGGAGAGAACTTGTATTTTTGCAGCTCCATTGTATTTTCTTGCAGGGATGTAATTGTGTTGATGAAAATAATGAAGATTGGTGTCATATTCAGCTTCTAAATCTTTTTCTCCTCCATAGGTATCTGATTTTCCTTGGCCTTGGCCATCCCAGGAGTCTCAGAGCCCTTTTGTAGCATTTTCTTTCCTTCTTTTCACTACTTAATCACATGTATCTCTTGTTTTTATTTCTTTCTACTTCTGCATTTAGTATTAATGATTTCTTGTTGTAGGGTGAAGTTAAATGGATAATGTAAGTTATTTTGTAGGATAAAAAGCATTATTTCATCCTTGTAAAAGCTTTGGAAGTTAATAGTAATCGTTGAGCTGCTTGGATTAGTCTTCTTATCCCCAAATCTAGATTTGTGGAACTCCTTTGTGGCAAAGAACAAAAAAATTCTGCTATTTTTTAGAGCATGCTAACGAGCTTCAATCAAGTTCGTTCCAATTGAATTAGATCACAAAAACATTCTAGTTAATAATAAAAAAATCACCCCATTGCATTTTCACTTGATTAGGTTAGGCATTTTTTTAGATTTACTAGCTCACTAGTTCTCGAATTTCTAGATTTTCGACTAGTAATGTTTTTCTATTTTTTAATATGGGTTAACAGAGGTATTTTTGAGTGATTCCACTTAGAATGGAGACCTAAGACATCCTAGTTAATAACAAAATTTTTCCCATCCAATTTGGATTTGATTTTCTTGGTCATTCGATGAATTATAATTTCATATAGTAAATATGTAACATCTTGTAGTAAATCAGGGGATCCTGTAGGAAATCACTGTAGCATCCTGTAGGAAATCTGTAGCATCCTGTAAGAAAGCTTTTTTCAAGCCCGAATTGAGAAAATTCATCACTGAATCTAGGATTAGGCCTCTACTTGACCTCCATTCCATCAAAACCATTTTACCCTCTTGCTCCACACTTGTCTCCCCTCCCAAAGATCAAGGAAAGATTAGCATTTGCATTTATAAAGAAAAAACATTTAAAAAATGAGTTATTTGATATTTACACATGCACATAGTAGTTAGTACTCTCTATATTAGATTTCATGCTCAGTTGTTTTAAATCATCACATGCGATAAATAAGGTTAAACTAGGTTTCTTTTACATTTAGTTTATGATCTTTATGCAATTAGAATAGGTTTCTTTCCTTGTACTTTCTTTCTTGCAATAGGTTAATGTTCCATTTCGAACATTTCATATTTTGCAATTAGTTTAGGATTTGGCTTCAACACATGCACTCCATTACATCATGACAGAAAAGGAAGGACACATTGTATGCTGCACATATAATGTTGATACCTCTTAATTTTGTACGAAACTTGGGTTGATAATTAAAATCGGTAGCCTTGGGAGTTGCAACATTCTTGTTGCAATACCGAGGCTCATCAACATTTGGCGTCATTGCCAGGGAGGTGTCAAAGTATGCATTGTTTTCTTCCCTAGTTGATTTATTTCTTTCTACTTTTTGCAAAAACAAAAAAATAATTGCATTAGACATATTTCATTTCATAAATAGGAAAGTTCATTGCATTAGTGTTTTCATTCAATCATAAAAATAAAAAAATATTCAACACCAACCCACCCCCCATTTGATCACATAGTGCAGTAAGAGTCACATCACCATCCACTTTTGTAGGTACAAGAAGAAGAGATGGCAAATAATTTAGAAGAAATGGATGGAGATGATGACAATGAGGAAGATCCTCTCAGATTTCCCATTCAAGATACTGATGGTAGTGTGCACATGAAGAAGATCCCTCCATATTTTCTTCCAAAATTTCATGGTCTAAGGTCAAAGGATCCAGAAACCTTTCTCTTTGAATTTGAAATTACTTGTAGGTCTTATGGTTACTTATTAAAAATTCAAAGATTGAGATTGTTTCCAACAACATTGAAGGATAAGGCTCTTAAATGGTTCATGAGTTTAGGGACCAATTCAATAAGATCATGGAATGATATGAAAAAGATGTTTCTAGAAAATATAAAGATCATGATATTAAGGAAGAAATCTTTAGAATGAATCAAAAATAAGATGAGATTCTAGATGATCTAATAGAAAGGTTCATATATAATGTTAAGAGAGAAAAACTACATCATTTAGGATCTGACACACTAAAAACCCTATTACTTAGAACAATTAAGGATGAATGGATTGATCTCCTTGATCTTATGAGTAGAGGTGATGTATACCAATTATCATTTGATGAAATTTTTGAAACATGCAAACACATATCAAGAGGAAGGGCAAGAGTATGTCAATCAGCATCAAGATCGGTAAGTCAAGCTAAACTTGGAAATTTGTTTGATGACTTTAAAATAGAAATTCTAAGAAATCTAACCGAACAAGTAGAAATGTAAAATGAGCAAAAATAAGATGTTTGTGTTGTCCATGCAGAATCACATAATGTTAAATGTTTCTTCTCATTACCAAGGTTGAAGGAAGTTCACAAAGAGGACAACGGAACAAGTCAATTGCTAATGCAACAATGTTGTGTAGCTCCAAGAGGACCATGGCAGCTTATTCAGCCAGATATGATACACGAGCCTAATTCACAATTTAAAGGTTATGCATATCCACCTCAAAGTAATTGGAACACACCTTTTCCTTGGTAACATGCAAAGAACTTATGGGAGCCATCCACAATATCCTCAATATTTTCCTCAATATCCTCCATACCAACCTCCATGGTATCCCTACCATTCACCTCCACCACAACCACAACCTCATCCACATCCATCTCAAATATACACTCCCACTCAACTACCTATACCACCATCTCCAAACCCACACATTGAAGTAGCTCAACCCACTTACAATGCTGAGGTACAACACTTCCAAACATCTCCTCTTAAGATCAATGGTATTCACCATAGCTCAGGAAGAGTATTGCAAAAAAGAGATTATCTTGATATCATTGAAGGACCACATCCAAAAGAAGAAGATTCAAATGAGAAGACCACAGAATCATGGGCTGCACTTGATGAAGAATAGACATCAAAATCAAAGATTGAGAGAGCTCCCTCATGTTTAGCATCAAATCCTCCATGCATTCAAGAGAACAATCAGCAAAAAAAGAGGAAGATTTGAAGGTCATGGTAGAACAAGACATAAAGAATGATCCAGATAATCAAGAAAACCAAGGACATCAAAGTAATACTGAGGTTTGGTTCCAGAAAATCAACAATATGGAGCATCACTCTTTTTTTCAACTATGCTTGATCCTTTCAAAGTCAAATCATTTGGTCTCTCAAATCCAGGTACATGTCAAAGCATACATTTCAAGCCTACACATCATTTTGTCTATCATCTTGATGTGCACATGGCTCCATTGGAAGTATTCTTATACTTGAAAGTGATTTTGTTTTTCAAGTAGGGTAGGGTAGAAAAAAATTAAGAATAAGAGAAAAAAAAATAAAAAAAATCTCAGGTGAAAACCTCCTTGGAGGCGCCTCAAATTGGCTCATTGATTGGAAACCTCCATGAGGCATTCAATGGGTTGGAAAAAAATAAAAAAAGAGAAAAAGGAAAAGATCCTAGGTGAAAACCTCCTTTGAGGTGCCTAGGCAAACCTACTAGTTGAAAACCTCCTTGAGGCAACTAGTAAACCTAGAAGAAAAAAAAGAAATAAATAAAAAATCCTTGCTCCATGTATCTCTGTGATGAATTTAGGTGCTCTCCAACATCTACAAGGAACAAAAACAAGTTTCCACTAAAGAAAGAAAAAATTGGTCAAGCCTAGTCAGAAGAAGTCAAATTTTTGCTTTCTCCTCCTTTGCTCAAATGCTCCAACAAGGCCAAGGCCATGCCAATCCATCAACCTCATCTATTTCCACCATCCACCCATCACTCTCAAGCTTCTACCATTCAGTTTGCTTGCTGTCCTAAGAAACTACAAGATGCTCTGTTTTACTATAGGATACAAAAATACATAGAGTAGAGATTTGTTTTTGTCATAACTTGAAAACCATGCATCCATTTGCCAAGTTTTTTCAAGGGGAGATGCATATGGATGATGGTAACATGCTCAAGAATTTAAGCAAATTCTAGTGCACGGTTTTGAGAAATCAACCTCCATCACCTACAACCATTTTTGCATTTTCTCGATATCCATGCATCCATTTAAAATGTTGTTTCATGGGGAGAGGCATATGGATGATGGTACATTCCCAAGAAATTTTAGAAAATTCTAGTGCACGATTTCCAATAAATCTGCGTCCATCACCTTCAGCCATTTTTAGTTTTTCTTGAGATCCGTGCATCTATTGATCAAATTTGTTTTATGGGGAGGTGCATAATGATGATGGCAACATGCTCAGAAAGTTTTAGGTCAATCCATTCTACCATTTGGGAGATATGGACAAAACAAGTCAGCTACAAAAGGTTGTCCTGTAAACCTACAGGATTCCCTAAAAATGTATAGGGTCCTACAGGAGATCCTATAGGATACAAAAAAACACCTACAAGATTTGCAGTGAGTAGTTTTAAAGGGAAAAAAATAGAGGTTGGCTTCATCAAACAGTGATAAGGAGACATATACAACCCTCTACATCCATCATAGAAACATGACAGGGGGATTTAACAAGAGGGAACCCACCAAAACAGTGAGGATTCATCAACATCACCATCCAGTACCTGCACATCAAGGAACAACATCAGATAAAAAAAGAGAAAAAAACATGCAGTAAATTCAAGCAAGGATTTCACTCTCCAACAAAAAATGTCTACAGGAAGGCCATTGGGTAGGTACAGGTATGCAATATTCTTGACCTCTTCTCTTGAACATATTATAGTTAGAAATTTGTTGTCAATGCATGAGAGATGAGGTTTTATAAGCTAAGGATGGGTCAGCAGTCTCAGCCGCCTTCAACTAGTTAATTACAGCTCACCCCTTCACACATGCAATGTTGAAAAGTCAAATTATGAAGGGTGATGATTTCAAGGAATGAGGAAAACAGTGAAAATAAGAATTTTTCGCAAAGGCCAAGTCACCACAGCACTCCAAGCCCTCAATCCACTTCATATTCACTATCTATTCATCATTCATCCATCCCATTTCATTCTTGAAAAAAACAAAAAAAAAACAAATAGAGCATCCTCTCCATTTTCAAAAAATTACACTACTCCCTTTGAGCCCTGGCATCATCATCCAGTCCCTCTTCATCATTTCTCATCACTCCCATACAGTTAGAAGACCTTGAAAGAAGAGGAATGACTACTACACGAAGGTAGAATGTTGCTACAAGAAGGAAGAAATGAACAAATTATGCTAAGCCCCAAGACAACAAAGCTTAAGAGAGACATAATCAAAATAGAGAACTCCAAGGCCATTAGGCAGTCATCTAGGCCACAAGAGAGAAGAAGAAGGCAACAAAAGGAAATGAGGCATTCACCATCAAAACAAGATTCAAACTACAGTGATGAAAAGATGATTTCCAAGAGGTCTCCAGTCTTTTTCCAGCTTTTGTCCAAGGCCTAAAAATGGGAAAAAGGCATGAGATTCAAGTTGAGGGCCTATCCTACGCTCAGAATATCATTTATGCTAAAAAATGTCTTCTTGTAGTTTTAATAGGGTTTCCTGTAGGTTTCCTGTCATTTTGACAGGAATTACTACATGATGTCCTAGTTCTCATCTAAAGGAAGTTTGAAGGTTGTAGAGGTGTCCAAATGGTGGAACAAGGTAACAGAAGGTTGATAAAGATATGGAAGACCTTGCTAAACTGAAAATATTCAAGAACTCATCTCGAATAAGGGCAAGAAAAAAACTAATGCTATCAAGAAGTAGTGATTTTTATTTACACAAATATGCTTTTGGGCTTGTCCTTGCAGAACTTACAACCAAGATTCTTAATGCACAAGAGAGAGGCCACCAGGGCCATGGATGAGGCACAATTAGGTCACTAAGTTGCCCAGAGGATGAGCAACACTTTCAGTAGGGGGGTATGATGGGCTTCTAATTAGACATAAATTAAAGTTCATAACTCTAAATTAAATAATAATTTAAGGCCCATGACCATCTTTCAGCACATTAAACCTCTCTTTCTGCATTAGATAATTTATTTTTAACTTTAATATATTAATTAGGAAGGTTTATGAATAATTGGATATTTGTGCCTAATTTTAATTTCTTTTTGTGGAATATTATGAGAATATTGGGCAGATTATGAGGTTTTGGAGGAGTAGATAATTTAGGGACTTGTTCCCTACTACAGGAGGATCAATAATAAATAATAAATCAACAATGTATTATGGAATCATGGCACAGATTGTGGAACTCCAATCATTGAGAAAATATAGGAATGTGTTCCCTGCCATTTAATGCAGATTCCTAGTATTGGGGACTAGATCCACTAATCCAGGTATTTTGGTTGGGAAAGCTTCCTCCTTTCATGGGGAATTTTTCCTAATCATTTTATATAAGTACCAAGTCAAATTTTCCTCTAGGGGGGATTTTCATTAGCATTCTTGTGGAGAGAACTTGTATTTTTGCAGCTCCATTGTATTTTCTTGCAGGGATGTAATTGCGTTGATGAAAATAATGAAGATTAGTGTCATATTCAGCTTCTAAATCTTGTTCTCATCCATAGGTCTCTGATTTTCCTTGGGCTTGGCCACCCCAGGAGTCTCTAAGCCCTTTTGTATAATTTTCCTTCCTTCTTTTCACTGCTTATTCACATGCATCTCTTATTTTTATTTCTTTCCACTTTTGCATTTAGTATTAATGATTTCTTACTGTAGGATGGAGTTAAATGGATAATGTAGGTTATTTTGCATGATGACAATCATTATTTCATCCTTGGAAAAGCTTTGGAAGTTCATAGTAATTATTGAGCTGCTTGGATTAGCCTTCTTATCCCCAAATCTAGATTTTTGGAACTCCTTTGTGGCAAAGAACAATAAATTTCAGCTATTTTTTAGAGCATGATAACGAGATTCAATCGAGTTGGTTCCACTTGCATTAGATCAAGAAAAAATTCTAGTTCATAACAAAAATTACGCCATTGCATTTGCACTAGATTAGGTTAGGCATTTTTTAGATTTACTAGCTCACTAGTTCTTGAATTTCTAGATTTTCGACTAGTAAAGGTCTTTTTGAGCTATTCCACTTGGAATTGAAACCTAAGTCATCCTAGTTAATAAAAAAAATTGTCCTATCCAATTTGGATTTGACTTTCTTGGTTATTCGATGAATTATAATTTTGTATAGTAAATTTGTAACATTGTGTAGTAAATCATGGGATCCTGTAGGAAATCACCGTAGCATCTTGTAAGAAATCCGTAGCATCCTATAGAAAAGTATTTTTTGAGCCTGAATTGAGAAAAATCATCATTGAAGCTGGGATTAGGCCTCTACTTGACCCCAATGCCATCAAGACCATTTTAACCATCTTGCTCCAAACTTGTCTCCACTCCCAAGGATCAAGGAAAGATTAGCATTTGCATTTATAAAGCAAAAAGATTTTAAAAATGAGTTCTTTGATATTTACACATGCACAGAGAAGTCAGTACTCTCTAGATTAGATTTCATGCTCATTTAGTTTAAATCATCACATGTGATAAATAAGGTTAAGCTAGGTTTCTTTTACATTTAGTTCATGATCTTTATGCAATTAGAATAGGTTTCTTTCCTTGTACTTTCTTTCTTGCAATAGGTTAAGATTCCATTTCGAACATTTCATTTTCTACAATTAGTTGAGGATTTGGTTTCAGTACATGCACTCCATTACATCATGATAGCAAAGGAAGGATACATTTTATGTTGGGTTGTGTTATATTCTTTCCACGACTAGCCCACGTAGTTAACTGGGGGGTTAGAAGGTAGGAAGAGCCCCCCTTTCACCAATTGCATAGTGAGGGGAGTCAAAGGGGGTTTGAGGGATGCAGGTAACCCCACTCTATGGGGTTTGGGGCAGCGCCCCGGAAAATTTTGGTTTTGGACCCTATGTTAGGTTGAGCGGACCTACCTATGATTTTGTGCATGATTTTTCGCACATGGTTTTGGACGCGATGGTTTTTTGGTCCATGGTTTTGGACGCGATGGTTTTCGATCCATGGTATTGGATGCTTCAGCATGTATAAATATGTATTGTAACATTGAAAGGAACATAATGAAAAATCAAGCTGGTAGTCCTAGTTTTGGGATCTAGGGGAAAATCTCTGTGTTCATGTGTTTTATGTATTATGCTCTCGCATTATTTATTTTTTTTGTTTTAGAATTCCTATGCAGGTAATTTCTATGCGGGGTTAAAACCTACATTTGGTATGAGATCTATTTTGGCTTCAAGGGGATGTCTTTTTCCTGAGGGTTTCACTCAGGCCTGTGGTAGACCCTATTCAGTGAGAGATATGCAAGATTGATTCTGGTGGTGAAAGAAGATGGCGAGAAGTGGAAAGATAGAGATCGAGAAATTTAATGGTGATATTTTTGAGTTGTGGAAACTCAAGATGGAGGATTTTTTGGTGGATAAGGATCAGTTGATTTCAGTAGATCCAAGTACTAAACCAATGGGAGTTTCTAATGAAGAATGGAAGAATTTGGATCAGAAGGCAAAGAGCACAATACGATTGTGTCTTAGATTCAGTATTGTTGAATGTATCAGGGGAAGCTACAATGAAGGCTTTGTGGGACAAGTTAGGGAAGTTATACCAATATAAGTCTCTGGTGAATAAACTGTTCCTATAGAAAAAGCTGTATAGCTTGAGGATGAAAGATGGAGACTCAGTGACAGGGAATCTGAATGCATTTAATACTATGGTAATTCAGTTATCATATGTTGATATTAAAATTTCAGATGAAGATAAGTGCATCAGTTTGTTGTGTTCTCTACCAGATTCGTGGGATAGTTTGGTTATTGCAATAGGTAGCAATGCAACCGCCTTGCATTTTGATGAAATAGTCTCATCCTTGCTGACGGAGGAGATGAGATGGAAAAATACGGAGAGCCAAAATGGTGATGCCCTGTTTGTATGAGGATGGTCCTAGAACAGAAAAAAAAATAAGTCATCGAGTGGGAGATCTAAATCTCCAGGAAAACCTGTAAAGGTCGTGTGCTCGAAATGCGGAAAGGAAGGGCACTACAAAAGGGACTGTAAATCTAAAGCTCCTAATAAAAGAAAGGGATCTGATGATGCTCCTTCTGCAGAGGTGAAAACCACCTCAGATGAAGGTGGGGATGTGTACTTGGCTTCTTCAAGTACACATGTAGATCATGAGGCATGGTTGATTGACTCAGGTGCATCCTTTCACTTCATTCCCCATAGAGAGTGGTTTTGCAAGTATGAGAAATACGAGTTGATGTCTTCTTAGGGGATGATAGGAAGGCTAGAATCGTTGGTCGCAGAAAAGTAAAGTTGAAGTTGCAAGGTGAAGGGTTAGAACACTTTCGGGTGTTCTACATATTCCTGCATTGGCTAAAAACCTGATTTTTGTAAGCAAGTTGGATGATGCAAGTGTAAAAACAGTGTTTGAGAAGGATACCTAGAAGATGATTCGGGTAGCATTGGTATTGATGCGAGGAGTTTGAATTGAAACTTTGTACAAGCTGCAAGATAGCACTATTGTTGATGGATGCAACAGTTTTGTGGTTCCTAAAAGTGGAGTAGAAAATCTAGTGGTCTCTGGAGAGAAGACCATGTTGTGGCATAAAAGGCTTGGAAATATTGGAGAGAAGGGCCTTCTAATATTTCATGGTAAAGGTATGGTAGAAGGTATGAGTAATAGCTCTCTGCATTTTGATTTCTGTGAAAATTGTGTATATGGGAAGTAGAATCAGGTGAGTTTCCCCTCTAGTGGTAAGAGGGCGAAACAAATATTAGGGCTTGTGCACAGTGATGTGTTTGGACCTGTGAAGTTTCATTGCTGGGTAAGTCTATACACTATGTATCATTTATAGATGACTTCTCAATGAATACATAGATATATTTTCTTAAGAAGAAATATGAAGTCTTTGACAGGTTTAAAGAATTTAAGGCTTTGGTGGAAAACTAGATAGAGAAGAAGATAAAGGTGCTGAGGACAGATAATGGTGGAGAGTTTTGTAGTAAGGAATTTGAAGAATTCTGTAAGAAGTGTGGTATAGCATGGAATAAGACTACTCCATATACACCTCAGCAAAATGGAGTTGCAGAAAGAATGAACAAGACATTGATGGAAAGGGCAAGAAGCATGCTCAGTGGTGTCGGGTTAGGATAGGAATTCTGGGTAGAGGCAGTGGAGATAGCATGTTATCTGGTCAATAGATCACCTTCATCAACGTTGGAGGATAAGACTCCATGAGAGGTATGGACTGGTAAGAAACCCTCTCTTTCACATTTAAGGGTATTTGGATGTGATGCATATGTACATGTTACAAAAGAGAAACGAACCAAGCTCGATAGTAAATCTGAAAAAGTACATTTGTATTGGGTATAAGGATGGTTTAAAGGGATATAAGGTTTGGAACCCAGTAACAAGGAATGTTGTGTACAACTGAGATGTGGTGTTTAGAGAGGTGAAATATGTTATTAAACTTGAAGCCCAACCAAGGGAACCTGAGAAGATAGAGTTTGAGCTAAAGGAGGAAGAATCAGACTCTACAACAGAGGAGGAATCAAAAGATGAAGAGCCGCAAACCCTGGGTGTGAGAAGATTAGTTCAAGAAAAAAGGCATCCAGAAAGGTATAGTCCATCTGCTTTCTGTTCAAATTTTTCTTTATCTATTACTGATGATGATCCCAGAACTGTGAAGGAAGCAGTAGATTCAGAGGATGGAAAACTATGGAAAGAGGCCATGGTTGGTGAAATGGCATCTTTGCACAAAATTGAGGTTTGGGATATGGTGGAGTTGCTAGCTGGAAGGAAACCCATTGGCAGCAAATGGGTGTTCAAAAAGAAGATAAATGCAGAAGGAAAGGTGGAGAAATACAAAGCTCGGTTGGTAGCAAAAGGTTATTCCTAGGTGCCAGGAGTTGATTTTAGTGATATTTTTTCTCTTGATGCCAAGGTAGCTTCTATTAGGTTACTTTTATATGTTGTTGCTACTTTTGATTTTGAGGTAGAATAGATGGATGTGAAGACAACATTTCTTCACGGGGATCTGGAAGAGGAGATCTACATGAAGAAATTTGAAGGCTTTGTGGTGAAGGGTAAGAAAGAACTGGTATGCAAGTTAAAGAAGTCTCTGTATGGGTTAAAATAGTCACCAAGGATGTGGTATCAGAAATTTGATACATTTATATGGGGACTTGGCTTCACCAGAAGCAAAGCAGATCACTGTGTGTATTTTAAATTAATTGGTGACCATGTTATTTATCTGGTCTTGTATGTGGATGATATGTTGCTGGTTGGAAAAGACAAAGAAATTATCTAGGATCTGAAGAGCCATCTGTCCTCCAAATTCGACATGAAATATCTTGGTGCTGCAAACTATATTTTGGGAATGGAAATTAAAAGAGATTGGACAAAGAGGAAGCTCTAGTTAAACTAGAGGAAGTATGTTGAGACAATATTGCAGATGTTTAATATGCAGGATAGTAAACTGGTAAAGGTTCCTATTCTTCTAGGTGTAAAGTTATCTACTCAACAGTGTCCCAAGACACAAGAAGAGGAAGAGGACATGTCCCATGTTCCATATGCAAGTGTAGTTGGTAGCCTGATGTATGCGATGGTCTATACTAGACCAGACATTGCACATGCAGTGGGAGTATTGAGCAGGTTTATGTCAAAACCAGGGAAGGAGCACTGGACAATAGTGAAGCAGGTTTTCAGGTATTTGCATGACACTAGTTATTATGGTTTGTGCTACCAAGGAAGACCAGGATTGGACAGAGTGTTGGATATTCGTGGCTTTGTTGCTGCAGATTGGGCTAGAGATCTGGATCAGGGAAGATCTACAAGTGGGTATGTGTTTAACCTATTTGGAGGTGCAGTCAATTGGATGAGTAAGAAACAATCTATAGTGGTACTATCAACTACAGAGGTAGAATACATGGCATCCACTCATGCAAGAAAGGAAGCAGTTTGGTTGCAGAGGTTGTGTTCAAATATGGGGTTAGTATAGGGAGCTAAGGATAGACTATGACAGCCAAAGTGCAATTTTATTGTCAAAAAACCTTGCATATCATTCAAAGACAAAGCACATTGATGTTTAGTATCACTTTGTGAGGGATATGATAGAAGACAAAAAAGGTGTTGCTGGTAAAAGTGGACACTTTGAAAAATACTGCAGATGCATTGACAAAATCTGTGAGCCCTGAGAAGTTTTCTTGGTGTAGAGAAATAATGGGCATTGCAGGGCTGGATAAATGACTAAGATCTCTTGTGGATCCCTGTGGAAAGAAAACAACAAGTGGGAGAATGTTGGGTTGTGTTATATTCATTCCACGACTAGCCCACGTAGTTAACCCGGGGGTTAGAAGGGGGTGGAGCCCCCCTTTCGTTGCACCAATTGCATAGCGGGGGCAGTCACGAGGGGTTTGAGGGGTGTAGGTAACCCCACTCTATGGGGTCAGAGGTAGCGCCCCAGAAAATTTTGGTTTTGGACCCTATGTTAGGTTGGGCGGACCTACCTATGGTTTTGTGCATGATTTTTCATACATGGTTTTGGACATGATGGTTTTTCAGTCCATGGTTTTGGACGCGATGGTTTTCGGTCCATGGTATTGGATGCTTCGACATGTATAAATATGTATTGTAACATTGAAAGGAACATAATGAAAAATCAAGCTGGTAGTCCCCGTTTTGGGATCGAGGGGAAAATCTCTATGTATATGTGTTTTATGTGTTATGCTCTCGCATTATTTATTTTTTGTGTTTTAGAATTCGTATGCAGTTAATTTCTGTATGGGGTTAAAACCTACATTGTATGCCACACATATAGTTCTGATACCTCTTAAGTTTGTACGAACCCTGGGTTGATAATTAAAGTCGGTAGCCTTGGGAGTTGCAACGTTCTTGATGCAATATCGAGGCTCATCAACTGGCAAATGATCATTAAGGTTTAAAGAAACTCTAGTGCTAAGTAATTTATAAAGGAAACTATCCCCCAACAGCCAACAAAACACCTAGCACCTCAAGGTTAAGCTGGTGGTCACAACCCTCGGTCCTATGGTAAAAAAATTGCAGGAAGGCCTAAAGCAAAGGGAGCTATGATAAAATCAAAATTCACATAAGTTATGTTATAAAGGGGATCTTATGGCATTAAGCCAATAATCACTAGCCCAGTTATATAACAAAATAAAGGCCAAAGGAACAAAGCGCAAGGGGATGAGGAGTATTGGTGAAACAATAAAGTGGAAACTTCTTTGATAAGAACATATAGAAGTGTTAATAGATGGATCAATCGACAACTTTTGAATCACAAGAAAAGAGGGGAATGGTAGTTTAAAATAGACAGTCGACAAGTTTTATGAAAGCAACTACAGCCACTCCAGATTCCAAGGTAGAGGATCAATATTAATAAACCAAGTTCCAGATTTGAAGGCTAAAGATTTTTTAGTAGAATTGAAGAAGAATGAAGGAGCAATTTTGATGGATTGTTGCAGAGGGACTTGTTATGATGGAAAAAATACTAAACTATAGTTTAGGGACCTGTTCTACTTTCATGGGAGGTAATTGACAGAGATTTCATTTTTCCTAAATACAAATATATTTTCTTATAGTTATTATAGGAAATATAAAATATTTTTAAGTTTATCTTTGCATACATGAACTTGAAAGATATTGAAAATATCTTAGTTCTGTAATTATGTGATGATTATTATTTTGCAAATTGTTATGTAAAACATTATAAAAACAATTTATGAATATGTAAGCGAGGTTGGATTTTATTTGAAAAACACTTGTATTCTAAATATATTTGATCAATCTTGAACGTATTCCTAGTGTTTAATGAGCAGTTAGTAGGAAATTCATGTGTTACTTCTCCCTGTTAGTATTTTCTGTGTTATATAATTGTCGTATTCCATGTCTGAGAATGTTAGTTTATGAGATTGGATTTCATTGATGCTCCTCCCTTAAATTATAATTGATTAATATCTGTTATTCTAATCATCTATAAACTCTGTTTTCCTCCAGTTCTCTTTCTTCCAAAAGTCCAAAACAGACAAAGGACTTGTGACTTTTCATGCTTTGTACAACCTGCACATTGGAGTTGTGATCTCATTCGTTTAATAACTGGACTCCATGCCCAATGATTTTGAATATCACCCAACCAATTTCATCCATAGATCTAAATCTGGCCACCTGAACTCAATTGCATGAAACCTTCTACTATAGTGAACATAGGGTAGTTTAGTTTTACTGAGAGATCCCTCTCCATGTTGAAGGGCTAGATTCAACCTAAAAGAGGTTCTGAGATTACCTTAGGGTTTTTCCCTCAAATTGGGGTTTTCCCTGATTGATAACACAAGGAAAGGAAGATCCAAATCCATATCAGGGATAGTGTGCTGGAAATGTGGGAAGAGAGGACATTTGAAGAAAGACTGTAAATCTTGGAAGGGAAAAGAAGGAGATGGACATCAAGAGAAAAATCAAGAAGTGGATGTAACAGGTGATGTGTTGGAAGATCCTCTCATTTTTTATTAATAGAATATTATGGATGATTGGGTGGTAGATTTAGGGGCTTCATTCGATGCTACACCTGATAGTAAACATTTTGATGACCATGTTCAAGGAGATTTTGGACATGTTCATCTGGGTGATGATAATTCCTGTAAAAGTATTGGAATGGATAAGGTAATTATAAAACAACATAATGGAAACCAATGGATGTTAAAGGAGGTAAGGCGTGTTCCAAATCTAAAGAAAAATATAGTTTCAATAGGGTAGTTGGGAGGTTAAGGTTGTGTAACTACATTTATAGACAAAACTTGGAAGGTCACTAAAGGAGCCCTAGTAATAGAAAAATGAGTAAAGATTTGTACATTGTATTTATGAAATTGTATTTTCTAATTCTATTAATGCTTTAACCTCTATAGGAGAAGATACTACATTTTGGCATCATAGGCTTGGGCACATGAGTGAGAAAGGGATGCAAATTCTTCACTCAAGAAATTTGTTGCCAACTTTCAAGCATGTTGATTTGGATTTATGTAAGAATTGTGTTTATGGAAAAGAAAGGAGAGTCATATTTCTCAGAGTTGGGAAAAAAAAGAGAAAAAATTAGAGCTTGTGCATATATATGTATGGGGGCCTGCTTAGGTATAATCTCTTAGAGGATCTCGCTACTATGTTACTTTTATTGATGATGCAACTAGGAAAACTTGGATTTATTTTATTTGGAATAAATCAGATATCTTTGATACTTTTCGGAAATGGAAAGATTTTGTTGAGAATGAGACAAGAAATAAGTTGAATTGTAGAATATTAGATAATGGAGGTTAACACTGCAACAAGGAGTTTTCTAATAACTATTCAGACCATGGAATTTGTAGAGAGAAGACAATTCTTAGAACACCACAAGAAAAATGGTATGTTAGAAAGGATGAAAAAAATAATCATGGAGCGTGCAAGGTGTATGAGATTTCATGCAGGATGTTTATCTAATAAACAGAGGGCCTTCAAGTTCCTTGGACAGTGGTATTCCATAGTCATGGACAAGTAAGAAGGTAAGCATATCATTTCTAAAGAATTTTGGTTGTGAAGCATTTTTCGACATTAATAATGAAAACAAACAAAGCTTGAAAAAAAATCAAGGAAGCGTGGTGTTAATGATTTTTGTTACCACTTATATGATTATGAAAGCCATAAAATCATTAGGAGTATAGATGTGGTATTCAATGAAAGGGTCTTGTACAAAAACTAGTTCCATGGAAAGAAACAGGAAAAAAAACACATAATACATAGTTCTTGATGAGATGATAGAAAAAGTAAAGGTGCTAGGAAATCATAATGATCAACAATAACAACAATAACAACAAAAACAAAAGTGGGCACCTCAAAATCCTATTAGTGTTAGAATATATACTAGGATAAGTAGACCCCCTAAACGATATTTGCCTTCATTATATCATGCATTGTTGACTAATTCTGGTGAACCAGAAGGATATGAAGAAGAAATGTAGGTAGAAGGTGGGAAGAAGTAGGAGAAAGCCATGAAATAAGAGATGGACTCCTTGGTACATATCAGGACTTGGGACTTAGCCAAGTTTCTTGCAGGTAAAATAACATTTCAAAATAAATGGGTTTATAGGTTGAAGGAAGAAGACAAATAAAAAAAAAGATATAAGGCTAGACTTGTTGTGAATGGGTTTGCACAATAGAAAGGTACAAAATTTAATGCCATGTTTTATCCTATTGTTAAAACAAATTCAATAAGAACTATTTTAAGTCTAGTGGCAACATAAGATTTGCATATTGAACAACTAGATGTAAGGAGAACCTTTCTCCATGGGAATTTGGAGGAAGAGATCTATATGCAAAAATTACAATGGTATGAGGTAAAAGGGAAAGAGAAATTAGTGTGCAAGTTGAAGTTGAGCATGTATGGCTTACAACAAGTTGCAAGGTAGTGGTATCTAAAATTTGATAGGTTTATGTCTTAACATGGTTACATCATATGCCGTTGTGACCATTTTGTTTATCTTATAAATAAAAATGATGGTAGCTATATTATATTTCTATTGTATGTGGATGGCATGCTTGTTGCAGGCTCTAAAATGCATGAAATAAATGTGCTTAAAGAAAAATTGGCTAATTCATTTGCAATGAAGGATTTGGGTGTTGCAAATAAAATCCCTGGTATGAGAATAACTAGAAACAGGAAAATTTGCAAATTAACATTATCTCAGGTGTGATTACATAGAAAAGGTGTTGAAAAAATGTAATATGCAGAATGCAAAACCAGTTAGTACACCTTTGGCTAGCCATTTAAAACTAAGGAGATGTGTCCCAAGACTCAAGAAGAAATGGATTATATGTCTAAAGTTCCATATGCATCAACAATTAGAAGATTAATCTATGCATGGGTGTCCACAAGGCCTGATATTGCACATGTAGTGGGAGTTGTGAGTAGGTATATGAACAATATAGGAAAAGAGCATTGGATGGTATTGAAGTGGATTCTTAGGTATTTGAGAGGTACCATTAATCAAGCATTATGTTTTGAGGTTCAAACATCATTCTACAGGGATATGTTGATGAAAATATGGTAGGTGATAAAGATAATAGGAGGTGCACCGCAAGGTATGTGTTTACTGCAACTGGAACAACAGTAAGTTGGGTTTCAAAAATGAAAAACATTATTTCACTCTCAACAATAGAAGTGGAGTATGTTGCTGCTACAGAGGATAGTAAAGAAGTGACATGGTTACAAAGGTTTATGGATTAATTGGGAAAGAAGCAGGAGATTAGCAGGTTAGACATTTACAAATAGAGTGCCATTCGTCTTGCAAATAACTCAAAATTTCATTCCAAGACTAAAAATATGTTGAAAATGCAACAAGAAAATACTAATTTAATATTTTCCTTGAATTAAATTAGGAATAAAATTGTAATTCCACATCACAAGACAAATTTTATGAGTTAAATAAGATAATTTGACTTAGTTGGCTTGATTAATTCGAGTTGAGGGTCTAAATGAGTCATGTGGAGTATCTCTTATGTTATAGGATCTATGGTTGAGTTTATTTTGAGTTGTAATTAATTAATTCAGTTTAACTAAGTTAAATTCAGTTAAACTAGTTCCAACTAATGGAGGAATTAGTAGGAGGTTAGACACTGGGGTGTTGTTTCATATGTTCAACATGTTAACTGATGATTCACTCATAAATAACTCATTCATATCATATATGAGAGTTACCGAGTTGATATTGGAGTTCAGGGACAATGTACTATCAATTGTATAATCATCTAAATTGTATAGGTGGTGCATACAATCAGAGGAAGGCCTATGAGGATTGTGCAATTCCAATTGAGGAGTTTCCCTAATTAATAGGGGCTATTTCCCAAGGAAATGATGCAAGGAAATAAGGACTTGAGAAAGAAGAAAATTGGTTAATTATTGGCCAAGTATTGTCTAGGAAACAGTGAGATAGATAGAGATAGTGAAAAGGTTGCTCGGGCTTGAGTAAAGAATTGTAATCTTCTCATATTTCCTAGACTAATGCAATATACAAATAGCAGGGGTTTTTAGCTGTGGCTTTCCCTAGGAAATCATTGTGTAATGTGTTGATTGAATTCTTTGTCTTGTATGCTTCATGATTTTGCGATCATTTAATAGTTTCTGTTAATGAGTAGAGTAGATTCAAGTCTTTTGTTTTAGAAAATCACATAAGAAGTTTGAATCTACAAGGAATTTCTACAACATATACAACTCAGGTACCATTTCATATGGTCAGTTTTGGAAGATAGATAGTTGAGGGTAGAAAAGATACAAACTAGCCATAATACTGCAAATATGTTAACAAAGGTTGTAACCAAGGATAAACTGAGTTTTTACTTAGTTTCAATTGGACTTCAAGTATGATGGTAAATATGAGAAAAAACTAGGTCCAAGTGGAAGCAATATCCAACAAGTGAAGCAACAATGGTGTTAATATAATCATTTTCCAAGTTGGAGATTGTTGGGTGTGGAGGTTGACTATATACTTGATTCGTAGGTCTTTGTTTAGCCACATTTGGATCCCATCCACTTGTGGGGGTTTGGGGGCAGTGCCCTCGAAGCAAAAATTAGAGAAAAAATTTCCTTGTAAAATATTGTAATTTTGTATTCAATATGGATCTTCATTAGGCAGAAGATATGAAGGTAAAATTTATGGTAATTTAGTGTTTTTTTCCCTAAAATACAACCCTTGGTTTATACGAGGGAATTGTATTACGGTTGTGCATTATTTTGTGTGTGTGAAAATTAGAGGAGATTGTGTGACATGTTGTCGGTTGTATCCCTTCATTTCTCTAGATAATATAAATGGAAGGACCGGTTTTTTCTTCGTGGATGTTGCCCAAATTGGGTGAACCACGTATATTTGTGTATCTCTTGTTTTATGATTTTTTGTGTCTTTTTCTGCAATGTTTTACGTGTTCCATCACTCTATTATTTAATTTATAACACAATTGTGAGTGGAAGAAACACTCACCTTCCTCTAGATCTTTGGGTTCACTTTGTTGGAATTTGGTGGTAGCTATGGTTGAACTAGGTTTTGCATTGATGATTTGTTTCCCCTTGTTGGGGTCTAGTTCAGATTCATAACCTACATCTAACTTTGAAGCTTTCATCTTAGTGAATAATGATTGTTTTATGCGACACTCATTTTTGTTATGAGTGGCGCTCTTGTGGAAATCACACCATTTTCACATGTCTTTCTTCGTCTTCCCATTGATATTGTTTACTTGTAGCTCTAATGGGTTTTCCTTGGATTTTCCACATTCACTTTGTCTTTTGTTCTATTGTTTGGGGGTTCTCTTGCCCTACTTTAGATTTGTTGATCCAAAGTCTCTCTTCTTTTGGTTAAATCTTTGTTTGGTTATGGTAGCATATTGGTATGCTACGCCAATCGACGAGATGTCCAAGCATTTTTGTTTAGATGTATTTTTGTAGCCAACCACGATACTTTAGAACCAGATGTCACTTAGAGTCCTTGATACCCAAAGCACAAGGTATGAAATATATTCATAAACGTTGACACTTCTTGGTCCCTTTCCTTTAGTAGTGTGGTCCATTTTATATGTATTTCTTCGTAGCTTCCAAGATGGCAATATTTTTCCTTAACAACATCTTTAAAATAGTTCTTAGAGGGTGTGACTAAAAATAGTGCATAATCCTCCGTGGCCATTTTCTCATAGTAAGGTTCCTACCAATCCTTGATGTGGGGGTGGCTTTAAATAGTGAAAAAATAATATGTTCTCTACTACAAAAATTATGGACCAAAAACATATCCTTATAACATATTTAACCATTTATCTAGACCATCTCCATCTATCCAGCCTTTGAATCTAGGAATATCAAAATTAAATTTTACCTTAAAGGGGGCGACACCTCTAAATTGGTTGTTGGATGAAGATGTGTCTCTTATTGGCATCCGCTGAAGGATATGAGAGAAGTTATCCATCATTTCCTTCCTTTATCGCTCGAGGGATTCTTTGAGTAACAATTCGATAGGATCTCCTGATCCGTCATATTTGTTTTATTCCACTATGAGAGGTTAGCGGGGTCAGCAAGGACAGTCTTGAAAGGGATCAAATAGTTAGAGTCCTAACTCCTTATACCCTGACCTTGTTGGGGACATGCACAGAAAAACAAAGAAAGGGAAGACCACTCTGATACCACTAATATGGATTTATGAAGGAATGGAATTAAATGTAGATTTAAAACAAAAACATGAAGATGCAATGAAGCTAAGCTTAAGTTAATAAACAACAAATGCTGAAATTGTTTACATACAAAATGAAAGAAAACTAGCTCAATTGATGGAAGCTTATCTCTAACAAGAAATGTGATGACCACCTGTCTTCCTTAAATATGTTACAAAAAGGTTCAAAGGTTATTTATCATGAATAAATAATGAGAAACCATAAACGTACAAAACCCTAACCCAAGGAGATGAAGTTCCAAAGGCTTATGGGCCTCGATGGGGTAAGTTGGATCATTAAATTACTGGGGTTGTAACTTTCACATAAAATCTTTGTTTGGTGCAAACGATATCCCATTAGAAAGGTCTATCCAAGGATGATCAAGGATCAATATTTTAGCTAAAAATTGGAAGTGCTCAAAATTTCTTCATACCTAAATGAATGGATAGAGTTAGTCTCTAGGATTCCAATGCCATGAATGGTTTGAAAAACCAACATCGTATGCAAAAGTTAGAGTTTTTGAAAGTTTGGTAGAAAAAAAGCCCCGCGGGGCCAGCCCCCACCCCATGTGACCAAGTGCCCGAACTTGGAGCTAGGGGCCAACTGTTAAGCGGGATTAGTGTGCCACTAATCATTTTAACATTTAATTAATCTGTAATTAAGTTGGCAGAATTTATGGCAGACCCATTAAATCCGAAACCACCACCAAACTTGGTGGACTTAACTAGCAATTCTCCAGATTTAGCGGAGGTTTTTTAGGAAAAACTTTTTGAGTCATAACTTACTCAATTCTCAACCAAATTTCAAAAACGAATAATAATTTTTGACTAATTAGCATGATGGGAACTTATTGGAGCAGGTTTTAGAGGTAGAATAGGTCATATACAGGTGTTTTTGGTCACTTGAAGTTTTTTGAAGCCTAGGGCCACCAGGTGTTGGAGGCCATTACGAGAGCAACTGGTAACCAAATTGAGTAAAACAATAGTCATTTTTGGCTAGTTGGCATGATGGGAACTCATTGGAGCAGGTTTCAAAGGCAGAAGAGGTCATATACAGGTGTTTTTTTTCACTTAAATATTTTTGAAGCCTAGGGCCACCAGGTGTTGGAGGCCATTCCCAGATTAGTTGGTAACCAAATTGAGTCAAAAAATATTCATTTATGATATATTTTAATGCTTTAAACTCATTCGAATAGGTTCCAAGAGAATTGGATGCATGTAACATCAATTTCAGCACTATTGAAGTTAATACAAAGGCCCACACTATGAAGCTAGACCAAGGAGATGCAGCCCAGGAGGGGTGAACTCCTTCAACAAAAAATTGTGTATTGAGCTCTGTTATTTGTGCTTGCTATGTTTTTATATGCTACTATTTATCCATTTAAATTCATGCTTTTAAGTTCATGCAAAACACTAAATTTCACCAAATTTGATGAATTGATAATCACATGCTCATGGATAAACTCTTGATGGATAAGAAAATCAAAGCAAGGAAAATTTTATATCTGGAAATGATACTAGCAAAACAGTAACTAGCAATCAAAATCGAATCAAAGGATAACAAATTTAAAATACAAATGTCAATTAAAGACTCGTGTTTACTCATTTCCACAAAAAACACCATTTAGGGCCTCAAAACAACTCTAGAAGTTGAGGACCTGAAAACTACCAACATAGGAAAATCATGCTGTGAGCCAATGGAATAGATGGGTGGCCACCAATATCCACCTAAATCATATGCTCAACACACCATTTCTCAAACTAGATAAATTCAATTGTAAAAATAAAATCATTAGTTTGGATTACAAGCTACCATATTCAAGCTTTCAAGTTCTCCTCAGCTCAAGGAGAGCACAGGGTTTTTATATGACATATTATCTATCTAAAATAAACCAAATAGGTGGATTGAAAACCATGAAAATTAGGATGTTCATCTTATTACATAGATTTATTCAGAGAGTCGTAAAAACAGTCATGGACTGACTCAATTCGTCTGTGTGACAGGTGGTGACTGAGTCAACTCATTTTCTTCCTCATCTATTTGTTCTTATCATTTTCCTACATTAGAAACTATTTTTTGACTCATCTAGTTGGTCCAAAACTAATATATGGATGGTTGAGTGTCGAGTTGGCACAACAAGCGCAAAGTTGTAGCACTGTCACTAAAGTTGTAGCAATAAGCAAAGCAAAGAGTTGCAACAATCACATTACATGGGCAACATGAGTTGCATCAATTATGTCAGAGATAACATAATTCATGGCAACATGAATCACAACATGATAATCATAGCAATAATAATCACACCCTATGTTTTCAGGTAGTAGTGAGGAGTTGCAACAACAATGAGGTGTTGTTGCGACAATGGAAAGTTGTAAAAACTATGAAGAGTTGCAGTAACACTGTAGAGTTGCAAAAATTTTGGTTGCATTTCATAGTTGCGGGCACTAAAACTTACCCAAGTATATATATTTGCAGCACCTAGGGGAAGTTTCAGCTACTGTCGATACCCTATGCTGAGTAGTACTTGTACAATCCTTGAATCTTGTATGCCACTTTCAGTACGAAAAGGCAACAATTTCCCAAAAAATACATATGAATAAGAATTAAAATGGCATATAAATGGATATTCATAACTTTGCAAAAAATGTATCAGTATGTATGGAAAAGGTGATCATAAAGTGATGAAAAATGGGAAATGGTAAACAAAAAAGTATTAGGCAAGTGCTAAAACTATTTGAATTTAAGCACCCATCAATAGCCAAATGCTTTGGGGAAAAATATGTCAAGAATATAAGTGAATAAGAGGTATTTAGACTAGAAGACACAATCCTAAGATCCTTATTTGCAATGTGGCATGGAAAAACATACATCTTATTCATCAATATGGTTTCTTCGAAATTTGAAATGGGAATGCTACCCTCTTTTGGGAATATTCATGGTAGAAACTTCATAGATGCAAAAACATTCTAGAGTACCATGCTATTCAAGAAATGATAAAAAACCACAACAAAATAGGAATTTTCACTATTAGGCTCTCGTACACCTAAAAATTCTCTAGTGCACATGGATTTAAAGAGATTTCTTGACCTCATATTCAAGAAAAAAAAAAATTGGGTTAATTTTTGTGGAGATTTGTCATAATGGAAAATAATAGTTAATGATTAGAATGTTAAATTGTGACGGGGATACCTTTTAGGGGGATTTTATCTTAAATAAGCTTACAAACAAGTTGCTATACATATGGATCTAGAACGTAATAAAAATTTGTATAAAATATGAATACAAAACTTATGCCCCAAAGTATTTCTCTTTCGATTGATTTTAGCACAAGGTAAAACTTTCACTTGGGATGAACTAATTAAAAGAGGATTTCATGGGCCTTCTTACTAATACTTTTGCAAGCAAGCTAATGAAAATATTAAACATATTTTAAATCAGTGGCCACCCTAATATTCTATGGTATCATGGACCATTGATATTTAGTCATATGGATTTCAATAAGAATAGTTAGTTTGAAGCTATAGAAAGTTGGAGATCGTATACCTTCATTATTCCTATTCTAAATAGAGTAAGGAAACTATTTCTCATTTTTATTCTTTGGGAAATATTGAAAGAAATAAATAGGAAAAAAATTTAAAACTTGTCAATGGAAGTAGCTAATATCTATGATTGAATCAAGCAACACATAAAAGAATTGACTTGATTCTCCCTTTGTTGGAAAAAGAATGAAAAATCTTGGCTCTAGAAGAAGCCATATTACTTATCTAGAATATCAAGCCTAGTAAAATTTACCATCGACATGCACTAAGAAATCACACCCAAACTCCCCACATCAATGGTAACTTGCCCCCTCCAGACTTCATTAAGATAATACAAAGAACTTTAATGGGACGTCCAAGGGAAATACTAATCCAATAGGTTATGGAGGATTATTTTGTAATCACCTAGGATAAATAGTTTTTATATATGAAAATTATTTAAGAATTAATAACAACAATGTATAAGACTTAACAAGTCTATAGTATGCTCTTCATAATGTCTATAAAAGGATTCTCTCACCTTGTTGCTAAAGGGAAAACTCAACTAATTATTCACATCCTTAGGAAAGTGCAATTTGGCTAAGAAATTAGTAATATATCCATAAATTGTAGATTAGAAAGTGATATTGAGTGAATCCAAGATATTATCCCTAGAATATTTACTTTAATACCCTCTCGTGTCTAACATAATGGCAACAAGATTGTGGACAAGTTAGAATGTGAAGGGATTTCATCAACAAATAATTTTTTCAATCAGAGATGATCAATAACAACTCCAACTCTATAATAGTGCAATTTTCATTGCTCACTTAGGAAGACTCTCAACCCTTAGATGCGTTGGGCTTAAGGCATTGAAGTTACACTTCAGATATAGAAAGTCCAAATACAAATATTATTAGACATCTAAACTAGGCTAGAAGCTCAATTAACATAAACCTTTAAATATCATTAGATAACTTAGAGATTAGAAAATAGACAATGACACACCATAAATAATAACACTACACATATATCTTATCTTGGAAACCCTTAACTAGGAAAACCAACTAACCTTTTAGCTACACCATTCATATATTCTCATATAAGTATGACAGCTAGTATACAATGAATTTTGAGCTTAGTCCACATAATACTAATGTTTTTAGATGTAATTATTATTATCATTGATGGCCTAAGAAAAAGGAGTTACATTATACCATTAGTTGTGCATGAAGAAAATGAGTTATACTATTAAGGCAAGACAATTCTTCCTCTCCCTTAATGAGATTCTTTTAGTGATACTATGGACCACTATCCATATTCCCACTATTTCAAGTCTTTTTCTATTGGGTTGAGTAATAGTTTCCACCCTTCCTCATGATTTCATGGGTCTCTTTGTATCCTGATTTATTTTAGACCTTAACATCGATGTGCCCTTTCATCTTGTTACTGTGACTAGACTATTTCTTTGTAAAAGGAAAGGGTTGAATAATCTATATAACTTATTACATACAAACCACCTGAACCAAATAATAATCTATAAAACTATTCTATCATAGTGTTTAGCCCCTCAAAACAAATTTAATAAATGTAAAATTCCATGCATAAGTCAGCTTTAAAGGATTACAAGTTGACCCTCCTATAAACATGAATTTTTAGAGACATGACGTTTCAAGCATGGACGAATTAGTATAAATAGGCGTAAAGAATCTTCAATTAACTCATCCTATTTGACAAAGGAAAAAACAAGGAGAGCTCAAAAAAGGTAGAAAAGGTAGATGATTTGAGGCACAAAACAAAGGAGAACAAACTAAGTTCTGAGCTATATAGATTATTTGAAGGAGGTCAAATTTCTAGGAGGGTTTTACCTTGTTTTAAATGTGTTATTTTGTGACAGGTCTCTGTGCATAATTTTCTTATCATAAGAATTATTTTCGGCCCTATTTAGGGCATCTATGAAGCTATTTTTGTTGATAATTTAGCCTGTGGTTTAGCTTCTGGAAGGCTTGAACTTTTACCTATAATTTATTCTGTGGAGGGCCTAAAATTCTATTGTTTACCTCTTTGAAAGAAATGTCAAACTTTTGGTAAGTATATTCTTTGTAGAAGGAAGCTAAGATTATTTGTAACAGAGTCCAAGTTTTCATGTGAAGAAATGTTGGGATAAAGCCTGTCATCAAGTATGAATTGACTATGATATGAAGTTATAATCTAAACTTGAGTTCCTGTGAAGTGAAGATTGTCATCAAGTCCTAGTTGACTATAACCTTGACCAAGCTACTCAAACAAGCTTTTGAAGAGTTTTGTAGTAAACTATTTCGAGCACCTTTGAATATATTTATGATAAGACATTGTTGTCTTTATTGTAACAGACTTTGAAAGTAATTTTGGAGCATCATTTGAGCATACCTTGAGGAGTGAAGAAGCTTTCATTTAAGCACATTTTGAACTAGATTTTGAAAAAATACAATGGTCTAACACTTATAGAAGTCTTAAATTATTGATACCAACCTTGAAGAAAACCTTAAAATAACCCTTGAATTATTTTGGAGTGAATCTAGATCAAGAACATTTGATTAAATGTTAGAGATTATGGAGTAACCCTTTGCAGACATTTGTAGAATTGGATTTTGGAACAACGTGTGAAGAATATTTGGAGTAGCTTATGAAGAAATTTATTGTAGCAGTGTTGAAATCATTTGGATGACGTTTTTAATCATTGTTTGAAGTCTTTGAGCCTAATTGAGGATTGGATTCCTCGCATAAGGTTGGACCCTTGTTAAAGACCATGTTGGAGCTTGGATTTATATTTGAGGGTTGGAGTCCTCATACGAGGTTGTAGCCTCATTGAGACCATGTAGGAGCCTGGGTTGATATTTGAGGATTGGAGTCATCATTCAAGGTTGGAGCCATGAAGAAGTTAGAATTTTTTTGTACTGGTCAAAGCTTGAATTGTTGTAGAGGATTGAAATCCTCACTGTTTTATTAATACAATTATTTTTCTTATTCTACATCTTGTGTTCTATTAAAAATTTAACTGGCATAAAATAACAATTGAAATGATGTACTACTTAACCCTCTCTCTTTGTATTTCAAATATAATTCATTCATTTTACATCTCTCCATTTTCAACATATTAGCATATCTCATCAACCTTACATCATTCTCTATTTATAAGCATAGGAAAATCCTAACTCAACACATCTCGAATAAGTATAGATGGATAACGATCATTTGATATCATAAGAATCAAAATATTCATAATCATTTTCTGGTTTAGTCAATTCCCTTTTGATGACTAGTTGACCACCAATCTAAGTTGAAAGTGCACTCTTTTTTTTTTTGTGGAAAAAATTAAAATTTTTATTACCTGAATAAAAAGTTACAAAGTAGATGTAATGAAGCATTCATGAATAGATTGAGTTTAACATACACAGTAATTGAAATCACACTTACTCGAAACAAAAATATCACACTAGGAAAGTGAATATCACACTTACTCAAAACAAAAATATCACCATAGGTAACCAAGAAAAAGCATAGAAAATGAAAGGAAATGGGCCTCTCCAAACAATCGGAGAAAACAACCCAAACCAATATCCAAAATAACCAACATGTCCAGGACAAGTCTAGAAACCAAAAAATATACATAGTCAAAAAGATGCCAATAATCCATAAACAACCCCCAAAGGGCTCGAAAGTGGAAAAACCAAAAGTTGAGTAACCATATAAAGAGTTTATAAATAAGGAGCCCAACCAGAACTCGTGACCTACTTGTTGTCTGAGTCAGTTATGTACCAGGAGTCCAAAACCTATTGTAAACCTTTTTTAGAGAGATAATCTGCCTCCATATTCCTCTCCCTGTAAATGTGACAAAATGATAAATCGTCAAAAGTTGTTTTAAGAAATAAAATTTCATCTAATATAGGCATTAGAGTAAGATTTTGACAACGCTGCACATTATTTTCCCAGTTGATCACATTCAGAGAGTCACCAAAATCCTGAGAAGAAAGTACCCCCATCTGCCTTAACCAACATAAAATAATTTTCAAGGTAAACAGTTCAGCAAAGTTATTCGAACCAAGCCCAATACCCACAGAATCATTAATGATTTTTTGTTCATTCAAATGTATGACGATCATTCAAAGGTTGTGAGATATCAACTCATAAATGGAAGCACATTGTATAGCTATAACATATGGGTCTATTGGTTGATCCCTAAAAATGATTTTGTTTCGAGCCACCCAAATTCCCCAGTAGATAATCAGAGGAATATTTCGATAATGAGGATCAAAAGTATGTGCCCACCAGTTTTTCCAAGCAGTCTCCATAGAGTTCCTAGACCAATTTGAGGTGATACCAACTACCTTTAAGAAATGTTCCCAAGTTTTAGAGGTAAAAGAGTAGGACAGGAAGAGATGATAAGATATTTCTTCAGAGGATTTGCACAGGGCACACCAACCAGGGCCATGTTTGTTCCTTTTTTGCAGGTTATCCCAAGTTGGGACTTTGTTCTTGAGAATGCACCAGAACAAGAGTCTAGATTTAGGAGGACAACTAAGCTTCCACAAAGACTTAGACCACCAGTTCTAAGCATCCCCTAACCTTCTTCCCATTTTATAAATGTAACCATATTTTGGATCATATAGACCACTGGGAGAGTTAACCCAACAAAGATCATCATCCCTATCCTTTAGCCAAACATTTTTTCTCTGAAGTTCCTTTATGAAATCCCTCCAAAACCACATCCACTAAGGCTCAAGTTCTAATTCCTCCACAGACTTCCAATCCTGACTCCAAAAAACAGTAGACTCTTCATGAGAGATATGGTTGAGTGAAAAAATATCCTTAACAACAAGGGACTCAACCAGGACCCTAGGAAGAATGAAAGCCTCATTACAACGAACCCAAAGATCGATTCCCACAAGAACATTTATACCATTTCCAACCAACCATGATAACCCATCAGCAATAATATCAAAGGAGTCTATCATAGCCTTCCAAATAAATTTAGAATTTCTATGAGACTTCTTCGGAACTCTCAACTAGGCCATCAAGCCAGTAGGGTCAATGTATTTTATTTTTATCACTAAAGTCCATAAGTTGTTCTTTGTCATAATACTCCAACCCTATTTTTCTTCCAGTGAGTGAGAAAAATAGGGAAGGTCCTTTATGCCCTACCCCCTTTCTCTTTAGGCATGCAAATTTTTCCCAAGCCACCCAAGGAATCACATTCTCCACTTTTGATCCGGCCCAGAGAAATCGACCACAAATCTTTTGGATTTGTGAAAGGATACCTTTTGGAACCCATGAAATATAAATTCAGTAAACGGTAATAGCCTGTAACATTGATTTAATGAGGACTAAGCACCTTGCCGCGAAAGCCACTTGAAACTCCAGTGCTTGAATCTTTTTTCAATTTTTGTAACTAACCATTTCTAGTCTAATTTTTTGTAGGAGTCTGGCTTCAAGATGAACCCCAAATATTTAAGGCTTTCCATCAGAGGCATAAAAAGAAAGGGAAAAAAAGATGTTGTTCTAGTTAGCTCAGCCTCAAAAAGTCCATTGTGAGTAATAGAGGATTTTTTTGCATTAATACTCATTCTTGTAGCTTTTAGAAATAACTCCATAATTGACTAGAGCTTAGAAATGTCCCCCCTAGAGCCATAAAAAAAAGTAAGGTGTCGTCTTGAAAAAGGAGATGTGTGATGAAAAGGTTTATGGTGATTTCAATGCCTTTATATTCTCCCCTTCTAATGGCAAGGTGAATCAACTGACTCAAACCCTTCACAGCTAAAAGGAACAGAAGAGGAGATAACAAGTATCCCTGTCGAAGGCCTCTCTGACTATGAAAAAAAGGAGAAGCCACCCCATTTATAAGAACAACAAATATCACATTGGTAATACATCCCATAACCCAGTTAATAAAACCAATGTTGAAACCCAGGTGAGTCATCAGAAGACATAAATACATCCAACTAATCTTATCATATGCCTTTGAGAGATCGATCTTGACAATCATTCCTTTTTTATTATTTATTTTGATATTGTGCAAGGATTCTTGGGCCACACCAATGGCTTCATGAATTTGCCTACCTTCAAGGAAGCCAAACTATTTTGTAGAAATATTTTTTGAAATAATAGGTTTTAGTCGATGAGCAATGGTTTTAGAAATAATTTTGTAGGTGCAATTGCATAAGGAGATGGGTCTGAAGTCATTGAAACATTAGGGGTCATCAGACTTTGGGATCAGAGCTGGAAAGGTAGAGTTAATAGGATCATGGACAAAACCCTGTGCTTGGATTCCTCCACCAATCCAGTCAGTTCATCCCCAATGATATCAAAAAAGTGTTGGAAGAATTCCACTATCCAGCCATTAGGACCTAGGCTCTTCTCTTTTTGCATAGTGTGAAGGACCCCCTCCACTTCACCCTTTATGACTGGGCCCATTAGGGTCCCATTATCATCTCCATCCACAGACCTATGGAAAACGTGAGAAACTTGGATGACTTCAACAATAGTAGCCTCAGGGGGAGCTTTAAACAAGTTTTTAAAATGACTGACCCCCATAGATGATAACTCATTGAAAGAGGAAGCCGACTCCCCTTCTTCATTTTTCAATTCTCAGATCGAATTAGAGTTTTTCCTTCCCTTGCATAGTTTTGGATTTTTTTGAGTTTTCATCTCTTGCCTTAAGCCAAATGGCTCTGCTTTTCAACCTCCATTTTTCTTCATTTTCTTTCAATATCCTATGCCTTTCACCCTCCATAGATTTTATCTTTCTCTTTTTTTCCTCCATCTCGTACCCATATCCTTCCAAGCTTTCAAGAAGCTCCAGTTCAGATTCAATAGATTTTAGAGCAGCCTCATCCCTAATAGATTTTTCCTTTGCCCAAGAGATCAAAGCCTGCTTCAGTTTTTTAATTTTCTCCATAAAGGAATATGCAAAGGATAAATCCGAGGAGCCATTCTGAATACTCCAAATCTCATGAACTAATTTATTGAAAGACAAATTCTTTAACCATGAAGAATTGAATTGGCTATCCAGGTTTCCTACTGGCCCCTTTTAATTCCATATAAATAGGGAAGTGGTCTGAGTCACCCCCAGTGCCAACCCATTGGCGAAAATAAGGAATATAAGCAGCCAAATCATCTTTTATCAGAAAGCGGTCTAATCGCTTAGCAACCCTGGCCTCACCCACCCTCCTATTTCTCTAGGTGGGGGTTTCTTTGATAAGATCAACATCAATAAGTCGCCCCATCCATAATTTTTTTAAGAAGAAATTGGCTAAAGGATCCACCTGTGCATTAGGTCCCCATGACTCAGAGATCCCTAGTGAGACATTTAGATCCCCTCCAATCACAAGGTTTGGACAGTTGAGCAGGGATTTTGAAAACAACTTATTCCAAAAGGAAATATGGTCTTGACAAGGGCCATATAAGTTAAGAAGAGTTAAGTTTGTACATAATTCAGATGAGTAAACCTCCACTCCCAACATTGAGTCTGAGCCCCAGGAGTTTAAGAGTTTTAAGCTGCTATCTTTTTTGCTTAAAGCCAAACCCCCTGAATGACCATTTGCATCCAAGGCCACAAATGACCACTGAGGAAACATTTTTCCAAAAATACTAATAACAGACTCCTCCAAACCTAAGGTCTCTTGGATCATAATCAGATCACACTTCACATTCAAAAACAAGTGTTTTAATGCCAACTTATTATAGGGACCGGCGATCCCTTTACAATTGAAGGACAACACAATCATTTGGAAACCACCAATTGGGTCATCACTACTCTAAGCAACCCTTTTAGGGATAATTTTTTGCCATCAGTGGTATCAAGTTTGGATTTAAGTTGGGCTTTTGAAAGGTTTGATTTTCTACGCCTGGATTTTGGAGGGCCATTAAAGCCCTATAGGAGACCAAGGCCTCTCACCGGATCATCTGGAT